>JAZDUH010000136.1:20162500-20762500 GCA_036419115.1 Scarus forsteni | reverse complement strand
TGACTTGTGAAACCCGATATCATAAAATGCTTCAAAGTCTTTTCTTCAACTGTGCACATACGTCTAAATGGCAGAAGGAAGATATGACTAGATTTTGGGAGTCATAGGTATAGGGTTGTGAATGCTTGTATTTGAAGAAAGCTTTTAAGGGTTTCTGTCAGTTTTTGTCTTGACATATGTGTCATCAATGAAAGATTGTCTAATTCATTTTTTTAGGTTATAGTTTGGACTTATTAAGCATCACGTTCATGGCCTTCAATATTTCTGTGATTCTTCACAGTATTTTCTGTAAATGTTCTCAAGGAGATTTCTATAATTGTTCACAAATCCTCTCTATCTTGATGATAAATTGATTAGATTTGGAAGCTAAAAGGTCAGAGACCCAGTGACCCCCACTGTACCCTCGCTCTCCGGTCACTTAAACCTTAGGAATCCTCTTGTGTCTATTGTGAGTCCTTGTTGGTTTTGATAGTTCTCTTACTTTACCCTGGCCCAGTCACTCTCCTATTTGTGCATCAACATTTAACACATTTAAGCCATGCAAGCTGTGTTTCTTTGAAATGCTAAATTTGACCTTTTCACTTGTTTTTAAATGGAAAAAGTGTTTAAACTTCATTATACTGCACTGGGATTCATTTAATTGTTGAAAATAGAGCAGCCAGTGGTCGCTTTTTATCTGTGTACAACAAACAGAAAACATTTGGTTCATGAGCCAGGAAGGTATTGCTTTCTCTGCGTTTGTGCTGTTCACTTTGAGACATTCATTCTTACATTCTTACAGTCTTAGTTGATTCAGAGGCAGATGGAGAGGGAACACTCCATGATACATATCATTAGTAACAGTAAGTTGGTTTTTAATTTGCTTTTGTTAATTGATATTTAACTATCAAACAGAAGCAAATATAACCATGTGTACTTAATTGTACTAGTGCTATAATCTGCATTGTAATAAAACTAGTTTGTGTGAGACTTTGTGGTAGAGACTCAGCAAAAACACACTGCACTATTATCTGTTATAAAGCTGTAAGTGAGGTACATAACACTTTATTCAGATTAATGATATGATGGCCATTAAGGAATCCCTATTGACTACTCATCTACTAGTGCTACTTATAACCATCTTTTTTTATTTGAATTACACTTCTTAAATGTTAACAACCAAAACAAATTGATTTAAGTTTCCCAGTTATTGGGTGATCTTTGAAAATTAGTTCATACTATAGTTTAAACATGACTATATTTGAAACAATAAACAGTTGATAAATGATGTATTTGAATGTTGTATAAAGTACATAAGGTATTATGGTTTTTAAACAATAAAAACGAGGGGCAAAGGAGAAAAAGGCCTAGTCTCCCATGGTCCATAGTTTTGTTTGGGGTTATTTATGTGGTATTTAATGTATTTAATAGAACACACTTTCACCACATTGCTGTGCTGTAACTTTTTGTAACTACAAACAGCACATGGGGTGGACCAGGTGCTATTTGGTCAGCGTGTATGTGGTTGTATGCTTTGCGAAGTATCAAGGGTAACATGGTGACTATAATCTTTAGAATTAACTTCATGGTTGTCTGCGTCATGAGGCACTTTGTATGTAACCCTACTTTTATTTACCATCACAGCAGCCTAAAGGTTTAGGCCTCAAGCTATAAATGTATCACTGATTTAGCCTCCATGGGCGCGACAACAAGAAGTGTCTGCTCGAGGGCAAAGGTTTTCCAAACATCTATATCATGACACAAAAATACTCAAGACAGTGTACCACCCAGCTCTTACAAAGTGTCCTTTTCAATCGCTGTTTTTGATTAATTTCTTTATTATTTCCCCCATGAAGTCCTGTGGATTTTCTGTGTGGAAAATAAAAGCATGCCTGCACAAGTTCTCTGTGTCAACAACACTGGACACTTGTCACTCTTTATGTTTAATATTTAACTGTGTCAAATGTTTAAGCATGTTAACGATGATGTATTTACCCAAAATGGAAACTTCACAGCCATTGCACATTGCACTGTTGGTGTAATTTTTTACACAGGAAGGCCACAGTTAGGACCATTCCTGCTTCCTACCTGCAGTGACAAAAACCTCATCTCCTTTGTTGCTGACCAATTCATTGGTTTGCATCAGACCCATAACTTACCATTAAGGGCATTGAAAAGGACGTGTCAAGAAAAAAAATCAAATGATAGAGATAATTCAAACTAGACGTGACCAGTTCATAAGTTAACTAACTCATTCAGCAGCTCTTTGTCCTCCAACCATTTCAAGAGCATTGGGCATGTCCTCAACACGGTGGTTAAGTCTACTTCCAGAGGAAAGATCATTTAGGACACCCACTGAGAGTGATTTGATCACAGTGTGGATATTTCCTAACAGCTTATATGCAGGGATTTGTTTAAAGTGGATTGTATGACTCTGCACCTTGAGTGGGTGGGTGGGGGGTGGGGGGGCAGCCCGAAGAACATCATTTTTTTAAGTCAGTCTTTTGTGTAAATGAGCAGCTGTGAAAACAACACTTCCTATTATTGCCCTAATTATATCCTTTCTCTGTAAATTTGCATTTTTTATCTCCCTCCCCTTCATTATGGGCTGCTTTCATTTTGATGTGGGTTAAAAAAGCACATAAAACAAACAAAGAAGAAAATGAAGAATTGGAGGGAGGAAGGAGGAGAGGAGAGGGAGGGGAGGGGAGGGGGTGTGCGGCGCGCTGGCCGCTTTATATTGAGTATTTTCCAGTTGATTTTGTTGAAGGCTTCTCAGTGGCGTGGCTAAATAAGCAGCAGCATGCTAATGAATGGAGAACGAGTGCGATAATTCACCAGACAAAGAGTGGAGGACTGTGAGAGATAGGATTCAGGAGAGAAGGGGGAGGAAAAGGGGGCAAAGGGGGGAGAGAGGGGTGAAGGGGGAGCGCAATATTGAAAATAGTCTGAAAATATTTGTTATCAAACAATTATTCCAAACCTGTCGCTAGCTTTTATGCCTGAAGGGTCTCTTTTTTGTCAAGCCTATATTACTAATGCTTAGAGTAAATAGTCCCTGTGTGGCAAATACGGTAATTTCACGCACTGTACACACAGTCAGCCATGTGTTTCATGTTTCTGCACGCAGAGACGGCAGAGATTGAGGGTGCTAAACTCAGAGGACAGTAAATGACAACAAGAGAAGCACCAGGTCTGTCTGTGTGTCCTGCTTCTAAAAGAGCGATGTGACGGAAGCGGTAAACAGGCTGTGAACAGGCTGTGGGCTCTGAGATTATTTCTTTGTCACCAGCAGAGCCACCAGTGTTGCTGAGCACTGCTGTGGAGCAAATCCTCCTAGAGAGGACTGATTGGATTTTTGTTCCAGGGAGCCTTTTGTGTTAGTAGCATAGGGACTAGATAATAGAGGTTGATGCCACTCTGTCTCTGTGTTATGGCTGCTGGATTGAATTTTTGGACCCTGAGTGTGTAGGTGTGTGTGTGTGTGTGTGTGTGTGTGTGTGTGTGTGTGTGTGTGTGTAAGTGTGTGTGGTCAGGACAGCTCTAAAGAATCACCGCTTCACTGTTACTTCCAACCTAATACATCCTCTCTCCATTAAAGCCCGCTGGATGCTGCATATATGCGGCTCTGAGCCAACAGTATGGATACCTGTGACTAATCCTGAGATAAATAGTTAATATGATAACCTGCCACTCTGATAAATTGTTCATGTGAGAATATTCGACCAAGGTATATGAGCTGCCAGGATCTCTGCTGTCAAGGTCAAGGTCATTATTCGTCTCCTCTCAGTCTGCATCTCCCTCTCGCAGTCAGATCTACTTATAGAGCATGTATACCAGATGGATGTGTATGCAGAATACTGTATGTATAAATAAGTGTTTGATACATTATTGATTTACAGCACGAAGCTCTGCTTTTAATTGCTCTGCTTTCAGGAGTAGGGTTCAGCCCCAGGTCGACAGCTTCAAGTTTTCCTTAACAGGAGAAGCCTGAAACATGGCAGAAGCTGCAATATCCGGTAGAATTCAGAGAAAACTTCCCTCGTTTAGTCATTGGGTCATCCTTTTATGAGCTGGATGGCACAGTCCAGTTGATAAGTACATGCTGGTGCTTTTGTGCGTCATCGGATGAATTTTCTCAACCTTCAAGCAACTGTGGAAGGTTGCTATTGTATTTATTTATGTTTTTTTTTTTTTTTTTTTACATTTACCCTACAGAGAGATTTGTGAAGGTAAACAACAGTGCGTGTATTTCTTGTGCTATGATGCAGACTGTTTATTGAAATCATATGCCTTGGCATCTTGCAGCAGAAAATAAAAATTATACCTATTCACATGTGAGTCGTGACTTGCTTTCTTTTTGTCTTAACTCTTGTTAAAGTCTCTCAGTTCCTGACTGTGTAAATATATTTTAATCCCTGCAGTGGACGTAAACAAAGTGTGTCCGTTCAAAGAGACATACTACTTCTGAGAAAATAATCACAGAAAAAATTATTTCTCAAATTCGTAAATGAACTTTCATTTGATGGAAGTAGTGAATGTGATTTTTTTTTTATGGGGGGGGGGGGGGGGTTACAGAAAGCAGACGAGTTTTGATTCAGAGATGGTGGCCACCAGTCAAACATCATTCAATGAAAATATGAGTCTGGAAAGTCACATGACATTACAGCACAGACAAGTTTATTCTGTGTCGGATCAGATACCCCTTTGTTTTTGTGGTGATACTTTGACTATATAATAGTCATTAATGTCTCCAAGTCATATTTTAGTCTTGGATCATCTTGCTGGGAACCTTAGGGCTATATGAATAACTGTTGCAAGTACAAAGTATGATCTCTAATGGAAAACTAAAACAACTAAGGCCAGCTTTATAAATTTAAGTATTCATTAATGTACATAAGGCACAAATATTACCCTCTCAAGTCATTCATTGTAGCTCTTATTTCAACAAGTTGTCTACAAATTTTCAAAAGTTTTACCTAGTTGTATCTAATGTTTCATAAGAATTTACAACTCCTTTTCATAGAACTTAGTATAAGTTTGACCAGCACTGTTTTTTGCTTCAGAAAGAAAAGATTGTCGCACAGATTAGTACCTTTTATTTCAAGTAAGCCACTAAAGGGTGGCTAATTTGAGTGCATGATAGACGGTGCAACATAAAGTTTAATGATCACCTGAGGTTTGTAAAACCTGTTCAATTTAATTTTTACTTCATAGCTTGTATATCAATAGTTACAGAAACAGGTGAACTACTGAGCTTTTGACTAAATACACATAAAACTGTAAACCAAACAGAACACTCCAAAACACTGACATCAAAACACTAGGCATGTGCCACCAATCAACAGGAGCCCATGCTTTGAGCCCAAGGGTCCACCAAGACTTTACCTGGTGTTCAGTGTCGAAATGACATGTACAGACACAAAAATTATTAACATTACATTACTGGTGTAAAACAATATACGCAAAAAGCAGATAGTTACCTCTGCTGGCTACAAAATGTGAAAATACATATATTTTTGACCAAAAGCTTTAATTTTCTCATGTTTGTGCTGAATTTCATTGCACCATCACATCCTTGGTCAACAGTTATCATTTTGGAATGAAAATGTGTGCCTTGTGTCTGTCTGTCTGTTGCTGTGGCTCTCAGAGTACAGAAGCTGTCAGGTTGTATGTCTCAGGCCAGAATCCAGCCGATCGACAGATTGCTCTTGACTGTTTTGTCCTCCAAAGAACTAAATGTGTTTCAGCAGTGAGACACAGACTGTTTCCCTGTGTCACATCAGCTGGCATCCTGCATCTGGACGGCAGAGAGGATGTATGACATGTGGCATAGTTTTTCACCATCAGACTGAGTGTGTCAAGACAGGACAGGGTGTGGGGTGTTGGGTTTATATTGTAGTTTTTAATTTCATGAAGTACAGCAAAGCATTCTGCCAGTTTTGTCCCATGAAGCTGTGAGACTTTAACACTACTGGGAAGCAAAGGAGTATTTTTTAATCACATTTTCTCATTATATAATGCGAAATCTTGTGTAAGATTCAAACAGGTTCAGGTCAATGTTACTTTTGTTCAAACAGATGAAGTCGTGTTTGCATTTAGATTAGATTTGCTCACTAAGATGAAAAGCAGATTTGGATATGAATAAAAACATAAAATAATATGAAGATAGTGAAGGAGCGCTGTGCAATGAACATATTTTATTGTACTAGGGAGACTCACAGCTCTTTCAACCGGAATTAATACATGGATAATAAAAGAGCAGCGAGAAACAGCAAAAATGAAAAAGCCAAAAGACGACTGCTGGGTTTTGATGTGTTTTTTTCAGACGTAACAGCTGCGCAAACACTTTGTATTAAGCCCCAAATCAATCTTAACCTCTTCCAAGTGTACAGTAAGCTGCAGGAGAGATTCTGCACAGGGATTTGTGATGGTAACCTTGTCTGTCCTTGACTTGTGTGTGTGTAAATGGGTCTGATTCTGGCCGGTGTGTGGTTAAGTCAAGGCTGTTAGTTGTCAGAGCCCCCTCCTCATCTGACCCACACAACCACAGGTCTCCCCTCCCTTAGCGAGGTGCAAGCTGCAGGTTAGCCTGCGTTTTATCTGCTATTATCTGTCAGATGCTGTGCACCCGGGAGCCCAGCTGCCCCTTTCCCTGCGTGATGGGTGTCTGCGGTCGCTCATCCAATCCCTGCCCCACCCCAACCCCACGCCCGCCCCCCCCACTGTCAAATACAGCATCACCGCGAAGTTCTCTGGCCGCCTTCGTCTCTGTCTGACAGCCGCCCTGGAGGAAAAAGGCTAAGGGAAGGGAAAAAGGGGAGGGGGAGAAATACCATTAAGATGAGCTGTATTCCCACAGACCAAAGCCTGCCCACCAGCCATGTGCTGTGGCTCACCTGGCTGCCAGATAAGTGGAGATTAGAGAAGGGGGACGCTGGAAAAAGGTATTAAAGGCATAAGAAAAATTCTCTGTGAAACCTGGGAACACCCTTGATACTTTTAGGATTTCTTCTGTCGTGTCTGACATTTGATGCCAACATGGAAAGGACACAGAGATAGACAGTTCTCTAACATAAAGAAGGGAATCTTTTGATTTGTGGAGTCAAAATAACAGATCACATATCACGAACAGAATCGCAAATACAGTATGTTATTGCCATTTGAGTCTTTATACAACTGTTAATATTTTGTGTTCGTTGCCAGAAAATAAGACGGTAGACACTTCTAGTGCATTTTAACAAGTCGATATTTCCTGTTGTTGAAGATAAACAATCCTTTGAAAATGTTGCCAGAGCAAGCTAGAAAGTTATTTTAGGTTTGGTCTCAACACTAATGTAAGATAAAACAGGTATCTCAGATTTGTGAGGTTGCATACTCATATATATGACACAGGCAAAAAGGAGCAATAAAATATACTTTGTAAGGTGCTGGTAAGAGCAAATTGATGACTTAGTAGGGAGGAAAAATGAAAAGCCTGCAGAAAGACCAGCTCCTATTAGTGAACTGGTCCAAGTTACCCAGATCTTCGTGATGGGCTGATTTAATGCAAGAGGGTCCTGCTTTGTCAGATATTTAGATCCGTTTACATGTCTTTCAGGTTAAAATAACCCAAAGATAATATTAAATTTTGTGTATATATTTGTCAGAAACATTTAGTCTAAGATACAGACTTAACGTTTGATCATCTGGACAAATCATTTACAGATATTAATTTCTTAATAGATGCAGGTAAAATGTGATGGTCTATTTTCTCAGTGCAAATTATTATCCAGTTCATGTTCTGCTACTGGTAGTTAAGATTCAAAAATCACCTTTATAATATTATTTTGTTTCTACTTCAAAAAAAAAAAAATCACATTTAATGCAATGGAGGAGATATAATTACCTCCGCCAAGGAGGTTATGTTTTCGGGAGAGTTTATTTGTCTGTCTGTCTGTCTGTGAACAAAGTAACTCAAAAAGTTATGGATTGATTTTGATGAAATTTTCAGGAAATGCTCAGCATGGGAAAAGGAAGATGTGATTCAATTTTGCTGCTGGGAACTGTGCTGCTTGGTGAAGGTCTGCGCTCTCCGAGTGCTTTTCTAGTTTGTTGATGACTTCAGAAAAGACGCGAGGGATGGAGGCTTTGATTGGAAATTGACTTCATACTGCAAGAGAGTAGCACATTGCCCTATTTCCATATCAACCTTTACAAACAGAAACAGTTATTCCTGCTCTAAAACCAATTTAAAGACAACCAGACCAGGCAGGAACAAACGATAATAAAAAATCCTCAAATAATTCTCTCACTTCAACCTGGGTAAGAGCTGAGTCCTTGTTCTTCATGTCTCTTTTTTACTTTAGACCTATCTGCTGCTCAACAAAGTAAATCTGAAGCTCTCAATAGTTGTATCTTCTTAAGCAGCATAAATTGCCTCTGTTTATGGGTGATAACAACACTTTTAAGGGGAAAACCTTATTTTAGGTGTTAAATGGCAGTGGCCTTTAACTTGCCGTTTTGCAAAGCAGCTGGATTTGCCAAATTTAGTGTCTCTGATCGGACATATCCATCCTGCAAAGCTTCAAGCTGCTTTTTCCCTGTTAGAAAATGAGTAGGCTTACACGTGTCCTTTATGGACCAAACCATACTTGTCCCTACAAGACCCAGAATTATTTCATAGAGAAAAAACATGTTCAATCACTTTCTAGTCTTTTCTGAAAGATTCTATCTTCTCAGTTACTTTCTGTGGGATGTTGCTCAGATGGACTTGAAATATATGTTTGCCTGGAAAAGGGAAACAATCTTTTTGGTGTAACAGATTAGCAGGTCACACATACTGTATTGATAAAAGTACAAGCAAGCCAAGGCTGCTGTCCTTTAATTTCTATCTAAATGCTCTATCTTTAAACTAACTTTATTCCCAAGTAGTGAAATTAATGAAATTGTTTTTCATTGATGTTGAATTACAAACAGTACTTCACTTGATGCAAAAAAAACCTTATCAAAATACTGTCAAACTTTTAATGAAGACATTTCACTTGTAGTGGATTTTAAGCTCCTTTTAGTGAAATAAATACCCTTTTTGATACACCTTTACAAACAAACCACTATCAGTACTTTTATTATCTTGTGAAGTAAAAGAAAAAGCATTTCAAACTGAACTTATATTCACATATATACATATATTCATTCTACATTGCTGAGAGACAAACACATGTATTTCTTTTCATAGTATGTAAAGATGATTTTTTAAAATTTCTGACAGCCAACCCTTAAGATTTTGGTGTCATCTTGTTTAGTTAAAAGAAGAGCATTTAGTCACAGATTTACAATCATAGATTTATTTTGGCCCCTTTTCACAATTATAATTAAATGCTGAAAGTTAGTTGGATACTTTACTTATCTACTGGCGGCATGTTCTTTTTAGATATTTGTACTTGTTTACAGTCTCTCTTTTTTGACTTGCTGCTTTTTGAATTACGGTTTTGTGAGTTCCCCATCCAGTTAGTAGAGAGTAGCAGTCTGGTGACACTGGAGAGATCAATACAGGGCCACGGCAGGAGGCAAAGCAGCCTTAATGAACTGAATTGACTGTTGCTGAAATATGATCAGGATTTCTCTGGTGGTCATTATGTTTCTTATGAAGAAGATCAATGTCTCTTGCGTGGATCGTTGAGTAAACTCAGCATGATGGCAGGGCCAGCGCTGATACCTTTCAAAATGCTTAATGAAGGATTTACTCACAGTGAGGCTTTCCTCTGAGTGTGTTTGTGTCTTTCTTCTTTATATCTGTGTCTTTCAGCTAAAGGTCTGTTTTTAAAGCCCTGCAGGCTTTAGTAAGTGATGTGCTTGTTTGAGGCTGTGCTGTTCATTTCATGGGCTATCACTTTTTAAATTGGTGAATGCCTTCTTCATGCTTGATTAGTAGCTCATGCGGAGCTAATTAAGAGCCATAATAAGAGAAGGACTGGTGAGATGCCTGCAACCAAAATAGGAAGCAGTTTCAGCCAACAATTGTAAACAGTTGTGATTGATCGGGGTGGCGAGTCGCCCATGAAATATGTCAACGCTTCTCAGATCCCGTCATCTCTTACCCAGACACCCATATCTTTATTTTGTTCACTGCTTCCCTAATCTTTGTGCATCTTTCCACAAAGTCGCCTTAATGATCCCCTCAGTACGGCTGTCTAATGCTTTGCTCCATCATGTTTGCCTGGTCTGGCGTCCCTGCCAGCCATCATCACGACACACCTGTACCTGCATCTGGTCTGCACTGCAGATTGGCACACATGCTGTCTTTTGATTGGCTGTCCATGTGCGCTGAAGTTTCTGTACACATCTATGAGTACTGTTGATATTTTTTGCTTAAACTGGAGCCTCAGTTTGCTGTATATAAGAAAACTGAACTGCAACACAGAATACAATAGAAATTATTGATTCATACTTAGAGGAGTAGTGTGTTGAAGTTTTCACCGAACAGAAACAGTAAATCTACGATATTATGTTTCTATTTGTATATTATTCGAGATAGGTGTAGAATTATCCATATGAAACTTTCTTTTTCTTTTTATTAAGTTAGAAAAAGCTTTTTATATTTATGTACCGTGGATCCCCTTTGTGGAGGCTGAAATAACGATCAGCTATGTTGTCTACGGGTGGGTTTTGGGGACAAAAGGAGCAACGTGTTTTTTGAATACAAGTCTGGCCACCAGTCCTGAAATCTACCTGGATGGCGTGTGGCATCTTAACTGACTCATAATCTATTAAAATGATTGTTATAAATATGAATGATAAAATCCTCACCTGGTAACTGTTGTAAATGATGCCCTGTTCACGATGCTTTTTGGGTCTTCACCGACACTCGTAGCTTAGTGGTGTAATGGACTGGCTTATTCCAAAATCTGAATGCTAGATGTCACTAAAATGCCAATTTCTACACACTGCACCTTTAGATCATACCAGCTAAACTACATTTGTTTAGTTTTGATAATACAAATAATTCTGTTTTACGTGAGCAGTCTAATGGTACCGTTTCATTCTGTTTTGGATTCAAAAAATTTGTCTTTAACAAAATCTACCAAATAATAACAAAAAAATGACAGAGATAAAGCTTTATTACAACCCCAAAGTTACAATGCAGCTTGTTGCTTTTGCTGTGTGAAGCTTGGGACATTTCTCCTGGGTTTAAATTTTGTATTGAGAAGCTTACTTTCAGTAGTAGAATTTTTTTAGTTTAAAAAAAAATGCAGAAATAGATATGTAATTAAAAAAATTGAGCAAATAACTCTATGAGAGTTGAGAAGATCTGCGCTGCAGTATTTGTAAACTCAGTTATGCTTAAACCCTCTGGTGATCATCTGAAAACTATCTGGTTATAGTACACTGACATTTTTTAAGTGGTGCAGGAATGATATGATTGTGTCAGCCAACTTAGAATTTAGTGTCACAAACAGGACGTTCTTGGGCTTCTTTTTTATCTTTTTTACTTTTGAGGTGCTAACATAACGGGTGAAGTTGAAAGCAAATTTCTGGCTATTGTGTTACAACACATCATCTTGACTAAGCTTATATTATTTTTAAATATTTAATTTCAACCAAATGTACATATCTTACCTTCTTTGTAAGGGACTTTTTTATTTGTGTGACTTGATCAAGGTAGTGGTCATGACTGAGTCATTTGTGTGTCTAGGAGCATTTTCAAAATACTAATGATGATTACTTTATACTGAACATTTTAGCACCCATCCTTTGCAAGAAGAAATAATACTTTATATTTATGAGTGAGGCGTTCAAATAGTCTCTTGTGTTGTAAAAGAGCCATATTGAAATTCCTTAAGCTTGTGTTCACTATGCACCTTATTTCAAGTACCAAACTGAAAACTCATTTTAACATCCTGTATACTTTGAGATGAGGGATCCAGACGTCTTAAATGGCAAATCATTTTTGCGTTTTAGCTCTAATTACTGCAGCAATTGCTACTTGTGCCATTATTACTTGCTGCCCCAGAGTTGAAGATATATTTTGTATTAAAATATATTTACCATATTCTGAATTTAAGACAAAAGAAGCAAGAAATGCTCTATGGGGGTGTCTCTCTTTCTATCTGGCACTTACATACTGCCACTGAGAGAGGGAATGCCATCTGTGCCCTTTTACACCTTGGCGGCAATTTTTGATGCACTAAAAAAGACAGTTAAAGTTATGATATTCCTGATTCACCATCAGAGTAAAAGAAGCAAATTGAGGAGAACCAACTGATTGTATATGATGTCAGAAACAACATGATGTAGTAGCACGCCTAGTTTTCATGCCTGGATATGTGTATTTGTGGAGCTCCCACTGTATGCCTCGTCTTTGCCCTCATAGCCAGAGTACATAGAATCATACATCGGTACACAAGTAAAACCGTGGTGTAGATGCAGTGTGCCAGTACATAGACGTGCCTATTGCTTAACTCTGTCTGTGTACTGTTCTGTGCCCTAATATGGACGCAGTTATTTGAACATATGGATAGTAACTTAGTTAAGACACATGCACAATGAGGAGTCTGCAAATTGACCCTGATCAGTAAGGGGTTTGATCTATTGCACCCGTCCTGCTTACATTCCCAGTATCCATACTTGGAGTGTGCTGGGACTGAAACAAGAAACCCTTTAATTTTGCTGTGGGGAAAAAGTTGGCCTACACAGGTTTTCAGTGGTAACAATGCCAAACACATGGCAAATCCTATACTGCATGCTTACAACCACACAGAGCAGACAGAGGACTTTACAGATGGTGTCTTTTGTGTAAAATCAAGCCACACTTTTGACAACTACTTCTTTCTGTCCAGCTCGATCACATCCTTGACTGTTTTGTTGTTGCTTCTGCTGACTGCCTCTGATGAGAGCATGATGTCCATTTTTTGCAAGGCATACAGAACGAAGTTGAAAGAATTGACAAAGGAATTATTAAGCATACGGTTGAATGGTATTGATCCCTTTATTTAGTTGCTATTTAGACTCACTGGAATTTGTTTCATATTCTCATCTCTGTTGTTGTTCCAGAAAATATGAAATGGGCATTCGAACATTCCTGGCAAATTCTCCAGTTTTAGTTAGCCTTATTGCAACCATTCTTTGCCAGATGCAATCATTTATTTTCATTCACAAGTCGGGCATTTCCAGATGTTTTGCATGTACGAATAAACATTGAAACTTGTGTTTACCATGAACCATGTTAAGAGCATTTAACCAAAAAACATTTTAAAATATCCCATTGACCCAGTGATTGGCTGACAGCTAGTCCAGAGTGTGTCCCTCTTGCCCAGTGTCAGCTGCTTTAAGCTCCAGCACTAAAGATAATGGATGGACTGAAAAATCCAACAGACTTTGAGACATAGGAACTGGAAGTGCTAAAAAGGAAACTCATTTCGAATTTTAGGACTCCGTATTGGACCAATCAATTCAGATATAATTAGAAGTAATTCTTTTGTTAAGCTTATTGAATAATTAGCAGAAAAAGCTTAATACTGTGTGTTCATATGAGATAATGGGGGATTGGAATATGTTATACAAGTACAATTGGAAAATGTCTATGAATGAGAATGCACAAATTTGGTGCTTTTTCACTCAACTATCATTTAACTTCACCTATTTCAAAGGGTATCACAACATATACATCACTCTTAGCAATGGAAATAGATGTTGAAGGATGGGAGAGTTTGAACTCTAGCTGTCAAATTGATGTTTTGTGCTCAGTTGCGTTGTTTTGTCTTCGTTTTTTTGTTGATAACTGAAGATAAAGATGCATACTAAATTAAATACCATTGTGCACACACCTGCACCGGCATCTGTCAACACTGCAAATTGGCATAAGTGCCATCGTTTGATTAGTTGCTCTTTTTTTTGTACACATCTCTAAACAGCATGGGTATTTTTTCATCTCAAATCAGAGCCTTGTCTTGCTTTTTGTCTCAATATACTTGTTCCCCACACATATTTACACACCCAAACTGATCCGTTATAATAGTGCTGTTTATTTAATCTGACCGCCCATCTGTCCGTCTGCGTGTCACTGGGAACTCTTTATGATTCCTGGTGTGACACTGCTGCGATGATGACGTGTGTACCCGCAGTCTAATTCCATCATCAGCATCATTACTGCTATTATCCTGTGTCTCCCTTTAATGCAGGCTAATGGATGACCAATAAAGATAGATGAGCCTGGCAGTGTGGAGCTAATAGGCAGGACATGATGTCTGGCTTCTGTCCTGACTCTAGTCTTTGCCCAATCAGCTGCCCTCATAGATTAAACATTGCTTAAATATTATCTCCAGTTTTTCCTCTGCTTTATTTATCACCATTTCTTTGGTTAATTAGTGTGCCAAAAGTTCATGACATCTCAGAGTGGATTATTTGTGCTTGAGAAACATTTCTAAAATGGGCTGATTGGATTTATTAGATAAATGCAGATGTGCTCTGATTTCATCCAGTGAATATTATTTAATTTGTATTGAATATGCACAACTTGAAGCCATTTTGATTGTAGAAAGGTCATTTAAAACTTTCCTCACAGAGACTACTCCTCGCAAACTGTTACAGAAACAATTTTTCAGATGATCCTAAATGAACGTAATAACATCCTGTGTGAAACTCTTTTCAGTAAGTGAGTAACTTGTTTATTATGTAAATAACAGGCACTGAGGTACCAAAAGACTTTAAGATGTTGTAGAAACAATAATCAGTCATTTTTGTGCCCCAACCTTCTGTCACTAATTTCATGGCAAAAAAACTTTTGAGAGGTGAATAAATGCTTCATTGTCATATTTTGCTGTTAGTTTTAAATAAGTTTATTTGTTGTGACTTGGTTTATATTGAAAGAATGAACAGATGTAGAAGGTGACCAATAGCAATTATTTAAAAGAAAAAATATCAAAACAATTCCAATTTTGTCATTCTTTTTTTCTGCCAGACAGCAACATTATGTATGTACCAGGCACGGCAAATATGTCCAGCACATTATTGTTCTGAAACAATTGAAAGACTTTTGGAAACTTGTAAAAATTGTCACAGATCACTTCTCATCTTTGATTATGTTTAATAATTAAGAGGGGTGAAATTCTTTAATAAACATATTTAGCTCATTATTATACTTCCTTGCAGCTACTGGATCTGATGTGGTTCTAAGATAAGTACATTTTCATTAAATTATTTATTAAAAAAGAGACGCTGAATTTAATGAGAAAGACAACAGTAATCACCTTTTTGTAAGTAAGACACTGTTTCCACTTCGGGTCCAATTTCTGCAGAGGAGCATTGCAAACTACTGGGTTAATGTTGTTAAGTACAAAAAAATAGATATATGTATGGTAATGGACTTGTGATTGACTGTTCAAAGTTCCTACTGTCCACAGCAGTGGGAGCGATTCGGGGTGAAGTTTTTTGCCCAAAGACACACTGACATGTGGCTGTTGAAGCTGGAATTGACCCTTGACCTTTTACTCAACATCTGAGCCACAGTTGCACATTCATCATTCATCTTTACAAGTGACACTAAACTTCTTTTGAACATGGACTGCTAACACATTTATAATCAAAGTTTTCAAAGTCTCTTATAAACAGTATTTTGTCCTAATACGCTAAATGAATGCATTTATTGAACAAACTTATATTTCTTAAGAATGATGGACCAAGGATTAATGGTGTTCAACCCATGAAAGAAACAAGACTGAAGCTCACTCTAGAGTCAGAAAATACCTGTACATATTTCAATAGGCAGCAGCTGCTGAGTTTAACTCATGGACCATCTGTGGATGACAGCTCTTTGTCAGCCCCTGTTTGGGTCTGCTAAAACTGCTTGGATGAAATGTAACAAAAGATTGCCCTGTGTGTTTTTCAAAGTAAGAGCTTAGTCATTTTTAGGCTATTTACTTGGACTACCTACATTTAACATAATACTTTTATTCTTGGACTGTTTTCTGGGTGTGTCTTGGTCAAATAATCTGCCCAAGGCCTTCAGATCTTCAACTGAGTCTTAATGTTGTTGAAATAAACAGGAGCTGTGTTGTTGACTGCCGTGGTCTTTGCCTGTCACGTTTGTTTGATAAAATGGGTGTACTCTTTGACACAGCAAAGCCATCTTGCTGCCTGACTGTACATCAAACATCTAGTATGGCCTAAATATTCAGAAATCTAATCTTGCATTTCTGACTGATAAGAGGAACTTGCCCATTAAGTTTGAGTTTGACAGATGAGGGTTTTTTTTTTGTTTATGTTACAGTGGTCATAATGTGGATTGTGACCGGGTGTCTGTTTGTGATGCAGCATTCTGTCATAATACATAGTAATAGGGAGACATCCCTAGTTTTAGAATGTGTTGATATATTTGGAGGAATTGAAGGTTTTGAGCATCAAGGGTCCAGCAACATTGTTAAAGATGCTATGAGGAGTTTCTAAGTAATTATAAAAAAGTCTCAATTTTAGATTGATATACGCCTGATCAAAATACACACTTTAAGATGAGTTTTATAGCATCAAAATAGGTTATCTATAAATGCTATTCCTTAGCTAAGTGGTCAGGTCGGAGAGCCAGCTACAAAACTACGATACTTAGTTTTCCAAAAATTGCTTGTTGTCACACATCAAAAACTACCACTAAGTAAATAGAAAGAGATACATTACCTCATTGCTTTGCATCCTGTAAGTTGTAAAGCAATGCAGAGTTCTGAGGAAGGTCCGAGCTGCATTTATTAGCATCACAACAAACACATGCTTTGGTTTGGGTCACATCTTTTGGTGCATTCCAGTTGTATTCAGAAGTAGGAATTTCCGTGTTCCGAGTAGGAAACTGCAACTGGAACGTCCCCTGAAGTCTGAGTTTCCTACTTGGAACTCTGTGAAACCTCGCCACCCCCGAGTTGACAATCAAAGATGGATGCCCCCAGTGTGAACAGTTATTTAGCTCCTGTAATAATCAATTTATTTGCCCTTCTGACTGGGGTGTGTCGCTCTAGATCGGCTGTATACATACTTTTGTAGTGTTGTTAGACTTATATTTACAAAAATGCTGCCATAGTGATAATCATATTCTTCATGTGATATTTGTGAACAACAACCCAGGGCGTGCTAACAACAGCTAACAATAGCCTGGTAGATCGGCATGTTTTTTTCCGACTTCAACTGGAACGCCGATAAGTCGGAGATGATGCCACTCCCAGTTCCAAGGTTACTGGAACCTAGCATTACGACAGTCGCTGTGCGTGCTCATGGGTAGCAGAGTCTTTATGTCTTCGGAAAGAGATTCTCCTCATAGCACCTTTAAGGTTGTCTGTAAAAACATCCTGTAGCTGTGATTCAACTACAGTCGCCTCAGCACTGAAGGCTCAGCTCAAACATGCATGGCATGCCACTTACCGCACCATAAATAACACTAACTTTTATTTATTTAGGTATTTTTTAAAAATCAGTCATGGGAAAAAAATGGAGGCAGCTTTTGTTGACACAACAATGCAATTTACAACAAGATCAAAATAACACAAATAATGAGTTCAACATTTACAAGAGATGCATCTTTATAGTCTTGAAATAAAATAATGCTAGTATTATTAAACTGAGCTTCAGGTTTACTGCCAATCATAAATATGTGTATTAATTTTTCACATGTACTGTAATCTGTATGGGCAGATCTGTGGCAAAACAGGTAGTGCACGTGCCTTACCGCAAGAAGGTTGCTGGTTCAATCCTTGTGTTTGTTGGAGCCTTACTGTATAGAGTTTGCATGTTCTCTCTGTGCATGTGTTGGTTTTCTCTGTGGTTTCTGACTCCCTCCCACAGACTGAAAACATGCTCATTAGCTTAATTAGAGACTCTAAATTACCCTTAGCTGTGGGTGAGAACATGAATGGTTGTCAGTCCCCCCCCCCCAATAAGTTGTACTGATAATGGCTAATGGAGGTTATCTGTATGATGAATTCAGTTTCAGTTGGAAAGGTCATTTCACAGTTTCATTTCCATCTGAAGAATACAGTTGTTTTTCATTTCTTTTGGACTTCTTCTCTTACAAGACTTCAGTATGGAGGTGATGTTTCTGTTAGCAAACTGGCGACTTTAAAAAGTGAATCTGAGCAGCCTTATGTTGACAAGCCCAGTTTGGAGGACAGGAGAGCCATTGAACAGAAGCTTAGATTAGCAGTAATCCTCAGTTCGTCTTGTTGAAAAGCAGCTCAGATCTCTTGTCTATCATTTTCCCTCCAGTTATTGTATGCAGAGTTTGCAAAATTCTGAGAATATATGTGAAAATGGAGGACATGGCTAAATCTAATAGAAGAAGATTCTTCATACCTTTTATATAATTAATTGACAAGTTTTTATAAAGTTAAACTTATTTATATTTATATCAAAGTTAAATTTTGGTTTGTATGTCTTAATACCTCATCATAGAGAGGTGAAGTATGAATGAAAATATCATGGTTGGCAGGGAAACCATTCACTTGTATTGAAAACAGCCAAAAAACACTGCTGCAGCTACTGAAATAAAACGTCTGCCATTATGCTGTGAGAGTTATTGTCATAGCTCAGTTTGTTTGTTTTCCTCTTGTATACATCCAGCATACTCTGAGTCGGTCATACAGCACAGTGCACAAACATCATGGGGAAGCTGACATTTGAAACAGGCGTAATCATAACTAACTAAATGCCTGAAACTATGAAAGAAAATATCGGAGAAGAAAAAGAGCTCCATATAGTTCTGCATCGGTTACTTTTCAATTACAGCAGCCGAAGCAGAACGAAATTGTTAGTGTCATTTATCGACTGTGGTGCTCTCCATTAGAGTAACAACAGAGAGAAATCCACCCTGTTGTATAACCACCTGGCTGTCTTACAATAACAGAGTTTGTTTCTGTCAGCTAGCCTTAAGTCTTCCTGTTCTGACACCTGGCGGGGAGAGGAGTTCACCAGGATATGTGTTAAATCACACAGAAAACTATTAATCTGGCTGATCCAAGCATATATGCCATTTGCTGCACAAACTCACTGATAGACTGTCCCTGACACCGTCATTAGAACAATATGAACAGCATCAAGGGGGCACAGATAGGCAGAACACAATGTCAAAGATATATGACAGAAGTTGGTGTTCCTAATATGAGTGGACAAAACTCATATCACAATTTATATCCTAATTTTAGTGTCACATGTTAAAAAGTGTATTAGTAGCATCAACGAAAGAGTTGACAGGAGCACTGTAGCACCAAGAAGTGAATATGAAGCAGCATCACTACCTGCAGGACATTACATTGGAAAAGGAGAGCTGCAGAGTTTAGTCTCCATATCCAACAGCAGCTCCTTGGATGCATAAGAGACCCAATGATAATCATTTTGGAGCAGATGTTCAACAGTACTTTGATGATTTTAAGTGGAAACAACACTTCTGATGTACAGATGCACAATTGAGTTTGTGTTATGCCCTTACAATCAAATAGACCTCTTCCGCTGCAGCCATTGTTTTTATCCATCCTGTTAACTCTTGTGTTTCCCTTTTGCACCAACAGGCTGTAGGGGACAGTGAATGGGGCTCTGGACAAAGCAAGTCCATCCACCCATTCAGTCTCTGTGACATTTACAAAGAGGCCAAAAAGTCACAGGGGTGCAATTATTAAGACCTGAAATGGCAATGTGAATGGGGAAGTGTCTCATCATGCCCCTGGGCATCCCAGCCCACACTTTGGGGACCAAAAATAGTTCATTTTTTTTTACACTGTTATATATATATATATATATATATATATATATATATATATATATATATATATATATACATATATATACATATATATATGTGTGTGTGTATATATATATATATATATATATATATATATATATATATATATATATATATATATATATATATATATATATATATATATATATATATGTATATATATATATATACACACACACATATATATATATATATATACACACATATATATGTATATATATATATATATATATAGAGAGAGAGATATGTGTGTGTGTGTATATATGTGTATATATATAGATATATATAGATATAGATATAGATAGATAGATAAGATAACATATATATATATATGTATATATATATATACAATATATATATACACACATACATACATATATATACATATACATCTATATCTATGTGTGTGTATATATATATATGTATATACATATATATATATATATGTATATATATATGTATATATATATATACATATATATATATGTATGTATATATATATATATATATATATAGTATGTGAAGGAAAATTTATAAGAAAAAGTACCCTTGCAGACAATCATTTAAACAATTGTGTTTAAAAAATGAATAAAAATACACTGATAAAAGGCGCTGTACTTTCTGATAGGAGATTCATGTCATTTATTATCCAAGCTTGTGCTTGACAATAATGATCAATTAGTGTGCCTTGTAGGGCCTTGTGCACAAACAAAACTGCTAAAGGACAATAAGTCATGTTCATCAAAGTAAGGAAATAATAGGTTAATTTTTCAATCACAGAGGACAGTGGAAAACAATTGCACATCAAATCTGTGTACATTTATATAAACTTATAATTATCAATACAGGGGCAAGAAATATAAATGTGTAAATAAAAGATTAAATGTTTGTCATCAATAGATCAACGCAGTCTTTTATGCCTGATTAATTCGTTTATAAATTCAAAGTGATTGTTTTTTTTAAGATATTTACTGTATCAAAGCAGCTTTTTACTGCAGAGATAATGTCATGTCTATTACTCATGTCTAGAAGATCTGCCATGGTGATGTGGACCAGGCAAGAGTAGCCGAGCGCAGACACCATCCCCCGACCCCCCCTTTATGTGTATATTTTTTTAATACTTTGTGAGGAAAAAACTGTCAACCATATCCAAAGTGCAGGACCAAAGAGAAGTAAATAATGTATGCTTTTGTTAGATTCTTTGAAGACGATATGTGCTACGCGTTGCCAGTTTCTAATGTGGAAGATTTCAGCCCCGTGCACAAAACAGATTTTGATAATCAGAAGGTGTATCTGGTTCACAGAACTGAGGAGAATGGCAGCGCAGGCCAGCCGTGCGAAGCACAGATCCTTGCCCTTGCAGGTAAGTTGTCCTTTTATCACACCATCTTTCCTCCTTAAAAATGTGTTTTCCTCTGTTTGATTGAGAGACGACGATGTGCGCTAAACTCGGGAACGTGTCGAAGGAAGTCTTTTTGTCCGACCCGTCAGGACGTGATCAGCTGGAGTCTGACACTGATAGCCACAACAACGTCCTCCGCCGTGGCTAGCCAGACATGCTAGTCTGATATGCTAAGATAACTTCCTTAAGCTGCCATATCTTACTGTCAGCGCTGTTTTAATTTTTCTCACCCGGCTGTCCTGCTCCGAGACTCGGCTCCTGTCTTACTGTACAGCCGTGCTGGTTGTAAAGCTAAATACGTGGCATGTAACGCTAGCCTGTCACCGCTCTTGTTTACAACATGAAGCTAACGCTTGCTAGTTTGGTGTGTTTTTGTTCCGCGTTAGCATGTCAGCGCTGACATGCGAGTGTGTTGCATGCAGACGTAAAGCTGACGCTCCATAGCTAACACGTGTGTCAACCTGTGGGTGAAATGTTCACGTTTTCGCGGAGGTTTTAACCTGTAGCCGAGACGCTAGCCGGATAGCTTTTATCGGGTTGCGGTTAGCTTGTTAGCTTATCCGAAGGTTTGTGCAGACGTCTGGACGCGGTGCTGCAGTCCTCGTCGTGTCTCAGACATGGATACAGACAGCACACAGTCACTTCTCCGCCAGTAACATGCCAACGTCATGCCTGTTTCGTAGCAGCACACCACGTTCATGTGCCATATCGTGCAGTTTAAATGTTTGTCCAGATGCTTCATTGACTGTCATTTTATGCCTTCAGACGTTTTTAATGCTCGATCTTTACCTCGCCTCATCTCTAATCCTTTAACCTGAGCTGTCTGGGCTGTAAGATCTGACACCTTCATCCCCGCAGTGAAGTTGAGGTGCAGTGTAGTCAGGACGTGTTGTTTGTCTGTCCGCCGTGAGGCTCATTATTGAAGCTAAAGATGCTAATATAAGTTTATCAAGCAAAATGGAGAGACTATACGCCATCCGCCAAGGTTGGACAAATGGGTGAAAACGTCGAGGTAATTTAAGGTTGTATGAGAATTCATCTAACTTTTTGAACGATGTCACGAGTTTCCTTCTTCTTTCTTTTTGCATTTCACAGATACAGTAGTGGAGTTTGAGGACAGTATTATGCAAAAGAAGATGAAAATTCCCAAGATGTCCATCAAGAATTCAGGAAACTCATTAGAAAACAGTTTTGGAGAGGAGAGAATGCCACTAAGACATAAAAAGGTAGGCTCACTTGAATTCGACTTTAATTGTGCTCACAGCCGTGACCATTACCTTTAACATCACACAGGCTTTTACTATTTGTGTTTCAACAGTAGTGTTACATGCAGTCACATGTCACCTATAAATGTATGAATATGTCTTTTTAATTGCTAAGGTTCCGACTTGGTGGGTTCAAAGATTTTCTTCACAACTATGCATTTTTTGAGAACAATTTCTTTCTCACATTCTATGATTATACATGATTTTCATTACTCAAAATCTTCTTTTTAGGATGTCAAGAATATGTTTTCCATAAATTATGTTTATACTCATGTGTTGTGTCAGAAAGAACCCAAGAATTATGAACACTAAAATATTGCACTCTGGTGAAAAATAAAGGTCATATCAACAAGTGTCTGTCCTGTTGATACAGGCATAGCGACAACCTTACATTGAGAGTTTTCTACTGATAATACAATGTCACATTTTCATAAACTTGGCTGACATCCAAAATCCCCCACGCTATTTTTACCATATGCTGGATTAACACAAATTCAGCACTCTGGACAGCTGCCCTTTCACAGACAAATCCTCTGAGCGGCTCATCAAAGAACTCAGTGACTCTTCTCCCCCCAGTTCCTATCGTGATCCACGTGGTCATAATATACTGTTTACAGTCTGTTTTTCTGTTCTTTTTGAGACTGTATGTTGTTAGCTAACACTTCAAGTGTTACAGAATCCCATTTTTCTCTCAAGTGTGATTTTTGTAAAGTATTTGTGAAATATTTATTAAGCCCATCATCATAACAATGGAAAAGTGTCAATATGTTTGTATTCTTCATCCTTTATGCTACTGCTACTATTTTTCTTATGCCTTGTGTTTCCTAGTTTGACCATTTCTATTTTCCTCAGGCCCTATCTCAGGACCATGGGCGCCCTCTTTCCAACTCCTCCAAGAGCCTGGCAGCAGTCGTGGCTCGCTTGGAGAGAAATGCAGCCAGCTCCTGTATGGAGGGCGAAGAGGATCTGGAAGAGGATCGGCTGGCTGAGGAGGGAGAGGATGCAGATGACGAAGACGAAGACATGGAGGCAGAGCATCAGCAACACCATCACCAGCAGCAGCAACATTTGGAAGTGGACACGGATTGTGTTTCTGGGGTAGCTGCAGCAGTGGTTCCAAGAGTCCTGTATGAGGAGCTGGTTCATAGCTACAGGCAACAGGAGGAGGAGATGAGGAGGCTGCAGCAGGAGCTGGAGAGAACCCGCAGGCAGCTGGTGCAGCAGGCCAAGAAGCTGAAGGAATATGGCAGCTTGCTGACAGAAGTAAAAGAACTGAGGGACTTCAACAGGAGGCTGCAAGACGTACTTCTAATGAGACTTGGAAGTGGTAAGGGGCCAGAAACATACACAACAAACATATCAAGATTAGGGATGCACAATGATGCTGATACACTGATATTTCCAAACTTATTAAAACTTTAACCTTAATACATTTTTACAACAAAGAATATAAAATCTGTATTTGAGCCAGAATCAAGATGTCACTCCTGTTGAGTCAGACCTCTTGTTTTTGAAATAGACATGAAACAAGCATCAAGACTGATGAAAGATGAAATGATTGATGTATTTTTAAAATATAGACAGTCACTAATTAATAGTTTAGGTAGTTCATATGAAGTTAACAAACATTACATGTGACATGTATCTTTAACCGCATCAGTAAAACTAAGTTGTATCTGCCTTTTATGAGGCAAAAAGCAGCACACGAACAACCTGCTGATAGACTACAAAAAACAGAAGATCTAATAGAACCTTGCTTTTTATAGAACCTACACTTTCAAAATCTAATACCAATACCTCTTATTGAACAACATGCATGTAACCTGAGACAATCACATGTGCTTGAAATAAAACAAACACATTCTCCTGGAGAGCTTAAAAGCAAACTAGCTGTAGCTGGCTCAATAACCTTTTTTCTCATCAAGATTAAGAAAAAGAAAAACATAACTTACTGATCCATAACGTTTTTAATTCCACTTTTTTATGTATTGTTTTCATATCTATAAATGAGAATGAATTGAAATGCTATGGAGTTCATTAGTAGCCCGTAATACTGTCAACTGATTTGACTGAATATTAAGAAACAGTGCAGTCCTCTGGTTTTAATCAGTATTTCTACATGGAACTGCACTTTGAATTAACCAAACTGCTAAACATTTTGTAGTATTAACATGTTTAAAGGCATGTGATGAAAGAAAGATTAGTCACAGCCAGAAAAATTACCTAAGACAAATGGCAGATCAGTTTTGCATAACTTGACAGACTTCTGCCTTTATAGACTAAGTTTCCACATGTATCTGATGTCTTTCTACAAAATTAACATGACACAAAGTTGAAGTGCTCAGATAGATCAACTTTGAGTCTGGATACTGTACTATAGGTGCGGCCTGCTGTTGGCATATTTGAAAAGTTTGTCCTCTGAGAAATTTGGTTGCCATAAGTTAAGTTTTCTGTTGTTCTGTAACAGAATTGATTTAGAGGTACAATAGATGTTTCAAAAAGTCGTGGGTCGGTTGGCAGCTGGGGTTTGGTGTAAGCCGCAGGAGTAAAAAGGAAAGTACTGAAACATTGACAGGTTTGTGTAGTTATCCAAAGACATATTAATAAGGCATGTTGGTGAGGGTTATTACAATAGTAGAACTTATTTCTTCCAGTCCTAAAGTTTTTAAGCACTCCTTGTATGACCCGTGTTGACCTGGATGTGCTTAAATATAAACAACTTCCATGATAAATATATAGGACAGTACAAATAAAAGCTGTAGACGTAAAAAGAAAGTGTACATGATTGAGACTGAAACACAATAAAGAGGAGAAGAAGGAAAACATAAAGAAGAAAAATAAGTGCAGGATGTGTTAGGCATGCAACAATTCATCAAAGTTGCCAACAGAATTTGGTACCATTATTTGCAGAAAAATATGGTCGTTTATGACCTCTTAAATTACGAGTGTTTTTTTTGTGCTATTCTTTGACAGAACACTGTTTTTTAAGGAGGAAGCCATCTCTCTCACTTCTCTTTTTTCTGCCAAGAGTGGCATCAGCAATCATCGAACAGGGACACAAAACACTTCATGGTAGCAGATGTAACACCATGGCTTCCACAATCAGCTCTCTGGGAGCAATTCATCCTCAAAGCAACAAATACAAGTGTTAAAGGTCAACGTCACAGTCCTCACTGTGGTCAAAAAGCCTAGGGGAGACTTTAATTCAATCCACCCTGACAAAAAAAGCGTAAATTATCGGAAAATTACCTTTGTGAGCTGAATGTGTGAATGAAAACAGACAACATCCTAAAATTGACCAGCTACATCCACTGAGAATTTTAGCATAGACTTTTAAGTCAGGATTACATTTTTTGCTAAAAGAACTGAATGTAAAGTATAAGGGATTCTCTCATGGTTCATTTGAGAGGATGACAGAAAAGCAAGCAAGATGACAAGTCAAAGACATCCACATGTAAGCATGGAGTCAATCCACAGGTGATGGGTACTGGTGAATTAATTCAGATCAATCAATCATGTCTTCTTGATCAATACAAACGGACGCCAACATTGATTGGCATTCAGTCAATCAGGACACCTTTAGTTATTAACAGGCATGTCAATTATGCACAAGCGTTTCAGAAGACACTGTCACTGTCACCCTTTAATAGATCAATATTAATATTAAAGTCCATAGTCATAGCTATTAAGGGATTTTTCTCTCGTTTAACTTGTTGTCAATCACTTTAACCCTATAAAGCCAAATGTATCATATTTGATACATACTTTTATAATACCTCTTTCTACTCAATATGATCAACAAATTACAAAAAAAACATCTGAATACAATCAGATAAATGATAAAATTGTCCTCAAATGGATTATCAGTTGCCAAAAACATCTAATGTATCAAGTGAGATACAAAAAAAATCTATATGTTGAATTTTCTTAACATTTTGATTTTTAGCAGAAAATGAAACAAACATTTCAGCTCCAAAAAATTAGAATTTTCTGGCTATAGTCTATGGTGTCGGGCCTTAAAGGGTTAAATTTAAGCCATAGATCACAGCAAGATCCCCCCCAAATTGATATGCAAACTGCAGTTACCAGGCCTCACACTAAAACAAAATCATCCATATTACATTATCACTATCTCTGTTTAAAGCAAGACAAAATACTGCTTTTATTAGAATTAGAATTGTAGGCTAAGCCTGAAAGCACACTGTCAATTTTAACAGCTAATTCTTGATAAAGAGCCAATAAGTAATCACGCAAAACATTATCTGATTAGTCGGTCATTTGTTGGTCAGTGACTGGTCAGTTTAAAGAGGGTTATTTATTGCACCCCTGTTATGTTCTCCATCCAGCCATTATCAATACTGCTTCTCCTTTTTCGGGGTTGTGCGGGGGAGGTATCCAAGCTGACATTGGGTGGAAGGTGGGGTACACCCTGAACTGATCGCAGGGCCACATAGAAAGCTGGACAACCGCTCACTCCCACACTTACGCCGAAGGGCAATTTGGAGACTCCAATCGACCCAATGAGCATGTTTTGGTCTTTGGAAGGAAGCCGGAGTACCCACAGAGAACCCCTAATATGTTCTCCACTCATTAAATTACTAGACTGCATCTTGAACAGGATGTTGAAAAGCAAAACAAAGTTAATGCAGGCATGCGTTAAAGTAGTGTCATTACAGTGCACAGGAGTATACAAACTCAAGGCTTGCCAGATGCTGGTGTTAACCTCAGCCTCACTTGTAGATCCGGACAGATTCGTCTGGCTACTGGCAAGAGCATCTAATGGATAGATTAGAGCACCCTGTGGTGCTGTCGGGATCGGGTGGAGTGCACTGACCGATATTACAACTCTTCAGCTACACTGGAGCTTAGCATGGCCAGCCACCAAGCCTGCTTAGTTCCTTGGCCAAAATAAGCACATGTCTCGAGGCACAGAGCAAGGAGGTACCATTCCACTAGTAAAACCAGAAAACTTGTGGCAACATGGTTACTTTCTGCTATAAGGGATTGGTACAACAGCAAAAGAGTGGCCAAAGTTTTTGTTGTTTTAGTGGCTTCATGTAGTGAACAAACAGGCAAATGTGTGGCTTTCTTGCTAACATGGCAATAACTATACATACCCTTCTCTCCGTATCCAGAGCCTATGCATGACAATGGCACTCAGACAATCAAGGCTGAAGTGGTTGAACCCATTGTTGAGGTCCAGGAGACGTGCAGAGAAGAAGCCAACACCAGTTCCAGCTATTCACCCTCACCCAGGACAGTATACACTTGCAACGATGGAAAGGTAAGAGAAACTCTTCATGGTGTTGTTTTTCACTGATCTCCCCTCTGGCTGGAATTTAAACACCAATTAATCAACACTTTCATTTGCCTCTTTTTTTAATCCCTTGCCTCTTAATCTGTTAACAATCTATCATGAGATCTTATTGGTGTTGGCTGTCTGTTTTTCTTTTAACATCTTTCTTTTTGCAATCTTACATGAACTGCTAGAGGCAGGATTGCTTTTACACTGTAAACAAAATAGTACCTCCAGACATAACATTCCTAACTCAAGACTTAAAGATGCCATCACCCAACAGCTGTTTGACAAGGCTTCAGTACCACCGGCAGACAGCAAATTGATCGGATGATTCATGTTTCTGTCAGAGTCCTTCTAGTGATGTTAGGTTATTCAGCAGTAAACAAAAAACACATCTGTTTGTGATCAGCAGGAAAAAAACGGAAAATGCTCATTCCTCATTGAAATCTTGTATCTTTAGTTTTAAAGCTAAACAAATGTATAACAAATACAATCAAATGTCAAATAGGGATTTTAAACAGTCTCAAAAGATTGACATTACCTGGACGTAGTGCTTGGTTTCAGCTTCAGAGTACAAGTGCATAGCGATGCATGGTCCCTGATGTGAGGAAAGTGACCTTTTTTCTTTCTCTCACAGATTAGACTTCACAGTATGAAGGCATATCAACAACAGCAATTTTAATTAACCATTAAAATAAACACAGCATTAAGCATAAGAATAAGCATTAACAGCATTTTTTTTTACATTACGCATTATTCCAAAATAATTGATGTATCAGAAATGTACATATACCAATTCACTTTTGATATTTTGAGGATAAATATTAATATAATATATTTTACGGTTAAGAAAAATCAATGTAAGTCAATCAGACTGTACTTATATAATATGTGCAAAATAATAAATATAATTTAATTTATTGTTATGATACAAACTGACTAACAAATAGGACAAAATATGAATTTACAAACATAATCCAAACATGAGGTTGTAAACTTGTCTTGTCTTGGGGACTGTAAAATATAATAACTATCAAGTGAGAAAACAATATATTGATTTTATAAAGCGAAAAACACTGGAGAAAAATAAGGAAAAGTGTTTGAAATAATTATGGAATAATAGGACAATAATGAAGAAAAAATTAAAGGCTCACAAAGATAGAAAGATGGAAAGATGACATAAAATGTAATTAAAATACATACATTTTTAAAATGAAATTAAAGTTGATTCAGTAAAATAACACACTAGGGAATAACTAAGTAAACAGTGCTTAATTAAGGAAATGGCACAATAGTAAAGTAAAATGTGCTAAAATTAGATTATTAAGAAACAAAAAATAATCCTGAAGCAAAAATGGAGAAGACGATACAGATAACAGACTAATACACAGACCAGACACAGTTTAAGCATGATTACAGCCTGACCTGATGGTTGCAGAGTTTCGGGGCTTGTCAGCTGCGAATATCAGTCGATTCATTTTAAAAATTTGTCACAAACTATCAACAGTCCCATTTGATACGCCTCACAACTTTCCAACAGAAATTTTAGCTTGTTTGGTTTTTGTCCTGTATCCTATGATTTGTTCCATCTCTTTAGAGTTGGGGACCAGTGTGTCTCACAGAGAACTCTATACTGACAACAACCATGAATGGAAACATTACAGTTCAGCAAAGCCAAATGAGGACAGTTGCTGTCTAAAGATGAGGTTACAAGACAGAGCAAAAGATTGCCATTCTCTGAAATCAAGATGGCTGCCATTATGGTGTGTGGTAGAGGACACTACCAGAGCAATTTAAAAAAGACAGAGAGCAGAGTCACATCAGTAACTGAAGCCTATTAGTAACAAGATGTCTGTGCTGTATTTATTCAACCATGTCCTGTTTTGTCATCACATCTGTCAAAGGATGTGATCAGTGCAGACATGAGTCTGTCATGTTTTTCAGTCAATGCAGGATTTTATGCCTTTTTGAATGAAAATCTGGCACAGTAATCATTGTGCCAGTGTAGGCTGATCTCAGCTTAGTGGCCGAAAAAGTTGAAAGCAAGAAAGAAATAATTTTTAAATTTTGGTGAATTTTTTTTTTTAGCATTTTTTAGGCACTATTTAAGGTCACTTCCAGATATCTTGAAGGCTGTGCTTGGCTCATAGTCAACCATATATAGCTTTCACCATATTTTTATTTTTTAAACGTGATGTTTATGGTGTGGTGGGGCACCACAGTTTTGCTGTTAACATATTTTTGGCCAGTCATGTGTAGTTGTATCCTGTTTAGCACTGCTGTAGCAGTAAGTGAGTAATTTGTTGTCTTTCTCGCACCCAATATGTTATTGGGGATACAGTCTAGCTGCAGATGGATATTTTTGTCCCATTTTCCTGTTTCTCTGGCTCTCCACCTTGGAGGTCGATCATTGGCAGCTGCCTGATCTTGAAGGAAATGCAAAATTTCCTCTGAACACCCAAGAACCTGCAGTCATAGTTGGTCAGTCCTTTCGCCCTGGCTGCCCTACCCCAGCAGGTAAACAAGGTTAAAAAGATTATTATTGTTCGTGCATGCCTAGCCAACATCATCAGTGTTTATTGGCCTGTTAGGGGTTCTTCATCTCCCCCACCATCCACCTCCACTGCTGTAACTCAACCAGCGTCCTGTCTCTGATGACAGGGGGGGAATTGGTACTACAAGCTCTGGGGCCTGCAGCCACTTCAAGCGTGAAGAACACTTGCAAATTAGAACTCTCCTACATCAGGGACCCCATATTAATTATTTGCACAAGAGGAATTTAAAGTGACTGACAGGTTAGCCCTTGTGTGATGGAGGGAGAGAAAGAGAGAGAGAGAGAATGGAGAAGAGGAATGGGAAGAGATGGATGGAGGGAGAGCGAACGGAGTGGGAGGATGAAAACAATCTTGTCTAACTTGAGGGCAGTAAAAAGCTTGTCTGCTGGCCAGGGGCCTAAAGCACATTAGCTGCACAGGGAAAAGCCTTTTGGATGCTGGCCTAAAGACTTTATGGTGATAAGAGAGTAGAGAAGGGAAAGGGAGTCGCACATGCCCCCTGCTGCATTAGCTCACCTAGAAGACCAGGGCAGTCTGCCTAGGCTGGCAATCGGCTTGGAGTGATTGGTGCAGGCTTATGCAACGTGCAGCGGCAGTGTGTAGAGAGCTCCCAGCTAAGTTCATAGTGGAGGTAATCCAGGCTGCAAGCAGCCAGTGGCCTGAGCTTATTTATGTATCCTTGTTGGTGAAAGTGGTGCTTCTTGGGATTAGTAATTTGGTCTAAGCGGGATCCGCTTCATCTGTATTCTCCTATAAAAAGCAGTGACCTGCCATGTCCATTCAGACTTAGAAGGTTTTACAACCACATGGAGCATCACTAATTAGTGAATCCGGATTGGGATAACATAGCACCAAACACCAGTATCCCATCACCTTGGGATAAAGATGATGACTCCAGTTTGAGACTTGGACGCTGATATGACTTGAAGCTTGACTTTCACATGACTTTCAAAGACTATAGACTGGAAGATCTGAGATTCATGCTCAGTCTTTTATTTTGCACTTGTTATGATATCAGTACAAGCTGAGAGCCAATCCTTCTTGTCATGTAGAACCTTCTGCATCTTGTGTGTGAGGGGTCCAACTCCATGGACGACACGGTAGCAACTAAGGTAGCAGCAGCGATCATTTCCGTTATTGATTCATCAGCCAATTTTAGTTTTCTGTTCACTGATAAACTAATACATAAAAAAAGAAAATGCCATCCCCTGTCTTTCAAACCAGTGAACAGATATTCTTGAATGACTTTTTAAATGCCAAGAAGTTGTATTTGAGAAATAGACTTTAAAACCCTGAATACATGTTTGCCATAAAGTACTTGAAGAACAAGCCATGGACAAAGACAGACACAAATACTGACCTACACAAACGTGTTGCAGATTTAGCTTTAGCCACTCTCACTCATACACCTATATTCTCAGTTATTGTTCTGATGGCTGATTGTAAATGATATGCCTAATTATATATTTGGATAAGATCATTTCAGAGAGCTGAGCACTATACTAACCACCCCAAAAATGAATTGTAGCATAGAGAGTGTACAGAATTAACTCATTAAATGTATATGTCATTATGAAGTGAGGCCTCAGCCTTTAAAGATGAGTGATATTATTGACGGACACAAACTTCAGTCACTCCCTGATGGTCATACTATCCTCAGCTTGTGAAAGCTTGTCACACACACCGGCCACACACACATGCCCCCATTGCCGCCAGACCACACACATTCTTCCTCTATTCTGCTGTACTTTGACAGGCTTATAAGACACACAATGGGGGAAATATCGGGAAGTTTTAATGTTGTCAACCCCCTGCAAATATTTAAATCCCTCATTTCAGACATGACTTCTAACTGTGTTGAACTTCAGTTTTGACACTAAGAAGCAGCAAATGTTTTTCATAGGGCATTTATATCTAAAGTGGAGGCTTTGGCCTTTAGTTATTACTGATAATATGATATATTTATGTTAGTCACTCACCAGACTTTGTTTGTTAAAGCTTGTCATGCTGGCTGATCATCTGTGGCTCTCAATCACTAAAAACAGAGTTTATGGCAGAGTCTGGCTTCTGATCAGAGATGAGTGGTGCTGAGCAGTGCTGGAGAGAGAGCAAGTGTGCTCACCTGACATAGAGCTGCTGTGCATCTCTCTTCGTTCCTTTTACCTCCCTGGGACTATCCTCAGATCTTCTTTATTGTGGTGTACATTCATCCCAAAATTTTAATAAAAGCCCTGATATTATTTTTAATGTGTCTCAAAAACTTTATTTGCTCTCTCCAGATACCCAAAGTTCATTCTTGGATACTTTGATAACTGCCCCATCAAAAAGTCCCTGCACATCTACTACGAGTATGTCCACTGACACACCAGGAAAAATAAGACTTTAGATATGTGCTTTAGAAATGTTAAGGACGCTTACAAAGCATCCCTGCTCCCACCACAAGGAGCATCCAACCACAGATTGGCTTACCTCCGCCCTGCCTACCTGAGACTGCTGGAGAGGGAGAAACTTCCTTTAAATTGTGGAACAGTATAACTCTTGTGGCTTATCAGGGATGTATTAATTGCGCACTGTGATAGGTCTTTGATTCCACCAATATAAATGCGCAGGTTGTGGCAGTGTCTGATTATATAAATTTCTGTGTTGACTCTGTAATACCCTCAAAGACATTCAAAGTGTAACCCAATGATAAGCCCTGTGTGTTTCCTAAACAAAAAACCTCCTTATCCAAAAGAGGAAAACATACAGAGGTCAGGATGAGGTTAAAATGAGGGAAATGCAGAGAGAAATTATGAGACAAATACAGCTGGATAAACTCAGCTACAAAAGTAGGTTAGAAACCTCTCTCTGACCTCTGGCAATGCAAGAGAGACTTGGAAGGAAATAAAAACATGGTCTCTATGCCTCACAAAGGTAGGGAAAAACAGACCTTATTTTGACTTAAACTGAGGGAACGGTGTTAGCAGACCAACTTCACACTGTTTTCTGTTGTTCTGAGAGCAGCAATTGTACTAAGGTTGCTGGTGAGACCCACTGCTTCCTTCCTATTAGCATGAGGATGTAGGAGTCAGAAGTACTTCTGCTTTTTCGATGTTTTAATGTATGAAAAAGCCCAGACCCCCACAACATTGGTGGAGCTGTTTTAAAATATGGTGCAGAACAATTTGCACCTGTATGTGTATCTCACTCAGAGTGATGAAGAGCTCGATCTAGACGTATTCACTGAAACAATAATGCACAACATCAGGGATGAAATGTAGTGGCAATGGTCTGTCTAGCTCTAGGCCTATGACTTGTTATCACAGTAAGGGTTAAGTCTTGTTCCAAAAACACAAGCAGCAGTTTTGCATACTTTACAGTTAAAAGCAGAGGTGTGCAGGGGATGTCAATGGGAAACTGACAACATAAGGCGCTTTATTGACGCATGTATTGATTTTATTGGTGTATTTCAATGTAATCAGTGGGTATTCCAAGGAAAAGGGTCTGTAGTCACTGATTTGACTGATAGAAATGGTCACTGGATGGACTCTGAAATAAGGGAAAGAGTGGACAATGACTAGGGCTGGGTTTAAAAAAATGGATTTAATCGATTTGAATCGATTTTCCTTTAACTGGTTCATAATCGATCCATAAAATCCAAAGATCGATCTTTTAACTTGGGTAGTTTTTTCTTCTTTGGATGTGCAGAGAAGCAGCCTGTGGTATCAACCCTGCTAGTCTGGTGTGATCAGCGTTTGGCGTTGCTTTCTACTGAACAAGATCTCATGAGATGTTACTGCAAACAAACTTGGTGGAAGCACTTCATGTGCACCACTGACGAGTTTAAAAGCTGATGTTTGGATGTACAGTATTTTAGATTTAACAAGTACAAAGGAAAAGATGATTTGGACAAAAAACAAGTAATATGCAGAAGATGCATTCATGTATATCATTAATATAAGATTAATGTAACTGCTTTGGGTTTAGTTCTTAATGTCAAAACAATTTTTAATGATGTACCAGGTCAAAAGGTCACTTTTTAAATTTACAGCATTATTTTAACTGAGATATCCCAGACTGATTAAATATCAAATTGAATCGTTAATCGAATCGATTTGAGACCTTGTAATATCAAAACAAATCGATCCAGAAAATTATAATCAATACCCAGCCCTAACAATGACATACAAAAATAGGAAGATGTGAAACCATGTTTTTCAACACAAACAAAATGGGACATGAAGCAAATGGGTGTAATCACTCAGCTATAGGTGCCTTAGGTTCTATTGGTTGATTAACTAGTAAACAGGTTTTTGTGTGTAACATCCACCTTCTGAGTGAGATGGTCAGACAGTCAGCGGTAAAAGGAAGAGAAGAAGTAGAGACAGTGTTAAAGTTGAACAGTGCAGCACCTCAATTCATGGACTGATTAGAACATGTATTTGAGAGTCTGTTTAAGTGAGAATAGCTTTTAGTAGTGTTGGGAATAACCCCTGGTTATTATGGGATTACAGATACTGGTACTGGTTTGGGCTGAACATCTTCTCCAGTGTCATGGTTCGACTAAAATATGATTATTGAGTCATAGATTCCATTAGATTTAATAACATAATATATTATCATGCATCAAAATGCAACAGGATGGGTAGCTTCCTTGATTTTCTACACTACTGCTCATGGCTACCTTTTTATTAATAAACATCTGAGAAACACAAACTCCACTTTATCATTGGGACAAGCATTAGAAATAATTTTGGACAGAAATGTTGTCATTATTATCCCAAATTAATTTGCAGACTATCTTCCCCTCCTCTCTCACCCCCTTTCACAAGCCTATCCACTGTCTCTCTCCTATCAATAAAGGCACAAAAATGCCCAAAAAATACATTAAAAAAAAAAAAAAAAAAAAAAAAAAAAGACAAACTAATCCTGCAGTGAAGCAGTTCCCTCTAGCAGCTTTCTAAGAAAGGAGCCCCCGAAATATGGAAAATATCACAATCATGAGTTAAAGCTAGGGTCTATGATCTGAAAACCAGTTTGGCTGTTGAGACAGATTTGAAAAACGCAGCCTGCACCCCTTCACTCACCCCTCCCCTCCGTGTTCCAAGATCCCGCCCCCCAGCTCTTGTCGCCTCCTAACAACACGCCCCCTCCGATAGAGCAAGAAGCCGGCCGGCAGAAAATATTCATTGGCGTTGAAGATAAATGAGATTTTTCATAGCTGGAAGTAACAAACACGACAGTCATCGCCCTTGTAACACACAGCACCGGCTGCGAAGTGGGTCTGGCGTCGCCACTGTTTGCAGATCAGAGCAGAGCCGATTGTGGGCGAGGATCTACCTCTCTCGGCGTGTCTTGTTTCTATGTGAAACAACAAATTGGCACAGTTTGACTTGATTCAGCATTTTAGCCACATTTTTTCTCCATTACAGCAGTACAGAAACAGCTTAAAGATGTCTTTAAATCTTTAAACTATTATCTTACTGCCCTTAGATTTGTTTTTACAACAGAAGCTCTGAATTTTGCTAATGTTGGAGTGCTTTGATTTTGTACACCCAAACCAGGAAGTTGCATGTTTTAAGTAACAGTTAAACTCAAAGCAGATCATTTTCATAGACAGACACAAGTCGATGATCATGTCACAGGCTTGCTTTAGAGGGAGAGGGGGTTGTAGTGTTTGAAAAATACCTTTAAATTTATTACTGTTATATACTGTAACAATGGTTGAGATATATAAAGAAAACAGTCCTATTTTGTACGGTTCATATTGCCCAGCTCTATTTCTGTGTAGTTTTGTGTATGCTTTATACATCATGTATGTGTTTCCTCTGTGACTTCTGCTTGAATCAAACACTGGCAACTTTAAAGCCAGATTTAGTTTGCTCTTTATTCTCCAGATACAGCTCTGCTGTTTTTAGATTCCTTTTGTTGGTGGTTGTGTATTTGTCCTGAAATATCATTAAGATTTAATGGGATTTCCATCTTTACTTAACATCTAAAAAACATGACACTGAACCAACTGCTCTGAAGTCTTTAGCTCCAGCATCTGTTAAAACAATTCAACACCATCAGGGATCGGATGCATGTTTTTGTCAATTTTTATTTGCAGTTTTTCCATGTCTTTGTGTCTGAGGGTTTGCATTTTGTATTTTAGTTGCTGAGCAGATTTTTGCAGTTGTGTTTTGAAGGCAGCTGATGAAGCAGTGAGATTACCGGTGTTAGTCTTTTGCTTTCATTTTCCTTTTGGCCAACACTGTTATCACGCAGCTCTTAAAGGACATTGTGCAGTTAAGAAAGTAATAAGTAGATTTAACTTAATCAGAAAAAGTTGTACACTGTGTGTTTTTACAAGTCTGTATTCTTTTAATGTTGTTTTTAACAAGAATTTATCATTGGTGCAGGAAATTTATTATTTTCCATGAGGAAAACAATACTTACATGTAGAGCAGGGGAATAGTATGTTTTTTAGAGACATATCTGAATGATTTTGAAAAAAAGGATGAGATGATTCCATCTAAATAAACATTTTTCCTGTTGATATTGACAGTTACTTACAGTAAGAAACGAAATTGTGCTGTATATCTTAAAAAAATCAAATGTGCCTGTTAGTAAATGTTGTTGAGCCTTACTTATGATAAACTCTCTGGACAGTGTGTGCACCTTCTAAAACGCAGGTCTGTTTTATGATCCCATTTGTAGGTACACCTTGGTGGAGGGATCTGGGTGGAGGAGGAAAAGTGGCACCAGCTGCAGCGGACCCAGGGAGACTCCAAGTTCACAAAGAACCTGGCTGTCATGATCTGGGGTACAGAAACCCTCAAGAACCGTAGTGTCACCGGTGTAGCCACCAAAAAGAAGAAAGATGCACTTCCCAAACCTCCGCTGTCACCCAGCAAGCTGAAAATTGTCAGAGGTAAGAAAAAGTCCAGTTACAAGCCTTTGATATAAAGACTGTGAAAAAAATAAATCACTGCCCTGATAGATCTTTTGTAAGATGAGACTAGTTTGCAAACATCAGGTGCAGAGAAATCTGCTTTTCCTTGGTGCAAATATCTATTTATTGAAATTTATCTATATAAGGGATGCAACAATTTTAGACATTTTGGTATGTACTTTTGAGTTGCTTTTTTTCATTTATCTTGCTTCTATGTTTTATATTCATCTCCAGTTTGGCTCAGCTTTGTTTGTGCCTGTGAGCAAATGTGCTGGGATGAAAAACTCCAGTCTGCGAGTAGTCTAATTCACCACAGTCTGCTAAAGTTAAATGACATAGTGAGGAGAGGCAGCAGTGTGACAGAGCGCTATTCATTTATCTGAGGTGAGGAAGGGATGAAGATAGTTCTGTTAATGCAATGTCCTGTAACAAAAAGGCATTTTATCATTTTACTGGTGCAAAAACCATTGATCAGTTCTTGCAGGTGGGAACATTGGCTTCAAGTACTTCAGCATTGTATATCGAATTAAACCTAATTGTCTTACCTATGACTCACAGCTTGGAAAATAAAACACAAGAAAAACACATACCACACGTAGTTTTATAATGGTGTGTTCAATGTCAACTCAGCTGTTTTTACATGTAACTTTAAGGAAAAGAAAAAACTTTTTTTTTTTTTTTTTAAAGGAATAAATTAATAAGCTGTGAGCTGCCAGGGTTAGGGGCACTTGGTCCTTTTGCTATTCTCTGTGATATTAGTTAAAATATACATCAGGGATGTTTAAGGAAACATCTTTGGATAGCAATAAAAAAAATCTAAAAAATAATGTTTGTGGTTACTGTAAAACTAAACCAAACCAAAAATGTGTTTCATATGGAAATGAGGATAAGATGTATTGTTGCATCCCTAATACCATAACTTCTTGATCAGAACACGCATTTTTTCCTTTTAAATAAGCTCTAATTTTTCGTATGTGTATTACAAACGAGTACAAGCAAAATGCTTACCATATTAAGTATCACCAATATCTATTAAAACACATCGAATAAAAAAAGCTTTTTAAGTAAAGCTATTTCTCTGCAAAAGCACATGCAAACACAGGGCACTGCCATCTTGTTAGCAAGGGGACGCTAAATAGCTGCACTGTGATTGGTCTAAGACATCTTCATTGGTCGGTACACTATGGCTGAGCATAATTACACATGTGGAAGGCAAAAGAACTTCCCACATCCGTTGGAGAAAACTGAAAATTTGTATGGTATTTGTTGTAAAATCTGAAATTTCATCAATTAAAACTTTGAATAAAGGTAATTTTTGAGTTGTCTGAAAGAGTAAGGTTTGGGCAAAATTTGGATTGTTTTAATTTTTGAGTACAGTGTTTCTTCAGGCAAAGGTCATGAAAACATGGGGTGTGTGTTATAATCAAGTGCGTGTTGTAATCACGACGTTACGGTATCTAACGAGACATTAGATAAATGTAAGACCGTCAGTTTTTCATTGAACCTGGTCTAACTGCTCACGCTCGCTCCTTCCCTCAGAGTGTCTCTACGACAGAGTGTCTCAAGAGACAGCCGACAGCGCAGAGATTACGCAGAGATTGTCCAAAGTGAACAAATACATTTGCGAAAAGATTATGGACATCAACAAGTCCATCAAGAATGAGGAGCGGCGGGAGTCCAAGCTGCTCATCAGACAGACAGTCAAGATGGAGAATTTCACCTACGATGGCATGTAGTGATCAGCTGTTGTCACGCCAGCGCCTTCTACCCAGGATATTGAGGGGACTTGATAACGGGAGGTCGGAGGATAATGATAAAAGTTTCAGGAGTGTTTTGTTTTCTCCCTTTAACACGTCTGATTTGTCATATTTTAAATGTTAAACCATAATGGCCCATCTCCAGCCTCCAATCGAATTAGTTTCCTCAGTGCCCAGACAGACAGCTTTACCCACCACTTTACTAAAATGATATGAGCTGGTATGAGTGTTTTTATAAGCTTTACAGTGGTATTGGTACGGAGAAGTGGTTTATTGATGTGTGTGCATATGTGTCAAAGGAGAGATTAGGTATAATTGTGCAATTGATTTATTGTTCTGTGTCAGAACATGATTTTGAGTCCTTAAACTTTTAAAAAGTAAGGTTATTTCCATTGGTCAAGTCTTCTGATGCTACAAAGACAATAATGATAGCTTGCTTTAGATTTGGAAGTAGAAGTAGAGCTGGGAACAGTTGGTGACTACCCTATACATACTGAGTGTTTGCTGCTGGTACTTAATGCAGAAAATGGGACATCAGGGTGTCAAAATGCACAAGTCTTAATTGGTAACAGCCATATCCCAGTTTTGCAATAGCTATTCTGTTTCTAAAAGATGTTAATTCATCCCCTTAACTAAAGACAATATCACAAGTCAACATTTTCTTAAAAAGAGGGCTTTCAAAGCAGAGGCTAAATAGGATGTATGACTCTAATGTGGAATCTAAAGAGGGATATTTATATTTTTTGTTGACCTTTTGGGTTTGCCATTACTGAGAGAGCACAAGGGAAAAGCTTTAGATGGGACATTCCTGTGTTTCTCTTTAATCAAACAAGTCACTTTCAGGCAGTTTGACTGTTGAATTAGTTTTAGTGGTACAGGCATGGTGATGCCTAGAAAGGCCTTAAATGGATTTGGCAATCACTGGGGGCCGGTATGCCTCTGGGTTTTTCTAACAGGCTGCGATTGTAAATGTTTAGGAAGCTGAAGTGATGAAGCTTCACCTGCACTTTGCTGTGTGAATGTAAGAGTTGGTTTTGGTACTTTTTTTCTATGTGATTCACTCCATCGAGTTGAACTGAGCCAAGCTACTTGCAAACCCCTCCTCTTCAATTTTAATGCTGCGCACGGGACGATACGGGGTTATAAATCAGAGCAAGTTCAGCCTTGTTCAGGTCAGCCAGTAGTGGAAGCAGTGTTTGCTGTGGGTAAAGCTGTCTGGTGCTCTGTTGTTGTACTGTTGAAGTTTCCTGGGCCCCTCTTTTTAAAGACAGCCACTGGGGAACAAAGTAAGGTCGCTCTTGTGACAATTTCCTCTGAGCTATGCCATCTCAACTTTGAAAAAGTCCTATCTCTCTCTGTCTCTCTCAAGTGTGTTATTTTCTTTTCTTTTTTTTCCAGTTATTGTTTTGATCCAAATGGTTTGTGTGGCTGTCTGCAGGCTGGAACTAAATGCCGCAGATTAAAATCTCAACTGTGATCTAACTGTGGCTAACTGTGAATCTGCTGCAGAGCTGCCCATCAAGCCTCTCTCCTCCTCAGACTCTAGAGTCTTGTGTTTTGGTTGGTTTGTTTCTTTCTATCTTTTGTTTTTATGTCCGTCTCAGTTTTTCTTTATTACAGAAGTTCAGATCAGCCTTTTGTTAAGCTACCTTTTCTTTTGCAGATATTTAGTGTATATAAAACGCATCTTTTTATTTTTCCACTAAACATTTATTTCAGTTTTCTGTCATGTTACATTTTAAAATTTCTGGTCTTTTTTGGGTTTATTACCTATTGTTATTCCACGTTACCTGACGATATCTTGTTTTTCTTTTTACACTTTTTTTCACATGAACTGTTGGCTTTAAGCTTGATGTTGTATCCGATTGTAGATCAGTAGAATCTACAGAAAAAAGAAAAAAGATCTCCCTCTCTCAGCCAAAGTGATCTCTTGGAACAAGAGAGATGAGGCAAATGTAACTTCAGATTTTTAAAGAGCCCATATATAATCTAATACAACATTCACGATATGTGATGTATGATAAGCCTCACTTTAGAATCTACCTTCTTCTGATCTGCCACAGTTATATAAAAATCTGTATTGTGGAGCTGTTATACTCTAGAAAATGAGAAGCAGTAGTTAGATTGACACAAATCATTTACATTGAATGCACTTTAAAGTTCTTGGCAATTCTTCAATCTTAAAGAAATGTATTTGTGGTATATGTCCTTTTTTAAATGTCTATATAGAATAGGGCCTAAAACAATGGTATTATCATGAAGCACCTTAGAAACTTTTTTTTTTTTTTTTTGGTTATTGCGAGAGCGAGTTTTTGAATATGATGTTTTGTCAGTCAGGTTAACCCCTGACATGCCAATCTTACAAAACAAGTTCAAACATACTCACTATTTTCCAACTACTCGTCAGGAGAAGTAGTACAACTACTTCCAAAGATATAAATATTTAAAGATTAATCTTCTGGCCTCATTATGTCCTCCTGAACAACAGAAGACTCACTTGGCAGATTTACAAGCAAAAGAAAGAACTCTTGGTGGCTTTTGACCCCAAAACATAAATCACCAATCTAAAGATGTTTAACTATGAAATGTGCAAGCTGACTGGAATATGTGCTTTAACTTAATGTATGAAAATGCTGGTTATGTATTGTTCTGACTTATATAAAAATAGTTCGTATTTTTACATGTGAGTGGTAACTGTAAGCCAAAGTATTGACGGATGAGATCAAGCTAAAGAGGCGGGATGCTGACAGAGGAATCAGCAGGGTTTGCACAAAAATGGCGATTGCCAAGGTGATAACAGAGCTTAGTGAATCTTAAGTTACCAAAATGGTGACATGTTATCAATATTTTCTTGGTTCGTAAAAAAATCCCTTCTCACTTACTTTTGTTTTTCTTGTACAGAGCAACGTGTGAGGTTAATGTGCGCTAGCATGTATTTAAAATACATGTGATTTAAAAGAAAGAAAAAGATTTCTGCTGTGCAAAAGCAACCATGCTGAAATTCTGACACATTGTTGTGTGATGTGTTTGTGTTTGTTTGTTACTTTGTTGTTTGATGCCAAAATGGGGTGTGGTTAAACTCATGCTTTAAGATAGAGCATTAATAGAGCTATTACATCATCTGAAATGTTAACTTCTTTTATAAGGCTGGTTTCCTGGAGCTCGATTAAGCCTAATCCTTTAACTAAAACCATCTTTAATGGACGAAAGCTGTATGGAAGTACTGTATGTTTTAACCCAGATTTGGCTTAATCTGCGGTTGCGAGGTCAGTCAAATATCCCAAGTTTGAACAGGGTGTGATTTGAGTTTTAATAGCCCTCAAAGGACGATGTAGGCTAGCGTGGCTCTGTAACACCACACCAGACCTTCCAGTACTCTCACTGTCACACTCAAGTAGCGATAAGGAGGAAAAGAAACCTCTGTGGCTCTGTGATCCTCTTCCTGTTTCCTCCCTCCCACTAACATTTATATGGACTGGATTTTAAAGAAATGCAAATGTATCAAGATAAGAGCAAAGCTTGGTGTTTTAGCTTATGTTGTGAACACCTGTCAAAGTTTGAGCAGTGGGGGAGCTTTATGTTGCTTTTTGACAGTTTGATTGGGAAAAAGCGATCAGCTCAAGCTTCACTGAGTGGAACAAGATAAATGGTTTCATCCTGCAGCTTTCACAACTAAGTGTACACAGAACAAACAACTCTCTGAGCCTCAGATACAATGTCAAACTTACTTCAAATAAGAGAAAAAACAAGGGGAACACTTTGTTGGGCCTATATTTTTCTTAAGGTATCAGTAACTTTGTATACAATCCACAAACCGGTTCTACTTCATCTAACTTCACCGTCCTACCTCATTGTTACTCTGGTGTTTGTCAGTGACTGTAAACTATGTGTGTATATTAAAAAAATATAGGAAAGGTATACCTGGTTACTCTCAACTTGTACAGCATATAAAACTTGTTAAACACCTCAGTACACGATATCATTCTTAGGAGAAATCAGTTTTATTACCTGCTTTAAAGATGCTGCTCTAAAGGGGGTGTCTGTGTGAGGGGTCGTCTCTGAATATATATCTTTGCTCTTTGCTATGTCGTGCAGTTGATCAGTGGTTGTGTTCTGTCTCTGTATTGCATTCTGAGATTTTTACTGGTTGACGGTGCTACCAGCAAACAGTTCAAAAAGCTGATCTGTCTCTCTCTCGGACCTCAAATGGTGCTGTTTTTCTATGTTTTTATCCTCATACAGCTATGTTTTATTCAGGTGTATCAACCGCCACTATCCCCTCAGCTAATCAAATTGAAAGCCAAAATGTTTAGCTCAATGATAAACCTGCTATTACTGTATCAATTATATGCTATCCATCCAAATATTGTAGATAGTGATTATATCCTCAGCTGTGATTTTCAGAAGTACCTCAGAACTTGCTGATTTTCAATGGATGCATCTGCTTCTAGCACCTGTTGTCTATAGCGATATTATGTTGTTGCAGTGTACTTTCAGAAATATGCATTTTTACTGGTTAGATCAGGTTTCACTTTAAATAGTACATGACTATTATATCACACTCAGACAACCAGTAAATATAAAGGGTAACACTGTTCACTGGTTGCATGCCAGATTGTCGTAGAGGAAATCTCAGTTGGACTGGGCAGAGTTTGTAACGGTAGATGAGTTCCTCAGCAAAAAAAAATCATGTTGTGTTTGTTGCAGAGAGAAGATTCCATTGGTTGTCATTGTTATGATTAAAAAATGATCGAAAGCAAAATTTGTATTAGAATTGTGCAATTCATAAAGTGTTTTGCTAATTTAGGGATGTTCTGATACCACTGCTGCATCTAGATGCCAGTTTTGATGCTAACAATTGAGAACTGAGTTTGATAACCGAGTATACTCCTAAGAACAAAGCGATCATATAAATTGTCGTAAATCTGATGGGGAACATTGATTTGCAATCTTTAGCATACAAAGATTTCCGTTTCTGCTGACAGTTTTTTTCTTAGGGTGGTAATATAATTAACTATAAAAAGGGTGTATATGATGCACTTTTACACTGTGTTTTGACACAGCTCATCACGATCACAAATGAGGAAACCAATATCACACAGTCATACACCATTGAAAATTTGCTCCCAGTCATTGTGGATGTCAAATTGAGATAAAAAAAAATGTAAATATTTATTGATACTAGTGCCATTATTGGCTCTGACAATCTTTTTAATTCTTCTCAGATTCCCTTATCAACGCGTGCTGATTTTTTTTGGGGGGGGGGGTAATTATATGCCAACACTGATTTTCTGTGTCGATAACATCACTCATGAAACCCCTGATCTTCAACAAACCTTGTTTGAAATCACACAGCAGCCGCAGTTGCATAGAACAGGCGTTTCTGACACAGAAATGCTCCATCATACTATTACACCAACTTAACTATGTGAATTATTCTACTTTTAATGGTCTGTTGTTTTGCTGCTTGCAAACAGCCCTGGAACAGAACTCATCTCCTTACTGTGACCAAAAAAAGCCACAAACCAAGAGCAAACAACATTATTGTCTTCATTGACTTTTTTGTTGTATGTTTCACATCCTGCCAGTTCTGTATAGTCACGCTTGACGACCCTGACCATGTTAGGATGGAACTGTTGAAGTATATACTGAACAACACAGGGAGATGTTTGGACCAAAACCAGTTGAGTAGATACCAGAAATGGTAAAAGCATCTGTCTGTCGTTCCACATTATTACTTCAACTCCATCTTTTTTGTTTGTGCTGACTGCCTTTTTGAAGGCATGCTCAGGATAAAATAGAAAGAATTGAAAAGGGATTTTTTCAAGCACAAAGGCAAATTATCTCAAAAATTGGAACAGGTTTCCTGATTCCCATCTCATATCACATTTTTTGGTACTAGAAACAAGCTGCTTGGTTTTAGAAAATAAAAATGTAGGGACCATGAATTAGAAACAGCATAACCAACTGATTTTGCAATATCTGCATTATATTATATATTCATCAAACTAAAATACTCGAAACGGTTAGTATGATAATATTTGGTAAGCAAGCAAAGTGCTAAAATAATAAAGTGAAATAATGTGGATATCTAAATGGAGTAATGCAAGTAAATAACAAATCAAGCAGGACTCAGGATGTCGGACAGCAATTGTTTTATCTCGGCTGACTTTTTTTCATGATGGTGGGATGCCACAATTGTATTGGAAATGGAAACTTGGTTACTTTAATAGCCAAAACCTGAAAGATAAAGACTGATACAGTTGCTCTGAAGCCATACATTATGGAGCTAACTCAGCAAAAAGTAAATTAAGCATCATTAAGAGTCTTCATAACAGACTGTGTACTGGTGTGATTTACTCCTGGTTACCATACCTGATAGTGGACATTTTTCTTGTCATTTTTTAGTTTTTCTTAACTTACTGAAATACATGCAAATAATAACTCGGCGTTTAAGGTAATATTTGGGTCCTTTTGTATCATGGGGCTAACATCACCAATGCTCGTATCAGAACAACTCTTGAACATAAATCATGTAAATCACAGGACATTTAATCATCAGTTTTATTCTTGGGGTTTAATATGTTGAAATGACTTACACAGTCAGGTTTCCTCTTTAAGCTGTGATTCCTGATTGTGAAACATTTAGGTATGATTGTCAGTTTAAAGATAGGACATTGATAACCTCAAGAGATTGTTCTGGCTTAGTGTGAGCCAAAGTTGTGTCTGAGTCAAGATAACAGAATGTGCGTTTTATTGTTCCCAGTGCAATGATGACCAATGGAATCTTCTTTATGCCAAAGTGTTACAAGTATGTAAAGTTTAATGTATGTTATTATGATTTTTTTTCTGCACATTTCTGTGAACATGTTATGTGCTGGGGGGGCCTCTCTACTGTGAGCCATGTGTGTGTCCAAATACACAACAGTTGGTTTTATGGAAGCACTTAAGCCATTCATTGGACTGTTTCAAAAATGGTCCAGTATTAAGCTTTGCTCTGGTCCATGGAGCTGACCTGGAGAGTTTTTGTGTGTGATTGAATTTCTATGCAGGTGTTGACCTGTTATCACCTGAAACCACATCACTGTTGGGTTGGAGGCTGACCAGGAGGAGAAATGTGGGGAGAAAACCTTTTGAATGTGTTCGGAAAGCCTTGAGATTAAGTCAAAGTGGACAATGGCGACATGACAAATCAGTACAGAACTTAAACTGTTTTCATACTCACAAAGCTGAATTAAACTGAGCTATATGGGGCTGCTTGGAAATGTTTGTAACAGTTATAACTGCATTGCATTAGGGGAAGACAGGGTTCTTACTGTATGGAGTATTTCCACTTGGTGTGATAATGTGAAAAGAATCGCAGTAAAAACTCCCTCACCCTACTTTAGCCTCCCAGAGGCAAGCGTACATTTACAGAAGATGTTATATGTATATGCGATAGAGAGTGTTTATGTCTTTGCTAAACCGGCCACACCTCTGCTATGCGAGCAACTCTTTGACGCTTAGCATCCTGTTCTGTGTTTTCTCTTGCTGCATTCAGGAACACCTGTTTAATGTATAGATAAACAGAAATAAATCCAGACTTTTATTCTATCAGCAAAAACTCTTGTGGTCTTTTTTTGTGTCTCCTGTCTCCTTTTCATTCAAAGAAACAAAATGTGACTCATTTTAGAAATGACTGCTGAGCTCAAAACAACACTGGGTATGACTTTTATTCTGTGTTTTTTTGGTATTGTAAATAAGTACAGTCCTAATTTAATGGTTGTGTCAGGATTGTTGATATGTCACTGATTTTGTGTTTCCTAAGTCTAGTTGTATATAAAGCTAAAATGACTTGCTATACAGCATAACAGGAATGAGAGGGAAATTAGGTTTATGACTGGGCAATTAATCGAAAAATAATTAAAATCAGCATTTAGACCCTATAATCAGAGCAAGTTTACTCATGATGACTATTTTGATTATTTTCCCTGTGTAAGTCACGTGACCGCGCCCCTTCCATATAGTCTACGTTCACTTTCACCAAGAGTGAAGGATGCGCCACAAATGTGAAGCAGACAAGTGGAAATCTATCGGAGGACCTAGTAGCTAATAGGGCTGGGTATTTCCAGCAACTTTACAATACGATACGTATCCCTATACTAAGGCCACGATACGATACGTATCCCGATACACATAAATTATGAACATTGACTACGCTTTAAGCAAAATTCTTGACAAGCTTAGTTTTTTCTTACAAGAAGAAAAAGAACAAGGATGAGTTTTAAGTGGTTCTACAACTTGAAAGACATAATTTCAGATCCTCAAAGATGGTAGACCTAAGATCAAATTTAGAACATATGCTTCATTATGTAGCTCGTCTTCTACCTTGAACTGTACCACTGTTAACATTAGCCAAAGTGTATTTACAACAACTGTCAAAATATTTAGGCCATATCGATTCTGTAGAATCCGTATCGATACACATATCCCAAAGGAGTACGATACGATATTTTGCCGTATCCATATTTTGAGCACAGGCCTAGTAGCTAAGAAAAATACTGTCTCAGTTTTTTGGCACATTCTGGATTCTGTGCAGAGGACATCAAGCAGAAAGAAGTTAAATGGAAATACTGCATAAAGACTGTCGATGACCATCGGTATCACCACTAGTTTGTTCCAGCTTGGCATTAAATATTCGTTTGTTCATTAATCGTTATCAAGACAAGACCTTCAATTAATTGTGATACTGAGATTAGGTTATATCGTCCAGCCCCAATTAGGTCACTTTTTCATTCAAAATTATAAAATTAAATGAAACACTTGACTATCTTAAAAAAAAAAGAATTCTGCATTACTAAAAATAGCCAAAAAAAGCTTACAGTTTACAGTTGATGCTTACAGTTAGCATCAACGTCCATTTCTACTCATGGCTGCCGGCTTCACACATCACAAGCTGATATCAGTGCAAACAATCTGTAACCAAACATACATTTGTAATGGCACTAACAGAAATGGTACATTATTAGAAAAGATCAAAATGTTTTGAAAATAAATATCATTACATTAATTCAAAGCTAATATTCCCTAATAATCTAGTCCCAAACTTCCATTGCTGCTCCCACTGCTGCATCAGTGTCTTGTTACTGGGTATGAAAGAGCATGAATGTGTGAGCTGATACTGAGGGATAACTGACATAGAAACTCTAATCCGTCAGTGAGTGAATGTGAGAGTGAATGTGTGTGAACAGGTAGATGTGTCCTGTGGTGCAAACCTGCTTTGAGTGATCAAAGTGACTAGAAAAGTGCTATTTAAGCTGAAGTTCATCTGCCATTTACAATCAGGCAGTTGCCTTCGCTGAAGCTTAACCCAGAATAATATTAACACTAAAGTAGAAATGCTCCAAAAGCACAAACTTCAACCCAGGTATTTTCAACATTGCTGTGCAAGTTATTGTACAAAAATGTGGGAAACTGCCCTATCTTGTACTGTTACCAAAATCTTGGAAAAAAAAAGTCTTAATCCACATCCAGATTCAGATCACCACGGATATCTAATCAGGTCCATTACAACTGTCTGTGAAAAAAATGTTGAATATGTTGAGATCCTATTGACTTATTAGCAACTATATGGAAAACTGCCCTGTCTTGCAATGTTTAAGAATCTTTAGAAAAAATTCCTACATCTGCATTACCACCAAAATCTTGTTGGCAGAGGTAATAAAGACAAACTCCTCAAGTGGAAACTACAATGTGTTTAAAGCTGCTGGAGGATAAATGGCAAAGACGGACTTTAGGAAACAACAAATAATTTACACATAAAACTCTCAAAGTAAAAAAGATTTCATCAACATCTCAACATGCAAGTGAATAATCGAGTATCCACAAGGCACAAACTCTTAATAATGGCCCGTTTAATCAAAGGAAAATGCAACACCTCAGTTCAGCTTTACTTTTGACACTAAAATATAAAATCAGCGTGACCATGCCCCGTTTTTCACTAAAAAAAACATTTCCAAAGTCAGATGAAGTCAAGAGTAAGTAGAACGTTAATTTTTCATGAATATAATTTTGCACCTCAATCCATGTATTTTAAAACCATCAAATCAGGGTGAAATCTGGTCATAGCCTGAAACCCAAACCAAGCGTATGTTTTAAGTGTTATTCTTTTTTCTTTTCTAACACCAGCATTTCACTTAACCAATGTCAAGGGAGTATTTTTCTCTTTTAAATTTGATTGCCATGTGTGCTGAATGGGCCTCAGCAAACCTCAGTGACCCAAAGCTAATTCAAATTTGTCTGCACACGGTGACTCGTTAAACTTTTAATTTAAATGCAAAGATTTAAATGAGATTTTGAGTTTGCCATTGAGTGATGGAGATTTACTTTTAAACATCTCATAATGATGTCTGACACAGGGAGGACTGATCTCCAGCAGGTAGTGCATGTGCTCACTTTGCAGGGTCTCAGCTTAAACACAGGCTTTGTGCTGTGCAGGACTGACGTACATACACCTTCATTACAACCTCCTTAGGAGCTGTCAGAAGTTTGCTTTAACTCAAAGTTCAATATGATTTAAGAGGACGGCTGAGGATCAAAGTAGCAGCTGGTAAACACCGTAAGTCCAAATGCCTGTCAACTGGTATCTTTCAGTCCCAATCACAAGTGCTGAGAGCTGAAGGAGAAAGGAGTGTCAGCTACCACTGACCGCTGCGTGAAGCTGCAGCACATGCTATTGAGCTTTCATATTCAAAAAACAACATCGCGTGACAAACAAAGAACAAGGTTTTCACACCTTAATTGTTTGGTAGTTTTTCAAAAACACGTGGGTGTCCCCAACTGATATATTGCAACAAGATCGCTTGAAAACAACTGCACTGAGACTACTTGAAAAACTTCTAATCAACTTAGGGTGGTACATTTAAAATGAAAATGCAATCGACTAAGCATCTGGCTCTAACTGGGTGATGAGTTAACTTGTCACACTGCCTTGGTTGTAGGAGCAGCAGCAATAACAGTGATAATTGCATTATGACTCTCAGGAACAAAGTAAAAAGAACAATAATGCTATCGATCCAGTAGGGTCTCTTTCTGTGCTTGTGAAAATAACATGTAAACATGACTTTCTGTCTTGTTGGTAGATCATCACAGTAGTCAACAACACTGACTGCTTCAACAGTTTACCTCCAAGATCTAAGTCCAGCTTGTTGTAACAGGAGAATTTCTCATTTTTATCACTTGAAACCTCCACTTGTACAAAGCTGCTAACTACTGTTATTTCAGTTTCTCTGCTGACGCCTCATCAGGCGTTAGGGTGTCAAAAGTTACCATGTTATCAGGTGTCCTCTGTGGTCCACTGCAGACACCAGCAAGCATTGGTCCCTCCTCTCACTCTGAGCTTTGTACATTTTTGTGTGTCTTATTTCGTGATTTTCCCCTGCTCTGCAATACGGTGAAACAATCCAAAGGAAATAAGCAAAATTTGTTTGTTTTAAGCAAAGTACCCAAGCTGTAGTTGTAAAAAGCATCCACAGTTTTAGACACTGTGACCTCTCACAAAGCAAAAGGGACTTTATTATATACAGTTGCAGTGGACAATCCTTTACAACACAACCAAATCCACAGGTAAATCAACTATTAAAATTATTAAGTAATAAGTATTTTGATGAAGAGATCTGCTGTTTTGGAGGTTACAAAAAAGGAATTATTTAGTATTGAAAGTAGTGAGTAATGAGCTAACGTTAACATATCAGTGGTACATATAAGTAATTTTAGGATCACTAACAGCTTTCAACTTGAAGCACTGTTGTCAAGCAGTAGTTTTTATTAGATTAATGTTTGGATTAAGTCAACAACTGACTTTATGTTGGAACTGGTAGAGTCTGTTTGTAACTAACAGACAATGAAGCATCTGACAGCTGGGCCTTCTCTCTGAGACTGAGCTCTATGGAAATATAATTAGGCCTAGTATCCTTACCAGTCAGAGTATAAACTTAATAAATAACTTTTCACTCAAACACTAAAGGTGGTTAAACACAGTTACCACACCAGACTTTTATATTCTCTGTAGAGAAAGGCCAGGGATATGATTATTTCCCAACAGTGGAGTGTTTCATGAGCATGTGAAGTAACAATATTTGTATCTCTTTTAAAGCTCCACAAAAGTACATGATTGGGATGTTGTGTTTCACAAGTCCTTTACACAAGTTCCTTCTTATTTTGTTACTTGGAAGCTCTTGATTTAAAACTATTTTTACAATATCTTTTTTAAGAACATCTCAACACAGCTCAGCAGGAGAACTATTAAACTATAAAATGCACAAATTCAGTTTCAAGCTATTTCCAGAAACTTAACAGACGCATATAAAAACATTTCATTAAACTTATGCACACATGTAAGATTAGCTTTGCCTCAATGTTATTTTTGAGGGAGGGGAAAGGTCATAATATTACAGCATATTCAGTAGTGCAGGTGTGTCTGCAGTGAAGGTGAGAGGCTGATCTGGCATACTGTTCTCAATGTCAGCCACATGACCATAGACCAACATTCACAGAAGTGTATTTGCTCATTGGCCTGCCTGTGTGCCACACAGCATGCAGATGATTGGCAAAGTTTAATCGAACATGTCCCATGCCCAAACCACACTACTGTATCAACTCAGCTCTATGTGAGCAAGATAAGACAAAGAGGACTGTTGACACACCAGATTACTTGAAAGACCTGTTTGCAGAGGCTTTATTTTTAAATGGTTCTCACTTAGGAGAGCTTTATTTGGAATTCTCGATGTGAATATAGGACATTGGACATTTTCTTGGGACAGTCTGTTGCAGAAGTGTCTGGTTTCAGCTGTTTCTTGGATACACATAGCAAAGGCAATACATTTTAGGCCAACAGCCAGAATACTTTAAAAGTAAATTTAAATGAATTAAGCTCTCGAGGGAATCCACCACAAAAGTTAATGCTTAAAAATTACTTAATAGTAACACATTGCTGATTACATTTTAAAAAGGAGGAAGTTTTACAAGATAAGTCCCACAAGGATGAGTGCTCTTCCAGATTACAGGCTGTGTAAAACTGCAATATTGTGTAGTGTTGCTTTTCACTTAACGGCAATAAGACTTAGAAAAGTAACATGTTAGATATCTTTATATTATCAAAAGTTTTCTTCTCATTATACATGTTATAAAGCGTCAGACAGCCAACTGCATGCCTCCCTGTTACTATGTGGACTCTTCCATCATTCTGCAGCCTGGTTTGAGGTCTGTAGAGTGATGCAGTAATGAGTCCAAAAATGCTGAATTGAGTTTGCATTTGGATTTCCTCTCTTCCAACCTCCCAGATTAAATGGTATTTGCTACTAACAAGGACAGCAAAAATTGCTAGGGGACTCAACAGGAAGCTTTTCTGATTGATTTTATTTCATTAACAATTAATTGCTATTGTAACAGCCATGAGGAGCAACTTGGTAAGGTCACTTGATTATGAGGAAACTCTTTTATACATTGAAAATGTATAATACCATTCCAGACACTGACGTTTCACCTCTTTAAGAAGCTTACAATCGAACAATTAACTATGATGCAGAGCGATATTCACAGGCTCTACATTATGTTGTGTGAGCCATAATTATCTCAATTTAAACAACATTAAACATGCTTTTACACTTTAGCATATCATAATGTTGTTCTGATCCCTTTTGTCCAAAATCAAATAGTCCTCTTGGTAAACTCCCCTCTTGAACCTATGTGCACTCACACAGATGTGTTTACCTTCTGCCTGCATGTAGCCTTGTGCCAACATGCCAACAGGTAGGAGAGAAACAGAGACTGTGCAGATGCTTCAAGGATTTTCTTCTTTTTTATTTCAAAGTATTTTGTGTTTGTGTTTTGACAATGGGAAACATGAGATAGGGGATTTTTATCTTTTTATTTAAAAATAAAAGTTTACTTTACCCAAGAAGTAACAGCTAATGGATGACTTTACTTGCAAAGCAAACATACTACATTACTGGTTATACTGAAAAAAGTGATATAAGTACAGTTTCACTTGTTTTCATTAGTTTTTCACGTTACTCCCACCTCTTAGTATATGTCCATGTTAAAAACTCGGTGTAAAGACTTTCCTATATCGTTACTGAATGAATACACAGCTCCTCCTCATCTTCCCCTCCTGTCTGGCACTCTGATGCATTTCCATATATTACTGCCTCTGTAAGCAAGTGTGTCATGCGCCCCGGCTTTCCCTGCAGCCCAAGGGGACTTCTCAATGTCATTATCGCTAAAGCCTGCCACATGCCTGTAATGTATTGCCGCCTGGCTTTATTGGCAGGGCGATGATTCAGTGGTGGTGATGATGGATTAGTGCTGGGTGGGTCGAGCTGGGCTTGGCTGAGCTGAGGTCCAGACCGGGCTGAGTTCTGTCGCATAAACACTGTCTCCTCCTCGCACACTGCGGTACAGCGGGAAACATATCGTATTTATGTCTCACACACTCACTTGCACAACCTAATGAATATGGTCATTTCAGTGCTTTTATGGAGCTTCCTGGAACATTGTCTGATTCATCTTGCCCACCTTTTGCTTTTCATGCAAACACGGTGCACACAGCAGAGCTGCATAATAGGAAATAGTAATGCTTTCTCTTTATGACATTGTTACTGTTTTGAATGTGAAAATATAACAGCTTTTGGTGCCTCCAGCAGGCTAAAGTTCTGATAGGGTGTGCTGAGTGCATATGTTACTGCAGCATAACAAGGTATTTTGTTTCCAGGACTGTACACACACACACATCCACACAATTGCGTGTTTTATCACTGAATATGAAACACACTCCATATAGCAAAGGTACCAAGGCTGAACTAAACCATGAGCTGCACACTGGCCACCAACTAAAAGTATAAACTGAACATCAAGATCCCCACAACAAGCTGTTCAGTCCCTCAGTCTCTCCAGTTCTGTACACCATCACAGAAGCCTGGCCTTGCTGCAGTGAAATAAATGAACATTAGTCTTAATTTCCTAAAGCTTACAACAGGACAGATCACCTTCCCTGCTGCTATTAACCGCTGCTGCCCTTTGTTTCACACTGCAGAGTGTGAAGGTTTGGATTATCACAGGCATGAGTGAAGGTACACAACAAGTATCAATCTAATCTTAAAGATGCTCGACTGATGATCTGTAAAAATGACTGTGTTTTATGTCCACCTTTTAAGTTTTGATTTTTAAATGATACAGTTTTAATTTTGGAGTATTTAAAAAAAAAAAGAATTATCTTTTCCCCTGCAAGTTATGATTTGCTGTTTTTTAACTGATTGGTTTAAGAAAATACTTGAGCAAAATTAATTTAAAAAAAGAGTTAAACAAGGGTAGTCAAGTCAAGTCAAAGTTTATTTGTAGAGCAAGTTTAAAAACAACTTTGGTTCACCAAAGTGCTGTACAGGGGTACAAAATAACCTTTCATACACTTAATAATAATTAAAACAGTAATGATACTAAAAACTGCCATGGTAATAAAACAGCGATAGAATAAAATATGAGCCCAACATTAAAAAACACACATATAAATATAGAAAAGTTGTATACAATATCTCCTTGTGAAATCATGCAAGACAAATATAGACAGTAAACTAACTTAAAATAACCTGACATCTGCATCTTGACTTGGTACATAACTCATTTTCATGTGTTTATTGCAAATGTTTCTTCCAGCAGCTGCAGTTCTATTGTATCTTCTCTGTAATTTTTATTCATTTAACCTTTATTTAACCAGGAAGGTCCTATTGAGATTAAGAACCTCTTTTTCAAGGGAGTCCTGGCCAAGAGGCAGCAGAGTTACAATGTAATGTCCTTTGGTTGAAGTAAAGATACTTTAGATGAGACTTGAATTATATGACGGCATCTTCTCATTCCTGTTATCCTCATGCCTTTGAGATACAAACTTGTTTTAATTTAGAAAAGTTTATCCGTCTAGTTTTTTTTGTGGACAGTAACAATAACATAAAGCTATGTTTTCTGTCCATCCTGTTTTGTTACAGAACTGTGATCTGTCTATGACTTGGTTCACAGGGCATCTGAGTGCTCTTTGATAGTTCTGATGGGTCTCCAGTCACATGACACAGAAAGCAGTCTTGGCAGAGAGAGCAAGAGACAGAGACGTAGACAGAGACAGATAAATAAACAGCTTGAAAAAGGTAAACCTTTTTGTCAGAGTGCTCAGTTGGTTTGGATATTTTTTGGAAATACTAACATACTAGTAGGGTACTTTGTAAAGGCCTATTCACCCATTAATGTAGTATGTAATCTGATGTTGACTTATTTAGAAAGTATGTTCCATGGGTCCATTTTGCTGTGTTCAAAGCAGGTACCTAAAGCAAAACATTGTGCTGGTGGAGTATGACATGTCCTGACCAAATGTAGATGGAATTTTAAACATTCATCAGTATAGATTTTTACGTGGGTAGCATGCTCAACGTAGGGGAAGTTTAGCCCAGCTGAGCTCGCCGCTGCTGATAGGTGTAGAAACATACTGCAATGTCACTAAATGAATGCCATATAAAGTGGGTATACAGTACATACCATTTCCCCACATGCAGCTGCAGCTGGTCTCAGTATTCTGACACCAATCATAGAGAAGGAAAAATGGCTGCACTCAAAAGGGCGTTTCAGGTGAACAGCAGAGTTTCAGTCCCGAGGAAGAGGCAGCTGATGTGACAGAGATGAACGCAGCTGAGGGTAGTGATGTTAAGTGGGAGTCAGCTGTTGCTGGCGATTACAAGTGTGTTGGATTGAACATCAGAAAGTTTAAAGAATGCATAGCGAACATTTGTGTTGCCCAACTGACGTTAACTTAGTGCTGCATGGTCTGACTAAGCTTGACAAGCCTTAAAATTTCCCTTTAAAGTTGCCAGAGCATCAGTGTGAATGCAGCCTTAATATTGAAGTCTTTGTTCTGCAGTTTTGATACTCCTATTCTATTGGAATGGGGTTATAGCACAACATTTGAGTATAAAATCGTTTTTATTGTATTTTGTCATGCAGTGATATTGCTTATAGTACATACATTGATATAATACAAGGGTCACATGCTCAGCTCTTAAACTGGCACAGAGACAATCCTGTTTTAGTAATCACATCTGTTTAACAAGCATACAAGAAAAAATGTTCTTAATTGTATCCTCCTTTTTTCTGATCCCGCATTTTCAAAGTTTATATACCATAAACCTTCATTGAATTGAGAAGATGATGAGGTTACTTTGGGTAATCTTCTAGAGCTCCAAATAGGTTGAATTCTCACTCAGACTAGCCTTGCCTCACCCTTCAAATGGGAGACATACCATAACTTTTACCCGCCCACCCTGCATGTTTTTGCATTTGTCAGTTAAATGCATTGTATGTGTGATAAGATATGCTAGTGGGTCTTGAATGTTAAATTTCCCTCTGCTGACGGCATTATTCAGATGTCCTTATCATTCTTAAGAAGATTATTCGGCTGGTTTAATGATAAGAAAAGGGAATGGGTAAAGTCTTGAATGTATCAGCCCCTCTGGTAAATGGATGCAGAACTGTGCTTAAAAATACACACACACACACATACATACCTGTGTATGTGCACACCAACACACACGCATACTTAAGCACAGGTTTTCCAAACGGCCTCCATTAATTCAGACGGCTCCCCCAATTAACAGGATTCAAAGTGATGATGAATTTTTCATTCTCTGAACATTTAAGCTAATTATGGCCCAAATGAAGCAGGTTCCAGTGAATCACCATGGCAGAGGCCGCCAATGGCAGCCAATGTCACTGTCACAGTGCCACTCTGCACCAGCACCCTAATCACTACAGCTGCTTAATATTCATCTCCCACCGCTCTCCTCCTGACTCACCTCTCCTCCCCTCAAATACCCTCTCGTCTTCTCTCCTCCCTCTTCTCATCTCACTTCCTTTTGTCTCCTCTTGTGGCCTGAACTTCTCTCCTTCCCTCTACATCTCCCATCCCTCAGACTCCCCTCCCTTGGTACTACTCTCTCACCATGGATGTGATGTTTAAAATGTAAATCAACTAATTACCTTAATAGCATTTTAATGATAATCTAATAAAGTAAATAAAGGCTGTTACAAGCTAAGCAATTTTGTTGGATTTCAAGGGCAGTCAATCTGTGTCCGATACAATCTACTCACCTCCATGATGCCCAAGAGTTGGGTGAGGTAGGGGGGTCGGTGGTGTGTTTACAATCATAATGTCATCATCCACTGATGAAAAAAAACACCTTAGAAGGAGAATCTTGCCGATTGATTCATGGTCATTACTATCTTAGTTTTTCATCAACTCCATGGGGTTGACAAACCTAGACCACAGCAAAGTTTTAAAATGCACAAGGGTGCAATGATGAAGAAGTCCCTCTTACAGCACTCCAAACAGCATCCTCCAGTGTTATAAAATCATGAAGAAGTGCAAAAAAACTGAAGTTCCTCCATTGTCCACTTAAGGCTTAACGCATTTTTAAAAGATCTGAAGCCAGGTACAGAAGCTATGCATTAATCCCATGTTAAGTTTTGGTCTAAAGTCCACACTAGACAGTTGACACCAGTTCATCTCTATCTGAGTCTGCCTCTTTGGTTGTACAATCGAGACATACAGTCAATCCAAACTACTTGAGTGGGACATTCAAACTATATTTCTACATGTTTTCATTGCTTTTATTTGTTTTTAATTTTTTTTATGTATTGCTTTTTACTTACTTCCTATTGTAAAGCACTTTGGTTCACCAAAAGGGCAGTTGTAAAGGGCTGTATAAATAAAGAACATTTACATTTACACCAGATGTTGTTGCAGGTATGACACTTGAAATTCATTTGTCCAATCAATGAAAAGTGCATTTTTTTAATAGTGTTATCAACAAATTCAAAGGCAAACAGACAGAATGCAACATACAGTATCTTGGGGCAGACTAATGACTGGAAGTTGAGGTAACTGTTGTTAATCAATATATACATTAAAAAAATGAATGGAAAAAAATGTCAAAATGAAGGTTAGAACTAAGGCTACGTTTACATGGAAACTTCTGACTTAAAGACGTAAAGATTTTTCCTTTGCGTTTTAGAATTCTTCTGCATTCAGACAACGACACTCGGAGATGAGTTAATCCGCTGTAGTATGCATGCCGGTTCAGTAGATGGCGGTGTAAATCTGCAGAGAGGCAGTGCTGCTACAATACATGTACGAAGAAGAAAAACTTTCACAAACAACAAAGGTGAATAGACGCACAGAGATGCAGGAGTTTCTTTTTTGGACAACAAATCAGTTCATACAACAAATCTGTCTGGATAGTTTTGTCTGGATAACAAACCGAGCACGGGAAGAGGCTCACACGTTACTCGGCGGACGGCCGAAGCTGTCGTTGTTCCTGGTATGCGCACACAGCCTCCATCTGAAAGAGTACTGCGCATGCGGTGACGTCGGCGTTTCACCCTGAAACGCTCTGATACAGGTTTACACGGAGCTGAATGGAGAGCGGATTCAAATCTTTCCACTCTGGAGCTCGTTTTCAAAAGTTTCTGTTTTCAACGAGTTTCCATGTTGACGCAAGGCCAAAACGCAATGAAAACTTATCGGATTTGACCGTTTTCGGCGCCATGTAAACGCGGCCTAAATGTTACACTCTTAAGGCCAGGCTACACGGGCTCGACACTAGTCTCAAGTTGGCTTAGTAAATGCCAATCAAACAACAAATAACTGTACTTCAGGTGCCGAACTGATTTGTTAGCACTTGTTAAAGCAAAAAGAAATCCAAGCAACATATTACCCTCAACAAGGCATATGTTTGTTCAGCAAAGCCTAACATTTCTGATTTATCATTTAACTCTCAGGTTGTGAAATTCATACTGGATCTAATGATGTTTGCATCATATCTTTGCACACTGATTAGACTGAAATAAAGCTCAGAGATTGCTTTTCCCACCTCAGAAATCTCTAAATTCTTACACTCCCTAAGGCCAGCTGTCTCACCACAGTGATAGAGGCACTTAGCTCATGACTGCTGTAGTTTAAGATTTCTTCACACATGTTTAGACACCCAAAGGCCCTCTAATGTCTGACCTTTTCCAGTGCAGCTCTTTGCTTTGGTATTATCCCTGGTGTTTTAAAACCAACTTTAAAGCCATTGATTGTCATGCCATTTTCCTTGTTTCCTGTTTGTTTAGCTTTATCATAATCAATTTTCCTCCAGAAATCAACATACCTGAGCTGCCTCAAGTCTGCTAAGCTGTGTGAGCCATTGTTTCCCATTAAAGAGATTAGATTAGCTTGTAATCAGAGATGAATAGTTCATTTTGCATCTGGATTCCTCTGCACACTTTTTATCAACCCCAGCCTTGCAGACCAAACATATTAAAAATGATGACGAGCTCGAGCTGAGAAAGAGAAAGGAATAAAGTGCCGTTAGACAGAAAAACAATTTAATTTCTCTTTTTATGTTCCACCAGTGGTCATTTAGCCAGCCTCTTTATTTAAATGGTAATGTGAAGCTGGCTAAACAGGCATGGCCAATCAGCCTGAGAAGAGAGACAGACTTCAGAGAAAGCAAAAACAAGCGTTGGTGTTTGAGGCTCCAGGAGTTTATCTGGGCTTCTCCTGTTGCCTGATGGAGGAGGGGAGGGGGGCAGAGAGAGGAGACGATTGAGCAACAAGGAGAACTCTCCTCGGTGTCGGAGTATAATTAATTAGGTGTGATAAATGAAAGCATTTTTAGCAAACCCTAGAAGCACTGACACAGCAAACAACAAACACACACTAAAATACATGCGGGCTTGTTTCTCTTTACTCCAACACAAAATCTCACACGTATGCATGTATCAAGTGGTTCCCTTTACTGTCGGGGAAAAACACTCAAAAACTGCAGTTCCTCTATTGGCCACTTGAGGCTGTCTGCAGAAGCACCTGAACTGACACCCATTCCATATCAGAATATGGATTTGTACTGCAGAAAAAATTATATTTACAGCCTTGTTCAAACATCAGCTTTGTTCTGAATACTTAAAGAGATAGTTTGTCGTTTGGAGTGAGGTTTGCTTAAAGCCTATGCCAGTAGTGAATATGAATACCTCTACGGAAGCTGGCTAGATTTGTCCCTGATGAGCTATTGCTGGTATTTACACTAAGCAACATAAAGCAGTTTATAGTGCCAACAAAAGTCTCAAACCTACTATTAGGTGAACACTTCACAATAAAACTTTAATTGGCTTAACAAGACACTATTGTAAATTATTTTACGAGGTTTCACTTTTCCTACAAAGGCTCTGTGTTTAGAAGTTTTGTGTTGCAATGTAGGGGCTATGAAGCTCTTCAACATCAGCTGGTCGTGTCGCCAGAAGAATATTTGAGTTGCTTGTGCCATTGGTTTTGGGCACAAAATATATCTTTATGAACCAGAGTACGCAGAGGAAGAATTTTTGGAGTCGGGGTCATGGGTAGAAAGAGGGGTGGAAAAACTGTTACAGAAACTGAGTAGCAGGAAAAAACACAAATTACTTGTTGATGCAGACTCATGAATTGAGCCCATGCCAATGAACCTAGAGGTCTATCACTGTCATGAGTGGGACTAGCATTGTTTCTCCTGGATCTCTCACCAGGTCTCTTTCATTACGATGAGCCCTTAAAGTTGCTGTCATGTGTCCAAGTCTTGATAAGTAAAGTATGCACTGCAGACACAATGTTCAGTCAGTGCAGAGGAGAATCCTGATGTCCATATTTAAAACAACAAGTCAACATAGGCGAAGGCCTATATGTGGTTCTTTTCATTTTTATACATCTGAGATAAATACAAAAGTACTCTGACCTGAACGTTGCCGACAGAATGATAAGGAGCCCATACATTGCTTTACAAAATAGTTCCAAACACAGGGGCTTTGTAGAGGAAAAGTGAAACACTGTTAACAATCTTACTTTAGCATCCAGTAAAGTCAGCGTTGTTTTTTGTGTAGTTTTTTTTTTTATCTAAACGTGAGTTAATTTTGGTGGCACCATTGACTGCATTGCATTGTCTAGCATTGCTAGCTGTCTGTTTCCCACCAAAGACAAAGTTAGCTGAGCGCTTTGCTGACAATCATAGTTACTTAAGCCATAGACCTTGAGAACCTCCACTAAAAGAAACCTGAACATGTCATGTTTCAGTATGCAGCAGAATCTTTTCCATTTCGTCAGATTGATCAGCTAAAACTGCTCAGATACTGAAATTATCTGCTAAAATATCACATATGTCTCTTTTTTGTTGCATGTCTCGTGCTTGATGTAGTTATGTTGTCTGATTGGATTCATATGGGTGAACACCAAATTGACAGTTGTCTGCCCTCCTCAGTGTCAACATGGACCCCTTGTCCATACGACTTAGACACACACTTATGCATGGACACGCACACACACACACACAATACCAGTGGGCATCTTTAATAGCTTGGTGATAATGAGGGTCTTGTTTAGAGCTGTCATTTGACCCCAGGCTGTGCAGACTGACACCATCACCATGTCCACAGCTCTAGAGGTCACCACATTGTTCGTGTGTGTTTGCACATGTGAACTGTTTTCTGTGTTTATGTTGGAGACAGAATCATTTATTACCCCTAATCACATTGACAGTCAGTGCATTAATACTATACCATCCTATCTTTAATCTGTGGCAGTTTAATTTTTAATCAGTGAAGTTGATAGTAATCTTAATAAATCTTATCAGCGGTCCTTTCTCATCATCACACAGATGGGTCAACCTCATTGTGTGTCTGTGCAGGCGTATTATTCTGAACCATATTTTGAGTGACCTGCTGATGCCTGAAGCAAGTTAACATCAAATTTATTAGTGACACCAACAAAAAGAATAACATCAAATGACCAAATCCTGTTTTTTTAATTATGTTTATTCGTAGATCTCTTTTTATACAGAGGTATGTTAGTAAATGTAGTGGGGAAAAAAAACCCATACCAGCAAAAGGTCCCTCATATGGCAATATGTAACAAGTTAGAATACCTAAAATATACCATTTGCCTATTTCCTTCTTCTTCCCCATAATAGCTCAACATTCTGTCCTAACTTACAGTGTATTTTGAACAAACAAGTTATATAGAATAAGAAAGCATGGTTATTTTTACAGCCACAGACTGATAAAAGGCTTCTTCTAGGACACCTTTATTAATCCTGAATTTTTTTTTTGCTAAACCTCCCTTTGAAGGAAAAATATGAACATTTTTCTTTATTTCAAAATATAGCCTTCTTCATCTTCCTTTTTGTGGTATAATTTTGCCATGCAAGCTTTGACGAAAAAGACATTCCCCAACACTAACAAAATTGCAGCGTCGAAGGCCAAGTTCATTTAAATGATATTCCATTAAATTTGTGAAAATTGCTGTCAGCATGGCAACAGAAGGATGAAAATACATTTATTATGTCAGAAATAAAATTTCAAAGTTAGCACAGAGCACATATTCCTTTTCTGCTGCGTTTTGTTTGTCCACTAATGCAAGCACGTGATATCATTTTGATCTGTGGTTCAGTCTTTGCTTTAAGAAATCAGGGAGCAGTGCAACGATAGTGATGCGAAGGGCAGGCAGAATAGATTAAGTAAGGTGTTTATGAATATAACTATCAGGTTCCAAGCTAAAAGACTCCAACTAGAAAACCAAAGACCATAATGTATCGTGGAGTATAGTAAGATACTGCTAACTGCCGACCACACCACTGAGGTAAAGAGACCCCCAATCCTATGACAGGTGGATGTCTCCCTCCCCCATAATGACATGTGTGTGTGTTTGAGGAAGGGGTGTGTCTGGACACTACTTTTCCTGAATGTCTCTTTTCAGTTTAAAAATATTTTAAACTGAACTTTCTAAACTTTTTAAACAGTTTATTGAACTCATCAAAAAATAATCTTTACCTTGTGGTATCATACTTTTCTTTTTTTATTGCTTCCTGAAGCTTTGTTGTTCCTTCTTTCCACTTTGAAATTAAAACCTGGTCTTACCACACTAGAAAGTAAATGGTCTTTAAATGCAAAGTAATTAATTTTGAACGTGGCTAAAAATGCTATGTATCACAATCGGCTGTAACAATTCTGAGGTCAGTGGTGGTCAGATTTTAAAACCCCTGTAACATTAATAAGTTTTCATCCAATAAATTATATTAAATTATCAAAAAATAGCATTACAAATTTAAATACAAAGAAAGCCACCAGTGGACTTTGTAATTTAGCCCAAATATGCAGTTATATCACATAAAGACTTCTTCTGATGAGGCTAAGACTCCCCAAAGGTTTGTGATTTTGAGGGGGCATCTGGAGTGGCCGGTCTAGAGGTTGGTGGGTTGCGGCTGACTGTACTCCTGCTCAGGCCACTTTGGTCCAAAACCACATTGTGGTTTTGTGCCCAACTCTCAGTTTGAGAGCCACTACTTTTCCCCTTTGCAAGTGTGTCTGATACATCATAACAGTGAGGTTTGCTTTGTCTTCTCTTGTAAACTTCATGAGTGTTATAAGTTCTTGAGAATGGTGATGATCACAATTTTTATAAAAGGCATGCTTTTGCAAGCTTTTTTACACTTCCACTCACAAATACCAGTGTTTGACAACACACTTTATTGTATAGAGGTATGGGCATATGGAATAGTCTTATATCAGACACGTGACACCACATGTTCAACTAGTGCACTTGTTTTTAAAAATAGTTTGAAGAAATATTTAATGTCCAAAAGGTTCACTTAAAAGTCTGTTCACTATACAATTTAAATAGATGTATGAAAGGTGGAATCCTGTTAAAAACTGTAGTTTTGTGATATACACTGTTTTGTATGGAAACATTCATTTATGGAATTGTTTCGGACTGTATGCTGATGCTGATTCAGGACATTTTTAAAGATTTGTTAGCATTGTGAGATAGGGCAGTTTTCCACATTTTTGCTAATAACTCACTGAACAATGTGAGATAGGTAACATTTATTAGTTTTAATTTCCTAAAGATGATGTAATTTTACAGAGTGTCACAAAACAGCTGCAGCTGAAGACACCTGAAAGTTATGAATGTACTAAGATATTATGACAAACTGTACATCACAAAGACTTCTATTTCCCTGAAGAAAATATTTGTACATATCTGCTGTATATCCTCCTGCGTTTTCTCTGCTTCCCCTGCTAGTGTTTTCCAACCTTTAGCACACTCGCTGTTAGTCCTCTTTTATGTGTTGACAGTGTGAGTGTGATCAGCTCTGTGTGGAGACCAATTCACAGAGTGGAAGACTAGCTGTGAGTGTGTGTATACGTGAGTTTGTGTGTGTGTGTGTGCTTAAGTAACAGAGACTCGAGCTGACAGTTTGCCAGCAGCCTTGCACCTGCACACAGCTAAGGTGTTGATCTCAGATGTGGGGGTGAAAGAAGAGGGGACGACAGGCGATAGGGAGGAGGAGAGAGAGAGAGATCTGACATGAGGTGTTAGGGGTGTACGAGAGAAAAGACGAGTGAGGAAGGGTGAATTGAAACTGTGGGAGGTGGCTGTGACATATAATTCCTGTTTATATGTTTTTTAACCTCTTGGTATGTAGGCTATGTGTGTATGTGTGTGAGAATGGAGGAAAAACCTTCAGAAGTGTGACAGGTGGGAGAGGGAAGCCAATTGGAGTGAGGCATTCTTTCAGAGGTAACTGCCAACACTGGAGCGTAACCACAGCCTCATTTGTCAGACTCAAGGAAACAACGTTACAGCATGATGCTTCACTCTGTCTCTGGTGCACACGCATCAACAGATCCTGTGCTTCAGGATGTGAGGATATGTGCCACTCATACTCCAGTATCCTGATTGCAGATTAGGTTTAAATGACTAACAGGATGTTAGACATGAAATTCAGTGTTTGTCTTCTGTCTACATCTTCACGGTGTTGGTGAGGGCTGTTGTAATAGTAATGAGTAGAAAGGCTCTCAGACAGTTCTGACAGTCTGACACAGACTTTAAGGTGCAAAATGCACCTTTTTGGTGGATGTCCTGTAGATGCTGCTTTTTCGCACAGGTATCTCTGGCCCAAAAGAAAAACAAAAGCCAAAAATTAAATGTCTCTTTTTCCTGAGCCTGTGAAATTGCCTTTATTTCATGGGATAATCATCATTCAGATAAAAATTTAGAGGCTGATTTGATTCTTATTGATTTGTTTTTTTTTTTGCATAAAATTAAGCATTTCTTTAGTTTTGGGTGTCTGTTGTTAACCCAAGTAAACTTTGCTGTCGTGCCTGTGCATGCTTGTGTCTCTGCTGTTTTTTTTCTCGATACAGTGGCATGGCTAACAGGCAAAAGTTTGAAGAGCTGAGAACATCCCACATCAGGCTTAGGCACCAACACTGAAGTAGATTCATGAACAATAGTTTAAGTGTAACCTACTGTCTACTCTTACATTCCTTACAAATAAGATTCAACATCTCAACATAAAACTTGAAATATTATCCTTATTGTGGGCATTTTTTAGAGTTTTATTGATGTATTGGATTTACACCTTAGTAAATTGAATTAGTTTAAGGTGAATTAACATTTTGACCAAACATAAGGAAAAAATGTATGTCAACTAATCATTCAAAACTGGACTGAAATATGTCTCTATTTTAGTGACTTAAACTTGACTAAACGGGTAAAAATGAGCTGTATATCAATCAAACTTTTAACATTTTAATCAAAAGAACAAAAAATTGCAGTGCAAATTTACAAAAATGAGTAAATATTCACCTCTGAAGTTTGCCTCCTCACAACATCCTGAATCAAAGTATCATACTTAAAAGAATACTTGTCCCAAATTTTTGCACCAACAATCCCTTGAACTGTTTCTTCTCAGTAATGAATCAGTGCTTACTTCTCAGCCGAGCCTTAAAAACTGTTTTTGAATCAAATAAAAATAATGAGCCCACTATTGGAGTTACTGTAGTATTATTACACAGCTGCTGATCAAATCTCTTGTTTTCTGTTCTACATTCATTGTTAGTCGTTAGCCCTTGGCAGCAGTGGTGAGTCCGCCGCTGACTGCAGAGCACAGAAACTTAGACAAGCTCTCCAGAGGGACACGCAGCAGTATGTCAGGAACTCTACGACACTGTCAGCATAGAACACACTGCTGGGCTGCCTGAATAATTGAACTCCATATCATTGATAATTTAGTACAGGAGATCTGTTTTGACAGGGGTTGGTTTAAGCAGATAGCAAAAGAAAAGAAACTACATTTTGTGTGACACAAAAGGGAAAAGCAAAGTCTCTTGTCTTTGTTTAGTTATTATGTTTCCTTTTCTTCAACACTGTGCCTTGTGTATGTGAGGATTTACTGCAATGCATGACCTACTTGGGGATCCTGGTGTTGGAAATGAGAGAGCGAGAGTGAGAGAAAGAGAGAAGGACAGATGGGAGAGGGTTAATTGAAGCTGACATGTGTCCAGTGTTTGTGTGTCCCCAGATGACACCAGGCTCTCGCCCATATGCTTGTGTTGCCTAGTTCACTCCCTCTCTGCGACAACCCCCTCTATCTGATATGCAGTTTTCACACCCTGAAAAGGGAGGTGTTGGAAATCATTATGAGCGGCTGTGTCTGTTCTGTTTGTGTCTGAATCTTTGTCATAATTTTGCTCTCTTATTTGATCATGTAGAAGCCCTGCATATAAATATGGGCTTAGTCGTAAAGCTGTTTATTGTCTTTCTTCTTCAGTCCTCTGTTCCTTTTTAACAAGTATACCCACAGTCATCATGAAACACTCTTACAATGGTTGGTAGTTCTTTTAATAATTACCACTATGGTTGGTGGGTCCAAACATCTTCCATAGCTTTTTATAAGTCACTTTATCCTGTAAATGGGTAGGCATGTACAGATATTTTGAAAATTAATTTATTAATATTTTCATCTGTTTCCCATCTATGAAGTCTCGTGATTTTCTTTAAAACATGAAGTTCATATACAAATTCACAGTCTGTATGTGCACAGGATGAAGTGCATGGTGGTGCAGTGAGCGATGGTGTTGCCTCACAGTAAGATGGTCCCTGGTTTGAATCCCCTATCAGACATGGCTTCTTTGTGTGGAGTTTGAATGGCTCCATGAGCATGTTCGTGGTACTCTGCTGCCTCCCATGGTTAAAATCATGTTTACTGATTAACCGATGATACAAAATTGTTCATAAGTGTAAGTGTACCTGTTTTTTTGTCAATCTTTGTCAGCCCTGTAATTGGCTGGCAACCAGTCAAGCATGTGTCCAATGAGAGCTTAGACAGACTCATTTTGGGTTAAACAGTGTAATGCTGTGACACCACAGTTGTAATGTGTTAATAGTGACATCGCAAAAGGTGAAATGACAGTCAGTCATCAAACAATGTCACAGTGACATATTTGTACTGTCAGCAAAAAAAAGTTCAGCTGGTACCACAGAGGTCCTTTAAGACGCCACTTCCCCTTTCACATCAAAAGTGGCACGTGCTTATGTACTGACTGTGTACATTCTATCAAAAAAAATGTGCAGTGGAGGTGAAACTGAGAGTGAGACAAACTAAAAGGGTCCATGTGATTGTGTTAAGGAGAGGTCCCGGGATGGCAGCTCTGAAACAAACAAACACACTTTTAAGCAGGCGGCCATGTTGAAAGTTTACATGACAGTGATACAAGGAATGCTTTCATTGGTCAGACATGGCCTTGTAGAACATGAAAGTTAAAAGAAAATTGTATATATGTACATATATATATATATATATATATATATATATATATATATATATATATATATATATATATATATATATATATATATATATATATATATATATATATATATATATATATATATATATATATATATATATATGTACATATATATATATATATATACATACATATATTGAGAGAGAGAGAGAGAGAAATATAAATATAAATATAAATTATTTACATGAAGAAAATTTGTGTAAGGTGTACAAAGACCTTTAAAGTCAAAAGCATGACCACATTAAACTGTGACTTTCAGCTCATTTATTTATTCCTTTAGCCTGTTTTTACTAACCATGTGTTTCTGTAATAAACATCTAAAGAAAGAGGCACCAATTAGGGCACTTTCTGTCTTTAAAAGCAGTCTCAACTGTAACAACCACAGATTCCCAGCAGCAAGAAAGTGAGTCTTTAGACATGAAAAACATAAATCTGCTCATTGAGAGCTAACTTGAAAATTGTCAGGAAGGGTTTTAAGCTATACAATTGCAGGCATCAGTTATTTGGGAAGTCTATGAACCAATAAGTATGTCTCACACATGCCCTTATGTGTAGGATCAAGATCTATTTTAAATTACTGCTCAGAGTATACCTGGCCAGCTCCTTTAAAAAATCACTAAATATTTAACAGGAGAAGGAAACATATTTCAGTTCTGGGCCCACACCAGAAATGGGAGAACTGGTTCAGATGATCGATAGATTTTCAGTATATGTTGCCTATGTGGAGAAAACATTTTCAGTTGACTTTTAATTTACATTTTTTATGGGCTATAATGGATTCTTTCAGTCATGTTTAGCTTTCAAAATTTTTAGTAAAAACTGAATATTAATTGATGACATGTACCTAAATTGTCATTGAAATTACTCTTTTAAAATGCTTATTTAAAGAAACCAGCATCTTCAACATATCTACTTGATCTTATACTACCATCCTCTGCATTCTCCCTTCATTGTAATATTAAAGCAATTATTCAATGGCAACAAATACTTTATCATCAGTATCATCCATTTTTTAATCAAATGTTGTTTTTTACCATTTCATTTCTGTAAAAATAACTTGTGACAAAGCACGTTATTCTGCCTTGCACTTTATTCCAGTTAACAGGTTATTTATCCTGGTTTTATCGAGGACATTGTTTTTTGCCATGCTCAGCTCAGGGTTGGTTACAAACAGTAAAACCATGACATACTTCTAAATATCAAACTTAGGCTCCTAATTTTATATCCTGTTTCGTGTGTCCATATTCTAATGATCTCCTATGGAGATTACATACATTTCTTCTGTCCGTCTCATGGTGTCCTTCTGTCTGTCTGAATGCTGGGAACGTGTGTCCCAGCAGACTCTCAGTAGACTGGCAGAGTGTTGATCTGAGTGTCAGTGGGACTAGGGGTCTCCTCTCAGCCCTCCTCTCCTCCACTGGCTGACAGACAAGGTCAGGGACTCATGCCGCCTGTCTCTCTCAGCTCCTGACAGCACTTCCTTTGGGAGACAAATGCTGGACAACCCTGCACTCAGTGGCGCGCACCATCACCAATTAATATTGCATCACCGTTTTCTAGTCTGCTCCCTCAGGACCTACTTCTTAGGATGTGATCAGGCCACCCCGCTCTCCTGCGTCACAGCCTCCCCACACCCTCTTCAAAAGAGAGAATACAGGCTAAGGCTAGTCAAATTGCTAACTCAAAAAGTTTTATTGTCATTGTATGATATTCAGATGTCTCTTTGTGGTTGTGATACTCATCAGAGACATATGTTTTTATACGGCCTCCTAAATGAACGGTACTTTTGCAACACTTGATATGTAATTTTTTTATTTTAAGATGTTTGAATGTTGAAGTGAGTTTTTGTGAAGCTAAAGCATAGAGGTTAATTCAACATGGTAGCGGGGCCTCAACGAACAAAGTTGGTTGGTCTGTTCAGTACTTGATTGTACATGAAATCTGTCCACAAGTTTATGATCCCCACCATAAAAAAATCTCTCGTTTTGGAAAACTCATTTACATTTTGCATTTAAAATGTTTGATTGGTTGTTAATTGCATTCCGATGATGTTACTCATTGAACTTTCCCAATAAAGCAAAGTTTGGCTTCCCTCCACTTTACACTAAAGAAACTTGACAAGCTCGGTGACCAGTTCTATGCCTCAATCAGAGACTCAAAGACTTTGCTGTTTAGAGTTATGGAGTTATGCACTTGTTTTTTTTTGGTGGCTCTATAATGATCCAAAGCAGCAAAAACTGAGAGTTTGAATTAATTTCTCAGTTTTCATGTGGTCTTCATTGATTTTGACCATATGCTGTTTTGTAGATATGCACATTGGCCAGTGGTTGCTGACACTGTCAATAGTTTATTTTTTCAGATTACTAAACACATTAATGGTTACCTTTAGAATACAAAAAATAGGAGAATATGAATTTCTTTTGTCTTTTTTGGTTTGTTTTTTGTTTAAATGGCCCATGTCCTGCAAAATGTAATTTTCTCTGTTTTCAAAGTTGTTAGATGGACTTGGAAGCAGAAGATCATGACACCCTTTACTAAACTCTCAGTTCACAGCGACATGTGCTGCGCTACTTCATGAAAAGACCCTTGAAATGTTGCCTGTTTTTACTTCCTGGGGTTTCTTATGTCAAAGCTATATAGCCTCTGCCTACACGTGTGTTTTCCGCACATCACAGGCAGATGCTATGACTGTTTTGAAAGACCTCTCTGCTACCCCCACCCCCCACCCCCTTGTCCATCAAACACAAGCATTAAACCTTAAAAATAAATCTTTTAAAATGGCTTGATAACGTTGAAAAAGTTGTCCTTTTCACTGTGCACATGCAGCATAACTTCCACTCTCACTGGCTACTACACTGACTATTGTAAATTTTTTCATACAACCAATTCAAAAATATTCCTGTAAGATTTAAGTCAAATTTTGGTCTTATTTTAACAGAGTTATTTGCTGATCACAGCCCTGCAACACCATTTTATTTCTTATTAGATAGGAGGACAAAAACTCTGCAGGTAACATTAAGACCGAGATACCCTTGGTTTAAATCAAACCTGTACAAAACTGAAAGTGTTTTAACATTTAAGTTTAGTTATTGGTGATTTTAAAGCTGACCAAAAGGAGAGGCAGTCATTTTTCTTAAAACTCAACCCACTGAGTTTTCTTTGTAAGAGATATATAACCCAGAATCAATCTCTGTCCTCCATGTGAAGCATCAGAGGGAGAGATGAGTTTATGGATTCCTTCATGATGCCGAGCCCTTTTATCATTCTGATGCCTCATGTTAGTTTGGGAGTTGGGAACACGACTTGCCACTCTGTCCCGTTGCTGGAGCATGAGGAGCACACATGCCATTTTTTTCGGCCATGTAGCTCCATCCTTCATACCCTGAACCACTGGCAGTGAGGGACATAACACCTCCTGTGACCTTAGAGAATGACTTATCCTCCAACCTGGGGGGCTGAGTGATGTGCTTGTGGCTCTGAGAATAGCTCCAGCTCTGTCCGTCTTGGCTTAGGGTCAGGAGCAGCCTGGTATTTGTCTGAATCATGGCTCCCGGCTTCACATTTGACTCTTCTGCTCATACATACACACATAAATGTAGAGTCCACTGACGCACAGACACACATACTGCGGCTCAGTATGGCATGATGAAGGAGCATGGGGGCCATGTGTCACACCTTAGTTGCTAAAACACTCACCTGACCTCTCCTGCGCACTGATGGATTTACACAGGCCCTGCAGGGTTGGTATAACACATGCACACACATAAACATTCAGCTGTAGATCATGTTCCTTGTTGGATTGTTTACTGTAAGTTGTCTGCAGGGTTGGGCTGTATAATTTTTGTTCAAATGTGAATTCAAATTTTTCGCAGTTTAGAGTGCAATTGATTTTTATTTCTTATTTTTAAACAAAACTCTATTGTACTCAAATAAGTGTAGCCTATATGGTTTCTGAGGCTGTTGACAGATGTAACATATAATTAATTGCTGGACTGAAAAGTTTCGTGAACATAAATCATCTTCCCATCAATAATGTAGCACAAGCCTTAGACCTTATCTATCTTTCAGAATTAAAGGAAACATTTCTTTTTATTATTTAGGTATATCAGACAGTAAATATAGCCTGGAGCCTATCCCAGCTGGCATTGGGCGAGAGGCAGGGTACACCGTAAACCGGTCGCCAGTCGATCGCAGGGCCACATAGACAGACAGACAACCATTCATGCTCACACTCATACTTAAGGGCAATTTAGAGTCACCAATTAACCTAATGAGCATGTTTTTGGTCCGTGGGAGGAAGCTGGAGTGCCCAGAGAGAACCCACGCATGCACGGGAGGAACATGCAAACTTCACACAGAAGGGCCCCGGTCTGACCCGGGAATCTAACCGGGAACCTTTTTGCTGTGAGGCACGTGCACTACCTGCTGTGCCACCATGCCGCCCTTCAGTACACACACACACACACACACAAATTTATATATATATAAACTACACATGTATACATATCCAACCCAGCACAAATCTACTGGCTAACCTCTGCTTAGAAATCTTAGATTGGAGACAGTCTCATGTTGAACAGTCATCCTCTGAATTTGTAATGAGGATGTGGGCAAAGGCAAGAGGGTGGGCAGGGGCAAATTAACTAAAAAAAGAATTACAGGTAGTGGCAGATCTAAGGGGCCAATCATAAATCAGAACAATGTTAACAGAATACCCTCAGAGGCAAGTACAAAAGACCAAGGACAACAGAAAACGGACCTAAAGGATAAGTTCGGTTTCTACAGCTTTCACATTGTTTATAGAATGAAGCAGAACAACAAAAAACTCATTAGTTTCACCAATATTTCATCATAGTCTGCTCGCGCAGACGATTGGACGATTGATGCAGTTTTAGCAGCGGCGCTATACATGCCCCGTGTGCTACCATTATACGGATGTCCGCCACTCAATTTTGGATCTAAATATCTACCGAAGCACTGTTTGGATCAGGAAAGCCTTCTGGGTGAGTATATTGTTCTACTTAATTCTATAAACAATGTGAAAGCTGTAGAAACCGAACTTAGCCCTTTAAGCAAGACCGACAGTTGTTGCTGTTTGGTTTTTATTATTGTACATTCCTGCAGTTCTACAACAGGACCACCTCTGCCCCATTGAAGATGAGTATCTACACCTTTAGAGTGCAGGTGTAGGAAAGTATGATAGGAGTCCTAGCAAAGAATATAGCGTGATAAAGTCTACAGGTCATAATAGACAAACCATTATCAAGCTAGTCACTTGACAACCATGGAATACAGAAGTTCCCAAAATAATAATCATGTAAATAATACATTAGATACATTAAAATAAAAAGCTATAGCACTCAACATTTAAGGTCAACATGTTAGCAGTTGGATGATCCTGAAAATCACCATTTTTGGAAGAGAGAGGTTCCCCCCATATTTGTTAAAGGCAATCAGACAGAGGGGGGAGGGGGAGTAGCAGGTTGTGTAGGTTGCGTAGGTTGCATAGCATGCGCAGTTAGCGTAAGAGAGAGATACAATAGGTGCAGTAGCAATGGCTGAAAACAGCCCAAAAGAAAATTTTCAGAGGAGTGAAAAGTGAAAAAGAAGGACTATGACCATGAAAGAGCGAAGACCCGGGTCAACATTGATGTTTCTTTCCAACGGTGGAGGGAACTCAGCAAATTGAAAGACCTGAAAACGGACGCGGATGTCGCCGTCTTTCTGCTGGATAGGTAAGCAACATTAGATTTGTGATGCTTCACATAACAGTAACAGCCGTTGGACATTCATCTTATTGTCTAATCTGCCAGAATGTACTGTTGTTGTGATGTTATCAATATTGTCAGTCAAGTTGTCCGACGAGTCGGGGTTACCTTAGCTACGTTGGTCAACTACGCAGTTTCTACGGCCGTTTCCATGACGATGCGTGTCCATCAGCTTTCGGGGGTGGAGCCAGGGGTGAGGTATGAAGGGAGAGGCGGGTCTAAATTTGTTTATCAACAACCTCTCCACTCGTTTTCTCCCACATTGCTGACTACACCTTTAATTATGAGCTTGTAAATAAAAAGTGATTAAATATATTTATATCATGTATAATCTTTACAGTTTATTTCATCAAATTGCTCTTCAGCTTTTTCTTTGAATCAGTCCCTAATGAATAAGTAGTACCAGAGATTCAAAACAGTTTTGAAACATTGTAAAACTTGTAGTTTTTTAGAATTTTTTGTACAGCTTTTGCTGCCTCTCAGGGCCTTATGAGTTTTTTAACACTTGTAAAAATTGCACAAATATTGTAATCATACACTTTATGATTTAGCAGATAAATTCATCATCTAAATATCAATCTAAAATTGATTTGATTAGTTTTCCATAACCAAGCAGCCATAATCTAAAACATGGATCAAAATAAAAACAGTTCATTATTATGAAATGAAAAATAAGTACACCCTATGTCCCTGTACCCTCACTACACCACTGATGCAGCCCCTCTGCAGGGTGAGAATGAAATTGAGGAACAGCAGAATTAAGAGCCTGCAGACGTGAAAACTTCATCACTTTGGTTCATCACATCAGAAACGGTCCTCTGCTGAGGCTGATTTTATTAAAAAAGTTGACTTCCAGACGCTGTATCTGTGTGTGTATACGTGTCCGTGTGTGTGTCTGTGTGTTCCACCGATCACTAATCTCTCTGAAGTCCTGTTTGTTCTCCAGGTTTGCCCCCACTACAAACATTTCCCTGATCAAAGCTGTTGAAAAGCCCTGCCACTTCAAACAAAATACACACACGCACGCTAAGATACACATATATGCATTGATTCCAGCACGGGTACACAGTCCAGCATGTTGTCATGGAAACCACATCCATCCCAAACCAACCAGCATGCAGTTGTTGCAACAAGCGAGCCAATCAGGAGTGGAAAGATGATGAGACAAACAAGAGTAATGTGCTCGATTAGCATTTCGGTGCTCATTTAATTTCTTATGTGGAAGTTTGTTTTCACGCACTGTACTACAGCTGTGAGAACAAAAATACAGCCTCTACAGTGTTAATGCCACCATTATTCAAGCCTGTATGGTGAAATGATGAGGATTTCCTGCTTTCATTTAAATTCGCAACCCATATCCTCTCACTTTCCAGCTTTCCTACATCTGCTCTTTTTTTCTTTCACCCGATACAAAGCAATCCGAAAATTCATTTTTAAAGATATTCCAGAAGTCATTTAATTTCAAACGATAAGCCACGATGCTATCGGACACATTTGATGTCAGCTTTATCAGGGAGCTGTATTAACAGCAGGTGTAATGCTGAGTTTAAATCCTTTCAAGTTAACTTACAGAGAGATTAGAGAGATGGATAACTCCCACAGTTTTTTTTTACCTCCTTTAATCACAGAAACAAAAGTAAAGACAGAAAAAGTACATGTAGTTTATTTAACCTGTGGGCAAAATTAATCAGCTTTTGATAAATGTATGCTCTGGAGGACTTTTGGGATCGCTGCAACCAAAGTTTCATTGTGTTCTTTTTACACTGATAATAAAGTGCCCTTTCTATCCTGTTTTATTCTAGTTTGAGTTCCAGTCATACTGATACTCAGTGATGCCTGTTCATCTGCATAGTGACTTATTATCCGTAACTTTTAAACCCTTTTTTCTCCAAACTTGGATGTAGGTGCTGGGATTTATGTCACATCCTAATTAACACACTCTCGTAATGAGCTGGTCAACTGAAGAAACCTAAAGGTTGTCCGGCCTCCTGAGTAGAAAATCTGACCCAAGGGACTTTGCCAAGTGATGCATCTAATTTGTATCTTGAACTCAAACATTCATCCCCTTTTTGATATCAGCAGACCCGCAGAACAAAACAGACTCAAGTTTTTTGACTCAAGGTCAAGTTTAGACGATGATGGCTGGAGTTAAACAACTTAGCATTCAAACAGATGTGGATCTGTTTTAGACAGACTACATCTGTTCTGTTGTCCGTGACAGGAATGGGGGATATAGTTGATAGACCTTACATCTGTATTTTGACTAACAACAGCAACAACAGTAGAATCAGTTTTAAATGAAGACAAAATGAATGGAATGCAATACAGAAGATGCAATATAGTGACTTACACATATCAATGTATCAACTAACCTTGCTGTGCAGCTGGATCCACCTGATTCAATGTCTGATCCATCTTACCAAGCTTCATTCTGAAGTGACTGTACTAAGCCTGAGCTGCATGGCCAGCATCATTTAAAGCAGGAAGAGTAGGGAACTAACACTGAGACAACAGCATGGAGCGATGTTAGCATAGATGCTAACAGTTTCAGTTTAGTCAGATCTCGACCACATTTCTGTATTAATTGAAGGAAAAACAACAAAGAACAAATTTCTGATAGAAAAAATATTTTTGCTCCACTTCCGGTCATTTCTTTAGTGAGAGTTTGTTCTATAAAGTGAATCACGTTTAGTGTTTTACATGTCACAGAAACTACTTACTACATTATCTGATTGGCCTAAAATAGATGTGAGTGACAAAATAGTCATACAATCACCTGCTGGGTATGTGTTTGAAGGTACTTTCTGTTCCCAAACACTTACTTCGGCCTATTGCCTGGATGGACGAGTGAATATTCTGTTTTCTGTATAGCTGGTTTATCAGGTTTCGTATCAAAACATCTTTCATAAAGTTAGTAAAGAGCTCATATCATAATATAAAATTTTATCAAGGATTATAAACTAAAGTATGATTACACTGACATCGAACAATGTATAAACCTGATGGATACCACTGCAGTTAAAAGAGAAATATTTGTCAGCCAAATCTGAATACCAACCTTATTGGCTTTAATGTCACAGAATGGTAATGCCAAAGCAATTTAAAAAAAAAGACAAATAAATGTAAAAAATGAAATGAATGTCTTTTAAGAGGCAATGTTTTCTTGAGATTTTGCTTTCTCAAAGAAAAAAATGAATATGTGACTCTATCTTGACCTTTGACGTCAGAAATGTAATCAGTTAATACTTGAATCAGATTTCACATTTGTACAATATTGGAAAAAAAATACAAAAGTTATTCTTAAAATGTTTTTAATAAGCAGGGACAAATAAAAGTCCACATGACCTTCAAAATGTTCAGGCTGTTCTTTGGTCAGAATTTCTGAATAGTTCATTTAAGATACTACATTTACAGGCAAAGCTGGACCATTGAGCTCCATGACCTGTTACCTCAAATCTATATCAATTTATTCTTAAATCAGAGGAGCCATAAGTTAGTGAAACTATTTTCTTTCCCTGGGCAGGACAATAATCTACATTGAAATAGCTTTTTCAAACTTCTTACAAAAACAGAGTGAACTTTGATCATCTACTCAAAGTTTGATGCATAAATGGACTGAGGCAGGAAACAAAGTTGGTGTATCCACTCTGCGCTCACCTGGTCTGCACTCTGTTTTAAAGAAGCACCGTGCTCCGTATGCCTGACACACCGTTTTTTTTCCCAGTGTCAGAGCTGTCCAGCTGGCTAAGGAGGACAGAGTGCAGCTCTTAAAATGGGACACACAACTGTCAGGGATAAAAATACCACAAACCTGCAGCAAAAGAGACGATAAAGACTGCTGCAAGGAGCAAACTCCAAAGAGCAATACTTTTGAGTGTTTTGTTTGGGGAGAACAATTTTCCCATTTAATACCTGCTTCATATGTTTTCGCCTATAGTAAGTCATCTCTGATTAACACAGTGATAAGAACTGACACAAAGTGGCTCTGTCAAAGGTTCAATACAAAATTTCTGACCCCTCAAAGTTATCAAATTGGCACCTTTAGTACTATTTTCCAATCCATAAAAATATAAAAACAAAGGACTTGAAGAGTAATTGTTGTTTATTGCTATAACTCTTAAGATGCATTCACAACGAATGCAACACTACGACCAAGATCGCTTCACAAATCCAAGTCCTGCCTCTTGTACCTAGCTCATTTTGTCACCGTTGCAGTTGCTCAGTGATGTCACGCCCACTCAAGCTTCAGCCTGCAATCTTATCATATATCTTATTAGATATATTAGCCGACATTATTCTAACTGTATCCTTTTCATTCACCTACCAACCACAAAACACTGCAGCTGGCCCTTCAGCAGCTTTGTCTGTGAGTTTTCTGCAGTCCGTCCAGGTGAAAGTGATGTACTCACTTACTAATGTTCTCCACACAGACACAGGTTGTCACTCTGTGAACCACCGAGTGGCACTGATTGGCTCCAAAAGTGCAGCATAACTTAAAGAGTTCAAAGTTTTCAACTTTGTCAAGCTAGTTCAGTGATCTGCTCCGCGTCCAAAGTGTACCCAAAGTTCCCATCTGCAACAGCAAGGCATAGCTGTCAAGTCTCCCATTTTGGCTGGGACCTACCATATTTTATCCCTCTTTCCCACCATCCTCCCGTATTTTAGTATTTTCCTGTAAATTTCCCATATTATAAAAAATAAACAAAAAACACATTCCTCTGTCTCTCCAAACTGAACTCTGTTACTAGCCTCGTCGCAAGAATGAGGTGGTAAGGCACCAAAATGATGGATGCCAACTGCCATAAAACCGAAGAAGAAGCCTCACAAGAACTGCCGTCTGCCATAGCCTGGGTGGCAGTTGTCGCGAAATTAGAGCCCACAGCAGGAACAAACTAAGAGAACTGAGACGATGGCTGTAAACGAGACGACATTCCTGTACACCATTCTTAAAATGTAAGAGATACTCGAGCTTGGATGGGAAATCACACAGTGGGTGCCAGGAAATGTCCCTTATTTTCGAATCCAAAACTTGACAGTGGTGCAACAAGGGCTGTACAATGACTCTGCATGGAGAGCTCACCAAAGTCGCGTTCGGTGTGAACACACCTTTAGATGGCTTTCACTGCCACAGCTCAGTTGCTTTGTTATGATTCAGTTAACAAAAGCACTGAAACAATGCATATTTCCTTTGGTTTGTTTTATATTCATACAGCAGTGTTTCATAAAGGGCTGGATCAAGGCCAAGTTGCACCACCATTTTGAGTGACTTGAAAAGCCACCCCTGTGCATTTTTGAAGGAGGCCAGCAGGCTTCCCACAAACCAATAATACAGTATGATGACAATATAAATAGAGATTATTTAAGTGAAGATAAATGTTGTATGTGTACACGAGATTATTCAGCAACATGCCTCGCAGTATAAGTGTAAAAAATTGTGCACAGAGAAGAGGTGCTTCTAATGATCGCCCACGTCTACAGCAAAGCACACTGGAAACTCAATAGCTTGGTTACTTATTTCAACATTAAAGAAAACAGTCTGTCAGTGATGCAAAAAGGAGTGGTTTTATATAAAGAGGGAAAAGAGGTTCTTCCTGTGACAGTGAATCTGTTCAGTTCAGTTCAGTTTCAATTTATTCAGTCATGACAACACCAGATATTGTACACAATATTGACATTTGACATAAACATTGTTTTCAAAAAGTATTTTGTCTTCAGCATGGTTTCCTCGTTGTGTAATGCAATTTTTCATCGCTACTACTGCTACCTATAGTACTACAGCAGTGTGATGAGTTGACTAGTCATCCTGTTTATGTCAGATTCTGGGTCATTTCTGGATTCAGATCACTTTTGCTTTTGGTTTTGGAGTCAGAGTTAGTCATGTTTTCTGTATGTTACATTTCTCTCACAAGTACTCATATATATACACACGGACTGTCACTCACACTCAGTTTTTTCATCAAACACACACACAGTGGCTCTATCACCAACTACAACTCTAAAACAAACAGACGTACAAACACAAATGCTCACACACAATTTCTCTTAATCTTACATACAGAAATAAATGCAATCGCTCTGCCCCTATCTCTCACTTAGAACATATTATCTAAAGTCAATGATGAAGACATACAAAATATTCACTGGAAGTGTGTTTTTTTGTGTAAGTTAAAAACCCAAGAAGTTGTTTGTTTGGTTTTAACAAAAGTTAACCCACTGAAAAGTAATTAATAGCTTGCAATAGCCCATATAATAGTTACAGAGTAGTGTTATATTGTTTTAGGTCAATATCATGGCACTGCAGAATCAAAATAGTAATAATATATTTTTTTTATAATAATAATATTATTTATATAGCACTTTTAAAAACATAGTTTACAAAGTGCTTCAACAAGCAATCAGCACAAAATAATACAACACAAACAAACAATGAGCACCCGAAGTAAAAACAAAAAGCACAGCTTAAATCAAGACTAAGAGGAAGACACAAAGGTAAAAAGACACAAGGTGAAAAGGCCCTTTTCATACTTTATAGTACTTTGTAGTCACCCAGACAATACAAGAACCATGCAGCATAAAAAGAGACTATGAAGATCAAACATAAAAACATAAAATCAGCAAGAATAGGAAATGCAATGAAAAAGGGGATGAAAGCAGAAATCAGGTCAGAAAATATAAAAAGATGAAATGAACAATGATGATAAAATTACAAAATTATAAAAATAAGTGGCGATGATAAAATACAGTAATAAACATGAGCAAGAGATAAGACAATTAAAAAGGTCTAAAAATTATCAATAAAAGAGTGTAAAAAGGTGAATCATTAATAAGATAAAATCATAATTAATAGCACATAATAGTATTAATAAATTAACAAAAAGGAGAAAAGAAGGTAAAGCAAAACAAACAGTAAAGCCACAATAAGATAGAGATAAAAGACATTAAAAGACGGTAAAAGACAATAAAAGATCGTAGAATAAAATGTTTTCAATTGTAATGGCTGTGGAACTTTTAAACAAGTGTTGTTGCAGAAATTGACTGTGAAAAAGGCAAATGAGATTATTAGCAGTGTTTGTGTTACCTGCTGTTCAGGCAACAAGACCTTCTATTCATCCACATCTTGAAGAAGCCTCATGTGATTTTCATGTTAACTGTTTTAGTAAAGAGGTGAAGCCCATTATTGCATTGTCTTTGTTATCTTGTTGTTTTCGGCGTGTCCCCTTGGCCTGTTGATTGGAGCGGAGCACTAAGTGTTTGTTAATGGCACAAACATGACAGTGGCTTTAAAATAGCACACCGCCCATTAGACTGGTATTAACAAGGTAATGGCCTGTTACTAAACTGCTGAACGGCATTGTCGCTGCCGCTGAAATGAGCTGATGCCTGTAATGCACACATGACCACACAAACACATACTGACACGTTTGCCACATGCAGTGATCTACAATACATTTATTTTTTTCAGTAGATGAGAGAAAAAAAGTAGGATGAACAAGAAAGGAGTAGAATCCAGTGGAATGGAAAGGTAGAAGAATGGTGAAAGAAATAGCTGCAAGGTGTGACTGTAGTTATTAAAGCCAGGATGCACTACGGTTGTTTTCCACAGCTTGGCTTTATTGTTGTGGCTCAGAAATTATTGATAGGTAGAAAGAGACAGAGTAATAAAGGAGTACGCATCAGTTCAGTCTGACTGTCTGACTGCTCACTTTGTCAGATGGCTTTACTTACACTTTCTCTCTTGTCTGACTGACATTTAAGAACAAAACGCGTCCTCTCTGCTGCAGGTTTAGTTGTTTTCTCTCAGTATCATGTTGCATCCTCCAAACACACAATCATGTACAGTACACATGCACATGCACAAACACACTCCTCTACTGTGGTGCAATGATAGGGCAGCTCAGCAGGGGGTATATCCCTCAGAAATCATTTCCCCCCTCTCCCTTTTTTTCCTCTATTTGTAACTTGTCCTTTCAAGCAAGACGGCCCTTAAAGTTCAGTGGCGCATTCTTCAAAAAAGGCTATTACTGGCTGCCTCTGATTCTGTATCATGCCGCGCACAAGCAGCCATCCCTCCTTTTTATGTGCCTCTCCTCCTGTCATCATTTTCTGAGGGTGAGAGAGGAGAAGTGGGGGTTTTAGAGAAGGCCTGTGACCAATGCCTTGAAACCCTAAGCAGTCCCTCGCCTATGACTTTGCGCCAGACGTCCGTATCATATCGCTAAAAGGCTGCATCGCTTTTGATACTTGACAGAGCTTCCTTCTTTTTGTCTCTCTCTCAGTGAATCTCAGTCTCGCTCTCTATAACGACCGTCTATCACACTCCTCCAGTGTGTGACTGTGAGAGATACAGACTGCCTCTTAAGACATTACACAGCGAGTTGTTGTTACTGAGGACTGGTCAAAGAGTTTAAGTTTTCAAAGTGGACAGTAAAGCTTAGACTAATCTAATCATATGTGTTTTGACCCCAGCATCAGGAATAGCACTTGTTTCTATCTTTTTCTTCCAGAGCACAGCCTGTGCTTTTAACTTGGGGATACCTGATTAATTTGGTATAATATCAGTATCTGTGGTTAGGCATCATTTAATTTTTCTAATATTGGTGCTAATTTGATTTCTTTGGCATAGTGCTGTGAGTGAACAATTGCTGAATGAATAGATTTAAGAAAAAGGGGCAATAATCAGTCTCAGCCCTTACAATAAAACTCTTGAAATGGTTTTGCCTGTTTGGCTCAATAGTACAGAGAAGGCAGAGAGGGTTCATCATCATTGGTTTAGAAATTATGGGTAAAGCACCAAATTGATTTGGTTTGACAGGTATACAAAATTAACCTGACACACCAGATGGACAGTTCCATATTTTGCACTAGTCCATCAAGGAAACAGCTCGTAGGAATTGTTTGGGAATGGGCAAAACCTTTTCAAAAACATATCAAACAGGTGATTGGACTATTTTTGCATCAGTCATATTCATTACGGATCAATGAGATAATGTAGTAGGTGGACACTACTGCAACAGTAAACACAAAACTTAAAGGCTAAGTTCGGTTTCTACAGCTTTCACATTGTTTATAGAATGAAGTAGAAACAATATACTCACCCAGAAGGCTTTCCTGATGCAAACAGTGCTTCGGTAGATATTTAGATCCAAAATTGAGCGGCGGACATCCGTATAATGGTAGCACATGGGGCATGTATAGCGCCGCTGCTAAAACTGGATCAATCGTCCAAAAACTCATTAGTTTCACCAATATTTCATCATGGTCCGCTCGGGTTACTCCTCCAAGACAGTCCGGGGTCGCTCCATCCATGTCTTTGTGACTGTGCTGACCTCTGAACTGAAGACTGCTCTCTGGCCAGCTGATCTTCTCTTTGCCTCTGCGTCCTCCTTTTGATGAGCTCCTCATCTGTAAACTCTGGCTCGAAACTGTAAGAACACCCATCATATTCAAAGTTCTCGTCCACAACATCTTCATCCGATAGATATTCGTCTATTTTGCACAAAACTGGTAGAAGAAAGTTGTTGAGTAGCCGGCGGTCTCCCCTGAAACAATGAGCCGTACTGCGCATGCGCCGCAGCATTAAAGAAATTTTTCAGTTCAGAGGTCAGCACAGTCACAAAAACATGGGTGGAAGGACACCGGACTGTGGTGGAGGAGTAGGGCGACCATGATGAAATATTGGTGAAACTAATGAGTTTTTTGGACGATTAATGCAGTTTTAGGAGCGGCGCTATACATGCCCCGTGTGCTACCATTATACGGATGTCCGGCGCTCGATTTTGGATCTAAATATCTCCCGAAGCACTGTTTGGATCAGGCAAGCCTTCTGGGTGAGTATATTGTTCTACTTCATTCTATAAACAATATGAAAGCTATAGAAACTGAACTTATCCTTTAAACCACTATGTAGAACAAATATCTTCAAAACATGTCGGATGTTGAGCCAAAATATCTTTTCTATTGAAAGGTGCTTTCAGTCTACTTTTTTTTTATTTAATAAAGATTTGTTGTCCAGATCTAATAAAACTGCTGCTGAGGCTGTTGGCATTTATTCCAATCTCAGTACAAGCAGTCACTGCCTGCTGTTGTCTATCATAAATAATTATAATTTTTTAAATTATAATGTCACAAAAAGCAAAGGAGAATAAACCATAACACTAAATGTTTTGATGAAATGTCCTTCAGTATTTTGGTTCCATATCGTGATACAGAACCCCTTTTAGGATGTGTTAGTCCTTGGTTACATTACAATTCAGTGCAGTTATACAATGCTCACTCCTATTATGGAAATCAAATCCACCTGAGTGTTAGACCCTTTTCTGTGATTAGACCAGCAGGACATAACTCTAAAGCTTTAAATCAACATCATGTTAGCATTTTAAGACTGTACTCAACAGGACAGTCATCATTTAGCTTATTAGTGACTGTGTATCCACTTTAACACTCATTTGCAGCCCTAACAGGACCGGGGCTTTCAGCAGCAGCTCTTTGCTCTTTGGTCAATGATCACCGTCGGTCTGCATCTCAGCACCTCCTCTTAGCATTAACATAATTAGAAAGCCCTTCAGCTCTGGCCAGGGTGCTGGTGTTTAGGACCCATCGTCTCCCCTTCATCTCTTCATCTGCGTGTCTCCCTGTGTCCCTCTGTCACTCCCATCGTCTGTGACCTCCACTGTCATCACCATCGCCCTTGAGGAGCAGAAATCTCTCCATTTCACAGGGACCAGCCATAAGGGGGCTTGATTGCGGCAAATTGATCCGTAATCACACAGCGCTCGGAGCTTTTTATCCTGCCGCCTCTTCATCTCCACTTTAGAGGCCCGCTGTTGGCGTATTTACATGCTGTCATCTCAAGGGTTTCCTCTGCTGCCGCCCTTCTCTCTGTCTCTTCTTTCTCCCCTTATCTCTCTCTTTTTCTCTTTATGTTGTCCCCCCTATCTCCCTTTTCTTTTGTGACTCTCCCAGTTTTTCATCTCCCCCTTCTTCTCCATGCCCCCCCCCCATTTCTGTCTGGATGTGATGCCAGTCGGGGTGTCTCGACATGGCCATTGTTAGCTGCTCCCTCGACTGACTCTGTCTCTCTTTTCCTCTTGCACACAGGAACACCTCACACCACCCACATCCTGATATGCTCTCTTCATCTGCAAACACGTTAGATAGCTGTGATAGTCAAAAAAACAGAGGAAGTGAGGGAGGAGGGTACAAAGGGGAAAGGGTGGAGAGAAAAAAACAGAGTGATGAAGTTTTTATGTGTGAAATACTAAACTCATGGCTCCTGCAGATCCTTAGAAAAGTCTTAAAAGCCTTTTTCACCACATGGTATCTGCCCGACATGGTTCAACTTTACTCAGTCATTTTGGTTTTCCATGAAGCAACATACCTGGTACTTGGCGTAGATTTTATTATCGCCTCCATTCCAAGCCAAAAGATCTGAGACTAGGCATGATGTGACACTGTTGATAGCTGAGTGGTCAGAGTATCACCATGCATATGACGATATTTGACTCAGAAATTGAATACCCTTGGCTTGTTGTCAGCTGAGCTCTGAGATGCCAAGTGATCTCTTATCTTTCCTCTACTTTGAATAGGTGGTATTTTGCCATGTTTGCATTAAATTCATCCCCTTACTGTTACAAAAAAGCCACAAAGGAGCAGCTTTACTGCCTCCTCCTCCTCCCTTGTTGTTGTTCAGTCGCTCTGCTCCCCAGCTCTTGGAACTCTCTCCCACCAGACCTCGGAAATTTGAACTCCCTGTCCCTTTTCAAATCCAGGCTCAAAACCCCTCTGTTCAGGACTGCTTACTCTATTCAACAATAATGCACCACCTTGTCCCCTTACCATAACAATGTCTGTTGTGTTTTGATGATTTTATTGTGGATTTTATTGTTGATTCTATTTTTGTATTTATCTTGTACAGCGTCTTTGAGTGTTGTGAAAGGCGCTTTTAAATTAAATGTATTACTATTATTATTATTATAGCTATGTATGAGGATGCCAGAGTAGCTTCACACAGCCATGCTTTGGTGACACCACCTTTCTTAAAGTATACAATCATTCTTCACTGTAATGGTAAACAAAGAGAGTGGTATCCGAACTATGCAGAGTTGAGCAGGTAACAAATGGAAAATCATAAGACTTGATTTTCTGAAATTTAAGTCCTAAAAAAGTCTTCAGAATGTTGCATTTTTCAGTTTAAGAGGTCTTTTATTTAAGTTCAAACCTTGAATAAAACTGCCTTTATCAAATCTTATCTGGCCTTGTTCACTGTGGTAGAGACTTGAGCATACACACAACATCTTTATGCTGCAGCTTTGCTTTCATTGGTCAGATTGCAGGAACAAATAGTATGAAAAACCATCCACAAAAATAGAAGGCACTATTTTGCTCAATGAAATTTGACAATTTTGTCCAAAATTGCCTAGAAAAGCAGCAATTTATGAAAGGGAATTATGTGTTACTCAGTCACAAAAGTCTGCCAGTCAAAAAGTATCAGGTTTTCTCGACTTCAGTGCCTGGTGGGAAATGTTTATTTATGCTCAAACAAATTAGGGTACTTAAAGGACGTGACAGCAGCTCAGTCTAAAAAAAGACTTGAGTTGGAGACAAGAGGATGGCCGGTTCAGGTCCTGCCAAAACCTTCTTTGGAAGTTGGCTTGGTTGCTGTTGGTACAAGCTGACTTCCTGAATGCTGCAGAATTACCCACGAGCAAGTCACCGAACCCTAAAACTGCCCGGTAGTGATTCTTCAGGTGCAGCAAGCCATCACTCTGACATCCCTCCATCTGTGCTTCATCATGGGACCTGTTTGTGGATGTACATGTGGATTTCAGCCTATTGCTAGGCATGTCTCAACAACAGTGTAATGAGATCAATTTGCCCATGAAGGGCCAATCAACAACGTTCTTTTGTTTAACAAAATAAATAATAAATACTGAGATGTTCAAGTTTATGTAAATATGTTGCCTTTGCCCTAGGCAGTTTTATTTAGGTTATTGTAACAACCTACATTAGTAAAGCTATAACACATACTTTATGATAAAGAATGACATCTCTTGACAAAAGGGCCTTTATCCTTCACTATGCAGTGATGCAGGATAAGGTATAGATAAGTGTATCATAATTTCTAATAAGCAGCCAAAATGCAAAAACACGCAGACACAACTATTGTTTGCATGGTAATAAGCAAGTAAAGAATGTGATAACTGTGACCTAAGAATCAAGTATTACTGTATTAACTAACGCTTCCTCATACTCAGCAGTTTGTCATTTGTACAGAGTTTTAGGAAGACGTGCTTCACAACTGTGGCTCTGTTCCTCACAGACATAATAAAAATCAATGTCATACTGACCAGACTAACCACACAAATCTCAAACCAAGGCCTCCTAACAGCTCCTCCTGCCCCCTTTCTCTGCTCTGTGGGTTTTACACTGTAATAAATTAGCCTCACTTGGGTTTGATGGCAACAAGACACGCTCAGCGACCTGCTCGCTGCGTCATATCGAGGATGGGCGCGAGCTGCAAATTGTCAGTGGCATTGAATTTATACAGAGCCTTGGGACGAGATGCAGCAGTGTGTACTGTCCAGCTGAGTGAAGCCCCAACAAGAATTGGAGCTCTGCACCTCTTCACACGCCCCCCATCCACCCCCCTTTTTCCTCACTCCACCCCCTCTTTCCTCACTCCACCCGCTGACACCACCCTCTGCCACCTCAAGGACAAACAGAGAGAGAAGCAGAAAGGAGAATATGCACTGATGTGAAGAGGGCTCTAAAGTGATAAGAGTTTTATGATGCTGTTTTCTACCTCAGGATTTGACCAGGCCCCCCGACTTAAATTTTTGAGAGTGTGTGCGGTCGTTTATGTTTGTGTCTGTCTGCGGTGCAGGGCCCTTGGCGTGTTTGCTGCAGATTTATTCAGCTCATCTCATCGTGAGGAGGGCAGGGCAGTGCAAGGCCCTGTCATGCATTCATAAAGCATCCCCTGTCACTTAACACAGCGCACGTTACGTAGATAAACTGTCGGGGGGAGAAGAGAAAAGTGAGAGATGGCAGAGTTGCAGGAAGGTAGAAATATGGTCCATGCATTGAAAATGTTTATGGTGTAGTAGTTAAATGAAAACATGGAAGGTGTTAAGACTGAAGCTACAAAGTTCAGGATTTCCACAAAGTTAAAAAAAAAAAAAAAACTGTCTTACATGCACAGCAAAAGATCTTTTAGTTTATAGTTTATTTAAAGATTCCATAGTACAAAACAAAACAGTCAAAAGGTCCATAAAAAAGAGGGGTAGATGGCTACAACCCTCATTTAAATACCATTGGCCATCCCAGTCCCCCCATGTTATGGTTAGATTATATAGTCACTGAAAGTAAACTCTGATATCCAAGAGACAATGAATCCATGTCAAAGAAAGCAGGTGGAGTTGCAATGTAACTGATCTGAAAATATCACAAAAGGAATGACACTAAAATAAGTTTGGGAACATATGTATAAAAATAAAGAGGCTTAAAAGCATGATAACTCTTTAAAGGTCCCGTTTTATGAAATAATATACTCTTACATGTTTTTTGGACAAAAATACAGTATTTGTCCATGGCCTGACTAGAAACACTCTAACATGAGGAAAACTCTTCCTATCATGCAGAGGTGTAGCAGCGATTTTAAAAGTGAGGGTGTTCTAAGGGTAGGGCAACCTTCGAGTCAAATTTTTGTTTTTATGATACACTATTTGAAATTGAATGTATTTTTACTGTTCATTACAATAATATGCAAGTAAAATAGCATTAAGTATCAAAATGTACATTGATGTACCACACACTCCACGCTAACATCCTTATACACTTTTCTCATACCATTATTGTTAAATTATGCTATGATTTAAGTCTTTTTTATATAATATGGCACTAACAATGCCCATGACTCATATCCAATGATATTTGTGGGTGTAAAAAGTGAGGGGGATGATTTTTTGTTTCTGTGAAAGTGCGGGTGTCTCAACACCTGCAACCCCCGCGGGTGTGACGCCCATGCTATCATGCAGTTGCTTGCTCCACCTTTTTTAAAGTGTGTGTTTTAATGGTCTGTTTGACAGATTGTCTCTTGATTAAAGTGGGAACATGACATCACCCCATATGGGAGACAGCCACTGCCAGGGGTCTGTTTAGACCCTCAGCTCCAGTGTATAGAACATGTTAAGATATGTCAGGCCACAGAAAACATTAGAGCACATAGCTGATAAGCTAAAACCACGTTCACTACTTGTGAGAGGGGTGTGGCCAGACACAGCTCATGAGGATTCATCCTAAAACAGCCTGTTCTGAGCAGGGCTGGAGTAAAGGGGTTAATAGGCAGGCCAAAATCAAATATCTGTGACTTTTTAGGCAAGAAAACAAAAATATGTTTGATTTATCTGACACCATGTTAAAGCAGTAAAATATGGGACTTTTAAGTTACAAGTTTAGCTTTAACAAATATAATTTTCTTCACTTTCTTTATCATTTAATACTCCTATTCTTAAAATAGCTCAGAAGTAACTACTGTCACTGTGATTTTAGATTGTCACCTTTTCCTGTCTTTGAAGTTGTTTACTTCATTATTGAAGAAAAAGGACATTAAGTCCCTGAAAGTGTTGGCCTATTCCGTAAAATACAAAACCACAAATCTTAACACCACCGTCATTTCTTTGAGGGAACAATGCCGTTATAATGTTCCAAACATTTCGTAGAACTTACCACAGATGTATGTGGATGAGGAATCCTTTAAATCCCTCTCTCTCTTAATTTTATGCTAATCAAAGTCAAGGCTGATGAGATCTGGACACTAGAGATGACATCACTTCAGGACTACTTGCTCTGAACTTTAAAGGTGGTTCTTAATGATGTCAGCAGTGTGTTTTGGGTTGTTGTCCTGTAGCAGAATAAATATGGGGACAATCAGACGCTACCCTGATGGTATTGCATGGCAGATAAGTATTTCCATATGCAGCCTCATACTTGCAAGAAATGTCCACCATGCTTCACTGTTGCATGCAGACACTCATTGTTATATAATTATACCACACATTTCAAATAATGACTCATCAGTTCAAGGCAGCTGCTGCCATTTTTCTGCAACCAAATTCCTACCTTTTGTGCAAACTTTTGTGCCTTATTTCCAGAGCTACATTCATTTATTAATATCTGTGATCAGCTGGTGACCAGTCCAGGGTGTACCTCACCTAAAGTCGGCTGGGGTGGTTCCAGCCCTTCTGCGACCATGAAGGGAATAAGCGCTATAGATGATGGATGGATGGATAAAAGTTTAATATTTTTAAAGCATTTTCACATCCATCCAAAAATTCTCCACATTACTGGGCAGTATACAAAACTAATAATTAAAGAACTGCTTGACAGGTGTAAGTTAGGTGAGTTAATGCTTCACAACTGATTAGGTAATGCTTAATTCTGTGTAATATTGCAAATATTTTATAATTCTCTTTTAGTTGTTCAAAACCGTTCTTTTTATTTTGACTATGCAACCCCCAAATCAAAGTTTACCTGGAAGAGATGGGTCTGTGGCTTTGATATTGTTGGAGTAAAAGACGTTTAATCAATTGATTGAATCAAACATGTCTCTGTATAATGACATAAAATCACCATAGATAACGTTAAAACTCATAACATAAACCCAGTATCGTGATGTTTTTGTGGTGGGCTGATTTTTGCCACATTCCAAAGTTTGACACGGTTGACCGTCTTTTGTTGAATGAAATTAACTTTTTTAAGTGGGTAAATGTATTTAAATATATGCCGTAAAGTTTCCAAAAGGTCCTGACAGGCTTCCCTTTGTTCCTGCTGAAGAAGACTGATGAAGACGATCTCTGTTAATTACATCATGTCACAACTTATGAGACTGAACTCAAAGTTCCCAGGACTGCTGCTGCTGCTGCCTCAGAAAGAGCTGACCAGCACAATCAGGCCTGACCTTCACTTTCCATTAGATTTATGTTGTTTTTCACTGCCACTTTTCTTCCCTCCGCTGATTTACATATTTATCAGAGCTGATCCTAGTTTGACATCCTTTAATTTTTTTTTCTTCTTTCTGTGCTCTCAGCGGGCTGAGAGAGAATGAGTGGTAATGTGGCGTACACTGTGGTGCATGACTTTGGCAGGTGAGAAATATGCTGAGGGAGCGTTTTGATTTGGAAGTGTGGGCATAAATTCTGCCTCTGCTGCTTTCACTCACTCATTGTCACAAACTCCCTCCTCCAGCAGCCTCCACCCATTTACTGTAACTCTTTTCTTCCCATTTCCCTGATTGTTTTGCATGAAGACAGTGTGAAACACTTTTAAGATATCAAGTTCTACTTTCTTCTCCTTTTTTCAATCTAATATTAAAGCTCTTATTCTCTGGAGCTGGGTGCACAGTGATGCCCTTCTACAAAGTACAAGGTGCAAAACACAACAACACTAAAGTTCACTAAACTGAAACATTACAGCAAATATATTAAGAGTAAATCAAAAATCACTTCAAAAAACACAATAGAAAGCCCAAATAAAATCAGCAAACAAAAAACACACCCACAAACTAAAAATCACAACAAGTTAATAGCAGAATAAGAATTCACAATTACAACGTAAAAATGAACCAAAAACCTGGAAAACTTCAATATAGAAAATTATCATCAAAGCATAAAAACATATTAGAAAATAAGAAGCAATCAGGGTTACACAACAACAAACTGATTAACAGAGCAACAAATCATTAACCAAACAAAAATTGTCATTGTGGTTTTAAAGTTGGTATTGTGTATTCATTTTTTTTTAAAAATGTTCATACTTTTTGAATTATTTTTCTTTTTTTCTTATTATTGTTAATTTGTTGGGTTACTTATAAAATTATGTTTGTGTTCTTCATTTATCATGTTTTTTTTTTTTTTTGTTGTTGGTCTATTTTGATTTGTAATTGTGTTTTTTATATGTCTCGTGTTTCCTGACTTGTTGAAGTTTGTTTTTTGGGCAGCAGCAGAGAAAAAAAACGTGTTGAGTTGTTTTTAATGCTTTTGTAATCACTGCAATCGTGGCTAACATCAAACATCAAACAACAGGCTCAAGTCACTGACCTTATTTTCAATTTTCAACAGGTTATGATTACAGAGTTATTTATGTACCATCAGAAGGATGCAGAGAGAGTTTTAACATTGTTCTATTTAGAATCGAAAAGTTTGATCAGGTCAGGCATAAGAGATAACTCTTTATCAGTAAGGATCCCAAAAGTTAGCACAGACCCATATGTCCTGAACGAGATTGAAACACCTCTGAGTTTTGATTGCTTTTTAAAAAATGTACCAGCTTAATTTTGATAATCATCGTGTTCCTGGCAGTTCAAACAATTGCTGCATATTTCTAACAGTAACAGCCATTTATAATTCTTGACTTTAGGATTTGGCTTTTCGGAGACTCAGTACTCTAAAGAAACTGTGGCTTAAAGATCCTTGCAATTCTTCAATCTTCTTAACCATCAATTTCTCCAAATCACAAGAAATCTCTTCCTACATATGAAACAGAGATTCTACAAGAACCACTGTGGTACATTGAGGTCTGAAAATTATTATTATTATTTTTTATTCACCACAAAATATTTGGTACGAAAATAGAAAACATAGATGTAGTTTTGCAAAATAATTACACTCATACGGGTTTTATTTGCATTTACGTTGTATAACAGCTTTGCCCACAAAGTACCCCACATAACAGAAATTCTACGTATTGATTAAATTTAATGTCAAGCCCTTCTGTTTTTGCCATCGAGTTAAAAATAATGATGGATGCCTATATTGTGTAGCTCTTAGCAGTGTATAATTGCTCATTTTTCCTTTTTTAATTATCACTGTCCCTTTTCCATCACCTGAAAGACATTTATGTTATTAGTCCACATATACCTTGATATATCATCTCAGAAAAATGTCCTCCATTGAGTTTCTGCTCAATATCAAGAAGAAAGATTGCTATCTCTCATTGATTTATTTACAATATATTGTTTTGCAATGTGTTTGCTTTTCAAAATGATTACTTTAAAGTGGTGTTTTTAATGGTTCTGCGACATTTTCAAACAATCTGAGAGGTAAATATCCTTGTTCATATTATTTAAGTTGTTCTAAAGTAAAATTTGAAGGGACTTCAGCACCACCAAAATGATCCGAAATCACCTTTGCCATGAACAAATGCCAGAGAACAAGGACAAAGACAAAAGAAGGCATTGTGGCTGTTATTATTCAAAACATAACCTTTATTTATCCAGTTCACTGACATATACATCCTCTGTTCCCTGTCAGTCTATTATTTTTTCCTCTGGACTAAAAGGACACTTAAATGAAAAAGTAAGATGGAGAATGCCTAACAAAGTAAATCTCCTACTCAAAAAGGTATTGATGTGTAAAATACTTGGACATCCATCTTATAATTAGATAACATTGAGATGGACATCTTTTCAGGGTCATTTAGAACACATTGTTTTAAAAAAAAATGTTTAAGTTTCTTCCTTGTCCTCTTTTCTTCGTATTTTTGCTGAGTAAATGACAGTATTTTGATTATTACAGAAGGAAAGATTGAAACATTTAAAATACAATCAACATAACAAAGATTCTTAAACTGATCATGTTGGTGCTCATATACAGTCATAAAGCTGTACCAAAATAACTTTTCCTCAATTTTATTCAATTCAAACAACTTTATCAGTCTCTCTTGGTGTAATTTGTTTGGAGAAATTTTTACGTAAAAACAGGGATAAACCAGAGTAAAATACTGTTAACACTGAAGTGTAATGTAGGATTTTTTTTAATTCAAAATATAAGACATCATTTTGTAAATCAATATTTGAAGAAAATGCCATTGGCTCAACATATGATTGTAATACCACTTTCAAACATTTTCGTACATCCTCTGATTATGTTTAAAATTGTCTTTATAGAAAGGAAAAGCGTTTCAGTCAAAACAGCTCGAACATTTATGTTGTCTCAGAAACCTCCCTCATGCTACTCCTCTGTCCTCTCCTCTTGTCATTCGTTCCCTCTCCATTTCAACAGCTTGCCCCCCGCCTGCTGATCTCTACTGACACCCTGAGGTCAGGAGTTGTCGCTGCAGCGCTGTGCTCTCAGCCTGACCCTAACCTTCATGTCAAACGACCCCCACACCTGAGCCAAAACCACGATTTTCTTTTCTCATACAGTCTCTCTGCTGTGCCAGGTCCCCTCTTGGTGTCTGGGTGCCTATGGAATAGTGTGACTTAATTTTGTGCTACACCGCTTGGATGGGCACAGACTGATACAGAGGAACAGAGATACAGACACATAAACACAACAACTACTTGGGGAGCGTTTGTGAGAGCCCTGAGGAGACATAGTCACACTCACACACTCGCACACTTAGAGAACAATAGGGGATAAACAGTGGATCCATTGTAAGCTCCAGGAGTCTGCTGTAAGAGATTGTTTTGATGAAGCAGCAAGGGCACACTAGCACTGAGACTAAATGTAGCATGGCTGGAACGCCTGAATTCCCCGACAGTCAGGACCTTGGCAGCTGCCTCTGGTTTGGCTCACAACTTTCTGGGTTCTTGGTTTTACTGCAGGGAGAAAAGCTGTGTGCATGTCTTTTTCTCTCCTGATTGCAGCTTTGTGCTACGCTCCGTGTGTGTGTCTGTGTTCTTGTATCACGAGCCTGTGTGGTGGCCCGGGGTCGAGGCCAAAGTAGAATTTCTAGTGATGGAATTTCACAGCCATCGAGCACCCAGCGGCCAGCCAAACCGCAAGCACTCACATTTACAACAAACGGGCCGCCCCGCTCCACGGAGACTCCTGAATGGCAAAGCCATTTGTCTCTGTGAAGGGCAGGGGGAGAGAAAAGCGAAATAAAATCAGAGGGAGAGTACTTAAATGGAACAACACTTTTTTTTCTGTTTACGACCCCTAACCACTCAAATACACTCACTCACTAACACACACACAGACACATACACACATACTGCTCTGAGGCTAAATTAGAATTAAGGAGAAGGAAAGGTGCATAGCCTGTTGCTAATAAGCATTTTCTCTGCTCAGCAGAAGCCGGTGGAACAATCAATAAGATATTAAGTTTGTGTATCGTGATGAGACACACAATCACTTTCATCCATTAGCAGCAGCAGATTAGAGGAGAACCATCGTCCAAGAAAACAGAAAAATTGTGACCTCTGTGGATTTCAACCAGGCTGTGAGACTGTTAATGTTATACCTGTCTATTTCAAACTTTAAAAGATTTACCCTTTAAATGACCACACAACTTCAACATAACCTTTTACAATTAAAGGTTAATTTGATGATTAGCAAAAAAAAAATTGTGATAAAATCTACTTCGGCAATGTACACAGAGAGGTAGGTATTTTAAAATAGTGACTTAAATGTTGTATTGAAATTCAATTCTAATCTTCATACATAAATTTAGATAATGACTTTGTCCACATAAAAATGTATTTATGTATAAATGTTCTGTTGAATGCTCTCAACATCATGCAATAATGTGGATGACAAAAACCTGTTGTAAACTCCCCAGTAAAGATGATTTCAATTTTTTGATTTATTACAGTCAGACGGGTGTTAAGGTTTAACTTGTGACCCTGTAAGCTGGTGTTAGCAGGCATGCAGTGTGAATGCTTCTGTGTTAAGATTTCATTTTCAATCAATCAATCAGTCAGTCTTCATTTGTATAGCTCCAATATGTGGCCAAAGCATCCTTGGACTTCTGTTTTTTATTGCTAAGTCGCTCTATTTCTTAATCACACTCCATCACTGCATTATTTGTGCACCTTACTGTACAGTAATCATTACTTCTGAAAAGGAGGACATTTTAGGGTAGAAAATGAGGAAACAGTTAAGTTAATATATTAGGTACTGACAAACACTCAGTTTAAAGTTGGAAACATATTCTGAGTTACAAGTCTTTAATGTATTTTGACATTACCAAGACTATAACTTTTTTAATGTGAAAATAGACCATTTTTCCAACTCAGTTACGCTACAGCCCAGTTTTAGACCTGACAATGACTGAGGACCAATCAAAACCCTCAGTAAACATGCAGAAGACTATTTATCAGTCGGTAACAGCCTTTTCACACATGCAACCCTAATATTTCCTAGAAAATATCTGACTAAACTGCCCAGGTAATTCCCTAACCTGCTTGTTAATGTTTGGCCCCTCACAGCAGGCCTGTAGTGGGACAGCTCAGTCAGAGCCCTTTAAAGCAGGAAGAGGTTGGAGCTACAATCAAGGCAAAAACAGAAAGTGACTGCTAATACAAAGATTAGCATCGATGCTAACAGCTTCAGTAGCAATTCTTTATCAAATGTAAACTAATAACAGTACTATAAACTTATCCATAAAAAAGATATTTTAGCTCCACCTCTGACATGATTTGATGCAAGTTTATTTTTTGAAGTGGCTCACATGCTATCCTTACATCGTAGCAGTAGTGCCCGTCTGCTTCATTATCTGCTTGGTTCATCATGAATGTGATTGAAGGATAATGAATGTGATTGTCCAAACACCTACTGGATCTGTTTTGGAAAGGTTCTGCCCATTTTGAAACACTTTCTATGGGGTCTTTCCCAGAAGGACTTGTGGAATATATTGAATAGACCACTTAGTGTGTCAGGATGTTTAAACTAGGTTCTGGGACATTTAAAGCATGAAATTAATTATCTTACAATGATTTGAAATTTGACTCCACTTATGTTTGTGTTTTGGAACAATGATCTTTTGTGGCCTACCTGCAGTACCCATCCTAGGATCATAGCTGTCAAGTCTCCCGTTTTGGCCGGGAAACTACCGTATTTTACCCCTCTTTCCCACTGTCCTTCCGTATCATTATTTTCCCGTAATTCTCCCGTATTAAAAAAACAATTCCTCTGCCTCTGCTCCTAACTGAACACTGTCACTAGCCTCGCGAGAAATTCCTCCTGCAGTAGCCTGGGTGGCAGTTGTCGCGTGGTTAGTGCCGACAGAACAAACCCGGAACAACAGAGGAGAGAGCATAGAGATGGATGGATGTGAGGCTGTCATGTAAAATAAACCACTTCGGCCCAGCCCACAAATACACTCCTTTCAAGAAAGTGTTAAAGGATGCAAAGTCTGCAAAAAATCTGTGTAATAAGTCATTTGTGAATGCCAGAGAGCTACTTGAGTAAACATAATGAAATGTAAGAATTGTAAATTAATGAAAATAAAATGTAGCCTACATGTTAAATTTAAAGACAAGCAATGTGAAATAAGCAGTAAATGTGTAATGTGTTGACTTGTGAATGAACTAAAAATATGTAAAATAAATAAATGTGCTTCATATACTCTTTTATGTTTTCATTTAGGCTTTATTATAATGTAGGAATGTTCACAGCATTTCAGTGTCAACAAAGACAGATTCAGATTCTGATCTCCTAACTAATTAGTAAGCTGTTGACAAGCTGTTTTTAGATATCTTGTGCTCCTGTCTTAAAATGTAAGGGATACTGGAGCTTGGTTAGGGTGGTGGGTCAGCTCACAGCAATTGGAAAATTGGAAAAAAATTCCCTTATTTTCAAATCCAAACTTGAAAGGTATGCCTAGGATCATGACCCACTTTTTGGGAGCATTGAAACATCTTTTTACGTTCATCTTTTTTGACGAAGGGATTATTTAAGTATTATTTTATCTAATCTAATCTAATCCATACATTATTTATATATCCTATCCCATTTGAGGCTGAACCAGGTATTACAAGGAAAGGGAAAGGCCCACTCTGAACTGGCCATCCTCCAATCACAAGGCTGGCATGTAAAAACAAAGTACCAAGCATGCCTGGACTTATGGACAATTTGATATCTTAAACAAACATTTCATTTGGAGAGTTATTAGAGAAGGAGATTTTTTCATGTGGTATTACATCCTTATAAGGGCCATAATAAGCAAAGCATATTAATGCCAATTCATTTGTAACAACCTATCAACTTTCAATCGATAAGCAGCGATCTGGAGAGTCAAAAGGTAAAACGCTTAGTTTTGGACTTACAAACTACTGAATGTGTTTGTGTAGTATAAGGTTTGTGACAATTAAGGACCTTTGAGCAGTAATTATGCTACTAATTATCATGCTAACAAGCAGCGTGTTATTGGTGGATATTTGGCCTTAATATAAAGTGATTAAGAATATTCGATTTCTGTTTTATCCTGCTCTCAGACATTCAGTCCATCTCTACAATTAACCTTCATCTCTTAGTTTCATTTAATAAATTTAAACTCAGGATCATTTTCATTTAATTAAAAAGTTAAAGCAGAGGATGAGAGAAGAGTCTAGACAGACAGTATTCATCATTTAAACATGAAGACCTCAATAAAAGACGACTTCAATCCAGTCTCACCTGTTGCTGCCTGAATCTGACCTCTGTAGATGTATAATTCACCTTCTCTGTTGAATATTTGGTGAGTGTGTGTTGGTTTGATGTTTGATTCATGTGTGTCTGACTAGAAATGGATGGTCAGGTCAATGTGTGCTTGGATTCATGCTCCTAAACTGTATCAGAATAGATAACATTTGTGTCTGGCTTGATCACAGTCTTAAAAAATAGTAATGTAAAAAAAAACAATAATTGTAAATGTGGTTTGAAATGCTGCCAGATGAACTCCTTGGAGTTAACAACTCTTTGTTTTATTGACACTGTTTGTCTTTTTCTTCCTCACAGATCATCCAAGTCCAGAGAGGGGGAAAAAGCTGGTCTTTCTCACAGCTAGAGTTCACCCTGGAGAGTCTCCTGCCTCCTTTATCTGTCAAGGTAAAGTTTTAAAATCCAATCACTTATGTCATTCATTTACATTCAATTGCCATTTTATTAGGTACACCCTCTTATTATTGTGTTCTGAACCCTTTGTCTTCAGAATTGTCTTATTTCTTCATGGTGTAGATTCAACAAGGTGCTGGAAACATTTGATTTGGGCTGTCAAACTTCTAGCAGCGGAGGTTTTAATGTGTTTTAACAGCCAATCTGCACCTTAACGATAAGAGGGATCTGGCTTACATATAGTCTAGTACAGGGGTGGGCAACTGGTGGCCCGGGGGCCACATATGGCCCTCTGCCTCACTAAATGTGGCCTGCCAGTCATTTACAAAAATCAGCAATTGTAAATATGAAGAAAACTCAAATTTCTAATCAAAATAACTCAATATAATCTTGACTGATATTTTTATTGGCGTTTGTAAGTTATTTACGACCTTACTTTGCTATTACAGTGTCTCTAAATCTCTTTCATGAAGCATTGGGAAATTATATCAAGTATTACTCAATACTATATCTAAAATATGTCAGCAGTAAAATCTTTGTACTTTAAAAATTTGGAAACACTCATCATTTCAGTGATTTGAAAATAGCTTCATCAGGTTTTATTCCATGTATTTTGGCTAAATTTGCTTGAATTCTGCCTCAATTTATTTATGCATAATGACTTTGATTTGTGATGTAACACATGAATATTGGTATGCTAATTTAGGATGATTCATATTCTCTAATGGTATATGTCCAACATCCTTTTTCCCCTGGAGAATTTCCGAAAATTTGTAACAATGCGGCTCTCAGGCTGGGAAAAATGGTTTTATGTGGCCCTCTTGGTAATGAAAGTTGCCCACCCCTGGTCTAGTATATCAATGGTCATTTACGGCTCACCAATCACCAAGAAGTTTTGCTTTTTCATCAGCTGTACCCTTGGTTGAATACAGTTCAGTCTGCAGTAAATGTTTGATCATTGGAGGCAACACAAATTCCTTGAATGGCAAACTGCTCCTGGAACAAGTGGGAGAAATTGACAAGAGATGAAAACTTTCAAGTCTCAAATTTGTGAAATAAATGGACATAAGCCTCTGGAGTCTTCCACTAAAGACTCTATTGACTCATTTTTTATGTTTTCTATTTTTTTGAGGCGAGCAGAAATGCAACTGTTGCAATTATTCACTACAACTGTCCTCATTGAGTGTTGCAGACCAGCTACTGCAAACAGTCCCAAGTTTTGACTCATTTCAGTAAATCTAAACTCTGCTTGACCCTGATCACCACCAACCCTAACCCAGCAGAGCATTTTAACACAATGACATGTTCACAAACTCAAGTTCCCAGAAAATTGTCTGACTCATCAAATCAAACAAATTCTTCTTCTTTTCCATCGCTTTTACAAATCTAGTCTTTATTTTTCCAAATCACTGTCAGAGTTTCTTAGATGACATCGTTACAGGTGTGATGGTGCATAAAGTTCCCTTTTTAAATGGTGACCTCTGTGATTATGGCCTCAGTCAGCAGCAAGCATTAAAAGCTCCTCTTTTTGTGCACATGCTTCTTTAACCTTTCAATCTAAGTTGTGTCCAGCATTTGATAAAAATGCTTATCAGTGAAAAGGTTTATGATGAATCATCAGCAGCATTAAATAATAGAAAGAGTGTTGTTGTTTAAGTATGAAGAAAAGCAAGCTGTGATGTAATAAAACGGCTTTTGTTTTGTTTTTTCATTCCTTGTTTTAGGAGACAGGACAGCAGATATAGTCAGAAATCAATGAAATGGGGGGTAAGCACACATGACATGCAGAAAGGATTGACAGGTTACACCAGACCCGGCTGCAGAAACAAATTAGAGGGTGGGCGTTACATTTTTTCAGGGGTGCATACTTTTTTGAACCTACAATTTTTCTGCCTCAGGCTGAGCAATGGCTCTGTGGTCACTCCTACAGGATTTGCATATTATTCTTTTTGTCTCTAACACTTCAAAGAGAAAATGTCAGTGTAATAATAAAAGTTTACTGTACCTACTGTACATTTTTTTCAAGGTGAAAACCCCTGCTAACCTGAACAGAATTTTCAATAGAACAGTAAGGCTCAAGATATACTTCAGTTAACTATGTAGATGCATGAAGGCAGCCACACATCCCCCAAACTAGTTCACAGTAGTGGCTGTGGATGTTACTCAGAATTAATGCGAGCTGCAGTCAACACATCATCAATAGGAGGCAGAGGTTTGTGATAGAGTCAACACATCAGCAGGAAAGACTATGACAGAATGTTTTAAAGACAATCAAGTTCCCAATCATCAACCTTGGAGTAATCTTCAATGATACTATCATGCCTGTTCATCTGGCAGATAATGGCTAAATTCTGTCTCAAATGTCGGGGAGTATTAAAATTAGGTTGGTATATAGTTCACTAAGCGACCTGTAAACTGGTGACTTTGTGTTTGACTTTTGTTGAAACCATGGTTCACTAATTTTTTTAACATACAAACAATGGAGAGGATACCCTCTTTTTTGCCTGTGTGTTAACTACCACATCTATTAGCAGAAAGTCATCAGTGAACAAGATCAACCATTAGACACTGAGACAAGTAAGATTGTGCACAGAGCAAACTGTTCTTTTACTTTGTAGTTACATTTACGCTCAGAATTACTGCCATGTTTGCAGTTTACTTCTGAAATAATAGGTAGGTACTCATGACATGAGCAGACAAAAATATGAACTCAAGGTAACACTGCAAGTTTACCTTCAGCATAAGATGACCAAGCTTCACCTCGTTTCTTTCATCATGTAATTTCCCTGAGGACTTTCACACTTAATCCACAGTACTTTCTAAATAAAGTAACCCCTCAGCCCCCAACACTCAAAAACCAACACCATAACATAAATACTAATGAATAAAATTAAAAAAAAAAAAAAGGCATCCCAAATTTAGTCTAAATTCACACCTAAAAATGAGTTGAATTTTTAGTGGCGTATAAGCTTTGTGTCTGAAGGATCCTGATGTAACAGGAATAGGAACAAGAATCTGTGCTTCTATACAATAACCTCAGCAATACAGTCTGTGGATATCACCAGGTTGCACTGTCTTTGCTCCTGAGCTTTGCTGACTCAAAACTAATAAAACAGCTTGAAAAACAAGGAACCTTTGGGAAATTGTCTCCTTGTGCAGAGCAACAAGCTAAAAGACGGTTTTAGAAGGATTTAATGACTCTGTGCCTCCCTCCTTCTGAGGAGAGTGGGCAGGTTCTCTTCTTCTGCTGGTTTATGGGTAGTAGGATAGGGGCAATTGGGACTGGGATGGGGGCCATGGCTTTAATGTAAGGTTGGCCCTCATCCACTTTCTTGACTCAGAGACTAAGCAGGGTCTGTTGACAACGTGTGGAGATGCCCTTTGTGGCTATGCAAGTATGAGTTTCAGGTATTTGGGAAAGGCCCAACTAGGCACAAAATAACATATATGGAAAAATACATCTTTATCCCAAACTATTTATTTGTCTATCTAATCTATCTGCAGTATCAGCCCATTTAAATTTGTGTGTTAGTGTGTGTGTGTGCATCATCATGAATCAGATGAGTTGGCTCCTCGCCCGCCGTGTGCTGTCTGTTTTTCCAGCGCCGTCAGCTCCATTCCATTTGTATCGATTTAGGCTTGACGTCTCCTATTCCTCCCTTGATTCTGACGATGCCCCTCGCTGTCCTTCCCTCTCCTTTTGTTTCTCAAAACTCAATTAACTTCCAGCCCATCTTCGCTTTTCTTTTCAAGTCTATTTCACTCTCTCTTTGAGTGTGTGTGTGTGTGTGTGTTTTTGATGTGAATTCATGTGTGTGTGTTTGACAGGTGTGATTGACTTCCTGGTGAGCCAGCACCCCGTGGCTCAGATCCTACGAGATCATGTCATTTTCAAGATTGTTCCCATGCTGAATCCTGATGGAGTTTACCTGGGCAACTACAGGTATGCAAACACACAGACACATAAAGTTGTCAAAATGTTGATACCTCTTTACTTGCAGGGTTCCTGCAAATCCTTTAACAGTGTTGAATTAATTTCAGTCATACAGTTTACATTTGCATCTGTTTTAAAACATTTATTAGGGAAGAAAAATTTGTTTGGATTTGCCATCCATGCTCTAACCTCATCACTCCTTGCAAACCCTGACCCCAAACCCATATGATATAGTATGAGGATAAAGGAGTTGATACAACACAAACAACATGGCACTGGATGATACATTTCTAGGAATGGAAATTGACAGGATTTTTTGATACCAAAGCCATCTACCTGTAAATCAAATATAGATATTTTTAATGTATTTTTGGGCATTTTGTGCCTTTATTGATAGGAGAGAGACAGTGGATAGGCTCGTGAAAGGGGTGAGAGAGTAGAGGAAGACACTCTGCAAACTGGTCACAGGCGGGATTTGAACCGGCAGAAGCAAGTACATGGGACGTGCATGGTTGCTAACCACTCCGCCAAACCAGCACCCCATAAATCAAATAATTTATTAATTCCTGTGGATTTTCTTTGTAGTAAAAAGTTGTCAAAAATATCAAAACACATGGCACCCCTGACATTTAATGCTGTCCTATACAGCTGAATGCCTTTGCAAGTTGCAGGTGATTTTATCCCTTCTTGAAATTACAAGGACACTGGATGTTGTGCCACATATTGTGTAAAATCAAGATGCAATTTATGACCTCTTCGGTCCTCTACAATCTTTCAAGACTGTATCATTGTTTCTGCAGTAGAGCATGGTGTCTGCAAGATATATTTGAATTTCTTTGCTTTTAATTCCCACTCCTTTACAAATGAATGGGATATGATTCAATTTATCATCCTCTTTAGAATATTCATCTTGGACACTAGTGCTGCATAGAAACAGCTGCATGCCCAGTTAAAGATAATGAGAATGCCATAAGCAAACAACAATAGTCTCACTGTAAAAGCAAAATATATGTGCTGTACTCTTAGTTTTTTGTTTGTCGCATATCAAAATAGGCATTCATACAATCTAATTTCACCAGTTGTGTCAAGGTTTAAGATTCTGGCATTACGACAACACGGCAAGAACCATGTCCTAATTCTTCATTTGAATTCAATGCTGCATTACAAAGAATCAACACATTACATGCTTTAACATCCTGCTATGTGGGATTATATGGTCTTAACTCCACCTCAAGGGAACTTAATGAATTCATATAGCTCACAGCAGTGGGTTTGTTGGAAGATAGTGTTTGGCTGTAGGGCTGTTCTCTCTGTGCCAGTCTGTGTCCAGCCTCTCCTCCGCTCTGTCTTTAACACCACTGCTGCAGCTCTGTGGGCATCCTCCTCTCCTCTTTTCTCTTTCCCTTCTTCATAATTGCCTTTTACTTAATAGGCTCAGCCTCAGGAATACTGATGCACACGAAGATATGCATCAGCGGCATGCTCACAATGTGTTCGTGAGTGCCATCTGGTGACCACTCCCCGTTACTGCCTTTGAAAAAAGGCAGGGGGATTTTTCAGACTTCTCTACTGAACAATTCTCTAAATCTTCATTTTCAACCTTTACAGGATGTTTATCAGTCTCTTTCACACTGGATGGTGCTAACGGGCACACTGACAGCAAGTATAACCCTCGTCCCTCAAAAAGAAACACATTATCTTTAATATATGCATGCTGGCTCTTTCTTATTCATAATCCCCCACAGAAAAGCACCTAGAAACAGTGCAGACTGGATTGAGTGCAGTGCAAACTGAAAGACTTAAGTGATTGGTGGATAAATTTACTCAAAATAAGTATTCATTGATTGTTTTCAGATTTATTTAAAGTACTATGTACTGAGAAGGCCACTATTTATTTATTTGTTTGACTGAGGATTTTTGAGCTTGGCTGAAAATAACAAGGACTCTTTATTACCTTGGTCTAATGCCGCATTTACACGACCATGTTGTCACCAGAAAATGAAGGGTTTTTTCTTTTCATTTTCAAAAGCACTCCACAATCACATGGATCCATGAAAACGACTGAAAATGTGGTACCATGCATGCCAAGCCAGTAGTTGGCGATGTAGGTTTATATCTTCACGCTTTGCAGTAAAGACAAACTTTTCAGTTATATGGGTCCTTGGTGAATATAATAAATGAGTCTCTGCTAGTCAAGTATTGCTGCAGCAAATCCACATTTTGTTGGAGGAGTGGTAACAAACCGAGAACAGTAAGCAGCACACACGATGCTCGGTAATCAGCTGTTGTTTTTTCCTAGGTGCACACACAACCTTTATCCGAAAGACTAATGTGCATGCACAGCGTCACCATTTTCCCTGACAAAGCTCCCTTTATCTTGTATTGCGCTGTTGTTTTAATCTCATCAGCACCTCACGAGGCTTATTTCCTAAATCAAGTATAAAGGAGAGAAGTTGTGGAAGAGTGCTACTATCTTCTTGTTGCTTATTCTCCCCCCATTCATTTCACATCACACAATTGGAGGCTGGATGGACATTGTCACTGAGGTCATATTATTGGTAATGCATAGAGAAGTTCAATCAACTAGTTATCTAAATGGCCAAAATGGATGTTAATCTTTGTTAATACATGCAAACAGGATATAAGAAGGTGTATAGTCATAGCTCAAAGCTATAGAGTCGCATGTTTGCTTCTTTTTTTCCCCCAAGCGAAGAGTACATTACCCCAACAATATCCAGACAGATATCCAGAGAGACCCATGTTGTCTTCCACTACTGTCAAAAACAATATAAAAACAACAAAAACAGCTAATCCCAACCAGACTGCTGGTAAAGGAACACCTTCATTATAAAGAGCAATGCAACAGCAAATTTAGGCTGTAATGAATCTGTAATGTGTTAGCCTTACTTTCATCCTCAACATTTTGACATACAGTATGTATGAAGATTTTCATAAACAAACCATTAAAAAGCCACACTGAAGATATTTATGTCCGTAGAATGTCACAGATGACGCAAACACAGTAAATAAGTAAGTACAACTTAATTTCTGTAATATATTTCAAACACAAAGTTACAAGGTGCTTTAAAGAAATTAAGTAATTTAACACAGTCACAGGAAGGAAAAAAACAAACACAAAACAATCAAACAAACACAAACACTACATTAAAAATTACATGAAGGCTTGCCTTTATGTTTTTAAATATTTTTAAAACATTTTAAGGATACTGCATATCTTGCAGATTGTAGAAGTTCACAGTTGCACTTCTTGTTTATGCTGCTCAAAGTTAGAGACAAGTTCAGCATTTCTATGGAGAGACTCCTCTAGTTTGAAAGAAAAAGTTTCTTTAGAAGTTTTTGGGGTCAGTTATACAATAAACTAGAATTGCTGTGAGTGCACAAACCTCCACCAAATCATTTCTGATATTGCTTACCAAGTTGGACACAATAGCGTATAAAATCAACCAATCGTGGAAAGTTAAAAAATCATTAAGAAAAATTGTCAATCTGCGTCTGGACTGGGATCACCACCAAAATTAAATTACTCTTTATTGTACCATAACCAACATTTTCTGAAAATGTATAAAAATCTTTTCAGGATTTTTTTAAGTTATTAGCAAAATATAGGAAACTGCCCTATCTCACAGTGTTAACAGATCATTTTAAATGTTCCAGGATCTACTTAGGATTCAGATCACCACCAAAATCAAATCACGTTTTTTTTTTTAGCAATGACCAACATTGCCTGAAAATTTAATCATATTTCATTCCTAACTTTTTGAGTTATCCTGTTAACAATCTAACAAACGAACAAACAATTGCAAGCAAAACAACCTCCTTGGCATTGGCAATTAAGTAGCTAATAGGGAATCTTAACTTTCTGTCTCCTTATTCACTGTTTATGCACAACTTTTCCCCCTAACAGTACATACTGTATATCCTTGACATTTAAGGCCAAAATAATACTTTACTGGACTTTGACTGTTGTTAACTTTAGAGATGCATGGCTGTGGCACCAATGGGTTGCAGCCAACAGGTAACAAATGCCTGGTCTGAAAGTCAAGGTCACAGTTGACTTGTGCCGCATCCAACACACATCCAAACATTTATATTTAGACATATCTTTTAGCTGAAATAATGATAGCAAAATTCCTGGACAGTTTATTTACAAGTATACAAGTGTGTGTAGGCCTATCCTGTTCTGATTTATCAAAGTAAAAATTTAAAATGAAGTAAATTTTGACAGTTTCACATTTTCATGTCGAAAAATGTGTCTAAATTTTTAAGCTGTAAATATCAGAAAGTAAACTGGATACCTTTAGGCATTTTTTAAAAGTTAGAGTGTGTTTGTGCCTGTGTGTGTATTTACAGGTGTTCTCTGATGGGCTTTGACCTGAATCGTCACTGGCAGGATCCCTCTCCATGGGCCCACCCCACGCTGCATGCTGTCAAACAACTCATAGTGCAGATGAACCAAGACCCGGTAAGTGTGCAAACTCACACTCACACACATACATATAAATCAACACACATTTCTTCCATACTGTGCTCAACATTGGTTCTTCACAGCGATGTGTACTGGTCCCGAGCAGAGTTTTCTGACTCACTGCTTGGTTCAGCATGTTCTTCCAATCTGTGTTGAGGGTGTGTAAACGCTGGGGAGCATGGAGAGGCCAGTCAGCATCTCCAGAATGTCAGCTCGGCTCTCCTGGCCATTCAAAACACTCTACTGAAGCAAGTCTGCGTGCTCTCACTCTCTTACTGTAACTTTTCCTGTCTCCAGTTTTACTCTTTCAGTAGGAAGAATGCTACACAGGCAGGAGAGGGATTTTTTCTCTTTGTTCCGGATGTTAATTATAAGCAGAGCGGCAGGTTGGTGGGATTACTGAAGGTCAGTGAGTGTCCTGGGAATACTCTGCCCTTTTGTACACTCCTCTAATCCTGATAAGAGAGGGAGCGGGCCGGGGCGGGATGCAGGGCAGGCCAGAGATGGGGTGAGGCGCAGGGCTGGCATCGGGCAGATTAACCTTTTCCCCCGGTGCTGACACGCTGATCGATAGACTCTGTCATGGCAGGGTGATCCACTCATGCCTGTCATTCACGCACGTACATACACACACAGACACGCACACAAACACTCACACACACAGATACTCATAAAGACACACACTTGCTCCGACTGAACAAACAGCATCTTACATTTCATCACGAAACTGCAGTACTGCACTGTAGACAGACTGGTGTTTCCCTGCTAACAGGCACATTTGTTTTGCTTCTTTTTACTTTTTTTAAAACTCGGATCAGGATTAAAGATTAAAACAAAGAGTAGAATTGACTTTTTTGGATGCTTTTGCCTCATAAAGCAGATTTTTCCCCTTGACTCTAGCATGCAGATATATGCTCTTTAACGTATAAGAACTGAAGTATTGCTTTAAATTTGAGGTGCTTGTTGATGCTGTTTGCTGGTTAACATACTTTTAGTGAGAGTAATTCCCACCATGGTCATACAGTCAGACAATAACACTACTGTACTGCACTATCTATGCATACGTTAATTCTTAATTTCTTTTGAAAATCTCATGCTAAATGCTGCTGTAAATCTTGCAAGGCATCACTGTTTGGTTACACCACAAAGATGTTTTTTGTTTGTTTGTTTGTTTTTGTAGAACCCTATTTGGTGGTGTGAAGCCTGTTGTCAAAAGTATGGGCTTATCTCACTTGAAAATGGGGTGGAAGAGTGAGGAGTGCATGCAGCAAAGGCTTAAGGACAACACTTAAACTTGTCCAGGTGTACATCAGGTGGGCTTTGTGACTCTACACAACAAAGTTACACTCTTTGACAATATTGTACATTAAATAAAACCCATAATAAAGCATTTGAAATACAACATTTACATAATGGAAACAGAGTAAAAACAGGCACCAAGGGGCCATAGTGTTCTATACTACTGCTTATGCTAAAAAATAATGTTTGAACAGTTGTGCAACAAAAGGAATGTTTGATGCACATTTGCATAATAGTATTCTTAAGTGTCAAAGTAGTCTCCTTGTTCCCTGCCACCACAGTGAATTTTACCTAAATTACAGTAAATGCTGCACACAGTCAGCACAGTGTCTTTCTAAATGTCTCCTAAGTCCGCTTCCTATGGTCAAATGCTTCCCTCTCCCTCTTTGTTGATAACCATCCCATCACTACTTGTCCCTCTGCAGCTCCCTCCCTTACCCTGATGATTGCCTTCAGTCTTGCAGAGTTAATTTGGAGGCTTGGGCAACCTCTCCTCTTCCGTCAACCCCCCTCTATCACCACAGCCAGTTAATCCCATCAGACACACTACTCATGTCTGGGGCTCCCACATGCCAGTTTGGATGCCAGCTCTGCAGCCAGGAGGTCCTGCGCTCCTGCCCTCCATTCATGCTCATCTCACTCAGCGGGCACACAGTCTAATGAGGCTACCAGGGTTGGAGGGCTCTGCTGGAGGACTCCATTAACAGGAGATCAACAGCCGCCACAGCACAGCGGTTAGCTAAGCTACCATGTGGCCCATTCACTGACTGAGAAATCAGTGTGGTCATTTGTTTTAAGACCGGGAGACTGAGCTGAAATTAAAATGGGAGAATGTTGATGTTTTAATTGGGATGTTTTACTTTTTTTCTGATTAATCACAAGTTTTATCCTGACTTGTCCACGAGTTTAAAAATGACTCAGCTATATGAATTTAAAAAATAAACTTAGTATATTTTGTGATGAGATCAATCAGGTTGATTGAATTACTTTGTCAGGACTCACAGGGTTGTTACATGTTATTGTTACTGCTCATTGTCTCAATTTGCAAAGTTTTTGATGGTGTTTGTCTCTGGCTTATCGACTTGACAAATCTTGCTGTGTGTTTGTAGCAGTGGTGCCCCAGTTGACTGAAAGCAAACCAGTACTGGAAAACACTTAAAAACTGCACAATCAGTTGATTAAAACTAATTTCTTTGGTCATTAACACAATCAACAGTAGTCATGTAGCCATGTTACATGCTTTGGTTGGAGATAATTGGAAGAAACCATGTGGTGTCAGTTGTCTGATTATCAAGGAAGCCTTTGGAGTATTGTTGATGTTTCTCAAAGGAAGCCGCCAGTGTGCATGCAATCTCAAACAAATTTCTACTCAACTTACTCACACTCAAAGAAGCCATATTTAAGTAGGACTTCAGGTCCTCTGTGCACACTTGTTGCCGTGTCAATAATGCCCCTAATTTCAAAAAACAGAAATTATTAATTTAAAAAAAATAGACAAGAGAACTTAGATATATTACAGTTTTAGATCAGAGCTTTTTTATCCAGGCTAAAATTATATTTATTTAGTATGTAAAAATTGTCCATTCCCTGTACACAATCATATCACTTCCAGGATCCCTGCTGCCAGCCTCAAGTGGACACTTGAGAAACTACAGCTTTTGGCACTTCCTCATTTTTCAGTCCTGCAGATTGTCTGTGCTGAGATCAACAGGATAAAAGCTTATCAGGTATCTCAAAAACTTCAAAACTGCTCTTTGCACACACAGATGACTTTGATTTCCAGTCAGAAACACTGTGTCGTGGTAAGAACGGCTGGAAAAATGAATTTTTGGCAAAGGATTGCACATGCCGTGTTAGACTGCTATTTCACACAAGGTTATTTAACTTACTTGGGTAATGTTTGGCAGAGATTTTTTTCTTAACGATTTGAAATTATAACATCAGTCACTTGAGGTAACTAATGTCCTGAAACCCATTCTATTGCATTTATTCTACTGTTTAGCCTGTTTGATGTTTTTTTTTTTTTTAAATTTTGATCATTGTTTTACACATTCATTCACAAACAGTAAAATAACACATTATTAATTTAATTATTCAACACATTCTGCAATTGTTCTCATTGTAGGGAACATACTGTAATTGTGTCGAGAACTTTTTGTGCTTTTATGCTGTGCAAATATTTCATTATATGATACAAAACATGATCAGTATCAGTCTTGAACGATATCACTTAAAAGGGAACGGAATTGGCAGCAATAACACTCATGGTGCCACTCCTTGTTAGTTTATTGCAATTTAATATGGATTTTACATCTATTTTTTCTGATGGTTGTTTAATATGAATAATTTTCTGGATTTCTTTTCATCATACAGTTGTTCAACGTATCAAACAAGTTTTTTTTTATTTGATTGGAGCTACACTTTTCTAAGATTAGTCTTCACAATTTCTCCTTTGACGTTCTGTTTTAGTTACTGAAGTTTTATCTGAATTTACTTTTCACAGACTCTTCCCTCAATCCATGCTGACACTGTCCTGACTAGCAGTCTGAAGGCTAACTACAGTACCCACTGTATGTTGTGTTTTTTCCCCTTTTGTGATTTTTAGGCAACTCTTTACTAGCTCTTTTGCATTTTTACTCGGTCTTGTCTCGGTCTCAGACTGGCCGGACTCTGGACTTTCTGTCAAGACCAATCAAGACAAGCACTGATCTGCTGTTCTTCAACTTCATTAATGTGAGGAAAGAGGAACACTTTGTAAAACAACAAACAGCTTAAATTTATGTTATTTCTCCCTGTGATGACTGCAACCTTCCCGGTGTTGTGACTGAGGGACACCCCCCTTAATTGTTCAATCTTGTCATGGTTTTTAAATTTGATTTTAATGTTCTTGGTCTCGACTCAGTCTTGATCTTGTCTTGGTCTCGGTCCATTATGGTCTCAGACAAGTCTTGATCTCTGATAGTGTGGTCTTGAGCACAACACTAGTAATCAGGATTCTTGTTCCTCTGAGATAAAATCTTTATGGCTATTTTATTACTTACATATCAAATGGCCTTTCTCTATGCTAAATCGTCCCAGCGACATAGAGGTCCTGTTTTTTTCCTTTTTTAAAAAAAAATAAATTAAAGAGACTGTGAGGAGTTTCTAAGTAATTGCAAAAAAGTCTCACTTTTAGATATATGCCTGATCGAAATACACACTTATTGATGAGTTTTATAGCATCTAAATAGGTTATCTATAAATGCTATTTCTTAGCTTCTTAGTCGGGTCGGACAGGACAGGACTGGACTGGCCTGGTTACTCATCTTCGGGAACAAGACAATTAAAACTAGAGCAAATTTATATTATTTGGACACGTCTTAGAGCACTGGGCTGTAAGTAGTGATATATAGCCGGCTACAAAACTACGATACTAAGTTTTTCAAAACTTGCTTGTCGTCACACATCAAAAACTACCGCTACGTAACTAGAAAGAGATACATTACCTCTTCGCTTTGCATCCTGTAAGTTGTTGAAAAAAGAAGTTGTAAAGCAATGCAGAGTTCTGAGGAAGGTCTGGGCTACAACACCGCAAACACACGCTTTGGCTTGGGTTACGTCTTGGTGCGTTCCAGTTGTAGTCAGAAGTAGGAATTTCCAAGTTCCGAGTCAGAAACTGCAGCTGGAACGACCCCCGAAGTCGGAATTTCCTACTGGGAACTCGGTGAAACCTCACCACCCCCGAGTTGACAATCGAAGATGGATACCCCCAGTGTGAATAGTTATTTAGCTCCTGTAATAATCAATTTATTTGCACTTCTGACTGGGGTGTGTTGCTCTAGATCAGCTGTATACATTGTAGACTTATATTTACAAAAATGCTGCCATAGTGATAATTACATTCTTCATGTGATATTTGTGAACAACAACGCAGGGCGTGCTAACAACAGCTAACAATAGCCTGGTAGATCGGTATGTTTTTTTCCGACTTCAACTGGAACGCCGATAAGTCGGAGACGATGTCACTCCCAGTTCCGAGGTTACTGGAACGCAGCATTACAACAGTCGCCGCGCGTGCTCATGGGTAGCAGAGTCTTTGTGTCGCCGGTAATAGATTCTCCTCACAGTCCCTTTAAATAAAATTATTTCAGTGTTTTTATGCCTTTCTGTAGATTGGATTTTGAATATAGTGGGAAACCATGGAGACACAGAGACAAAAATGCTACATATATAAACCCACTTTTATGTAATTTTATTTTATGTTATGTAAACTATACTTTTATATGCAAAAATCTTTTTGATTCAGCTGATCTATCTAGATATTTCAATAAGAAATGAGGTTCTGATTTCACATTCAACATTTTACAAGTGTGTGGTGTGTCTTTGATCATCTCTGATCTTGAGGAATGTTTGAGTGTAATATATCGATTTAATCTGGGCATCAACGTATTTTCTTCAGTGCCATTTATGTGCTCTTTGTGTTTAGTGGCACAGAAAAGGAGAGCAATCAAATGTGCTGGCTGAAGTTTGTGAAAAAAAAACCCTGCAGATCTGCTGGCAAGATTTCAGTGATTAAAGGGGAAAGAGTGGACACTCATGGTTGATTTTGATTCATGTTACAGCTAAACAAGGTCTTTGTACTATTAGGGCGCTGCTATGCTATGTGCAGGAATTATGGGCGGTCGACATTACAAAATAGAGACAGACCAACTGTTGAGCAGCAATGGCTTTCAGACAATGTGCTTCATGGATCTGGATTGAAACTAATGCAGATTTTGTGTGTGTTCAGACTTTAATGTGCATTTCAAGTTTGTGCTGGACCCTGATAACATAAATCTGAGCCTTTACAATCACCATGATTTCTTCAGATACCCACAAATTTATGCATGACACAGATTTCAAAGTCACACAGTCCCCTGAAGCACAAAAGGAGTTTGGTTTGAAATCCCATCAACCATTCCTGTGACAGACCCTCGTCACTCTGAAGCAATTGTCCATCATTGTGAATTCAGCAGCACTCTCTTTCTGCTGTGAAAATAACTACCCTGTTCTGTTCAGGCAATAACTTCCCAGACAAGTGGCATTTGAATCAAAGCTTCTAGTGAGAGCAATCTACTCTGCATTAGTATTGATGGCTGGAAACTTTTATTTGAAAAATATTTGTACATAAATTCAACAGTGTTTAGATCATTTGTACTCTCTAGTGTTTATGAAAAACTCTCCTCTGAACAAGAAATGATGTTTAAAAATCAGAGGCTTAAATTCCCATCAGCAAGCTCACCTGGAAAGGTTATATTAAAATATGAGTACAGATTGAGCACAGGCACATTTTGGCACCTAGACTATAAATACATTACTCCTCATAACCTACAGTCCACACAAAAATGGATTTTGAAATGATAATAAATATCCTCTCTTTACAGGAAATGAACCCAAATGGATTTTAAGGTGGAGGAGAAGCACACTAAATGTGTTTTACGCCACAGTCAAAAAAAGTTTCCAGACAATGCAACATGTAGGTTAAAAGGAAAACTTATCTGTGGTTAGCATATGCATCACTTGCACCTTCTTGAGAAAGTATTCAGTGTGCATCAAACATGGCACAGCCTGTACATAATATGTATTGTCATTAAGGAAAATGTATGAAACAATGCCATGTTTAAAGTTTGAATAATTTTTTCTTAAAATTAGGATAATATTTTTGTGCGTGGCAACCGTGCCAAGTTTATAATTGCTTAATTTTTGTCCATTACTATGACCATTGTGTCAGATTTGGTGATCACAGAGCCATTTATTTGTGCTGTGGATTGATTAAGGTTGCAAATTTCTGGAATTTTTAAAGTTGAAAACTTTCAAAGAGAATTAAAGGAATTTACAGGAATGTATGAGAATAAATGGAAATAAAAGGGAATTAACCTGTCATTACAAAATTAAAGGTTGTCCCTTAACAGAGATTTTAAAAATAGTTCGAAAAATATATTTTAGCATTATCTTGACTAAAAAAGAAAAGATTTCATGTAAGTATTCTTGAGAATATCTAAGCTATTCCGAAATCACATGCAGATTGCACACTGCTTACTGCATGAGTATTGAGGGCCCCCAACATGCACTGTGCAGTCCTCCAACACATGTACAACAATGTAAAAGCTTTCTATTGTGTTGTTTTTCACAGATGTCTGCCTATGAGAAATCAAAATTTTTATTTTTATGTTTTGATATGGTCTGTGTCTTTCTGTGTGAAGTTTGTTTGTTCTTCCTGTGCATTCGTGGGTTCTCTCAGGGCACTTCGGCTTCCTCCCACAGACTAACAACATGTTCATTAGGTTAACTGGTGACTCTAAATTGACCTTAGGTATGAGTGTGTCTCTCTATGTTGTCCTGCAATAGACTGGCAACCAGTTCAAGGTGTACTCCGCCACTTGACCAATGATACAACCACAGGACTATCACTGAAGAGAAGCAGAATACAGGGCAGTCATAATACTCTATTTTCATTAACAGGGCCAGTTTTGAGCATTAATAATATAAATCATGTGTTAGGAGTGTATAAAATTGAATCAAAATCAAGATTTCTTTAATGAAACTGTCCTGGAGTACAAACGTGTAGACCTCAAGGACGTTTTAGCTGTGCCCTAATAGGCTCAATAATGTCCACATGTTTTTGCACACTTGTGCTGTTTAAAATCTTATTTTCTGGCATTGATTAAATTTCATTTTTGTGTTTGACTCTAACCCCTATTGAAATGATGCATTAAAGCAATTAAAATTCCCATTAGATGGTATACTGCAGAACTGGTGAAGGAACCAAGTCATAATCACACCAGTGGTACTAAAATAGCTCAAATCAGCCCTGGTCAAAAGTTAGGAATGCATGCCAAGTGCCGGTACAGTCTGGCTTTTTGAATTTATGTCATCACGGTTTCAAACAACTGTGCTTTGCAAAATGACCCAGTGACATACAACATCAACTTACTACCCTAGGCTCCCTTCAGGACTTGGGCCCCTGGGCAGTTACCCAACAGCCAAAATGCTTTGTGTTTCCTTACAATCAATAATCTCAAAAGCAGATGTTGGAAGGAAAAAGGGTGATGATCAGCAAAAACCTGAAGGAAGACTGTTAATTAACATACTATATTCTCTGAGCTACACAATACTGAAGGAGAATGGGTAAAAATACATTTGAAAAGTTTTATCCTAAAATATAAATCACAGCTTTTAGAGGAGTTAACACCAAATGAATACATTCTCTTTCCATGTATTCAGTTTGCCTTTTGTTTAAGCAGTAATTCAAAGACTACAGCCTTTTGAGAGAAACTCATATTCACTTTTACACACACACACTCACACTCACTTGAAAGGGGCACTTGTCTGTTGACAAGAGGGTCGAGGGTTGGAATCTCGCTCGAGCAGTCACATTGCTCAGTATTTAAAGTGTGACAGAATGAATGTGATTGGCCAAAACTGATGGATGACAAACTCAGAGCCAGTGTTTGAATGGTGCAACAGTACTGTTTTGTGACGTAAGGCATTTGTAATCGTTGAGGTTAAGACCATTTTTAGAGACAGAAATCATCCTTTGTTTGGATCTTCACTTAAACCACATCTAGTAAATATTTTTGACCAAACAGAAAAAGACATAATAAGAAGTAGTTTGGACAAATGTCACCTTTGACACTGTCACTCTGAGCAGCAACACAGGAGTATCTGTGGAGGTAACAGCATCAACTGTAGCCTGTATGTTTACAAATCCAGGAGACAGAGACTTTGCATGTCATTAGTTATCTGATTGTTAATGATGACAACAGATGGACTATAATAAAGATAAGGAGAGGAAAAGAGAAGAACTGCAGGTTTACTTTCATCATAAAAGAAGTATTTCTTGTTAGGAACAATATTGCGGTTCCACTTCGGACATATTTTAGAGCGTGTTCGTCCTATTAAGCTGTTTACCTTTTGTACGTAATACTTTGGCAGCATCACCTGTCAGTTATATTATCTATTTAGCCTACAATTAATCTGATCGACAGACCAATTGTCTAATCACCATCAGGATATGCTATTTTAGTTACTTTTGCATATGCAGAGCGCTCTGGGCTCTCGTTGGTTAACTTCTCCTGCTTGAGTTAATACATTTTAAATGAAAGAAAAATCAGACATGCTGAACTATATGTTTAGAGGTGATGGCATCCCAGATGTGGCCTTAATTATGAGTCATATGACACACAACATGGACAAAGCATTAATTTAAGAGGTTAACAGGTCTCAAAACCTAAATTGTAGCATCAGCTTATAACAGCTATTGAACTACTATTTGATATTTAGTCTGACCTTGGTATCCAGTGGTCAAAAATAGCTTTATTGAACTTTAAGAGTAAAAAAAGCCACATATCACATAAAAATATGGGTGAAATGTGTTAGAGGTCTGATCCACTTTAGCCACTTTGTTGTGTGAAAGGAAACAAAGTATCTTGCTTCTATAACATTCTCTCCATCCATCTGAAGGCAACCTTGCTCAAGCTGTTTCATAAAACTCCATCATTTACCATCTGCAGCTGAATATTGGTCAGCAGGGGAAATGGCTGAAAGAGGCAGTGATGCAAGGAGCTATAATCTGTTCCCAAGCTACCCTGTTGTTTGTTTTGAAAAGAGAGAAATGGAGAGCGAGGGAGGGAAAAAAGGAAAAAGAGACCATCGAAACAAATGGACCCATCTCCTTCCTAAAGCGTTGCTTTTCCAGCTCATTTATCAAAAGCGGAGGAAGAATTCTTTTTGATTGGCTGATTACCAGGAGCATTCATCACCGCCGACATATCCCCACCAATTCGACAATGCCATTTTGGATAATTTGTTAAAGATGACAAAGAGGTCATTGTTGCCTTGGCTTTTTTTTGACCTTTTTAATATTAGAAAATTAATTTCTATCTGAAACAAACGTATTGGGTCCTGCCACAGCAGCTAGACGAACTTTATACCTTGAAATCCCCTGTAGTATCATCCTTCTTTGACTCAAGCATACTCTTTTCTCTGTTGTTTTATTTTTATGAACCTGTTAGTTTTAAGTATGGACTTCTTATTTACTTCTTGTATGTCTCACATTTGAGCTCTATGTCTGTGTTCTCCACTGATGTCAGCAAAACATTGTTGATTCTTTTCTAAGAGTTATTGTTTGATCTTTATTATATTGCTGCTACTATTATAGAAAGCCTAAACTGAGTCCAAATATTCCCGCTCTACTGCACAAAGGCTTTTGTCCTTGATGAGGGCAGCCAGGGTTCATGCCAAGCTTATAGCTCCTTTCATGCAGGTCATCTCACTCTCTCCCCAGTTTCTCGTTCTACCTACTGTCCTGTGGTTCAATTAAAGGCATAAAAAAACAAACAAAAAAATTTAATACAAAAGAACATAGGGCAAATTAGGTAATCCCTGAATGTGATGCAGGATGCAAGGCCACTTTTACCAGCTCTTCTCCTTCATTATATAGAATTATCTAATGCAGGGATTTACTTTATGAAATAATACAGGCTAAGTACCAGGAGTTTAGTAGGGTTAATGTTTTATTCATTACTCCTTTTAAAAGTAATATTATTATTTATTGAATAGTTTCATAAGCAATGAATAGCTTTACACTGATGTCACTTACTACTTTTTCCTCAAAAAGTTTATAACCAATGACAATTTTAAATGTATCTTTCACCAAAAAAAGAAGGTAATGCTTTAGGTTGTTAAAAAATTAGCTCAGTCTGTCTCCATCCATGCTGCATTGAATTCTGTAGGTCATTATAACAACCCACCCCAGACAAAAATTTCTGTATCTTTGTAGCTAAACTATAATCTGAAACTGCAAGATAATTACAATTTCAACATCAAAATCCCTTACCCACCTAATTATTATAAAGGTTATACCATAATTGTCACTAGAAGTGAACTGAGAGCACAAAACTCCACCAAGGCATTTCCCTCATGATCAGAAGGACTATTGTCAAAAATATGGGAAACTGTCCTCACTCACTCTGGTAACAAATCCTTAAAAATCATGGATCTACATCCAGATTCTGAATAGCAGTGCTCTTTATGCCATAATTTATTATTAGCCCAGATCACACTGCCATTCCAAGGCAATTATGAATGCGTGACATTTCTCCTTGACTGTGAACATCACAGAGTTGGATTGGGGGACAAGTTGACCCCCATTTGTTCTAATTCCACAGGAAGAATCAGAAGTACAAAATTGGTGCAGGGGGAGCATGCAGAGCCAGTGAGGGAGTGTAGCACTGGAAGTGTATATGTCTGCCTGTGTTTGTTCTATATCTCCTGGATTTATGTGAATGTCTCGAAGCTTAATGATGGCAAAGCTCTCGTATGTAAACACGTGATGTGAATAGGGCTTTAGTTTTGAAAAAAAGCCCCCTGGCACACGCTTACACACATTCAAGCTGCCTTTGTATTCTTCCTCTCTTTAGACTTCAGGCTTTCGCCAGATCAAAATATTTTATTTTATTCTCCATTTTTCCTTTACCTCACTTTTTGTTTAATTTTGCTGTATTTTCCAAACACCTCCTCTTGTTTTCATATCACCCTCCTCCTTTCCTCCTCCTGCTGTTCTCCTGGCAGGCCCTACCGACAGATGTGGCATCTTATGTGGCACTAACAGGCTGGAAGCGGAGGGCTGCCTGCGTCCGTTCAGGCTGATTACAAGTCACCTCTGTGTTCATAAACAGACAAATACCGCCATCAATTCAACTGCATAAATACAGGCAGAGCAGGTGAGAGGGGGAGACAGACGGAGAAAGAGTTTTGTGTCATTTACTCTCATCCATGGAGCAGGTCATGCCATCTGCCATGTTCTGTCACTGATACATCATTAGAGGGTCACTGACCAGGCGACCTCATGATGTGATTGGGCTTCTCTGACTAATGAAATGTTGGTTAGAGTTTAACAGTGTTCAAGTGATGAGACCATTTTTTTGTGTGAGAAAATGTGTTTGGTTCACAGTTATAAAAAATGAAGTGGAGATGGTTAAAAAAAGAAAAGGATACTCAAATAGACTGTAAGAGTTATACATTGAAGGCACTTCAATCATGAAAAACCCAATGTAAGTGAACAATTATTTGTTTTCCAAGTTTGTATGACTGAAAATGTGCAATATCTATTGTGATTACCATCTCTCTGGCACTTTGACTTAATAGTGATGTCTTGTATACTTAAGGGGAACTGAGGGTGAATGCGAGAAAGGAGATAGTCTTGACACTGGAGGTGGGATACAGTATGTAGCAGTTGGACCTGAACGCTCATCACACAGCACGTCACCACAACACTGAGGACCTGATCTTCTAAGATCCGAAATAACAAGCACTAAATTATTATGTATTATAATAATTGGGCAAACTAAAAAAAATGCACGTGCTGTAAGTGGACATGTTGCAGGTGATTAACTATGATTGTGTGTGCAATTCATAAGAGGCACAAAAGTGGTGTGCACGACCCCCTTTAAATCAGTTAACTGAATGATTTTGTGTGTGCTACCAGCTGTCACCATCGGAAAATGATGTTTGAAACCATAGAGTTTGAAGCAAATAAATACATTGGTGAACTCCAGCAGAGACATCTAAGCATTGCTAGAAGAAACACTATTTGGGATGCCACCTGTGAAAAGCACACAGCCCAATTCTGGCATTGCTGGATAGACAATATGTCCCTGCTATCCTCATGCCATATTTTAGTTCTTCATTATTAATTTTCCTTTTATGATTCTAATTATACATAATCTAAATGACAACATTCCCATTGTTCCACAGCTTCATCACCAACAACCTCTCATGTGAAGAGCAGTCAGAGTTTCACACACACAGACTACGCAAGTACTTTTACATTTTCCTGCACTGACTGCGTCACACTCTCCACACACTGGTAGCTCCAAAACTGCTGCCAGTGGGTGGAGAGTGTGATGCAATCAGTTCAGAGTGACAAATGGAGTGATTCTGGCTATGAAGGGATCTTTTTACATTAAATAAACGACCTCCTCCATTAAGAGCGCAAAACAGAGAGGGTTCACTTTATGCATTTGTCTGCATGAGTATGATGAAACAACAGATTGTCCCTCTTTTCCCAGTCCATCATAATGACAGACAGCCTCCAAATCTTTCCATCATTCATCAAAAAAGTGTAGTCAGTGACAGAAAATATTTGTTTAATATGACCCCTGTTAGTCGCCATAATGGCTGCAGCAATCTGTTTGTAACGCTGTGCCTGTGTACACCTGCCTTTCAAACTTGCTAAATTCATTCACAAAAAACTGAGCTCAATCAGTTTGATGGATCACATTGCAGGTGCTACATTTATATATATGTATATATATATATATACATATATATATATATATATATATATATATATATATATGTATATATATATATATACATATATATATATATATATGTATGTGTGTGTGTGTGTGTGTGTATATATATATATATATATATACATATATATATATGTATATAAAGACATATATACATATATATTATAACGCATTACTGTTACTGCTTCCTAATTGCCACATTTTCCAGCATTTTCCATGAGTAATCATATATGGTTTATACGGTAGCTAATAGTTAAAAATGAAAACAACTACTTTTGAGTGCAGTAAGTAGGGTGAATGGCTCATTATGGTAATAAATCTTTGTAAACATGGCAGTGAATTTGCCAGAGCTACTATACTAAATTGCATATATCTCTGTAAGAAATGCAGAGCTTGACTGGCATAGCAACAGTAACGAAGGGGATTAGGCTTTGTGAGCAGTCTATTGGCCTCCCTCCAGTCACAGGCCTGCTTATTTTAATGTATAGCATATTAAAGCCCACTTCAAAAAGCAGCTGGATCCTGTTCAGAAAGCTGTGTCACCCCTCCAATTGGTAAAAAAGGCAATATTTAAATGTTAGATAAGATTCATTACATGATGAGTCAGTTCAACTTTCTTCTCTTGAACTAGCAGCAGTTTCCGCTCTCTTTAAGAAGGTACGCTGCTGATGCTGAGCGCTTTATCCAGGAGCTTGTAATCCTGCTTCAATCAGCTCCTTTTTCCTTTCTGTGTAAAGATAAGCCCCGCATTTACAGCCCTCACAGCACCCCCTCTGCACCCCGCTCTAATTAATATGCAGAAGATAAGTACTTGTCTGACAAAATTCATTCGTTTGACCTTTGAGGCTTTACACTAAACTGTTTGCGGCCGCTGCAAGTTCACCACAAGTTGAGAGTTCCCTGGGGTTTCAGTGGCACGATGGGGCTTTTGTTTCTCTCTGAGAGGTTTAATTTGGACCACTCTCTCTCCTCACCCTCCTCTCTTTTTCTTTCTCTCTCACTCGTTCAAATTGTCTTCTGACTTTCATTCGGCAGACTCTGTTTCTTAATTGCCCTTAATTGCTTAATTACAATTTCAAATGAACAATTCTGGAGGTCAGAGCGGGTTGTTAATTGAAGCATCAATCACAGCGCTGAGGCCTTCAGAAGCATCTTCGTTTGATTGACAGTGCATTAAGTGAGCACTGTAGTAAGCCTGGACATGACATTGTGGGGGTTCTATGGCTGTTCTCTCAGTTGTTCTTCACCATAAGCTGCAAAGGAGAAACTTTCTGTAGAAAGGGAGCAGTTACAATAAACACAAGATACCCTTGCTCTACTGAAAGGATCATCACTCAGGGAAGAAACCACTAAAACTAATTAAGCCTTCATTAAATGGCCTGCAAAAAATCCTTTTCAACAAGTTTACACAAATCTGAGCTATCTCAAGATCATCTTTCTCATTTTTATTCTAAAATTTCACTCAAATTTTGGATTTTGGCATGCTCATACACCAGTCTGCTTCAGCCCTGCTCTAAACTGATGTTAAACCCCATGACCTTTGTCTGACTGAACCCCAGCATTTGTCAGACTATTGTGAAAATACAACATGGCAGTTCCACCTCGAAAATGCCTACCACACTAATAACTTACAATGTCGCATTATGACCTGTTTACACTTCATTAAGTTGGTGGCTGTGTTATTGTTTGTACCAGCCACATACTGTTATTAAACAAATGAATACAACATGTGTGTATGTGAAGCCTGTCCACCAGAAGATGCCTCCATTAAATGCAGTACAGACTCCCCACACAGAGTTTGCTCAAAGCATAGTAGAGAAGCTTAGCAAAAGACTTCAAACCTGTTGGTCATTTCCTCTTCTTCCAGGATTAGAGAGGAGCATCATGAGCAACACAGAGGCCCCAGGCAAGTGTGATTGTCACATAACAGAGAGTTTTGGGGTCTGGAGATGTGTTCATTTTCATGCGTAACTATTAAATGGCTGTAATAATCAGACTTTCTATTGTTAGATTGTCAGTACAGTGTGTACAGTTAAACACAACATTACACTTTCATGCTGGTCACATTAAGAACTTGACTAGGACTTATCTTTCTTTATGACAAACACTTTTTTTGAGCAAATACACAAAGAAATAAATGAGGGAAATGTATTAACAACAATAGACTCAGGCTCCCACTGGCCATCACTACCACTAGGGGGATTAGACTAAACTTTAAAATCCAAATGGAAAAGATCCAACTATTTATTGATTACTTGTTAATATTATTGTACATGTCGGGATCTCGTTCATCCACATTTGGCCCCTGGCTTCAATCCATCCACCTCCTTCTCTTCCCTCCTAGCCTCCACCTGCTCCAGAGGGGAGAGACCCAGGTGATTATTAGGCTAGTTTTCCTCATCAAGACCCTGGCTGGTTGGATGGAACCCTTTCCACCCTCCTCCATCTGCCTGATGGAGCTGGATTTACCTCTCTCCCTTCCCCTCTTTCTGAACTCCCCCAACACCTCTGTCATCCCTCCGTCATTCTCTCCCCTCCTTTTCTTTCTTTATGTCTCGTTAGATATTTCTCCCTTTGTCCACCTCTCAGCTGGCTGCCTTTTATTCCCTTTTTCTTGTTGTTTCCTGTTGTTTTCCCCTCCCTACTACCTCTGACTGTCCTCTCACCCCCTTCTGCCCCCTCCCCACCTTCTCCTGCTGCTGCTGCTGCTTCTCTCCTCTGGGGCTCCATCCATCAGGTTGTCGGGGGCTGCTAGCGGCTGACTCCCAGCCACCATATTTCACCACCAGCCATCCAAGCAGCTGACAGCACAGCCACCGCCAGGAAATTGCTTTGGCTGTGAGCGGAATTTCAAACACGGGCACACTGCATCGCCTGGGCCGCCCAAGCACTGCTTCCTTCTCTCTCTCTCTTTTCCTCCCTCCCTCTTTCTTCTGTCAATCTCTCCACGCACATCTCTATGGCTCTTCCTGTCTCTCCCTCTCCCTGTTTGTCTTTATGCACTTATTTCCTCTCTTTCTCTCCCTCACATCTCTGTATGTTTTTCTGTTTGCTCCCACCCGCCCTTCCGTCTCTTCACACACCCGCAGTCACAAACCCACATGCATCATTTTTTTCCTCTTTGTCTTTTGTCCGTCTTTGTTGTTCCCACCATCTCTCACCTCCTGCTATCTTTCCCTCTCCTCTTCCCTTATCCTCTCATTCTTCCTTTCCTCTCCTCCTCTTTACAACCCACAGGGAACAAGGTGTGGAGTTGAATGTGTAATGAGAGGACTGAGAGAAAGAAAGACGGTGATGGAGATAAAAAGGGGAGGAAGAGAAGACAAGAGGATAAAACCAGGAAGTGCAGAATGGAGTCAGAGATAAAAAGAGCAAGGGGAAGAATAGTGGATTGTGCTGCTTCTGATTTGGACTTGAGACTATATGGCTTTATGTAGTTACTAGTGCTTCTGATTACACAAAGCTCTTTTACACTGCAGATCACATCCACCCATTCATACCCATGTGCTCTCACATTAACTCACTGACATTCTTTACTGTATATGTATATTATCCACCAGGATAAGCAAGTATCAGCAAACACATCCACATCCTTTACAGTGTTTCGCAGTTCTTAACACACATTTCTCAAAACACGTTTCTCAAAACACTAACGGATTCCTTCAAATTGTACAGACAAACCTGAAAACCTCACACACAAAATGCTAAACCTGACACTCCCTTTTCAAGATGACTCTTTGCCATCAAATCTCTTGACTGTTCACAAAATGGAACTTGTGTTCTCATTTGGTACACACAGCCACATTCTCCAATGACACACACATACCAGTCAATTGATACACACAGCTCAGCATTTGCTGCACACTACCAAGCATTCACAGCACACTGAAGTGCAAAACTGAAAACCCAATTACAGAAATGCAACACACAATGTGAATGGCAATGACTCATGAGAATTACCCATTTTACCTTTGGAAAGTGTCTGTGTAGGCCCACTTCTTCAAACATAAAATATCACACAAGTATGCAGCAAATCATTGTTTTTTTTTTTACAGAGTTTCAGTGCACGGGCATTTCTAAAGAAAATGTACGTAAAAAAAAAAAAAGGTTGCACTAGACCACTTCAAGTCTCCTGTTTGTATCTGGCCAGAGGACCTCATCCACATCACAGAGGATGGTCTCTCTGGCATCACCACAGGCCTCCTCCATGGCCTCCTCATCCTCCTCTTCCTCCTGCTCTTCATCCTCATCCTTCTCTTCCTCCTCCTCTTCCTCCTCTCGCTCTTACCCCTCTCCTTCTCTGGTTGTTGTTGTCCATTGTTCAGTGCTCACCAAACAAAGCAGAGGCTCAAGGCCCTTTTATGCTGCACTTCTCCTGATTGAAAGTTGCTAACCAGACCTGGGTGTTTAGAGGTTTGCATACTTGTGTGTTGTGGGTCGATGCTGTGAGATTTCAATTGGGCAGAGTGTGCAACAACTAACCATTGTGTGTACAGCTTTGACAACAAGGTGATGTGTAATTGACATCAGAGTGTAAAGAAGGAAAGTCAGAGTCTAATGCAGATAAGGGTTTTTAGATGTGGCAAATTGGGCCAAGCAATTGGTACCTGAAGTGAGGGTTTTTCAAACTGCCAAATTATCGATTATTGTGTGTTAAGAACGTGAAAAACTGTAATACTCATTTAAACAGAGGAGTGGGACCAACTTGAGGTTGTGTGTTGCCCAACGGCACAATGGCATGTGACAGCTTAGCTTTAACCCTCAACCTTCCAAGTACTGATTGGGCGCACTACCAGACTGAGCCACAGATGCCCATGATTTGAAAGTCAGAAGATGTGCCCATGTGGTGAAGTTGGTGTTGTGATTGGCAGAAAAGCAGCATTATTTGGTGTCAACTAAACTTAGGTCCAAGTTCTGTGAGACCAGGAAGTTAAAGACAATCCAAGAAAGACATGCGAAGTGGGAGTCCCAGGGAAACAACACCCCAAGAACAATGGTTCTTCACCCTTGTTATACTGAAGAACTATAGGCTTTCTGTCAGTAGAAGAGGGGATTTTGGTACAGTTTTTGGGGATTGGCTTTTTTGCTCATTACACAAATGCAAAATCATTTAAGTTTTGCCTCACTCTTAAGGTGACCTATAAGGCTGAGTGGTTTTCAGTGGTATAAATTACACTGACAATTGGTATTTTTTAAGTCGAGAAATTATTGACTAGAATACTGATTTAAAACCATATTGGAGTTTATTTATATGCAAAAAAGTTTATTTTAAAAGGTTATTTTTTGGGCATTTAAGGCCTTTACTGACAAGAGAGAGAGACAGTGGATGAACTTGCGATGGGCGGTGAGAGAAAGTAGTGGGAGGACACTCTGCAATAAGATCACAGGCTGCATCCAAACCTAAGCTGACAGAAGCATGTATCCCGGTCATGCCTGGTTGCTAAAGCCCCAGTCACACATTCCTGTTTTTCATGGCAATTGTGCATGATTGTCATAATTCTGATAAAATGTACTTTGGTCATGGCGCATGTATACTTGATCTGGATCAGTGTTGTATAGTCGTGGACGAACACTGGGAAACAGGGAAGGATCCCAATTGTTTTGAACTGTTTAAAACTGCTGTGGAGAATCGCCGCTCACAGTATAGCGGGGTGGAAGCATAATGCAGTCCTAAGGGGAACAGTATTAGCGTGGCATGTACAGGGCACAATCAAGCCGATCATGGCTCAATCCTGAAAGCTTTCTGAGGACAATTGACAAAGACGTATCCATTTGTGCCCCTGTGTTCCGCTCAAGGCGACGCAAGCAATGGGGTTCAATCAGGGATTATGTGACGTGAACTGGGCTCGAACGGGCCTGATGTTGTGTCAGCAGGATGGAAATTCATGGAATCCTTGTTGTATCGTTGTATTGACCTAACTGAAGCAGGATGAATGTCCCCTAAGTGCTGTAGAAGCATCACTGATGGTGTATTTGCAGGGTGTGTCCGGAGATAGATAGTCATTCCCCCTGTATCATGCCAATCAAACCAGCCTCGCCAGTCATGTACAGTCCTGCACAATGGCAATGAGAAACGGGAATGTGTGACTGGGGCATAACTATTCTTCCTCACCAGCACCCTCAATGGCAAAAACATTTTTTCCCAATAATGTAATTTTGCTGCTAAAAAAAGAATAAAATAAAAATCCAGTTTTTTTTCCAGTTCAGTTCACAGCGAGCTATCAGTGTTGCAATATGTCTAGGCATGTCTTTGCAGCATTTGACAACATTAAGTAAGATTAAAACACAAAGCTAAAGCTAAAGCCACACCCAATTCTGAGAAGGTTATGGTCAGATAAAATTATTGGGATTTACACTAAACAGCCTGTTCTAAAGAAGGCTAAAACAGAAGGGTTGTGCCAAAATCCAACATCTTACTTGGATTTCTAAGCAAGGAACTTAAAAAATAGGTTCTGATTACATGTGGGACCAGTGTAATTCTGATTAAAAAAAAAAAGTCAAATATGTGATAAAAATACAGAACAGATATTTCAAACAAGCCATCACCATGTGAGTTACCACATGATGATCACAGACAGTTAACTATTACTTTTTCTTAACCTGTTAGTTTGTCTGTTTGTTTTAAAGAAGTGAGATGCACGTGTTTTCTGTTCTTAACATTATTTTTTTTTTTACTTTACAAAAGTAATAATGAAACCAAAATCCTTTAAACTGCACACTTTTACAACTACTAAAATAAGTAATTTGTTTTTTTTTAAAGCACTGCATTCAGACAGGTCACAGTTTGTGTGTAAGAGGGATCAAGCCAGTGCAACATCCATATAAGATCATAAGGTGAACTGCTGTGTGTGTGTGTGTGTGTGTGTGTGTGTGTGTGTGTGTGTGTCTATGTGCGTGTAGATTGGAGTCCAGCAAAAGTAACACATCTTGTCAAATCAATTTTCACAGTGTATAGTGCAGAGAAAAGATATTACACACTGAATATGAAGTCAAAATTAACTTGATAAATAAATAAAGGGTATGTGATGAATCTGTGACCACCTCTTAAGAGAGTCTATGTACACCATCATCAGCTCACTCTCCATGTATGAACTGTAGATGTGCCCTTCAGAGCCCTCAGAAGGACATGCTGATTGAAGTTACATGTGGGTGGTTAACTCCTTTCATGCTGTCTATGCTGCCTAATGGTTTGCAGTCAATCACGGGAGAAAGCCTCTCACCTGCAGTCTCATTAGAGCAAAGAAAGGCCTTCTGTGAGAGGGAAATTCCACAGTGGTTCATGTGGATTTCCTACCTGTGCTGTTTGCTAGAAGTTAAATGAAGCAAAAAATCCACAGTGCTTGCTCTGCTGACCAAAAGGAGCATTTCTACTCATAGGGCCATGCTGGCAGTGACTGTGTATATGCACCAGGATGCACTGTGTAGGAGCATCTGCAGCTGCAGCCATGCACAGTGCATCCTCTATTAGTGTCTTCCTCAGAGAATCTAGGACTGAGGGATAAGTCAAACTTTAACAATTTATCGATTTATATTTAAATGACAAATATGTTAAAACAGTATAGGTCAAATAAATTTACTTCATTTGATTGATTTTTAAAACAGATGCCACACCTACAGCTCAGGGAAGATTGTTTACAGTACAAACTACAAACAGTGGGATGTTTAGCCCAAATGGGGAATTATCAATGTGTTTTATGGTGCATTTATGTTATCAAAACATCCATGTAGTTTTTTGTGCCTGTTGATTGGTTGATCATTTCCTCTCTGCAAATGAACTGCTTCAGAGGCCGATTGGAAGTGAGCTGATACCACCTAGTTCAGGCAAAATTGGCGACAGGGTTGGATTATTGTATTCATATGTAGTAGACAGACTTTGGACACATATTTTTGTATAAAAACACCTTAAAAGCATATTTTTTGTGTGAGCCATATGGCAAGCCAAAGTCTCAAAGCCATCCGTTACAATACCCCTGGTGTAAATTTTATAAGAATTTTGATACATGTTGTGTGTGTCAATATGTATATAACCTCACAAATGAACCTTTTGTGAGTTCTCTTTCTGTTTTAACAGCTTGTAACTTAATAGGGTTACATTTTTAACTGCTGGCATCTAGTTTTCCTGTATCTAAGAAAACTGTGTGATCAGAAATGCTTCATACTGTTTGCCTCAAATGATTTGCAGGTGTCTTTTACAGATACATGAATCTTCTTTCAACACACTCACTGGCCACAGCAGGAGATAACATGTCTGACTATGTGGATTTAAGTTCAATGCAGGACATTAGTATTTATTTGTCATTTGTCGTGTAAGTAGCACTTTGCTTTTTAGCCAGAAGCAGGACAGATATGATGTTAAATATAAAATGTTGATATAAATTTTGACAACCTCAGTCTGTGAATGTTTTGAACACCTAAGGGAGTTTTAATGAGTCCATCTCGTGTTGTACCTCCAACTAGGTTATGTTTTGTCGCTGCTAGATAGGGCAGGTCCCACAATTTTGATTATAATTTGCCTGACAATGAATAAGAAAAAATGACTCAAACCAACTTCTGTTAGTCTCTGAAATGTTTTTATATGTACGAGACAAGTATTGAGTGTTTTCCTTTATTGTGAACAAATAAAAAATTATGACTGTGTTGTGAAAAACGTGCTATTTTTAAGAGATATTAATGAAATAAGATACATATTGTTTATCACACCTAAGCAGAGAGTTATAGGATATGTTTAGTCCATATCCCCCAGCCCTTCTTGTATGCTTTACTCTGTAAATGCCATTTGTAGTATAGTGTGACAACGTCAAATGACAGCTCTGCTGGCCATAGCTCCCCAGATACAGCAGCTGTGTGGACCTGCACCCCAGAGACTGAGAGAATCAGAAATAACTGCAGGCATACTTCACACTGTAGACCTAGTATGTATAGATAGAGAAAAAAAATCTGTTTAATCTCTAAAGGGAATCTGCCGTGGACTGTTGCCCACACTGTCAGAAGAAAATGTCCCATCTTTCTCGCTAACCTGCTGTTTTTTATCTCTTGTTTGTGTCTCTGTTTCCCTGTCCCTCTGTTTTCTCTCATCACCTCCTTCCCTCTTTTTTCCCGCCATCAGAGAGTCAGTTTGGAGTTCTACATTGATGTCCATGCCCACTCCACCATGCTGAATGGCTTCATGTACGGCAATGTGTTCGAGGACGAGGAGCGCGTCCAGAGACAGGCTGTCTTCCCCAGGCTGCTGTGCCAAAATGCACCAGACTTCTCCTTTGTGAGTCTTACTAATAGACACACACTTGCACACAAGGGAGGAGGGTTTAGGAAAAGAACTTCACCTCCAACGGAGGGCTTGCTTGAAAGAACAACTTGAAACTGTTTTTAGCAACTCACAGTGAGCTGGTGTTTTGCAAAGCAATTAACTCCCACCTGCTGCACTTTTTTGGCATGCATGAAAAGTTGGTACTTGGCACATCCCAAAACAGCTTTTGTGCCAGTGCGTTGATTTAGGTCAGGCCTGCATGTTGAAATTAAATTAAGGGTGAATCCCAATTCTACCCCTTAGCCCTTGTCTTACCCCTTACTGCTTGGTTTTGCGCATTCACGTCAAGTGTAGTGGTCCCAATACTCTGTAGGTCTAAGGGGGAGGGCTAAGACCAAGGGCTACACAGCCCTCAAAACAAAGACAGACCAGGACCTCACTTGAAGCCAAGGGGTAAAAAATGTTCCGATAATACACCATGCCCGCCGACTCGAAGCAGAGCGGAGACCGAAGGAAGAACTTAATTATAAGTAGTAGTTTTATCATCATGTAAATATTAATCATGTTTTTGGTTGTTGGTCGCATGGTAAAGTTCCTCGTTATAACAAGCTAACTTTCACAGCAGTGGCTACGGCTATTGTTGCATCTGCCTACGTCACAGCCAACTAGCAGTTCTGGGTGATGATGTAGCAGGAATCGAGTGGTGTCTCTTTTCTCAGCTGTGTGTTTCACCCCTTTCCCTTGGTCCTCAAAACAGAGGGCTAAGGGGAAGGGGTAAGACAAAGGGGAAGGGCTAAGGGGTAGAATTGGGATTCACCCTTAACCCCCAGTTTTGTCTTCAGTGCATCTATTCTGAAATTTTAAAGGTTTCTCAAAAATATCAAAATTTCAACAGGGTTGGAACTGGGAGGGAGTAAAAGAAAGAAAAAATGTGCCTACTCACTTCTTCATGCTGTCACCAGTACACATAACATAATTGTTCCACCACTGCCCAAACCCCAGACAAAGAGTTCCAATCTAGCTCCAAAAAAAATTGCAGCTTTGATGATAATCAGTGATGATCATATGATTGCGTTGTCTGATACTGCGATTTTGTTCTGAAAACGATAAATTGTTCAGCTCTGCCTGCTAGTGTAAAAGAAATGCCTTAATGGTGCAGGGTCTGGACAGTGATGATAGGGTCTAAAGACATGTTTTCATGGCACCCACAGTTCTTGTTGGCATCCATGGTTACTATTATTATGCGTTAAAATTATTAGTGTGCATATGCATAGAGCAAAAAGACTGTGGTGAGTACTTTGTTATGTGACATAAAGTAACAAGGGGTTAAACTAGGTCGGAATTTTCTGTATGAGCTGTAGATATTCTTCTACATCTCTTTATTTTAGGTTCACTTCAACATGATTGTGTTGATTAGGCTAAAACAGAAAGGTTAACAAAGGTGGAGATGAGAGTTTAGTAAATAAAAGCAGGAGAGAGAGGTAGAAACACACTGTAGAAAACCCCTATTCACAGCTCACCCTAATAACACCTTTTAATACAGGTACTTTATCCTTTAAACCATTTCCTCTTAGCCCCCTGACTCTCTAAGTGACCTTCATCTTCTCAGTGACGCTGACATTTCACAGCAGAGGCTCTCACACACATCATAAAGAATAACCTTTTTTACCCGCTGATGCTCAGAGCTATCCTGGATGCAGGGATGAGGCCGACAGGTGGTCGTTCATTCACGCATGCATTGAAATGTTACAGATTGTCTACAGTATGCTATGAAGGACACGTAAAACCTAATTTCAGTAAAATGTATCTCCCTCCCTCTGGTTCTGTGTTGCCTGTGTGACAGCTTGCTCAGGGGTCATCTCCCTCTCTGCGCTTTTGTCCCTTTGCACACTCAGCACGACCCAAAGCCCAGTGCAGCTCGCGGCACCAGCAGTACAGCACAATCACGGCAAACTCCCACTGGTGGATGCAAAGTCTGCATTTCAGCACGGCAACTCTCACCGCAGCAGAGTGAAGTGACAGTGAATGGAAACTTTTTTTCCACACTCATCCCCAGGCAGCGCCATAGTTGTATAGTATAGCTGACACACTGAAACCCAAAATAGACTGGATGGGGATTTTTTTTTCTGCAATGCTTTAGCCATTTGCAGCCAATCCTTGTAATGACTTTGTATGAAAGGAATCTGTTAAAATAAGCTGCTGTAACCTTTATCGTTTATCCTTGAATCCAGAGAGACTTAGTAGAATGAGTTGCAAAACCACAAATCAGCATTTACACTAATGAAAGATTTCGCGTAATCTGGCCAGTAACTTATTTGTTTGTCAGCATTCAATAAGGTCATGATCGAAAAAAAATCAGCAATGGAATGAGTATTGTACTGTGCAAGTTGAGGTTCAACACACACTGTATCTAATAAAGTGGGCTGGTGAGTGTATGTTGAATTGCAATCAAGAATCCAATTAACCATTTTCAAAAATTAACTTGTAATGTAGGACTATCAAAAACTATTAAACTATTTTCTCAAGGGTATTCCTAGATATACACCTATATATAAAATTGTAATAATGTCTCAGGTTACCATTTTTTGTCAATTTGGGGATGCCAAACAGATCTCAGGCATGTGCTAAGCATGTTATCAACTTACAATGCCGGTGTAGATGGCAAAAAATAGACTTTTCACACAAATTAAAGACAGAAAGACACTCAGACTCACTCCAGGTCAAGTTATCAATCACCATTTTATTTTGCAAAGACTTTATTGAACTGTAATCCTGTCGCTGAAGTTGCACCCCTCCAACCCAACTGATTTTGTGTTTTATGTGTTTCTTTTCTAGTCCAACACCTCCTTCAACAGAGATGTGGTGAAAGCAGGAACAGGAAGACGGTTTCTTGGTGGTCTTCTTGATGACACATCCTACTGCTACACCCTGGAGGTGTCATTCTACAGCTACATGATGGCTGGCAGCACAGTCCCTGTGCCCTACACTGAGGAGACCTGTATCTTTTTGACTAGGGTTGCACAAATACATTGGTTAAACTTCAATACTGGCTTGTTCAGCAAACATGGGCCATCAGAAAGTTAATGCTGGGAATATAATTATTAATTGAGTTGTTTACCTTATTTTACACACCAACTAAATACTGGCTTAAGACAGAGTTAGCTGCAGATTCAGAAAAGGAGTTTCTCTATGGCTAAAGAAATACTTGCTGCATAGACTCCGATTTAAGGATCAAACATGAGAGAAAATACTGGCATGGTGGGAGAATTACATAAAAATGCTTTTGTTGTATTAAACATTGGTATTTGCATCAACCTTGATCAGAGCATCACTACCTTATGTAAGTTTCTTATACAGGGAGGAACACAAACTTTACACTGAAAGTTCCCACAGATGTTTCCCATTTGAACAGTTTCTTGTTTACTAACAGAATGATCAGATGTCGTTGATTTATATGATTGTGTTTAAAGTTCTAAAACCGCGTGCATGCACAATGATGGAAAAGCTTCAACCTGCTGTGAATTGTAAATTGACTATAGAAAGAATAAGACAAAGCCCTGTGACATGAGTCTTTTGATTATCAAAAGAGTCTTGGGAAAGCTTTGGGAGCCAATCCATGGGACGCCCTCTCAACATAGTTGCCATTCACATCAAGATGTCATATTTTTGCCCCTGTGACATTTTGTTTCCACCCTAAACGTCATGGAGACGAGTCAACTCCAGGAGACAAGACAGCTGTGAGTGAGTGTCTCTGCCTTTATGTTGCATGCATTAAAGCTGTATTGTGATATGGCAAAGATGCAATGCCCTTGCAGAATTAATTTAAACTTTGTCATGGTGCTTTTGCTTAAATGCACTGTGAAAAAGACTTTTAATTTAACCTACTGACAGACAGAGTCCCATCACTCCTGCTTTTTCTGCAGAGAGCCTCAAGTGAGCACTTGAGGAACTGCTGTTTTTTTGTCAGTTCTGCATTGGCTTAATTTTTTCTGTACAGAAACTGTGTTACTATTTATGAAACAATACAAACAAGTTCATGTCCACTATTATAAACTAAAATTAAAAGTGATAAATGTAATATTCGATTACACCTGCATTGTTAAAAAAAAAAAAAAAAGACAATATGAGATATAACATAGTTCAAATATGTTTTAATCTTTTGGTTTTACCTGTGCCTGATTTCACACATCTGGCCTCCATGTAGAGAAACAAAGGAGATCAGAGCGCCGAGAGCAGCAGTTATTTTCTTTTTCCAGTGGCACCCCCCATTCCTTTGAAATCAATCGAATCGATCTTGTAATCATTAGACTCATTACTTTAACAATCTTTTCCCTGGATGGGAGTGTATGTGCGTAAGGTCATGTGTGCACAGTAAAAAAAACCTTGTTGCTCTTTTGTTGCCTCTTGTTGCGACAGATGTGCAGTGACAAGAACCAGGATGTGATAGCTGCATCTATTGATTTCATTTACAAAGGAGATAGGAGAAAGCGGCCTGTGAGTGTGTCTGTGTGCAGTTGTGGCTTTGATTGCGATAAACAATGGAACAATGGTACAAACATGACTCCTGTCGGCTAAAATCACACACACATACAGACACAATGGCACGTGTCTATTCGTCATGGGATCCGAAGGTCACAGGTGCCTTAATGGAGCCAGATGGGGGGAAGTTTTTCCTTCAGCTGACCTTCTCAGGGCTGAAGAGCCCATGAGAGCCAGCCCGATGGAGGTCTGATCTTACCGATAGAGTGAGTGAGAAGAGGGAGAAAGAGAGATTTAGAGAGGGTGATAAGGACCCTACACATGAGAAGTATGTGCTCCCCTACACATGTTGTTCAGGTGGAGGGGAGGGTGGATGTAGATGTAGCCCTAGTGCCCTCTAGTGCTGTAAGGTGGCACTGACCAACTCTTCACACCCAAATGACAAGTTTATGATATTACTGTCGAGCTTTTGGTTTCTGGACAAGTGTATGACCAACGACAGTGGCACAAATACACAGAGACAATGATCCCAGGAACAACATGGGCTTTAGAGGGATGATGGAGCAAAGTTTTTTATGTGTTTACAATATTTTTATTGGGCACCCCAACCTGACAAATTGTGTACATCCTTTTTAATTAATACTGTTTGTTTTGTTTTTTTTTTACAATAAAAAGTGATTTGGGATGTGTTTTCTTTGATTTTTATTATATCATCTCAATATAGTCACTCTATTTTTTCAGGGATAACAAGTTAATTTCTTGGAATTTCAAGATTATGACCTAGATCAAAACATAATTATGGCAAAACCCCACAGCGTCATAAAAAGAAATGTATTCAGAGAAGTTTCTCAGACTTAATTTCAGGCCCTTTGTGTACTTAAAAAGTTGGCTGTGACAAAAACATCAGTTCACAAATATTAAGTGGTAAGATGTGTATGCTACTATTGCACATTGCACAAGATCTGACAACTCAAAATGATCCCTTAATGGACTGTTTCACAGCTCCATGGTATTTATTTCTGATTGCCCTTTGGATATACCTTATGGACAATGTCTTTACTATAATTTAAAAAACAGACTGGACTAAATGTATATCTGTCACACTTACTCAAGCCAATCAGATTGAAAGACATGATGTGGGTGCTGCCACTGAGGACTAACTAGCAGTTAGCTGGTAAATCAAAATATTTTTCAAACTTGTCAGGAAATGAGCATGAGCATGTATTTTGATAAATACATTTTGTTCATTTTTTCTGCATCCATGTTGATCTCTTTGCATTTTGCCATAGTTTATAGGATAGCTGTCACTTCATGCTCTCATGATTTGTTTGCAAGAAGCAGCACTGACAGTGTGTTAATTTTTTTGATATATATTTATGTATGATAGTATGCTAAGGATTTGGGGGGGGGTTGAAAATAATTCCCTCTGCCGAAGAGGGGTCCGGTGAAAAGGTTTGAGCTAACCTGACATGCCAGATTGACAGTTCAATATACTGTATACTATGCAGGAAATATTTCACCAGTCATTCTTGGCAACAACTCATAGAACATTTTTGGGGCAGAAATGCTAAAATACACATCTGGAATGTGGTTGAACAATTGCTTATGGCAAAGTTTTGGGAGCAGGACTACACAACAACACCTCTTGCTGTGTTTCTATGAATTGAAACCTGAGTCGATTCCTCACATAAGTTCCCCAAAGTCAATATCGACATTATGTTAATCACTTACAATGTCAAAAGCCTGTATTTTCACTTGCGCTCACTGATTCAGTTTTGTTGGCTGCATGCGTATGCTCATAGCTGTTCAGAAATATCTTCTAGTTTTTATATACTGAGTATCCCTGGTCAAGCTTTAATCTCCCTCTCTCTGAGATGCTCTGTTAGAAGTGCTGTCCTTTTAGGGACCCCTCCCCAATGTTGGCCCAGTCCAATCTGATTGTTTGACCAATCAGCTCTGTGTTGATTGGTCAGCCCAGAGCTGCTCAGTACCATGTTGTCAATGACTGTATCATTTATACTTTGCTCTGCACTGGGCTCGCAGCTTAAGCCAATAGCCTTAAAGTATGATGATGATGAAATGAATAGCATCAAACTTGTAGGTAATTTAGGGCAGCAACTAGCACTATTAAGATGTGATGATGCAGGAGACCTTAATGCTTAATCTTAAATATTGTGTATTGAAGTACTCTGTCAGGAAGGGGAGAGATTAGAGACAGTTTAAGGGGCACATCAAATTTGAAAAAGCAGAAAAAGGTCTTTTTTAAATTTATCATATCAACATTACTAATACTTGTTTTTTAATTCATCACATTGATGGTAGAGTGATATGGAAATCTGGTGCTGGTGTGACTCTAGTACCAGCACGTCCAACACCTCCCAGAACTGAATCACAATACAGATTGCAGTGCCTGATAGCTGTACCATTCACTGAGTGTCAGAACCAAAGATGTCAAACCTTCTACCTTCTCTGCTAAAGAGCTTTTCAGTATTGCCCTATAGCTAAAGAAACAAACATTGCAGGAAAAGAATAATTATTACAAGGACACCAACAGATATAAACACTGTTAATGCTCCTGTTTCTTTTCGAGGTGTCAGTTAAGGAACCACTTAAACAGAAGCACTCTTCTGAAAGTTGCATTAAGACACAAAACAATGAAACCCATGATAACAAAACCTATTCACCACAGTCAACCATATGCTGAGAGCTCAACCATACTACAACTTTAAAAGACAAAAACAGATGGCAGCATTAAGTTTAGAGTTGTTAACTTGTAGAAATTGTCACACAAGGAGGAAGCTTAAACCTTTTTTCCACTAGGAGAATCCAAGAAACAAACCATGTCTTATTGACTATTCAGTAAAAAAAAGTAAAAATTCCAGTGGTATGTTACCAAGACTTACTTAATACAGGAAAATGAGTAGATTAGTATATGCAGATACATGTTGTCTATGGGTTCTCCTATTTACCAATCAATATGTATCAATTATACACTTTTAATTAAATCATCTAGGATCTGACTTTATGACAGTTGAATCATCTAAGGTCTCTTCATCAATATTTTGAAGCCCAAATGGAAGTACATCCAGGAATGAGGCACAACAAAAGCTGTAAACAATATCAAACTTAACAGAGAGCAGACGGGTAAACATACCACACATGACAAATTCTGTTCCGTGTTTAGAGAGCGAGATGAGAAATGATAGCCAGGTTCCTGCTTCTGTGTGCAGAAGGACATTTCTTCTGAAGGTCAAAACCTCAGCCTTTGTGGGAGGACTTGTTTGATCTTTTTGTTTTCCAAAAGTGTTTTTCTTCGTGTGTGTGGAAGGGGGATGTGTACTTGGTGGAGAAGGTGGGGCTCCACAGGGTGAGTGTGCAGCACAAGGACCTGGTGTAGAGTGAAGATTGGGGTCAGGCAGGTTGAAGGAACCGACCATGTCACTTTATACGCCCCAGCAGTCAGCTCGATGGAGCGTGCAAATCATCAACAGAGACCTTTAGCATCTCAACACCCCCCACCCCGACCTGTCTCACCTGATGCACATACACAAACGGAGGCACACACGTACAGACCTCTAAACTAATACATGACAAATGAATAATAACCCCAACCCGACTCTTTGCACCTTCCAAACATGCCGCCCTTTTACCCTTTTATCCTTGTTGACTCCCCCTTCCTGCTGCTGTGACTCGTAGCCACCAAAAATTGAAATCTTAACCTTTACCACAGCCAAGACTTTGGTCACAGTTTGAATGTGTCTGGGAAAAAAGTGTGTCCATCTTTGTTCCCTGATTGCTCCTTCTTTCTTCCTCTCATGTCCTTGTCTGTCCTCTGCAGCATCCTCGCCTCTCATCTCGTCACCCAGAACATAACAGCTCATTATATCATTTAGTCAAGCTGAGAATCCTCTTCTCTGAAACAGCGGGGACAGCCTCCATCATGTGTCTGCCTTTTCTTTGTCCTCTGGTCATTAAGCACCTGTGTGTTTGAACGTGTCTTTTTATATGAGTGCACAAACTTCTCCAACAGGTATATTTTAGGAAGGAGATTTTCTGCAAAAATCTGATCATATATGTTTCATAATTAATAATGTAGCTCTCATATCATGGTTAAGACTGGGATTCTTTGACAGTATTTCCCAGTTGAGTCATGTTATTGAACAAACCACTGATGCACAGAATTACAACATGGACGGTCTGAGTAAATACGCATTTCAATCAAGTTATGCAAAAGCTGTTTTATCTCAGATCTACTTCTTGTGGCTATGTTAAGTGGAGATAGCAGGCACTTTGAGTAAATATTATTGTTTGTTATATTTCAATTTGAGACATGCATCATAAGCCTGATCAAATTCTGTCATTGAGAAGTTTTATGGTTAGACATGCATGTTTCAACAGCTGCTGTAACCATGGCAACCACAGAGGCAAGTGACCATGGGTCACCAGTCAGCATGGTCACTTGTGAAACACTGACACTGGATCTTGTCAGTGAGGGAGTGACTAAAAGTATTTGCTGACATGTACATAGTCCAGTCACGGTCAACAAAACAGCAACAGATGATCAGTGTCTGCTGCAACACATGTACAAAATCAGCGATAATGTTTCAAGTGTGATATCTAGAGGAGCGTAATGTTTAAGGGTTGTCCTCGAACACATGAAAACACCCAATAAAAATGTAGAATATCATCACTATGGCAGGAGTTTTACAAAACATGTGTTTTCAGTTACTTAAAGGGACTGTGAGGAGTTTCTAAGTAATTACAAAAAAGTCTCACTTTTAGATATATGCCTGATTGAAATACACACTTTAAGATGAGTTTTATAGCATCAAAATAGGTTATCTATAAATGCTATTCCTTAGCCTTCCGGTCGGGTCGGACAGGGCTGGACTGGCCTGGATACTCAACTTTGGGAACAAGACAGTTAAAACTAGAGCAAATTTATATTATTCGGACACGTCTTAGAGCACCGGGCTGTAAGTAGAGATATATAGCCGGCTACAAAACTACGATACTAAGTTTTCCAAAAATTGCTTGTTGTCACACGTCAAAAACTACCGCTACATAACTAGAAAGAGATACATTACCTCGTCGCTTTGCATCCTGTAAGTTGTTGAAAAAAGAGGTTGTAAAGCAATGCAGAGTTCTGAGGGACGTCCGAACTGCATTTATTGTAGCATCACAACAAACACACACTTTGGATTGCACATGTCTTTTGGTGCGTTCCAGTTGTAGTCAGAAGTAGGAATTTTGAGTTCCGAGTAGGAAACTGCAACTGGAACATTCCCCGAAGTCGGAATTTCCTGATCGGAACTCGGTGAAACCTCGCCACCCCCGAGTTGACAATCGAAGATGGATGCCCCCAGTGTGAACAGTTATTTAGCTCCTGTAATAATCCATTTATCAGCACTTCTGACTGGGGTGTGTCGCTCTAGATCAGCTGTATACGTAGTATTGTTAGACTTATATTTACAAAAATGCTGCCATAGAGATAATCACATTCTTCATGTGATATTTGTGAACAACAACGCAGGGCGTGCTAACAACAGCTAACAATAGCCTGGTAGATCGGCATGTTTTTTTCCGACTTCAACTGGAACGCCGATAAGTCGGAGATGATGTCACTCCCATTTCCGAGGCTACTGGAATGCAGCATTACGACAGTCACTGCGCGTGCTCATGGGTAGCAGAGTCTTTACGTTGCCGATAATAGATTCTCCTCACAGTCCCTTTAAAACAGTGCTCGTGTGCAAGCCAAAACATACATAAAAAGGTTCCTTATCAAAAATACCCGCCTATGTTTGGACATAGCCTTATCCTCCCATTCCACTCAAAGCAGCCTTGAAAAAACTGAAAACTTTAAAGCAGGCTGTGCACTGGACAATTCAAATTTTTGCCCAAACAGAAGCCGTTGCATGATTTATTGGAAGACTGTCAAAGTTAACTTTTAGTCCAAATTGTTCTAAAGTGTGTAGTGTTAATTTATTAATTTGATTGATCCCATCAAAGTTGCAGCCTACAATTGTTAAAATGCAAATATTTAACATATTTGCAGACCTTGGTGCACTCACGTTATGTGCTTAAAAGCCCCAAGAAAGTGTCGAAAACACTATGGACTGAGGATTACTACTCATTTTTCTTGTTCTTTCTTGTCTGTTAGTATGGTCACTGTTTGATTTTAGGCGACCACAGAGCCATAAAATTGTGCAGTGACTTTACCAACACACATTACACACTACATGGTTGTACATGTCTACATGTTACTACTGGCCTAATTGCTTTGGCAGAATGAGGGGTGATACCTAAGACAGCAAATAAACTTACTAAAAGTCTTATGTACACTACTGTACTACATTTATTTGTCTTTCTGGACATTAAGATGAATGATACTTTAGCATGATGCTAAACACTAACAGCAGTCACTTATAATTCTCCTTATCTGGTCTATAATAGTGATCCCCTTACAACTGAGGTACCACCAGGCTACATGAATTCGATTTCCATTTTATTTTGTGACATTGGATTTATGTCACCTGTATCAGTGCTGTTGAAAGTTTGCTGTCATCTGCCACCCCACTTATCCATAGAAAAGCATCAATAGTTGTAATGATACAGACGCAGATCCATAATGAGTAGGTATTGACATCTAATTACATCTAATGACCTATATTCTTACTGAGTTCATGCTAGACTAAAACAGTTTCAGAGAGGTAAAATTCAGTCTCATAGACCCCTCCTCTGCCAAAATTCTTATAAAACATTTTGTCCTGTTATTTTCCTCCAATCTTTCTTTCTGTGTTTCACAGTCCATCTGTGTTTTGTGTCGGTCCTTCCGGTTCACTCTCTGAAGTTTAAACCGGGAAGTAGAGCGGATGAAGGTTGAGTAAATCTGGGACCAAGTTCAACACTCAGCTTGATGCTTCCTATTGTGTTTGTTTGATATGAGTGTCTATGTGTGTGCGCTTCTGAGGCCTGCTTACGCTGTTTTCAGGTGTGTGTGCGTTGCATGGGTGTAAGTACTTAGGCTATGTGTGCTTCTTTGTGCAGTACTCTCTGTGACTTTGAGTTATTATTCAAAGACATTTAAACTGTTTTTAAAACAAAGTAGAGCAGTGGCTTATTTCTGTTACAAACTTTACTTTACACTCTACTCACTAATTTTAAATCCAATTATCAAAATACTTCTGAAAATATCTCAACATGCATGTGTTGCCACAATCATCAAGGATTCCAGGTAATATGAAATTAAAAACTTAAATTGTATGTGAAGAACTTAAAATGTAGAATTCGCTAGTGTAACCCATTGTTTCCAGACCAAAGAGTGTGAAAAGACATCAACTGACCCATAAGCACCCCCACCTGCCCTGTTTAACATTTTGCCTGCAGTGTGAGCAAGACAGGATGAAAGGAATAACTTGACCTCCTATTTGCTCTAGAAATATCATAAGAGATCTAATATTGGTGAGGGGGGAGCAATCTGATGGTAGCGCTGTATATGTGTGTGTCTGCCTTTGAGAGTATTTGAAGTAGGAGCCATGTCACACTCTCTTGTACTCATTTAAATCTGCATCACACTGTCAGTTGGCACAATTTGTTACACCCTTATGGTGTTAGTCTTACTGTCTTAATATGTATTGAAAATGGAGCTCCATAGTCAGGCTTTTGACTAAATGCATAATGAATGAGCACCAGATCAGTTTTATTTCTGGGGGTAGCAACTTAAAGGTGCTATGAGGAGAATCTATTACCGGCGACATAAAGACTCTGCTACCCATGAGCACACGTGGTGACAGTCGTAATGCTGCGTTGCAGTGACCTCGGAAATGGGAGTGACATCATCTCCGACTTATCGGCGTTCCAGTTGAAGTCGGAAAAAAACATGCCGATCTACCAGGCTATTGTTAGCTGTTGTTAGCACGCCCTGCGTTGTTGTTCACAAATATCACATGAAAAATTTGATTATCACTATGGCAGCATTTTTGGAAATATAAGTCTAACAATACTATGTATACAGCTGATCTAGAGCGACACACCCCAGTCAGAAGTGCAAATAAATTGATTATTACAGGAGCTAAATAACTGTTCACAGTGGGGGCATCCATCTTCCATTGTCAACTCGGGGGTGGCGAGGTTTCACCGAGTTCCGAGTAGGAAATTCAGACTTCAGGGAATGTTCCAGTTGCAGTTTCTTACTTGGAACCCGGAAATTCCTACTTCTGACTACAACTGGAACTCACCAAAGACATGACTGAAGCCAAAGAGTGTGTTTGTTGTGATAAATGCAGCTCAGACCTTCCTCAGAACGCAGAACTTAGCTTTACAACTTCTTTTTTCAACAACTTACAGGATGCAAAGTGACGAGGTAATGTATCTCTTTCTAGTTACGTAGCGGTAGTTTTTGATGTGTGACAACAAGCAATTTTTGGAAAACTTAATATTGTAGTTGTAGCTGGCTATATATCTCTACTTACAGCCTGGTGCTCTAAGACGTGTAATATAAATAATAAAATAATATAAATTTGCTCTAGTTTTAATTGTCTTGTTCCCAAAGTTGAGTATCCAGGCCAGTCCAGCCCTGTCCGACCCGACCGGAAGGCTAAGGAATAGCATTTATAGATAACCTATTTTGATGCTATAAAACTCATCTTAGAGTGTGTATTTCAATCAGGCATATATCTAAAAGTGAGACTTTTTTGTAATTACTTAGAAACTCCTCACAGTCTCTTTAATGCTCATCTTTTCTATGTGTATAATATCTGACTGTCTAAACACCATCATCCAAACTTGCAGCACCTCACCAGAACAGAAAGTCACCACAAAACCCAGAGCTGAGCCTGGCACCTGATGGACAGGCTGTAAGAGGTATGCAAATGATATAGCTTGGAGGCAAATGTTCTTCACTTGCACACATCATACACATCATATCACACAGACATGCACAAAAAGATAAGTGCTGCCCCACACGTAGAGGTGCACAAACATTTTCACACACAGTCGATTGCACAAACATTGTTGCCATGCTGAGATAAACATGGATCCTCATGAGCACTCACAAAGGTGCACAAACAGATGCATGCACTGGCAGTTGAACAGGGAGATAAAGTTGATGCTCGTGGAGCTCTAGCAGTCATGATGATACAAAGGTTTTGGTAGAAATCAAAGTTGCAGTATGTAAATTATTTTTTGTGTCACTGGCCCAAAAAATCTGATTACCTATCAATATCTTTTTACTGAAGAGATCATCAGGCATCTGTATCCCCCCCCCCCCCCACCTCCGTTCTGTATTACATTATGCCTTTCCAACACCAAGGTAATGTTTTTGATCAACTTAGATCTGTTTCTGTGTATGTATGAGACCATGATACAAAAAGATGAATGGATAAGTGTGTAAAAAGTTCTTTGAGTAGTCTGACATCTAGAAAAGTGTTACACAAACTCAGGTTTTTAACTGTAGGATAGCTATGTCGGTCTAAAATTATTTGTCAATAAAACAGGCATACTTCACACTTTAAATCAGGGATGAGCCACTGTGGATGCTTTTGCATGATACTCTCAAGATAAAACATAAAAATATATATAGTCTTACAATAGAAACCAAAAAATGTTTTACTAGTCACTCTTTAAACATGTATTTATTTTAACTTCAATATAGGTAGCGCTCCTTACATTATTGAGTTCAACACAGACTTAGACCAGTCCCAGATACTTCTTGTTGATACAGATACCTCTTGATGCAAGTATCAAAATATTTGGTTTGATTAAATATCAATTTTATCATTGGGGATGTAGACAGTTTTTCCAGATTTATGACATCTTTCTTCATTTTACTAAAACTCCTGTAAATAAACATTAATGCTTAATCTCATGTATCAATCACTGATCCATTGTGAGAAGGCACAAGCCTTTCTTACTCTGATTTTAATTAATTATTCAAGTTTCAGGGTTTGTCTCCTTGGCAGTGACACGGCTCACTGTCAGGGATTTAAATCAGGCCTTGTTTGTTCCTTTGGGAAACAGGACGTGAGGTCTTTGAGTCAGTTGCTTCGCCATTGGGGACAAAAATGTCCCTTTTCTGTATTGCTGTTGTTTACTAGCCTCTTAATTAGCATTGATAATTAGCTCTCAGCATGTCAGTGTGGTGACAGGTCCTGTCAGTGGCCCATATTGATGACTTGAATGTCCCCATGCTTATCTCCTTGTTAACTCCCGTCCGATCGGGGACGCATTCTCCGCGTGTCTTGTCCATTTCACCACTCGGGGCCTTGTTGTCTGATTGTCACCTTGTCTGTCTGTCTGCCAGGACCAACACCAGGGACGTATCGGTGAGAGCCACTAAATGCCGTGCTGACAGTAAACAGCTGCAGTAAACAAGTAATGACGTTCCCTTCCCCTTTGTGCTGTGTATTCTGAATCTCATCAGAGCCTAAGCTGGTGTGCCCTTGAGCCATGACAATGACCTGCTATTGATCAGACATGACTGTTACGTGTGATGAGGATGGTTACAAGTACGCTGTAGTGACAAACAGAAAGGTGCTGACAGGCTGTGTTGTGTGGAGTCGACACTTAAATACCCTGTAAACCTGTCTAAAAACAAACAGGGTCAGACATTGATAATGATAATGCTTCGTGATATTGTGAAACTGATCATGTGGTACAGATCATATAAAAAGGAAAGTTCAGTGTGAGAACATAGGCTTTACTTAGATGTGGACTAAAGAAACTTAAGTCTACTTGAATATTTCTCCTTCCACCTCTATAATCCAAACCTCAGCCCACCGACTGTTTCTTGGCTCTCAGGCTCATCATTTCTCGATGCAGCAGAAGCTTCGTTCCAGGGCCTACGGTTTCCCCCCAGCAACAAGCCAGACAGCAGTCAGGGCATCCTCTGTGTCTCTAACTATTCGCACTGTGGATGAAGTTCTCCTTCAGAAGCTGACCGTCCATCACAACACCTCCTGTAATAGACGGTGAGTCGTGACAAGCCAAGCTGAGAGGCCATCTGCGCACGGTGAGGTCGGCAAGATATTTTTGTCGCTGAGCGTGCCCGGCCAAAGAGCTCAGGTCTGGCACTGTGCTCTGCTGATGAAAGAGAAGGGAGGAAAACACCAAAAACTTTCCAGAGGTTAGATTGCAAGCATCAAGGATAAATGAGAAGAGTATTTGTTTTTGCTCAGGATAATAAATTCACTGTGTTTATGTTACTAAGCAATGTATATCTATGAGTCCCTGTCAGGGATTTTAACAACTGTTTACTGATTTTGCAGTGCCTTCATTCAAGTCATAACTTTTTGTTGCCTCCGTCAAGGATGTTATGTCTTTGCTGGTGTATGTTTGTTTGTTTATCTGTTTATTTGGTTGTTTGGAAGAATTTACAAAAACTACAGGATAGATTTTGCTGAAAGTTTCAGGATATAATGGTAATGGCCCAACTTAAAAATGATTCAATTTTAAGTCACCGCCATTAGCGAACAATCGGTTTCACTCAATAACTGTCTAACAAATAATGACATCAGTATGATTCCAGGTGCTAGGTGTGGGTTTTCAGAGTCAAGGAATCATATTGTGATGCTAACTTTATCATGGAACTTTTGCTTATAGATGTAACAGCAGTATGTGAGCTACCTTAGTGGTGCTTTGTGCTCTCCGGGTGCTTTCTAGTTTACCAGTGCAGTATTTATAGAGGCAAGACTGTCATTCGACTGGTTGACTGGTTTGTTTGATATGTAAATGTCCATGAAGGATCTGCCATGATCTTTTTTTCATAACTGCACATAAGACAGTTGTGGTTTATTTAAAAGGAAAGTTCTGATGACTTTGTTGTTTCCCTAACAAATAACAAATTTATTAGACCACCAACTGATGCAAGGTGTATGCCACAGCTGGCCAAAATTAACAGCATTGGTAATTACCAAAATCTTGTTTTATGTTTCTGTAATGTTTATATACCAGTATATAAAACCTTTTCATGATTTCAAAGTTTGTATATTGTTTCTTGACTAAGATGTCACTTTATTAGTAATAATATATATATAATTTGATGTCACCGTTTGGCATGTCACTGTTGACTACAAACCATAAAAAAGAGAGACTAGTATTTGCTAACATGCATATTGACAAGCCACAAAGCTTCTGAGATAACGTCCTCAGGACAGATGAGACAAAACTGGAGCTTTTAGGAAAGTCCCATCAGCTCTATGTTCACAAATGCAAAAATGAAGACTCAGTTATGTTCTGGGGCTGCTTTGCTGCATCTGGCACAGAGTATCTTGAATCTGTACAGGGTACAATGAAATCTCAAGACTATCAGGGCATCCTGGAGCAAAATGTGCTGCCCAGTGTTAGAAAGCTTGGTCTCAGTCGCTGGTCATGGATCCTCTAACAGGATAATGACCCAAAACACACAGTTATAACACCCAAGAATGGCTACAAACAAAACATTTGACTATTCTGAAGTGGCCTCTTATGAGCCTTGATCTAAATCCTATTGAACATTTGTGGAGGAGCTGCAATGATTGCCTCAAAAGGTTGTACAACAAAATATCAAGTTAAAGGGCAACTTCGGTATTTTTCAACCTGGGTCCTATTGCCCCAAGTGTATGTGTGTATACGATTGACGGGTACAACTCGTTTTAAAATTGGCTCAGTATCAAGGGGGCGGATGCAGCCGGAAGCCCCGAAGCTAGATAGGGGGGCAACTGCATCCCGTATAAGTTTGAGCATTAAAAGTGTTTATTTCGCCACAGACCGGTTGCGATCGCCGGTGCTAGCTCTCTAATTAGCATTGTAAGCATTGCGTTTTCCTTCACGTCCTCTGACCTGTGTGACGTCATCTGTGAGCTTGTTGCCGGAAGAAAACAGAGGAGCAATGCAGCGCCGCTCAGAGTGGAGCTGCTTATCCCGGAGGACAGTTGGAAGTTTTACTGCATCGGTATCATGGCTGAATATTTACCAGATTTCGAGAGTGAAGACGAGCCTTTTCATTACAACGGCCACCCGTATTTATTTGAGCCAGAGTATACGGACGAGGAGCTGCTACAAACTCAAGAGCTAACGAGGATAGCAACAGAGGGACGAGCAGACGAGGGTGAAGCAGCGGCACGAACGTTCTAGATTTGTCTCTGACACACACATTTACTGTTGCCATAAATCCTCTTCACTTTTTCCTCTCGTTCAGCCAGTACAGACTTGTGGCCTACCGTGTTACAATGCTAATTAGAGAGCTAGCACCGGCGATCGCAACCGGTCTGTGGCGAAATAAACACTTACACAATACATACAATACTTATACGTATTGCATGCATAAAGACATATTAGTTATACTTACTCTATGGATAGTTGACCATTTGGTCCCTGTGGTTTTTGTCACCTCCTCCAATTTATTCTGGGTACATGAAAAAAGGTATCCAGCACTGCCCTGTTGATCAGAGGGGGGAGATCCTCTAATGTAGTTACACAGCGTCGGGTACTTTCTGTATCATCCCACGACACATCGAGACCACGACTATTGGGCAACAGGTCCCACTCGTTGCAACACAGACATTCTTCCTCTGTGGGCATAGAGTCACAGCAACCACAGGAGCACCACCAGTCCTCAGAAATTCGCGTTCATGCCGCCGCTGCTTCACCCTCGTCTGCTCGTCCCTCTGTTGCTATCCTCGTTAGCTCTTGAGTTTGTAGCAGCTCCTCGTCCGTATACTCTGGCTCAAATAAATACGGGTGGCCGTTGTAATGAAAAGGCTCGTCTTTACTCTCGAAATCTGGTAAATATTCAGCCATGATACCGATGCAGTAAAACTTCCAACTGTCCTCCGGGATAAGCAGCTCCACTCTGAGCGGCGCGCTGCATTGCTCCTCTGTTTTCTTCCGGCAACAAGCTCACAGATGACGTCACACAGGTCAGAGGACGTGAAGGAAAACGCAATGCTTACAATGCTAATTAGAGAGCTAGCACCGGCGATCGCAACCGGTCTGTGGCGAAATAAGCACTTTTAATGCTCAAACTTATACGGGATGCAGTTGCCCCCCTATCTAGCTTCGCGGCTGCCGGCTGCATCCGCTCCCTTGATACTGAGCCAATTTTAAAACGAGTTGTACCCGTCAATCGTATACACACATACACTTGGGGCAATAGGACCCAGGTTGAAAAATACCGATGTTGCCCTTTAAGGATACCACCATTTTTGTCAAGGTCAGTTTCATTAGTTTTTCTTTTAATGAGTCTGTTAAGCCACACAAAGCAATCTCTGATTACCATTAGTTCATTTTCAGTAAATTTTTATGTGTTATTAGTAGTATCAGTTTCAAGTTATTTCAGTGACCATTGTAGGTTTTTCTATCTTTAATGGAAGAGTACCAACAATTTTGTCCACGTCTGTAAATTTGCTCACCACCAAATTTGTATATCAGCTACACATGTTCACCACATACTGTGTATCACATGGTTTATATGCTGTAATGTCAGCTCAATGTTTAAATGCACAATAGCACTTAAATTTATCTTCACTCAAACTGTACATATAAAATGTAACGCAGTTTCATTTACAAGGCAATCAATGCTGTTTTGTATCTGACAACTGTTTTAAAACATAGTTACAGACTGTTACAAGGGGAAAAAAAGTCCATTCCAAAATGGTAGACTGGGTGCTCTTGACTTAAAAAATTGATATATTTTGGTGTAAATATAATTACTGGTAATAATAAGTTTGCAAATGTTGGCATTTTTGAAATTGTCTTATCCTGGACATCCCTAGTTCATTGACAAAATATTTTTTAAAATGTTTCCTCTTGTCTGTATTTCTCTTATGGCTTTAGATACACTGGGGTAGGAAAGCTGTAAAAAGTGGCACTGCCAACCTATTCCACTCCGCAAAGCACAAATTAAATAGATGCATCATCCTCACTATTGATTGGTATTTTGATAACAGTCAAGTTCTTGGAACATGTTGTTTAAATTGATCGAACTCAGTCCTACCACAAATAGCTTCAGATACACACAGCCTTGTAAAACTTTGGTACAATAAGGTAAGCAGAAGGCCAGATTTTAATTAAAGTTTGTTTATCTTTAGTTTATGTTGACTAATCAGTATCATCAGCCAGCAGTAATGAGACAAACTGTGAAACCATCACACACTCACACACACACTCACAGGACGTCTGGCCTGATGCAGGACTAACAGACAAACAACCAGATGGAGCGTAAACAGACTCTGGAGTCATGCGGCATGGGTTGCCGTCATCCTGCCGGGTAATAAATGAAGTCCTGTTTAGACTCCTGAATATTTGCGAAAACTCCTCCTTAAGGCCAAGGTGATGGTCTCACTACAGAGGGGTTTGCTATACTAACTTAACAAAAAGCTCATATCTCAAGCCTCATTCACACTTGAAATAAGAATCACTGTTCCTGACTTTACCTTAGTGAGCCATCTGTGTGAGCACGAACAGCTGAGTTTAAACCCAACTTTCCCTGGACTTTGTCCTGGCTGTACTGTAGTATTCTGGACCCAGCTGTGAGCATTCACAGAATTTCTCTGTGGGCAGGTGGGGGCAGGGAGGGAATAATGGCGTTGTGTTTGTGTGTTTTAACAAATGGAAATCACCAATATTAGTTGTAAAAATAGCATAAAATCTACAAGACTGCTCCATCCACTTACTGAAATGTTGCCATTGTAATTGTACAGACAATGTGTAGGAGTTTGCTTCTTGTTTTTATATTAAAAACTATGGTACCCATATGAACTGTGTAGAACCGTAGTTTATTGACATGTTACCAACGAGTTATACATATTTTTCCCAACACCGTGTGTTCCATCTTACTTTACCCTTTTCTTTGAGAATTTCTTCTTAAACAAACAACCTTATCAAGTTGGTTCTTGGGTTGTGGTAAAGGTGTATGAATAACTGATTGTTAAAAATGATCAGAAATGCTTTCTTTTGGGTCCCCAGCCATTTTTGTGGCCTGTGTATTAAACACTCAACAACAATTTAAAAGTCAAACAAAGGCAACATCTATGCATTTTATTAATTGCCACTGAAATCTCATGTGCGTGTGTTCACCACAAACCTCATTTCAGGCATTTATCTGAAATTGGTATTCTAAATCCCATTTCATATCGGGCTTCAGAACCTGGAACTGCTAAAAGCTAACTCACTTCTGCAATTTTGGACTGATCCTGCACCATTTAATAGGTTGAGTTAAAAAATGTCTCAGTATTTAAGCTAATTATTCAAAATGAATGTCTTCTTGTAAAAGAGTTTATCACTGTCAGTGGCTTTTTCTGTAACCTGTTTTTACATAGCTTACTGGCATATTTTACATTAACAAAAACAGTACATGTTGATTACTGATGTTGTCTCATCCTTCATTTCATTGAAATATGTACCAAAGTATCTGAAAAACAAATATAAAGCCCTGCCCTACACCAACCCAAGGATGTATGTTTCACAGGTTCGCAGCTTTAGAACAAACAGCTTTTCAACCATTATAGAAACCAGGATTTATGTTGTACAAGTCCCTCTTAAATCATTACAAGAAATAACAAAAGAAAAATCGAAAATGGCTGAATCTCAATCTTTATAAATAATCTTTGTCGGTATGCCAGTTGTTTCAATCACACAGTTGTGGCAGATTGATAGTCCGGCAGATGACAGAGTGTATCTGAGTATCAACAAGGTAATGACGGGGGAAAGTGACAGATTATGTCAATGTGTACTTCCATCATGCTGCAGCTTGTTGAAGAATGGATGTCACTAAACGTTAATGCCTCCAGACTGAGAAAAAACTCTGCATTTGTGTTTGTCTTGTATTGGAATCCATTTAATAGTATGTATGTTCAGTCTGTGAGGATGTAGACTGGGGTAAGAAGGATGAGCATATGTCTTTCTGGTTTTATAGATGGGTTGGCAGCTGGATAGATTTCTCTGAGCGTTTGCCTCAGAGAGTAGATCAGATTTATATCTGTTAGCGACACTGTTCTTATTTATCCGTATTTACTATATGCTCTCTTGGTGATTGGCAATATTGCAGCCTTCTGCGGTTCTCCACTTGTTCATTATCTGAACCTGATTGTCATCATTACTTGCTCTGCTGCCCTAATGATCCCAGGCATAGCAACAGCACTCGTAGACGCTCAACTGTTTTATAAAAGCTGTGAAGTTATTGATAGTGTCCCTAATGCAGCGAGGGACGATTGGGCAGGGGGATGAAGTGTGTGCTCACCTTTGAATTTAAATAAGGCCTCGGTGGATAAGTAATTGCTTTTGTGTGATTCATTCCAGCATCATGCATTTAGCTGACGTTAGAGGAATGTGGGTGATTTAGCCTCACTTAAATCACAACGCAACATGTTTTACCTTAAGGATTTACACCGCTCATTTCTCCTGCGGCTAGTCCCTGTGTATTTACTGTGCAGCAAAGAGTGTGTTCATCATAGCAAGATTTCTCAGGGGCAATTTTTCAAAAGATGAAATGTCTCTAACAGTGAAGTTGGGGGTTTTAGTTTTAGCATGTGAGTCATATGTTATGATGGTTGCAGTTTTATGTGTATTTTCTTCTTCTACTGTCGAAAATGTGGTTTGAAAAGGTCTCCTCTTCCAAAAGCACAGATTTTTGGCCGGCAGAACACAAACATGCAAAAGAAAACAAACTGAAAAGAATGTGCACACATGTAAGGAAACAGACATAGCTTTTTAACAGTCAACCAGCAGCATCAGCATTCATGTGAAGATGATTTCTTTTACTGCCATCCAGCTAAATAGGATCATTTTTTTACTTCATTGGATGAAACAGTGGTGCAGTGGTCATTGTTGATACCTCATAGCCAAGAGATTTTTGGTTTGATTCTCTGTCAAACAGAAACTTTCTTTGTTAAATTTTATGTTCCCCTTTGCATGCTCTGGTTATCCATGTACTATATCTCCCCCTGACACCTATAACATCACTACTTGATAAATTGGTAACTTTGTGTTGCATTTGAATGTTTGTTCATCTCAACCTGTCAGCTTTAAGTTGACTAGTGACCATTCTAGGGTGAACCCTGCCTCCTTTGACCCTGGAAGGGTCAAGACAATGGATGGATGGAAGGGTTGAATGAATGGATGTTTTCTCTGTTCCTCACCATCAACATGGGCGAGTGTTATTACCAGCCAATTCTTCTCTATTTTTGTTTGCTGCTGACATGTCATTAATGTTTGATGAAGGACTGGAACCTGAAACATCACCTCTGTGGCAATGCTTTGGAGCAACTTTGCTGTGAAGCCCATTTTTCCTTTTTCTGCAACTGCTTTCTTGTGTCTAGCACTCAGTACCAGGTTATTTTTCAGATGCGTGTGTTGTTTTCCTAATGTTCCTTTTGTAAAATGTACCAAGGATTATTTATAGACTATTAGCTTTAACTTTTCTCAGATATGAAACTGGGAAAGAATGTGGCCAGAACCTTCTTGGATTACTACAAACTCAATAATCTCATTAAGGACAGCAGGCCAACTCACATTCAAAGGTAAAGCAACATGATGAAGCCCTCTACACTTCTAACATGTAATCAATAACCCAAATAGTTTCACTGTACTTAAGAAACTTTTTTTGTGAATTCACACTATCTCTTTTTTTCTCACTGACATGGTTTTGTGTTTAGTTCTGAGGTGAAGGCGCACACAGACGACAATAATGAGAGGGGTGACGTTCTTGGAAGGGACGCAGCAGACAGGGAGAAGGAGAAGAGCCAGGGTGTCAGGCACTAGACAGACAGACAGATGGACAGATGGACTCAGACTGAGCATGTATAAAATGCAGAGTGCCGTAGCAGGAGGATCCTTCACACTTCATTGCCTTTAAAGCTCCACATCTCCCTGGCTATAAAGACTCATTTTCACAGATTTGTAACAGTGGGATGGCTGGTACTTGAAGGACTAAAATTGGAACAAGTTTTCTCCTGAGTTATTTGACCATAAACTATGGAATGAGTGTGACTGTAATTTTTGGACTGTTGGATTCCAAGGAAAGACAATTTACATCTGAGGCCTTCATTCAGCACCTCTGTTTGATTTTAAAAGTTATTGATGCATGTTAACTTATTTTTCATCTGCACTGAATGGTGTTATCTCTGCTCATGATTATTTATTAAACATCTTTCAACACTTGATCAACATGTTACATTTGTTTCTTTCTTGAAGCAGTATGCAAAACATGACAACTAAGTATAGTATACACTATAATTATACACATGAATGGCTGTTTTTGCAGTGTTAAGCCTTCCCCTACCATTAATCAATGCACTGTTTTATCACTCAGCTGCAGGATTCTTTAAAAAAAAAATCAGTAAACAGGAAAAAAAAATAAAAATAAATAAAAGGTAGATTTACCCTTTTTGAATAGCTAGGGTGCAAAGAGATAAGCAGTATTTTTTTAAGTAAAATAGTATAGTAAAGTAAACCATTTGACCCAACTAGTATAACCAATGAGAAGCAATTTATCATGCTATACCATAAACTTAGATATTAAAGTTTTCAGTAAAGGTGTAGTTTGTAGACATTCAAGTGCAAATTTTGTTGGTCAAATTTTGCACAAGCACATTTTCTTGGAACAAATATGGAATTCCCAACATGAATACACATTAACAACTTTCTCTGATAGAAATAAGATAGCTTACACTTAATTATTGATGTCTTTTTTTCTTTTTTACACTTAATGCTATTAATAGTTATTTTGTTTTCAAGTATTGAGTCACTATCAGATATTGTGATACTCAGCTTGGTATGTGTACGGAAGTTCACATTTTTATATCATGACAGCACAAGCTCTTAGAAAATTACGTTCAGTTTATCTTTTCATTTATTTCTTTACTTCAGAACTCACATGCTATGACAAAGTTTAAGGAGAGGCAAGGTGCCATAAAGAGGGGAAAGTAAGAAGGATTCTATGGGTCCAAACCTGATATGGGCCCCTTAAAGTATTATATTTATCAGAGACATTTATCATTGGTGTTTTGAGATTTATTTGCCCTTACAAAAAACATTTTGTCTTATTTGCACTTGAAAGAAAGTCAGATGTTGTCATCTTTTGTGTCACTATTCCCATAAAATATTGATACAAGAAAAGGTCCCTAGGACATGTTTAAATTCTATAAGTTTCTTCTATGCTTCTTAATTTGCATACATCTAAAGGTTGTGTAGAAATCCCAGTTAAGTAAGATCCCAGTTGTACTCCTAAGCCCTTCCCATTCCCTTAACCTGACAGAGAACTGGGATACCCTTAGGACGTGAACACACAAAACCAAGTGCCAAGGGTTACAGGTGGGATTTACCCTAAATCTGCAAAATGTTTAACATTTGAAATGGTCAAAATATCTATCAGATTTATGGTTAATGATTGTAACTTATAATAAAATGATGAATAAGAAATGAACATTTTATTTACAGTGCAATTTTCAGCTGAAGAGTGTTTTCTCTGCTGGCTGGTTGGTAAAAACAGAACAACTTGACTACAATCATTGCAAGTGTTCCATTTCTTTTGTTTATCATATGTAGTTGGTTGATAGATGCTCGGAAACTGCGCAGAGCTGCTTTGGGATAGGGCCCAATGTGACATATTTTGATGAGACCCATAATTTCATGAAAAAGGAACAAAACAGCAATTAATTTAAAAACAGAAAGTGCATTTTGTACGTCTGTCTCTCTACAATTCTATTTTTACGTTTAAAGATTGTTTATTTCTTTATATTAATCATTACGCAGCATAGTCTCAGAGTAGTGCCAGTGGGAGGCAGATGCAACTGTAATCAGCTCAAATCTGAGCGCGTGCCTGAGTGACTTCTCATTGGCCCTCCTTGGTCACATGACCCTACATCCGCTTTGTAGCCGCTGCTGTCTGGGAGCTATGACAACCATCAGAAGCCGTGTGGCAGGCTACAATGAAGAAAACTCGACCAAAAGAGCGTCAGAAGTCTCTGAAATGTACTGTATACTTGGACATTCATAAAGTAAGTGTGTGCTCCTGTTGCTTCCGAAATACAAACACTTAAAACTGACCCCGTAACCTAGCTTATTTTGGCATTAGCTCGCTTGTGAACTTTACATCCTCTTTTTTGTATCAAACATTTCCTGACGTTTCAACCGCAGGGCTGACGTTAACGGCGTTATTGTTGAACCAGTGACCGTGGTAGTTGGTGACTGCCGTCTTCGGTCGTCAAAAGTGCAACAGGTTTTTGACACTTTGTCTCTAGTCTTTCTGTATAGGATGAAAACAGCATACTTTTTAGATGTCAGAGTATTTAGAAAGACTCCCAAGGCCATTATTTAAGTTTTTTAACAGCATCCGAGTGAGAGTCATCAGCTATCACGGTCTCCAGTTAAACCTTTACACCGGCTGCAACTTAAACCTATTAGCGGGGTGAAGAGTGCAAAAATGATGGAGTCGTATTACGTTTAGTGAGTCTGAAGTGATTTTACTCAGATACAAGTACAAGTGACAGGCTATTGATAATTAAAAGTTAACTAAGAAGAAGCCTACCCAATTTAAAAACTATACTTTCAAGTATTGACTATTTTGAGTAGGCCTCTACTTTTTAATGCAAAAATGGACAGCTGAACTATAACGAGTCATCAAGTTAGTTATTTTGGTCTAGGTATTAGGTAACTTATTTCAAATATCAGTGAAAATGTACACTGCAGCCTAGATATTTGACCAGATGCATTTGTAAAGAAAATACCAAATACATTACAATCTGTAGCTTTACATTTAGTCCTGGTAAATATCAAATCAGTGACATTTAACTGTGTGTATGTGTTGTTTTTAGCCTAGCCTTTCTTCTTTTCTAGAATGCAAACAACCTTCAGGACACCCTTAGCCCAAGAGTAATATTACAAGCTGGTTCAAAGCTTTGGCCTTTTTAGGTCATGATTTTATTTTAATGATCTCAAATGTCACATAAAATATAGTAAAGTACAAAACTTTCCAAATAGATTGTTTATCCTGATTTAAAGAAAAAAAAAAGGTACAAGTAGCCTTCACAAAACAAGCTACTCAAAGACAGTAGCAAGAGTAAATGTGTTCAGTAATTTTCCACTCGTGATATTAGCCAGTCATGCTCTGGTTATCTATCTGAAACAGCATAATCAGATAACCTTTTCTATACTACTATGTTCAGTCACCCTTTAGGAAACACTTAAATGTTATATTAAGTGGTAGTTGAAGGGTTTTATGTTGTTTGAAGAAGGGATGCACAGTATTGTCCAAGTAATATCAGCATTTGCAGATGTTACCATTTTTTGCTGATATTCCCAGCTGATATTTTGGCCTCATACGTTGTCCATATCCCATATAAACTGGCCTCTGTGTTGACAGAATGTATAAATGTACAGTAATGATTTACCTCCTCACCACTGCTTGTCCACTTTAAAAAAAGAGCTGTATCATACAAATGAAATGTTGTTTTCCTCGCTTCACAGCTGTTTCTCTCACAAGTAGCGCATTATTATGAAAGGTATAGTTTTGGTAAAGTGGAGACTTTGTGCTCTTGACAAGAAATATTGGTTTTAGTGTTGTCAATAATGAGTTTGGTATATTGGATATAATCAAAAATCCAGTGTCATCTATCCCTTATTTGAAGTGTTTTATGATCTACATCTCAGGAGAATGTTATTTATTTTAAATGCTATGTCAAACCTTTAATTAGCCTTTAAAGCGTAGTTGAATCACATTAGTTTATGCTTTCTTACTTGTGTTTCTTTGTGATTTGCAATCAAGTGGATCCTTGATTTCACTATTTGGTCTCCTCTCTCTCAAATAAAAGATGTAAGTCATTTTTGTATAGGTATGGTTTAGGGCTGGGTAATATCCTAAAAATATGATCTTTGATTTTTTGGTTTCCACACAGAATTCTGCTTTTGGTTTTAAGTGTTTGCTTGTTTGTGTTTACCTCAGAAATAAATTAATGAAACTAAAATCGCAAGACAAGTTTTGCTTTAATTTGACATTCTGCTGCATTTCAGAAATGTACACTGAATTTTCCTCTAGAAAATAAAATGCATGCTGTAATTTTGATAATTAAAGGTGCGCATGTAAATTATTTAGTTGAACATAAGGAGGCTTGTCCACATTTACAATGAAACTGTGTTTTTTTCACAAAAAGCTTCTATTCTCTTTTTAAAAAAATAAATAAGGTTAGACATGAGACATTTTTTTCTGTATCTCTATCTACCCAGGCTGAGTATGGGGATATTTTTCACTATTTAGTTGATGGGAATACATTGGTCCCATGAATATTTATGTAGCTTAAAGATTTTTCAGACTCATCAGACTTCTGAGGCTTTATTTTGACCTCTCCTTGATTTCTAATATTTTTTAGTGCACCAAGATGCTCTTTTTGTAACTTCATTGGCACCAATTTGTCAGAAAAGACAAATAAATGACATCCTGGTGCAGCAGTTGCATATTGACCTCTGTTTTGGTGCAGATCACATGTCCAGGTGTGCTCCTGTCAAAAAAGAAGGACATCTACCTCAGCGTTTGTATCATGGGCCAGTACAGAAAGACTCCCTGCTTACCACCCATGTTCCCCTTAGTCTTTCACCATAAAATGACCTTTGTCAAGGTAAGAAGATTTGTGTATAAATCATTCATTCTTAATTTGTGGTGTTACTCTAAGTAACAAATGTTATAATTTTCATAACAACAGAACAGTGCTGAAACAACGTTTGTTTTATCATTATTTTTACTTTTGTTTTTACTTTGTTTCATAATTTACAAAGACTCATTATCAGTGTGACATGGAACCTATAGAATAACCTGCTCCTGTTACAGCTTCATGGAATTACAGCTGTTTTCTCTTCATATTTGCTTCACTTTTGAAACCTTGCACATTGTGTAAAATGCAGACCACTGGTGAGTTTTTAAAGTTTTCAGACCAGCACATCTTCAGTATTAGTATAACTGCCCCAACTCCTGATAAAAGGCCCTCATATCCCTCCAGAGGACAGTCGAGTCAGATGTGCTGATTCCTGTCTGGTCTTGTTATAAGTATTGATTGTCTTTGTCTGTATTCTGTTTTACCAGACTTTCCCTGGCACTGTTGACCCTGCTGATGTAGCTGACCTCTTGGAAGGTAAATGGCCATCTGGGACTTGCCGCCTCATCTTTTAGTCCTGAATCCTCTGCCTTGCAAGCTTATAGGCTATTAGCTGTGATACTTATCGTTAGCTCACTGTCTGTTTGTGCTTCTCTTCCTCTTAGCTGACACAACATCTTTTGAGCTGATTCAGTTGGTGCCTCCAGGTATGCTTTCTGATGATGCCTCACAGGCATGTTAAGTTCCCCCTTTAGCTGGTTATCATGCAAAAACAGAGTATTTAACTTGTGTTGTAGTTGTGTTTGTTTCCTGTTTACTGTATGGTTGTGTCTGTTTTCATAGAGGGTGAAATCCTAGCTACCATGGAGGAGAACAGCAGAGATTTCTTGTACCCTGAAAATCCACAGAGCCCCAGAAAAGGAGCTCCAGAGAGAGAGATACTGATGAGGAGGTCCTCCTCCTTCCCTGTATGAAAATTTCTTTATTCATTTATTTCTTATCAGTTATCTGAAATTCTTCCCTTCTTCTATGAATTTCCCAATTCTTCACCTGTTTTGAGTTGCCATTCTCTGCAGATATAACTTTGTGTTTAAAAGCAAGCTTAGATTTCATGTGAATCTGCTCGGGGGGAATTTTCATAGAAGTTATGATTTGATTTAATTTGGATTCTGTGGGTCATGATTTGATCAGAAAAATCAGTATTTGGTCAATACCCATTTAAAATAAAAGGCGTTGATTATAATAACAGTAATAATAACACATTTTATTCAAAGGCGCCTTTCAACTCACCAAAGGTCTCCTTACAGAAAACAAAAGCATAAAAACAAATAAAAGCATAAAAGGACCTGCTTTTGCCTGCCATGCACTAAGACCACACTCACACTGCAGGGCTTCATCCTCAATTCAGATTTATTTGTTGAAATCAGATTTTTTTTTGTATACATTATAATTTAAATATGACTGCCACCAGACTTAAGTATGAACCGTCCACTGCCCTGAAGTGACCTGCATGGGAAAAGAGGACATGACGCCACACACAGCACACTGTTTATGGAAGTAGATATGAATGCTACATGTCAGTGTGTATCAGTCTTTTTAAGTTGTTTTACAAACCGAGCTGACAAAATAATGAAAATTGATAAGGAGGAAAAATGATTAAGAAAAAGAGAGAGCAGGCATTTTAATTGTGGCCTTTTGTGGGACGGTAGCTTGTGGACACACAAATGTGTGGATGTGGAGTCTGAGCTAGGAGCTGTATGATTGTGATGTGAGGGACTTCACTGACTCATTTTCATCCATGATTGCTTTGTTCATTGTTTACGTTGAATCCTGCAGCTTCCTGCCTCCTCCTTCACAGATTTTGGCATCTGTCTCAATTAACTAATGTAAAAGTCAGATGAAATGCAGCATGACTGTTCATATTGAGGTTATGTTCCATTTGTGTCCAAATAAGAGCCACATATGAAAGTGACATGGGTCTGATTTGAAGAAAAAAAAACATATTTGTGCCATTTAGACTGTCATAAAAAAAAAATCTGATATGGTCATATATGAGCAAAGATGTCAGATTTGGGCCTCATGATTGTAGCAAAAGGTGCTGCATGATAGGATTTAACATAAAAAAGGTCATTAAATGTGTTAAAACTGTAAAGAATCTGAATTTTTGATGTTTGCATCAGTTTGTTATAGTAATAAAGATACACTGTGGACATCCTTAACCCAGAACAAAAAACATTAATGCTGATATTGAGTAATGTTTTAATATGAAAGCGGCCAACACACCAGAAATAACACACCTCCTGCTCAGTGTGTGAGCTGTACCAAAGAAAACAGCAGTTTTTGTGCTGGTTAACAAAAAAACTTTAAATGAGAGGAGGTACATTTAAAAATATGTGTATGAAATTGGATTAATTGACCCCTTGGATCAGTTCTGAATATTCTCATGAATATGATTTGATCTGATGCAAAATATTTTTGAACACCTAATATGTTTTGTACATTAAGTAAGGCTATAGGTCAAAAAATAACTATGTGTAAATAGTCAGAGCCATTTATTAAGTGATAATTATCTACTCAGGCTATTGCAAACCTAATATCAGTGCATGTCCAATAAAGAAATTATCTGACAATGTAGCTTTATAAAATGCAGTATATGTATTATTTCACTTTGTAATGAGATGACAAAAACATTTCAGGCTTTCTGAAAAAAACAATCAAATTCTGCTTAGGTTTTTATCTTTATTTCATATTACATGCATTATGAGGTTATGAGTTTTACAACATAGTGATTTTGTACATGGGATTTTATCAGAAGCCATAGCTGGAATCGGAAAAAAATCTGCAGGCGGTTAATTGTCAGTTAACAGCGTAAGAGATTTATATGATATACAACTACAATGAGGCTTGATGGCAAAGTGTTCATGGACAGCTATTTAGAAAAAATCTTCAAGGGTGTGTATCACTTGAAAAACCCTCTTTACGTGGTATAGAAATGTGGTCTGTCACATGAACTGAACAGGCTTAGGCCAACAGACTGGTCTTAATAATGCATTATGCATCTTGATAGGAAAACCGTCCTTATAGTCAGACATGATAACATTGAAAATAGTGCAGTCATCAAGGATCTACTTAAACCAACTTAAAATCAGGTCAGAACCTTGCTGAAGTGAACAGTGTATTCAAGTCATTGGAAACGTGATGCGTAACTGTGCTTATCATACCTGTTAGACTTCAAAAAGCAAGGGAATATTCCCTAAAAACTGTATTTGTAAGGAGAAGAGCAGGTTCAACAGATTTATTCTGTGCTTGCAAAGAAACTAGATACTCCACACTGCAGATTTTTTAAAAGAGGGATGTCAGCAGATGATTTTTAAATATTTAGGTGTCACTGTAACCATACTTTGCTCTCATGCCAGCCAGCTAGATTGGTACCGATATAAGACCTGTCATACACAGACAGGAGATAGAAGATTGTTGCCTTCTGAAAGTGAGTTTGGCTCACGTCTGTGCGTACGACAGGCAGGTACACCACTGAGATAACCAGTTCAAAGTACTGGCTTTGCTTCAACTACAGTAAAATGATTTGTTCAGAAAAGATAGCATTTTTCCTCATAAAGCTGTCAACAGATTTGGCCGTATGTACTGAAAAACCAGAGAACTTCTTTCCTTTTCAGAGTTTTATGACACGTTTGTTCGCTTCTATATCATCAGTTGCTCTCCCTACCTCCTCTGTCTCACGCTTTCAATTCTTCATCTCTTTGGGCTTGGGGTTATTTTTTTATCCCATCCTTCTCCTTCGAGGCTCTAACTGGCATATTCAAATGTCTTTAAACAGCAGCCCCCCTCAACATTGCTTTTTATGTGTTTGTGTTTGAGGCCTACATAGCAATTTAGATGTCTCTCTCCAAATGCCATATTATTTAAACATCACTGGAGCCGAATTCTTTTCTGCAATTTGTTTTCCTCAAGCCAGGCATAGATTGAAGATTTGTGGTTGTAAATTGGTGTCTGAGGCAGTGCTGTTATCTGTCTTTTTGTCTTCAACTCTCTGTTAAAGGTGTTGTGTTTGTCTGCACGGTCACTCTTCCTCTAGGGAATTGCCCCCAAAGTGGAATTTACCACTACATCAGTCATCGAAGAGAGCAATTGCAAAGACAGCCGGCCTGCCTCACCTTTAGGTGTAAGTGTGTCCTTTTACTGACATTTCATAGTTCTATTGTTTCCTCTTGTTTTCCAACTGATTTTATAGTATTTAATAGAGCAAAAGATCACACAAATCAGCAATCAAACCAAGTCAACTTTAGATATACTTGTTGTTAACTCGTTAAGATAACCTATGCAGGGGACACATTGTGGCCATCATGACACATGGGTGACATCTTGCGTGCTAAGAAAGGCCCTTTTAAATAAAATGTATTATTATTATTATAGGTTTTAACCTGAGACACCAGGTGGACTGCTCAATATCTTTCACCAGTCCTTCAGGCAAAGAGCCCATAAAAAAGGGTTGGGGGGGCAGAATCTTTAAGAAGCATATCTGCCAGGTGATTGGATGATCCCATCAGTCACATTCATTATGGGCCAACCATATAATGTCACATGCAGGCACCTGTACATTAAAGAACGTGAGGAAACTCTTGTCAAAACATGTTCATTTAATTAAAAAATGTGGGGATGATCTGATAAAACTGCTACTGAAACTGCTAGCATCTATGCTAATCCCTGTATGTGCAATAACTTCCTGTTGTCATCTTGCTCAGGACTCATTGATCTTCCTGCTCAAAAAGACTCTGATTGGGCCGCTTTGGGCCACTCACAATTGATGTAGATTGGAGCTTGGCAAGATGAACCTGCCTGATGACAGATGCTGAATCAGGCATGTCCACCTGCTGTGCAGTGTTATGTAGGTTTTACATGTCATCCAGACACGGAGACAAGCTGCAGTTGTACACATGACCAGTAAGAACAATGTAAAGGCAGAGTGGATATGACAGTTAACTCATCAGCTTGAACAACTTTGACAGAATGTTTAACAAACAAATGGATAAACAAGGCAGCAATCACTTTCATCAAAATAATGTGTTAATAAGACTTTTAGAAGTCAGGAATATTTTTTTGAGAAATAAATTCACTGTACATGTTTAACTAGTGACTATGTTAATTGGGGACTTTCAATTGATTTTGTTGGTGGCTGTGTTTTTATTGGTGTCATTTCTTTTTCTTTGTTCTCTCACAATAAACTACAGTAGGGTATTTTTGATACAATGCTAAAATGCCTTGCAATGAGCAATTGAAGAGGACACTCTGCTTTAAGCTCTACCAGCACAATTGGCTGAAAGTCCCCAGCTAACAAACGCACTCGTTAAATTGCTACACCAAGACAGTTACAAGGAAAAAATGTACAAATGGAGTGCAAATGGTGCTGATAATGGGATCTGACCACTGGACATCAGTTGTCAACACATATCTGATAATGGCATGGATTATTGTTATTAATTTAGATAGTTTTACTCTTAGAACTAGCACAGTCAGTGCCATATTTACAGTTGACTTCTCACACAACAGATAGTTGCATACAGTCTTAGGTCTTCGTGGGCCTTTTAGAGGATAGAGGAATCCTCCAGTTACAAGCGCCATGTGCAGGTCAGTGAATAGATTTTTTAAAAGATATTTTGTAGAATAATACATCTTAAAAAATACTCAAATGAATCAGAATATATGTTGGGATAAAAAAAAGTTTATTTGTATAGCACCTGTCAGCAAGAAGGCCATTTAAAGTGCTCACACAATACATCAGAACACAATGGCAAAGGAAAAAGGGAAACACACCAGACTAAACGTTTTCAAAAGACTGAATGAATGAAATCATAGAAAATAAATTATAACGAAAGATTGAGCAAGAAAGGGTAAAATAAATGTGAAAGAAAAATGGCCAAAGGAGGGAAAAAAATGTGTCCTTTACAATGATTTAAATATTAATATGTAAAATGCACTTTTTAGTGGTATTTATACCACATTTGTTACTCTGGCATGTCTTAAATCCCAACCCATGTTGGAAGAATGTTCTCTCTCTTTCTTTTATTTGCTCCACTTTTCTTTTAACAGACCCTTTGAAAAGTTTCCTTTTGATATGTCATGTAGGTTTAGGCAAAAGATTGGAGACACTTCCTGAGCCAGGTGTTAGCAAGCAGGTGGTGGCTACAGTAGAGAAGAAATGTCAAAGCATGCTTGTGCAGCCACATTAAACATTTATGTACTGTGCTTGAGGTCCTCAAGCACAGGGAGGGATGTTGTCAGTCACAGCTGACAGGGATTTACGCTACAATAGCCTGTTCTGAGCAGGGCTGATACAGGAGGGTTCATAGGCATAGGCAAAATCCAATATCAGTGTGTTTTTATAGGCAAGGAACTTCACTGTAAAACATATTTTGGGGACATATTTGACCTGTATACACATGATGAAATTGAGGAAGCTATGTGACCTTCAACAGAAGGGGCAGATCTTTTTGCAGAGGTAAACGTTTCACAAGTTTGGTGCAAGACCCCCAAATCACTCCCATCCCTTCTGCTTTAAGCCAACTTTTTGACACTTCCTGGAGCAGCTACTGTGTAGACAATAGTGCTCTGCCCGGAGTTCAGTTAAGTTAGCTTAAAACTCTTATCTTAGACTGGTTTTCCCGAGTTAGCTTTAGCAAACCATTCATAGCTTTAAAAGCCAAATGAAAAATGTTAAGTTCAGTCCTGTAATGGACAGACAGTGAGTGTAGGGAGTGCAGCACTGTGGTAATGTGCTCCCTCTTTTGTGCTTTGTAGACAGCAGCCACATTTTGAAACAATTGGAGGTGCTGTACAGACAACAGGTCCAGCAACAATAAAAAAGAATAACAGTATATGATGCTAGGTGTATATTTTTGAAGATTTGTTTATTTTCGCCATATATATATATATATTCTTTTGTTGCCATGACTTCTGCATCTATCTGTACACACCGGCAGCTTTTCAAGGGTATCTCCTCTCTCCTTGTGAATGTAATTACGAGAAAGCAGATCAGTAATGCTGATAATGAGGCTTGTCTTAAATCTCAGACAAGCTGGGACAATTATTTTGTGACTAACCAGTCAGTAATTCTCATTTTTTACACATTGACCAGTCATCATAGGAGTCACCTCTTTCTGAGGTGCAGTGTCCTTGGAGATTGTTATGGGATTAGTGTGCTTAGCAGCAGGAATTCACATTTTACTATTCTGAGAAAATGTTTTCAATGTTTATGAAGCTGTTTTTTCTAGAAAGGAGACTCCAAAGTTTTTTCAACTATCCTGGCTTTTTAGTTGACAGCCAATCAGATGACAAATAATGAAGTTGATCCCATGTCCTGTTGAATCAGTTTTCTTTATTTTGGAGGGGGTGAGGAGCAGAATAACATGATACCTTTTGCTAAACTCTCAGTTCACAGAGAAATGAGCTGTGCCTCTTTAAGCAAAAGCCCCATAAAACACTCTATTTTTTTATTTTCTGGGGTTTTTATGTAATAGCTATACGGCTGCTCATCCGAGCAGATTTTATCCTAGCCTACTGTTGCCTCCCCTCTCAAATCTGAGCATTTCCAAAGGGGAGGGAAACTGATCTTCTGCAGAGACAACATATTATTTATTTGTTCAACTTCAGTAAAATCTTTGCTTAATAGACACCCAGGACATGGTGTGAATGGCTAAACACACCAGGACATTGGACCTCTAAGATTACCTGTTTGTCTTTTTTTATATGCTTAAGTTAAAGTTCCAAAAACATTATCTAGTTTAAGCTGATATCTGTTGTAAGGATTGTTTTTGCTTTTCTTTATATGTGCCAGATGAGCACCATTAGAGAAAGAAAGGTCTTTTGTCAAAATATGCTGTAGCCTGAAAGTTTTGATGACTTTGTTTTACTAGTTTTTCTTCAAACTTCCGCTGCAGGGGTGCCAGTGATGGAGTAGTTTATATCAGTGCACTTCCATGTATTTAAGGGCTCTTACTTGTAGAGAGTCTTAAGTTGTCTTTTCAAGGCACTAAATGAATACAATTTTGCTCATGTCATTGGCTTTTTCATTCTTACGTTTGTTTTAACTTGTTTTGGATAATTCAGGCCTAGTTTCTTTTTCTTATGTTTTGAAATAGGCATGTCAGGGGAAACTGATTTGGTGTAATAACATATTTTTTGCCCAGAAATTTGTTAAATACAGCAACTAAGATTTGAGGTTTTTCTCTGTGTCACAGCTGGATGTGCGTAATGTCAGTGTAATCTCTGAAGATGAACAGGGAACGGACAAAATAACGCTCCAATTTTAGACTGAAAAGAGTATTTCTGAAAATAAGGTGAAGCAGAAATCTTTCACAAACAGTCCTGTTTGTAACATATGATCCATCACTCAGCAGTTGGCATGTTTTTCCAGAAACGACCACCATGCATTTCCCAGGTGCAGTAACCTAAGCTGAGCCATTTGTTTAAATGGGATGTCATTGACAGGGAAGCAGATTGTCAGAGTGTTCTCCCAGCCCCTCAGGGGGATGTCTGGATCAGAGCACCGCTGTGGCTGTCAGACAGTAGAATTTCTCCATTTTCTCGCTCCTAATGGCTCCTCAGCATAGGCATCTCCCTGACTGCCTGCCCACCCAGCTGACAAACCTGGTCCTGTTCGAATAAAGTATTAGAATGGCTGCAACTTTCTCCAAATCTCTGAAACTACAGGGGTGCCTAGGTTTAGACAATGGTCTCACCCTTTTCAGATGTTGATGCTCATATCTTTATGTTTTATACGATAATCAAATCCTTTCTTGAAAAAAGCTTGCCTATGCAATAGTTGTTTTTAGCTATGTGCTAGTTGTATCTCTTTTTAGTGTAATTCTGAGGTTATGCTACAACATTTTTGTCTGTTAAGATGGTCACTAGGTCACATTAGACAATCACAGAGCTATAAATGAATGCAGTGACTTAGCATGACCCCAGGTGGACCTGACTACACACAACTGATGAAATGATGGTGGGATAATGGGGGCAATACTGAAGACTGTACAGCATACTGTATTTACATCTACAATTTTGTTTGTCTTTTAAGGGATATGTTAGGTTGATTGCAAATAGAAGCAGTTACTCACCAAGGTGCAAAGGCGCCTCTGCTTTTTCTCCTCAATATTTCTCTTTTTACCATCACTGAGTCTCTCCAGCAGGCATTTAAAGCATTTTGTTTGAACTTGTGGAAAGCGTCCCAAAGGCTTTACAATTCAACAACATTCTGTATATGATTTTCCAGTTTTTCTGTAGTCTGCGATCTTTACCTTAAATTCACTGAATTCCTTCCCCCTACAGCGATGTAGAACCAAGCTTCCATGTTGATCTTTCTTAATTAGGACAGAACTGACCAAAATTGCTTAGCATATTGTATTTACTTTTGACATGTGGCTCACTTGAAAAATATCTAACTATCCCTTTAACGTCTTAAGTGTGGATACACCCTTATCTTATCATTATGTTATCAGCATCTTAAACGTAACTTACTGGTGTCTCTCCAGTAAAAGCAGCTATAGAAATGACTGCTAATCATATCTGACAGGCCTTCACATCCTTGTTGGTGCCAGGAAAACTATTTGACTCCCAGATGCTGCCTGGTGAACAACAGACAGCAGAGCTGAGAAGAGTAGCAGAAGGTGGTAGATGTGTGTGGGTGGGAGAACATACTCCACCTAATTCTATTAAATGAGACCATTCACAAATGGCAGCCAAGATGAAGATTTATTTATCATTTAGTTTCTTTTAAAAATAGTTCCAATGTTGTGTGATCTCCCTTATTAGCATTTAGATTATCTTTGTTTTACAGCCAGGTAATGCCTCTTTATTATATTAGACTGGAGACGGCCATCAAATGCAATTAACATTTTATCTTAACGTATTTATCCCCGGTTGGCATTACCCGCAGGAAGTGGGATATTGCATCTGAGCATGATGTTAGTGGCCATTAGAGTTATTGAAGTAATTCTGCAGAGGTGGTCTCCATGGCAGTGCTGACTGAGAGAGCTGTTGTTGTTGTTGTAACACTTAAGCTGAATGATTTAGCTAATGGTTTAATGGTTCAATCCATGGAGAGCGGCATCTTTGTCAAGAGAGTGAGGGAGAGAGCAGCTGCCTTAATGGCTAAAATGGCTGACGCTTGTGTTAAGGAAAAACATTTTGGTCTGTGGAAAAATCTAAACTGCTGAGACATGTGTGATGTGTCAACTCAATATAGAGACTGGTGAGGGTTGCTTGACATGCTGTGGCTACAAATCAACATTTTTCTCTTTTGTATTCTTCCCTCTGCTCTAGGCTTGTCTCTCCCCAGCGAGACCATCTTTAACCCCATCCAGAGAAACAGAAGCAAAAAAATCCTCCCCATCCAGAGTGCACTTTTCCAAGACAGATGACACAACCTCTTTGCCTTTAAAAAAGGGAAAGGAAGAGCTGAATGTCGATGCTAGTCGTCCAAACTCTGCAGCTCTCTCAGCATCCAGACGCCCCTCTTCCTCAAAAGTGAGTGGCTGCAGTCCTCAGAATAACAAGAAGGAGAGAAAACAGTCTTCCTCCAGAGTTTCTGTGGACTCTGGCTACCAGCTGCCAACAGTTTCCTCAAGGACACGAGCTTTATCCCCTTACACCCACCACAAGATGTGCCAGCTTTCAGAGGACGCCCAGCAGAGGCTCAGCCATCTCCAGCTGGGGCCTCACTTCTTCAGGAAGGAGACCGAGAGCCAGCCGCCGTTCTTGGTTTGTAACACCAGCAGTGTTTGTTTTGGCAGCTGTTTATTAGTCTTCAAACAAAAATGCCCATTTAATAACATTTTAGTCCTTTTCCCCCTCTAAACTCAAAGTCTGTTTTCATCCACAAAATCTCCCTTTTTAGTCCAGTTTTACTCAATAAAACACTTACACTTTATTCATTACTTTAAGGCACAGCTATTTCTATCTTCAAGCTTCTGAATTAGTCACATTTTAAAATGAATGTGGAAACAAACTCCTCATCTCAGCAAACCATCAAAACTTAATAACTTTGATGCCACACGATGATGCGGTGCTTGAGCGTAAACATACAAGTGTTGTTACTTTATTCCGTGTGTTTTTGTTTGTGTGCTCCTGTTCTTTTGAGAGCAGAGAGCAGTTCAGTACATTCTGTAAAGAGACTCAAATAATTTCACTTTGTAATACTGCTAAAGTCTTTATTGGGTAATTTGAAATCACATCAAGTGAGTTTTGTGCCAAAGCTTAATGTTGATGATGATTGTTGCAACATTTGTAGAGAACAGGATAAAACTAACAGCAAGATACTGCAGATGTTTTTAAATAACGGCCCGACCAATTTTGGTTTGGGGATTTTGGGCCTTTGGAGGACAGAACAATGGATAGAAATGGGTACAGAGAGTAGGGGGTGGCATACAAGACAAAAGGTGTTGTCCAGGTGATAAAGATAGCCTCCTCTGCATTTGGGGTGAACTTACATAACTGCTAGGCCCTCATAACTAGACTCTCAGCATCTTGATTAGGCATGTCTGTGTAATGCACCTTAACAGTGATCATAGGTGTTTTAAAAAAAAAAAAAAAAGGAAAATGGCTGTGTTTAAAACTGCCTATTTTACTTTAAGTATATGCTAATTTAGCCAAAATGGGGTGCATCTTATGCAGCCTGCCATCAATGCATCACTGCAACATGCACTTGGTAAATACTCTCAATCATAGCAGTAATTCTGAAAAAAAGAAAACTACAAAGATGCAGTTGACCAGTCTATGTATTCTCTGAGCCACAATTCAGAGCATTTGTTGGAATACAGCAGTGCAGGGATAATTTAATTTTGTAGGCCAGCCTGATATTTGGCATCCCACATGAATCCCTCGACAGAAAGCCTTATTTGTTTTTTTTTTCAAATGGTTTCAAGATTATTTCTGAAACTAAGCTTAGGGGTTAAAAAAGTGTATTTAACTTGAATGTTTTGTACATCATGCGCATTAAAATATTTAGCATGAACACTACTACTTTTATAAATTTTGAATCCCGAATGTATTCAGCAACAGGAAAAGCATTCATTCATTCACTATACTCCTTTATCCCTTTCGGAGTCGGTGGCTGGAGCCTATCCCAGCTGTCAGTGGGCGAGAGGCTGGATACACCCTGAACCAGTCGCCAGTCAATCGTAGGGCCACATAGAGAGACAGACAACCATTCATACTCACACTCATACATTAGGGCAATTTAGAGTCAACTATTAACCTCATGAGCACGTTTTTGGTCCGTGGGAGGAAGCGGAGTGCCCGGAGAGAACCCACGTGTGCATGGAAGGAACATGCAAACTTCACACAGAAAGGCCCCTGCTCAGGAATCAGACCGGGAACCTTCTTGCCTTGAGGCATGTGCACTATCTGCTGTGCCAACGTGCCGCCCAGTAAAAAGCAGTGGAACTAAAAATGGCATGTGACCTGAACAAGTTATTGCTTGTGGCTGCATGAATTCAGAGTCTATTTTTTTAAGACAATCAATCATGATGTTGTTTGGTATCTCTGATTAGCTCTGTAGCCCTAGTATGTAATAGATAGAAACTGTCTTTTTATGAAGCCAGAACACATCGATAAAGCAAGGCCCCTCAAGTTGTATTTTATTACACAGGGAAAAAAATCTGCCTCTGTCATACACTGACTTTAATAAAGGCATTTGAAAGAAAAAATATTCAATTATCTCACAGATCTTGAGATGAGGTAAATAGATGTGATAAAATGTGTTTTTGGACTCATTCTGTTTGGCAGACAGAAAGAACATGTATCAGTGTCAAAAGCTTTGCCATTAGAAGCATAAACATTACTTCTATTTCATTCACATATTGTAATGGTAATCAAATCCTAGAAAATTTGCATTTTGTATTTGTTACATGGGTTTCACACATATTAAAGGTGAATGTTAAGCTGTGAAATGAAATTCCAAATAAGTGACACTTTTCAGAACATAGATAGATGGCAACAACTAAACAGTGTGTACCTTTTTTTGGGCTATTTGGTACTTACAAGGCAAGAAAACACTTCAGTCCAGGTTTCTTCAAAAAAACTATTGATGGACAGTTAAATGGTTCATTCGTTTATTAATTCATTCATTTTCCACACCACGTATACCTTTTGGGGTTAAAGGGGTGGTGGAGCCTATTCCAGCTATCATTTGGTGAGAGGTGGGGTGCACCCTGAGCTGGTTGCCAGCCAATCACAGGGCCACATAGAGAGACAGACAACAATTTCATTGGAGGCAATTTGGAGTCACTAACCGGCCTAATGAGCATGTCCGACCTGGGTATCAAAACCGCCACCTTCTAGCTGTGAGGCACGTGCACTACCTGCATGCTACCCCCAGTTGAATTATAACATAAAGTTATAATATAAAACTATACATTAATAAAGTAAATGAATTATTCTAAAGAACCCCAAAGCCAGAGAAGTGAATATATTGTGTGGTTCAGTCCATATCTTGCCAACTCTGATCACAATAAATGTTATAAATTCTTTACTTTTGAAGCCCTCTTGTTGCCTTAAGGCACAAACTTAGCTGCAGTAGTTTTCCTTCATGTCAAGAGGGATACAAGAATGTTCAGGTCACATATAAAGATAAGTTTAGCACAGTGTATAAATTATTTCTTCGTTAAAAAATGATTTACATTTAAAATATTTTCTGCTCATGTATCTATGTATTAAATTATTTAATGATTCATATATTCATTATTTTAATCCTTTTTGCATGAGGGAGGTGTGGTTCAAGCATCTCTGTGTGATTGTTCTTGGTAGTGGAGCCTGATATTTCTGGCAGCACACCTCGGCCCCAAACTACTGATGATGGGAAAAGATGTGACAATGTGCTTCTCACTGAAAGTATATATATTTTATATTGCTGCGAAAACAAACATATTTGTCCTTAAAACAATTAAAATATAGAGTTTCAAAGTCAGACAGCCCACCCATAATATTTAGTCTCTTTCATCTTATTAATACAAAGTAAACACATTTTGACTGAGGCTTTATTATCATAGATTTATACTAAGCCTCTTTTTGGGCATCTATTGAAGGTAGTCCAAGAACATTTTAGCCCACAGACACATTCCTCTAAACTGACAGTGAATGCCAGAAAAAGTGCTCTTATGGTTTGTTAAATGCAGATTAAACACGTGTTCAGTGGACAGGGGCTATAAAACTAATGCGATCCTGAATAGATGTAGTTCAAACCTCAGTGGGAGCTTCCCAAATTTGAACATCATCTAGTGGTCAGATTAAGAGGAGGGTTATTATAAGAGCACAGTGTTAATCACTTTACCTGAGCCGTTAATGGATTTTGACGTCATGAAAATGGTTCATGATGTGCTTCTGTTATATGGCCTATTATTCTCTCTAAAGGGCCTGAATGTGTTTTAATAGCACACATGCTGGATTTAGGCTGGTACACAGCTATTTGTTAACACTTTAATTACAGCTGTATCATTATATAGATTAGCATATAAAAAGGGGGTGATTTTCTGATCACACTGCCTTGGGAAACAAACACATGATGGACAAGAACTACACAGCCCCTGGTTATGAGCCCCTCCCTCTCTCTGCTCCCAAATGTATTCCTGCTTCTTCATTTACATCAAATATTATCCTGAGGTATGAATATCAAAATCCCGCAGCATGCTGTTATTAAAAGAAATGATTAGGTGTCGACTTGTTTGTTTTTGTCACACACATGAATGGAAATTTACTCAAATACAACAGGCGTTTTATTAAAGAGAGGAGCATGTTTTCCCCTCGCTGGTTTTCCCTCGGGAATCTTCTGTCGACAATTAACCCTAGTAATTGAGAGTCAAGCTGCAATTAACAAATAGATACCTAATGAAGTAGCTTAGCCCCATGGTGAATGCATTATCAGCGTGTGTTTCAGAGCCTAAAATCCCTGTCTGTTTGTGGAGAAGAGAGCTCAGCCCTGCACCAAAACACAAGCCAAGTTCTTTTAGAAACTTTTTCTGGCTGCTTTTCCCTCAATTTTGCATCATCATACTTGAGCTGGCTTTTCCAATATAATTTTGGAAGCCTGTGTGAGTGATTGATGTTTCAGTATCAGCTAAGTGTTTTAAAAAGAGGAAAATAATACATGTGTGCCAAATCCACCTTGCTGTGCTTGTGGTTTTTCATTGTGAATGGAATTATTCAAAGTACAGCAATTCCAAATTCTGACAGATAATTTTTCTGTTTTGTTTTATGCCAGGTGCCTCGCCCAAGCAACGTCTCATGGATGGAAACTCCCCCCTCCTCTCCACAGCGCGGTAGCATGAATCGACAGTCTGTCCGCTTCACAGCTGATCACACGGGTACTCCGTAATGCTCACATGCACAAAGTATCAAACATGCTCTGACACACACTAAAGGCACCTGTCCTGAAGAAACGGAGGACATGAACTCAGATCCTGTGATGGGCCTTTGGCGCCATCTTTCGAGGAAGCCACATGTGCCTGCCTGCTTTGTCTGACTAAAAAATCTGCAAGTGTTCACAGAGAGGGGCAATGCTGCATTAAAGAGTGCTACAGCAGCTTAGCTAAGTGAACTGGGGAACATGTGATGCTAAACTTTTTTTCTTCATATCATTTGGAACATGAAAGGATGTAAAGGCTAAGATATTGGTGTAGAGGAACCAGAGAAAATAGAATAATGGAATCAGGTATTTTTTATAAACAGAAAGACATCTGTTGTTAAAATTTAAAAGTAAAACTTTATGCAAAATAAACTTTTTAGTGGTTTTGACAATGGCAAGTTTCACATTTTTCCCTAACAGTGTAATTCAAGGACATGTCCCCTCCCCAGATGGGGGACAGTCTCTGAGTCAGGTGTTTGTTTGGCCCACAGGTGAGTCCAGTGGAGGGACATGTTAGAGCATGTCCCACAGCACTGGAAAGCTGAGAGCATAACCACCTTTGTGAGGGGTGTGGTCATCTTAAGCTCATGAAGATTTAAACCAAAACAGCCTGTTCTGTTCAGGGGCTGTAACAGAGGGGTCTAAGGGGCAAAGATCCAAATCAGATCAAATATCTGCTTGAACTTTTAATAAGACACTTCCAGAAATATTTGCTTGGGACATTTGGGGTTAGTGTCAACTTGAATATCAGTCAAATAAGCGATCAAAGCAGTTGGTTTTTTTTTTTCAAGCTTATGTAGCTTTGCGGATGCATCTCTCAGGTTTTCGAATCAGCAGATCTCACACCGATCCACTGCACGTCTGTGGATCTTTATCATTTGAACTCAAACAAAGTGTAACTCAGTCCAAACACAAGGTGGAGTCCAGTTATCAGAAATATGAGTGGTGGTAGTTCATCAGATCTGTCAGGCACCATTGCTTTGTTTCTGGTTCTGGTTCCAAATCCAGTTCTGCTTATTGACTCTGGTTCTTATCAGGGTTCTACTTTTTGGACTGAAACATATTCAAACATAGTGAAAATTTTAGGACACATGATTCTCAAAGAGGTTTTCTCTAAAGGATATACAGCAAAAAGGTGAACAAAAACACTTGTATGTATTGAATCTATAAATTCGTGGAATTTTATAGCTCAAGCCCATTGGTCAGGTTGTGATCCTGAGCTGCCAACTCACACAGATCTGTTTCACTTCACACACACATTTTTCAGAGGGCTTTTGTTTCACGCTAAAACTAACTTTTCCTGGTAGGGTCCTGTTCTTTCTTTTAGTTTCTCAGTTTTTCCCTCTCTTGATTATATGCATATTATTTTTTTTGTTTAGTTCACATAATAGGAGCCATGAAACAGTTGTAAACAAATCCAAGTTATTTCTCTGATGATGGCACCCTTTGGTGTATTTTGGTGTGACGTCATCTTTACAGTCTCAATGTTTTTGAGTTTTGGCCATGGAGATATTTTTGGATGTCAGTTAAGGAATGTAATTTGGTAATATTGCCCCAAGCAACATTTAGCAAACACGGATAACGGTCTGTGTCCAGTGTATTTTATGTCCCAAATTTAGGTTTTCAGTTTTCATTGCACTTATTCTACTAACTTTTCTAAATTGTGTTTGTCATTGTAGATTCTTCTCTCCTTGGAAGTTATAGACCAAAACCTACAAAAGTAAGTCTTTTCAGAACATTGAACCAGAACTAAACTTCATGTTTTGTGGCACATAAGCAGCAGACTGTTGAACTTTGATGTAGTTCTTTGTTGCCAGGACGCTCTGTCACTTCACATAAACAAAAAACTCTACAGCCAAACTCTAAAACTGCTCAAAAATCCAAAAGTATTATGAGAAGTTTCCAGTTTACAGCGTCATTGATGCTTACACTCATATCCTGTCTATTTTTGCTCAATGTTGTGGAAACTATACCAAGCTACATCTAAAAACTGGTATTTCAGGGTTGGAGCACTTGAACTTTTTGTCTTTTACAGGCTCATTGACCGATAGATTGAAACTTTCAGATGACCCACTTTACGTTTCTTTGTGATTTCTTGCAGGTGAAGTCAGGGTCTGTCAGGGTCCACATGTCTCCTGAGACACAGTTCAGACTTGAAGCCCAGACAGAAAGCCCAAAAATGAGAAGTGCTGCCTTATCTAAGTCCAGCCTTACAGCATCAAACCCCAGAAGCTCCCTGGACCTCAGCAGCTCCTTCAGAGAAAGGTAAAATTTATAGATAAAGTAATCTGACCTTTCCATGCATTCAGGTTTTTGTGAAGTCATTTTGTATTTTGAAGTAAAATGAGTCCTGAATAACACTGTTGATTGCTCATAAACCCATTTCTGCTGCTGATAGTATTTTATTAAAAAACATTATAAAACATAAAGACCTGTGGTAGATCCTAGATGTTGTATTTTGGCAGTGTATCTTTAAATCAACACAGTGCTGGGGTGCTGGTTTGGCGGAGTGGTTAGCAACCAGGCACCCCATGTACTTGCTTCTGCTGGTCCAGGTTCGAATCCCGCCTGTGACCAGTTTGCAGAGTGTCCTCCCCTGCTCTCTCACCCCCTTTCACAAGCCTATCCACTGTCTCTCTCCTATCAATAAAGGCACAAAATGCCCAAAAAATACATTAGAAAAAAAAAAAAAAATCAACACAGTGCTGGGGAAGTATGTGAATATTATACTTTAGTGAGTGAGGAAATACTTAAGTTAAAATACTGTATATGCAGATTAACTACAATGACAGGATAACAAGTCTACTATGTTGGGCTGGGTAATTAATCGAAAAACAAAATCGACATTTAGACCTTCTCATTAAAGTTATTTTATTCATGTCGATTATTGTCATTATTTTCCCTGTCTAAGTCATTTGAGCGCACCCCTCCATACAGTCTGCGTTCACTTTCACCAAGAGCAACGGACGAGCTGCAAACATGTAGGAGAGAAGCACCAATCTATCAGAGGACCTTTTAGCCAAGAAAAACCCTGTCTCCGTTGTTTTGGCACATTTTGGATTCTTTGCCAAAGACATCAGGCAGAAAGAAGTTAAGTGTAAATACCCTAGGAAGACCATTCTGACAACTGTTGGCAACACCACCAGTTTGTTTCAGCATTAATCCTTATCGAGGTAAGAGCTTCAACTAATCGTGATACTGAGATTAGGTAATTTTGCCCAGCCCTACCACTATAGCCGTTGTACAAAAGTAATTCAAAATTCCCTCTTTCAGAAATCTACTATAAAAATGTTATGAAGTTAAATTCTTCCTCTTTTTTATGGTTTTGTTTTACAATTAATTTTAGTCCCTGTCAAAACTACTAAACTTTCAATTTTGCACTATATTCTTCATCTTTGAATGAGAGCTTCATAGCACAATTTCACTGTTTTAAACAACAAAAAAACACCAACATTTTAACTTGTTTGCTGTGTAACACATTATGTTTTTGTTTTTGATCAAAAACAAAACTGACTAAATGCAATCAACCTGGTATTTAAATGGTTAAAAAAATATCTGGTAGTTTTCATTGTACTCAAACTCATAAAAAGTTTTTATCTGAAAAAGAGGGAAATATATTTTTGAATGTTATGGATAAGGACATAGTTGTCCCTTCATGGTCTCATTGTGTGGTAAATGTATACACAGGTTTTTTTTAAAAGTCTGATTTCCTGGTTTTTAAATGTTTACATCTTGTCTTATATCTATATTAGTCAACATTAGATTCAAGTTAAACTACAAAGCACTGGGAAAGCCCAAACCTCTGTGAAGGTGTAAATGGGTAGGTGTGACCTGCGGTGTAAAGCAGCTTTGAGTAGTCAAAGACTAGAAAAGCGCTATATAAGCTCAAGTCTATTTACCATTAGTTAGACAGTTATTGAGCCATTATTAACATCCCCTGAAAATTTTAGCTTAATCCTTCAAGTAGTTTTTGCCTAATCTTGCTAACAAACAAACAAACATGTACCAGCAAAATAAAAACCTCCTTGAAGGAGGTAATAAAAATATTTTACATATTTAGTCTCTGGAGAGGATTAGATGCAGCTCTTTTTCCTTCCCTTTGGAAACCCTCAGATCTAAGTGGGCGGGGCTACAGGAGGCTCAGATGATGAGCTCTGCACTGCACTGATTGGCTGTCTAAATGGCTCTGATAGGAAGTAGGATGAGGGCATACAGGCCACATGAGGACTTTCAAAACAGACATGTGGCTCTTTTCCACCAGCACGCCTTGGCCCTACTCTACTCGGCCCTACTCGATTTGCAGCGTGTTTCCACTAGCCCGGTACCTCCTAAAACAAGCTAGTCTTAGTACCTACTCCGCTCTGGTTCCAAGCGAGAAGAGTCGATAGAGTGCGATGACCTAGCATGCTAGTGGTAGCTACCATTAGCTTACCCTCATGCGTCTTTTCTTTGCAGCTTGATTGCTCTCGTCCTCGGCTTCATTCTGTTGTATAGCTTCCAAAACTCTCCTGTGCTTCTCAAGGGGTATTTCTTCTTACCACCTGCAGCCTTCTTCTGCTTTCCTTTTTTACTTGGTTGTGACAAAAAGCCACAGACTGTTGTGTTGCGCTAAAAATGACGTCACCACAGAGCTGCTCAGCGACACTGCCCCCCGTTGGGCAGGTGACTGGGGCTAGTGGAAAAGCAGCACAAGGTGAGTAGAGTCGAGTAGAGTAGAGTAGGGCTAGTGGAAAAGGGCCAATGGAGTCTGCCTGTGATGAGCAAGAACATAGCAAAAAATTCCATTGGCTTTCCGGTCAGGGAACCAGCACAATGCTAACTGATGCATTGAAAATAAAGCACCCTTGCTCCAGTCTATTGCAGACTTTCCAGAGTCAAAAATATAACTTGTAAAGTGTTTTACTGGTCCTCGATTTTAAAAATTTAATTTTATGACACTAACATGTAACTTTTTACTTTCCACTCCTTGGTGCTCATCAGTAAAACAGAATTTGCTCAGAGACCCCATTACTTGTTTTCTGGTCACTAAAAAAAGCAGGAGAGAAAGATCGACTCCTTTATCTTCCTGTTTGTTCTGAATTCCTCCTGATCCATCTGTGTACATAATTGGTGTTTGTTCAAAAGATCTTAAAAGGTACCAGAGGAACCTGAACCAGTTTTCAGTCACAGAATTTGACAAATACAGTGCGTGGCAATTCCATCAGGAGTCAGTCACACGCTGCCATTGCTCTGTGTGAGTGTGTATGCACCTCACGAAATCTTTAATTTTGATCACACTGGACAGGCAGGATGAATTCTCCTCCACCTCTTAAATTATAGAAGCTGATGTCTTGTCATGTCTGTTCATTACGGAGAGAGGAGGCAGGGAGCAGGGAAAACAAAGAGGAAAATGGTATTGATTTGTGTTTCAGCTGCAGTCTGATGCATTTGACCCGATGCACACTTTAATACATTCAGAGAGACCTTGTCATCGATCATGGCAGCTGTGAGTTAAACACACCAAGGGGACCGATGTTCTGTTTTGTTTGTTTGTTTGTCTCCGCTCTCCTTTCCCCTTCCCCTTCTGCTCAGTCCATAAGTAAACATTAAAATCAATAGACAATCTTAAACTGCAAAGTAAATTGTAGGAAATGAATGATACTTTTCTCTCAATTGAAAACGAGGCAGGAGTCGCAGGGCGGGAGATTAGAGGGGCTCTCTGTAGATTCCCCGCGACAGGCAGAGGGGCACGTCTTGGCGCCAATCTTTGATCTATAAAGAAAATGACAGATGCCAGTGGCAGCGTTTGCTCCCTAAGCCCCCGAGTCTCAGTCTATTCATGTCTCTGGATGATTTGTCCTTGATGACTTTTTGAAGCAGGTAGCAAGTTTATCAGATTACAGATGAAAAGCTTCCATTCCCACAGCGCAAGCCCAGCAAAGACAGCAGCCAGTCAGTCAGACAGTCATCACCCCGCAAATCCCAACAAATCAACGAGGATGAGAGGCAGTACTGGCATTTATTACTGTTCACTTCTGTCTGTCTGTCACAGCAAATTCATTTCATAACTGCCTGTGGCCCAGATACACACACATTCACTGTATTGATAAGGCACATCGAAGTGTGTGATTACAGCTGGTTCTGTCAGTCATAGAATAATTACTTTGTTTTGAACAAAACAATGAATGTAAGAAGAAAAATTATCATGTAGATGAAAGTTATTCACGTGGAGATGATATGAAAGTCCTTGTAACACCTAAAGTTGATATTAAGCTTGTGGTGTTATTTCAGCTCTGCTTTAGCGCTCAGGTCGTCTGTGGTGTTACAGCGCAGACTAGTGGACTAACGGAGTACCTGTCAGAGCGTCCGAGGTTGTCTCATCCAGAGCAGTTTTGTTTTTGAGTGTAGATGATAATTAAAGCAGGATTGTTTATACACGTTAGCCTTATGCACTGGATTTGCTGCTTTCTTGTGTTTTATCCTTTTGGATCCATACAGGTGCTTGAAGTCTTTAAGAAGCTCAGATTTAAAATGTTTTTTACAAAGTTTAAAAAGTTCTTGGATAAAGTGATTAAAAAGAGCTTAATACTGACTTCTTCTCCCATGACAATATTTTATCTGACTGAACAGTTTTTAGTCGGAGAAACTGAGCTATAAAACAGTTAAGTACCAAAAATATGTATATATTCTGCTTTATCACAGAAACAGTACCTATAGCAAAATCATTAATAAAGTAATGCATGTCAGAGGGTAACCATGTAAACTGGAAATGCCTGACATCATTAATCACGGTCCTCATGCTCAAAATTTTGAAAGACTTAATTAAAGAGTCTGTTATAATGAGAATTTTTAATATTTACTTACTGAGCTTTGCCATGTATCTTAATATCCATTGCTGTTGTGTTCAGTTGTCTGTAACATCTGCTTTTTACTTATTAATAAGGAAGTGCAGGAATGATTTTTTTAAACGTGAAGCTCTAATAATATGTAACTTTTGATAGTTTTTGAAAATATGCTGAAATGTTTACCTCTGATGAATTTCATGAACCCTGCTGTATGCAATTGTTATCATATCCTGCTGAAGGCTATTTAAACTAAGGTCAAGAAATTGACTTTTTTATAATCATTCAATTTTTTAAAAATTTGATAAAGGGTTAGTCAGTATCATTTTTATTTGTTTTTTTTTTCCATGTTAATGTTGGTTAAGGTAAATACATTTTCAATTTTAATAAGTGTATTTGCTGTAAGAAACACCAACAGCAAAGTGCTCATTGACCACAAGTTTTGGTATTAAAAGTTGTAGTTGAAATATGAAAATATGCATATTTAAATTTTCTTTTAGGGGAGAATTTAAAATGAATGTGTCCTGCATAATACAGCGCAGCATTTCAAGTCATTCTTGTTTTTTCAGTACTTTTGTTTGTTTTCTTCAGGTTCCAGAGCAGTCAGCACAGTCCATCATACCAGGAGATCCACAGTCGAGTCCAGAGGGCCTTACAGACACTGAGAAACTCCAAGGGACCCCAAGATGATTTATGACCTTCAATTCACTGATCTGCTCACAAGATGACCAAACATACAAACGAGACTTTGATTCAAATGTGTTAGTGTTGAATTAATCATTCTTACTGAGCTGTTACTTTGAACTGAAGAGTTAAAAGCACATATTAACTTGCCATAGGAGCAGATATCAAAACAAGGGCTGGGATGTATAGACACAGTCTTACAGTATTACTTTAAAAATTGAATGGCAGTATATAATATATCTCTTGGGTTTTTTCCTAGAAGACAAAACAAAAAAAGTGCCAGTCTGATACACATAACCTGACACACCAGATGGACTGTTTTACACATCCACAGAATGTATTTCCATTTCCATAGTATGTGAGTGAGATGAGCAGAACTTTTTCGTACAACTGGTAGATGATTGAACAAATATTATATCTGTAACATTTACTACAGGCCAGTCAGAGGTTTGCAATCACTCGCAGCTACTGCCTCTTTGTCCCCAATAGGAGGCTGATGAGCCGAGTCATCTTCAGACTTTTTAAGGCCCCAAGATTCTAAAATTTTATTTCGACATTTCAAAGCATTTTAAGGCTTGTAATTTAACATCCATGTTAAACACCTTTTTAGACTTTCACAACTATTTCAGGCCTTGTAATTCAAAAATTAAATTAATATTAAGATCTTTTCGATACTAACAATTATATTATAGACATTTAAACAGTTTTAAAGCCTTAAAAATGTAACACTTTATTTAAGATCCACTAAGATTAGATTTGAAAGTCTAATGTCCAAAGACAGAAGTCAAGACATCTGAGAAGGACAGACAGATGTTCGTCTCCATCGCTCAAGAAAGGGCTGGAGGTCAGAAGGTCTCAGGGTCAAGTCTCATCAAGCTACCTCCACCATGCTTATGTCTGTCTGTTTGTTTAATGGAAAGATTACTGAACAGATTTCGCTGAAATTTACAGGAAACGTTGGTAATGACCCAACTTAGAAATGGTTCAATTTTGGTGATGATCCAGAGAACTATGATTAGGGAATGATTTTTTGTTTTTGACCAGTAACTGTTAATCCAATAATATCAAAATGAGTGCTAGGTGTGGGTTTTCACAGTCTTGAATCCTATTATGATGCTAACTTTATCATAGAACTATTGCTTATAGATATAACAGCAATATGTGAGCTACCTCAGTGGAGGTTTGCACTCACTGAGTGCTTTCTAGTTCTAAAATGAAATAACATTAGGTTCCCATTTCAATAGTGTTGAAAACTCAGAAGCTTTTTATCAGATTTTTAACCAGAGCTACGTAAAAGAAAAACGATTAGTTGATAAATGTTTTTGGTAATATAATTTTCGGTTCTTTCCATGTTCTCATCACTTTTACATTAATTTGAACACAAAGGTGTGACTCCTGGCTGTTTACTTCCTTGATCTTTTCTGTACTCGAGGCTTTTTCTCTTGGATTGAACTGCATTGAGCTGTTGAAGGCCTGTAGCCCTCCCTGAGCACCGCACAAGTTACTGTAATACTGTGAACATATCAGAGAACTTGGCAGAGATCTAGACTGCAGAGAGACAGTGGAGTCCACACCTTCAAGGGCAGACTGAAAAAAAATTACAATTTAAGGTTTTTAACTTTTGTGTGTAAAAAAATGTAGAGTTTTTCTCAACAGTCATTATACGACACAATACTCTGGCAGTTCCGACTGTAAACACTTTTAATTGAATATTAGATCTACAAAAAAGAGATCTGCTGATCTCAGTGGGACAAACCTGGTTAAAGGTTAAAAAAAATTTTTTTCCTGCATCAGCATCATCAGAAACTATATCAATAAAAACATTTTGTAGGTACCAACATCTTTCAAACTCAACATGTTGCCCAGCCCTGACACCAACATGCATGCTCACTAACCCTCTTAACCTCCTTATTTTATAATCCAGTGAGTCAAACGGCCTCTCACACATGTATCTTCATTTATCTCCCTTTGATGTTCTTTCTATTTCAAACCATCCAGAGCACCTGCTGAGCCGTGCTTGTCGTCGAGTAACTCTTTGAAAAGGCAGGAAATGTGCAGGGGTTACATTCAAAAGCAAGGCTTCTCACCCACCCGTCAGCTGGGCTGCTTTTTCAAAAACGCCCCGTTGGTGAATCCAAACAGAGATGTCGTCTAATTTCTCTAAAGCTGTGTGTGAAATTGGCTTGGGTATAAAGAAGCCCCATTTTCTGTGTGTGTGTGTGTGAGGAGGCGACGTGGTGGATGTAAGCTGCAGCTGTTAAGGGCTCATCTCTCACAGCACAAAAGAGAGACAAGAAGGTAGCCAAGAGCCACCGATGGGAGCCAGCAGCTAAAAGAGACTGAAGAGATTTAAGAGAGAGGAGGAACAAAAGTAATCCTGAATCAAAGAGGAGACGACACAAAGCACGTCACCTGAACATAATCATTTATAACCACAGTGTTACACTGAAATGTCTCAAACATACACAGCAGACAGTGTGCAGGCTGAATGCCCTCATCACAGGTTATCTGCTCTTCATAATGAACCCTTGATCTGTCTGCTCGTACCCTCTGCCATCAGGGGCTCACATTCATGGTTTATCACTGCTTTTAAAATGAAAGCAACAAAGTGATTTACTTAGGCAACTGCTTTACATATTTATGAGATGTTAAAGTAATGTTTAACATGAAATCTGGAACAAATAATGATTCAAATTTGATAATGAGTTTCTCTTTGAGTCAAATTGACCATGTGTACATCTTAACGATGAGCCAAAGGATTCATTTTACAGCTTCATCTCTTACAGTGTCAGTTTATGGAAGAGTATGAGGGCCAGATGAGAAATGAGGGATACTGACACTAGGCGGACATTTTCTCCCAATTATGCTTCTTGTCAAAAGAAAAAGAGTGATAAGACTGACAATTTTGAGAATAATGTCTTGATTAATAATGTCCAGAGTTTAATTAAAACGTGGACAAATATGTCATAATGTCAAGAATTAAGTCATAACTAGAAGTGCTCTGAGAGCACAAACCTTCACAAAGGCATTTCCAACATTGTCGGGTGAGTTACTGTCAAGAAAGAGGAAAACTGCCCTGTTTTGTCATGTGAACAAGTCCTTAAAAAAATCCTGAACCAAAATCTTACTATACAACAAAGGCTAGTTCCGTTTTGTGCCATGATTTTAACCAGTTTTGGTACATACTTTTTATAATTATCATGTTCACAAACCCTTGCCGAAGGTAATAATAATAAAAATAAAAAAACTGTCAAATTTAAACTTAAGTTACAAAGTTTTGGAGTTATTAAATATGATTAAATGTGATTCTTTCTCTCCCAAAATTGTGGCCTAATTCAGCATTTGGGTTACTTTTTCTCAACCCTTTTCTCTTGAACAGCATCATAATAAGGTACCTTGTCTCTCTCATGCCTGACGTTGTCTCTGCTCTCTCTCAAAGTTTTACTTTGTTATATATTTTTAATTTGCTTTAATATTCAATATTTTACTCACTTAACAAGTGTATACTGATCCTAGATGTTTCCTGAAAGCATTTTTCCCAAGTTTCTGGTTAAATAGTTGTTTAAATCTATAATTTTGGCATGCTTGTAAACCCCTTTGTTTCAGCCCTGCTCAGAACAGACTGTTTTAGTGTTCATCTCGTGAGGTGTGTCTGGCCGTCCACCTCTTCAGCAGTAGATGTTGCTTCAGCTTCCTGATGCTAAGCTGTAATATGTCACATGTCTAGACATCCACTCACCCTGATAAGGTGAAAAAAAAATCCCATGCTGCTAGGGAGAGGAGCCTGACAGATCCCTTCATTACATCACCAGCAGACGGTTTTAACGATTTTGCATGATGTGACTCACAAACGCCTTTCCTCTAAATGTTTACTGATGTTTATCATGCTGATTTTTGGTGAAGCAGTCAAATCTGATGACTTTGATTTTACATTTAAATTTTCAGTGGAAAGAATTCTGCACATTTCTTGCCAACCACTCTGTGCCTTATTAACATTTCCATGTTTATGTAGCATGTTGTCACTTAAAAAATTCAATGTACACACTCATTCTGAAATGTTTTTTTAAAGAGACTATGGCAGAAAGAACAGTGTTTCAATGGTTGTTGCCTTTAATGATGATATGACATGGAGAGAAATGTGTAGTTGAGATTGAGCACATATTTGTGTAAGTTATTAGAAATGATTGATTTTTTTCATCCCACAGAGCATGTTCAGGGATGAGCCAAATGTTCATTAAGTTATAAGTTCAGTTTGGGAGAAGCTTGACAAACGTGTCCATCGAAATATATTTTTAATGTTAATATAATCATTGTAAAGTACAATAATTACGATGTCTGCAGCAAACTATCAGAAGAAAAACGTTTGATTAAAAATCTGTGTTTTAAGTTACATGTTTTCTAGTAACTGTACAAAGTCATGTCTCTTCATTCACACACAAAAATCACTTTTGGAGATGATCAGAAGTTTGTAAAAAGTGACAACTGATGTCCTTTTCCACTTCAAATAATTTTCTTTCAAATCCTCAATAAACGATAAACCTGATGGTCAGAGCAGGTGACAGGGTGTATAAAAATCCATTTGGAGTAGTCTCCTTTATTTTTTATGGGATTTGTTATGCTTGTGTCTCCTGCCCGCTCCCTGCGCAGCTTTCTCTGCCATGGCATTCAGGTACTTCTTCTTGTTGTTGCTGCAAAAAAAGAGAATCAAATATATTTAATTAATCTGCTTTGAAAAAAATTGGGCAAAGAATATTTAAAGTCTTGATTTGCTGTATAAATACTCCAACATAAGAACCATTTGTGCAACATGTGGTGTCCTACACTTCATAAAGAGGCAATTAAACTAAAGAACCTTTATCAGAAACCTCAGTTGGATAAAAGATTGGTTCATTTTTTTGATAGATCCATTAAATAATTACTTCTTTATTGCATGTGTAAAACACACTGGACAGCCTGTATTTCTTTCTGTCAGAACAATAATAGGTACGTGCACAAATATTATAAATATATCCATGCCCTACATCAGAGTCTTTGTGTGCATGTTTTTCTAGTTTCTGAGTTAATTTTGTGAGCTGGAGAGCTCATGGGAATAGTGCACCAAAGTGTCATGCCGCCTCTTATTTCAGTTGTCGGTATCATTGTAAACCCTTATGATTTTATCAACAAATGCTCTTCTGTCGAAATACTGACAGGACGTGTCATTGTACGGCATGTGTGAGTGAGTAACGCTCAGTAAGTGTGTGCTTGGATCTCGTTGATGTTTGTCCTAAATGAATCTTGTACCGCTTTCACACTAAAATTAGCGGGTCAACAGGTGTTGACCCGCTACCAATCGGCAATTGACTCTTTTCCTACTGCCAGCAGACGGGTTTAATCAGCAGCAGACAAGCTGCATGGCTTTGTTTATTCCTCTGGCGCATCAAGCTGATGTCATCATGTTGATGACATCATCACATAGCTCCTTGATGCAAACAATGGAAAGGAACACAGGGGCCATGGACAGGGTTTTCTGTACTTTTATCTCTCTTTAAAAATGTACAAACTCTGCACTGATGTTGCAAAGGCGGATGGAATTAGTTGCTGAGATGGCAAAGAGTCATGTACGTTACAGACAGAGGGATGGGTGTGATATTGTGCCGACGTCATCTGTAAATTAGCGTGTTGACCCAGGTGTGATGTTCTCACTGAAGCAAATCGAAGGCGAGCCAATTAAAATCCGTGTCGCTTGTAGGGTTAGCCAACCAGGGTCGAAATTCCGATTAAACCCTTTCAAACTGCCGACAGGAGCTGACTGTTACCAGGTTTAAACAGGTTTTTGGTCAGTCTGAAAGGGGCATTAAAGTAGCAGAAGCACCCTATACCAAAAACTTTGAAGTGGCTTTTTGGTCATGTCATATGCCAGCTTTATGCACAATACTATTTTTAGACAGAAACAACTTTGGATGAAAAAAACAGCAAATCTTCAATTGCTGTTTGTGAGCCCACAGTGAAAAAAATTAGACCTATGATTAGAAAATATGAAAGACACCTGAGCTGCAGGCTAAAGGACTTTGTGTCAGACAGCATAGAGATCATTCTGCTCTAAAGTACACAAGTCAGTGTGCCTGACAGCAGACAATCAGAATCTCTCATTAAATCCTCAGATTTATTACTTTATAATGTTCTTTAACGTGTCTGAAATGGTGAGATGATCAAAACTTTAACCTACCACTGCAGTCTTTTCTCGAGTACAGATTTGTCTCAACAAACTTGGAGCCCACCGCAGTGTTTGTCAAGTGTTTTGAACTGGAGATACCAGGACGTACATGTACCACTAGTTTGTACTTTTATAAATAACATTCATTTCACAGAGTCATGTCAGAACGATAGATGAGCTTACACCATTCTAAACAACGCACATTTTCTTCTAATCTTCCGTTTTGAAGCATGTCAGTGTGATTTGATGGAATAAAACATTTACAAGTGTCTGTGTTTGATTTTGACTTACTGTCTGAACTCAGCGTCAGCCAACAGCTCTTCCACCATGGTCCTCTTTCTTTCCTTCTTTGGTATACGGGAATGATAAAAGTCAACCGGACTGTCCACAACTGTTCCCATCTGCAACACGAACAATCAAAGATTAACACATGGGTACATTTTGATCTGGTTCATTTTTAAGATGGCTATTTTAAAAAAACATTATGAGCTTCATACAATGAATTTCTGTTACTAATCAAAACCTGCAAAGTCTTTTCTACTCATTCTGTATGACCATATTGTCATTGAGGTACAATAAATGAATATTGATTCTTTTTCTTATAAACAGGCTGTTTTTTAAGTGACCTGAAAGTATTTGGGAAACCCGTCTCTGTCGTTCTTCTTGTAGAATCTCTTTGAATCCATGGATCCTCTCATCTTCAGGACGTGAAGGTCTCCTTTCAGCTCCTTAGTGATCTCAGGAGCTTTCATGTTAAACCAGCCATCGCCTGTCGATTTCTGCCTCTCCTCCTGGGAAAAACATAGATTTAAGTCTTTGAAAGAGATTTAAAAAGTGTGGAGTTTGAGTTAGAAAGTGCTGTGATACTACTGATGGCATCTGGATCGTATTGGTATGATTCTGACACACTGATCTGGCATAACATTATGACCACTGACAGGTAAAGTCTCTCTTCATGAAGGCACCTGTTAGTAGGAGGCAACAAATGTACATTTTGTCCTAAATGTTGATGTTAGTATCAGAAAAATGGGCAAGATTGAGGATTTGAGTGGCCAAAGTGTGGTGGCTCGATGACTGAGCCAGAGCAGCTCCAAACTGCTTCACTCGTCGGGTGCTCCCGGTCTGCAGTGGTCAGTATTTATCAGAAATGGTGGAGCAGTGAACTGGTGACAGAGTCAAGGTGGGCAAAAGCTCATAGATGCATGTGGGGCGTACAGGCTGACCCGATAGAAGAGCTACTGTTTAGGGTTCAGTCTTCACCGTGCACTGATAGCTCCAGGCAGGGTGATGGTGGTCCTAATGTTATGTCTGATCAGTATAATCAGGGCTCCTACACTCTTTCTGGAATATTTTAGGACCTAAGCTGAAAAAAAGGCAAACTCTTAGCAGTGTAGAACAAATAAAATCAACACAAATTAAGTCAAACTTTTCCCCATAACGTCCTAAAATGCTGCCTTGTTAAAGTGAGATCTTTATTTAACTAAAATGTTAGAGGCCAGTGTGCCAAATATGAATTTGAAAACAGAATATCAAGATGCACTGCTCCCCCAGGAGGGAAACGATGCAACGGGAGATTGTGTTTTTCTATGAAGTTATAATGTACAGCAGCCGATCACTGCCGCAGTCTTTTCCTGAGTATTTTAACCCTATAAAGCCAATTGTATCATATTTGATACATACTTTTATAATACCTCTATCTACTCAATATGATCAACAAATTACAAAAAAAAACCATCTTAATACAATCAGATAAATGATAAAAATGTCCTCAAATGGATAATCAGTTGCCAAAAACACCTAATGTATCAAATGAGATACGAAAAATCGACATGTTGAATTTTATGGACATTTTAATATTTTTAGTATTTTAGCAGAAAGTGAAACAAACATTTCAGCTCCAAAAAATTAGAACTTTCTGGCTATAATCTATGGTCTTGGGCCTTAAAGGGTTAAAGTAGTCCCCAACAGTCCAAATCAAAGATAATAAAAGCCATATCGATTTAAAAATAAGACCCTTTAAATGTCAAAAAGCAAATGTAAAACCTTCTAAGAGCTTTTAAGAATTTGCAGGAACCCTGATAATGTACGTCATGGGGGATTTACAAACTCACACTTTTTTAGACCATGATGAAGACTTGCCAGAGCAAAGAGCCCAAATAAAACTTACTCTGTGTTTCAACTTTAAGGCTTGTTTAGATTCACTGTACGGAGGCACAGCATCTCTCTTCTCAAAGTCTGGTCCAATCACACTCTTCTTCATCACCTGTGGAAAACAGAAAAATAAAAACTGTGAAGCTGCAAAGCACCGCGCTCTGCCGACGGCCTCACAGCAGTGCAGGCGTCGTTGGATTTACTCGTCCTTGCATAACTCTAAAGTTCTTTATTCATGCTGCATCACATACGCTTCAAAAGGTGAAAATCAATCACTTATTTACCTCATCTTGGATCTTCTTTTGCTTTTGTTTTTGCAGCGAGCCGGAGACAGGTTTTGATTTGCTGCCATCAAAGTTGATGTATAAACCTCCGAGCTCCTTCACTCTGATGCCGGGGTCAATACGGCTCGACAATTCCTTCCTGAAACACACAGGAATAAAACAAAAGTCTTCAGGAACAGAAGTAATATCAATCTTTTTTTAAACCTCTAATTACATTTATACTGTTAATAATATACTGATTTACAAAAACGGCCTTAATGTGTTATTTCTACTGAACAGCTCTGATCAAACAGAGCCAGTGTTGAAACAACTCCACATTTTCAGTCCTTTTCCTTAGCTGCAGGACAGTGGGCAAGTGTTTGATGTTTTTTCCAATATTATATAACTAAACCTGTTAAACAATCACACTGAGAAGATTTATCAAGGAAAACTAAAGTGTGGTATGGCACGGCTGAGAGGATTTAAAGATCCAGTGCTAAGGAACAGATCTCAACTAATGAAATGTCTGTTCAGTACAAGGTTTACAAAACCATATGATCATATTTCTAAGATATTAACATCATAATCAATCAAATCAAATAAGTGAAAATTAATCCATTTATGTAAGTAGAGCTGTCTTTCTACCTACTGCCAACAAAAAGAGGTGTAGAGTATAAAAACATTTACTGACGGTTGTATATATTTTATCAACTCAGATTACAATGACAATATTTTCAGAATTAATTCAGTAACAAATATAACAAGGCACTGATTCACACCTTTAAAGGGTCGACTTTTTTGTGTAGTGGTTTTTATTTCAAAGTCGAGGTGTAAGACTAAAAAGGATCAGGATTTTTCTGTCAAAGCAGAAGCAGTGAGATCTTAAAATCTCGTCTGAAAATGAATTTTTAGACACTTCCTTTTACATGATTCTGTCCATATTAGCTTATATGTTTGTCATTTCTTTCATTTTATCTATGAATATTAGTTTCATTTTTGACGTTTGCTTTTTGTCTTGTCTGACTTAACTCTCTTTTTTTTAACTTACTTGTTTTATTTTTTTTAAGTTCCCTGTTCTTATCCTCCTCACAGTTTCTCATTGTTTTATTCCTGTTATTACTTCCTTTTCTTGTTTTGACATACTCAGTTTTTATTATCACTATTTTTATTTCACTTTATTTCATGAATTGATTTATTATTTTTGTATTTATTATTTTATTCATCTATTTTTTCTCTTTTTACCAGTCCTCTATGTCTATGATGTTGTGAACCTTCAACAGTCTTAAATTTATCTTTGTATTTGTAAATCTATTATCTATCAACCGTCTTATCATCTCCTTGACATTATGCATCATACCAGCTGTTTCAATCCTACCAGTTTATTCTGTTTTCTTCCATTTTGTTGCTTCAGTTAACGTGACCTTCTGTGCCTTTTCCATTTTCCCCCTTTTCATCCATCCTGTATTTTAACTCATCTTCCTATCGTATATATATATATATATATATATTCCTATGTCCTCATTTATTCATCTTATTTTATTTTAAGTAACTTGATGTTACTCAGACATTCATTTTCACACTTGCAACTTATACTAATGTAGTACAAATCAATTTAGTACTTTATTTTCCAGCTTAGCACTTTCAGTCCTTTTCTGTTTAACTTTCTGTGTTTGCATTGTTTCTGTCTTCGTTTGGCCTGATTGTTGATGCTCATTTCATGCTGAGTTTTGTCCGTTAAAGCACTTAGAAATCATCGGTTTTTAAAGGTGCTAATACATCAGGTTATAATTATATGATATTATATATCTTTAAAAGACTGATACCAATACTGGCTGTGCGTAAAAAAAAAAAAAAAACACCCGAGGTAAAACAAACAGGTTTTTATGATGACTCTTGCACAGACGTGAAATCCTCATAAGGTTGTACTCCCACAAAAAAGTCAAAGAGGAGGTAAAATGATTATAGATTATTAGTCAGGGGGTATGCTGACTTTGGCAGCTCTACTACACCGAGTGCAAACTGATCGGAGGATTTTTAAACTGAGGGCTAACAGCGCACTCTGCTGGACAAACTATCGAATGACACAGAGTCTGGACCATCCTGTTTATTTTTTGTTATTTAAAATTGTATTATTTAGTGTTTTCCTGAGTAGATGACCCACCCTGAGACTCAAAATATTTAGTTTTAACAGTTTCAAACAGAAAAAAGATGAGAAAACTGTGTTTATATCTAGAACAGTCTAAAATAACCTTTATTTGATTAAAAAATAGTTGCCTTAGCTAATGCTCATTTAAAAATATAACCTGCATGACACACCTACAGTGATGTCTTTTAAACACAAGATAACAGTTAAAATGTTCAGTCTAAATGAAGACTTCAAATGTCTTTTTATTTAATATCAGAATAACTTGTATAATTTGAAAAAATTTCAAATGAAACCGATACCTGTTCAGAGCCATGGAAAAACAGAATTCTAGTGGCTCATCTATTGTTTTATCAACGTTTAAAGGTTAATACAGAACACTGCCTTTATACTTCAGATATGTAAGAACTATTTCTTCAGGAACTTTTTGCTCCTGTCCATCTTCATCAGTACTCCAAATTTTGCCTCTTTATCGGACTATGACAGCGCTCTCTCTCTCTATTCATTTTGATTTGGTACGTTTTGAGACATAAGTCTTTAAATTAAGCAAAATGTTATTTTAAAACACACGGCATTAGAAACAAAATCCTGAAAACTTCAATTGATCAAAAAAATTATGTGTGTTGGGCAATTTTGAGAGTGTGGGTGTTAGAGTACGACTTCTGATGACTACAAAAAGCCAATTAACCATCATGAAATGAAGTGATTACTCTTTTCAGGGAATATCAGAAAATCTAGATTAAACTTTTATACTTTCATGAGACCCTCTTCAGAGATCTTCGTTTATTTAACTGCTTAAATTAATGGCACATTTGTAGAGAATGTTTTGTATTGATTGCATTGTATTACATTGAAAAGTCTTATCATTAACTCCTGTTCATTAATGGTCAAAAAGGCTAAGATTTTTTTTTTCTTTTTGCCCATCTGCCACAGTGGCAAGTAGATTGAAGACTGAGAAAGACACTTGATTATCTGACCTGCCACGTCATTCCATCTTCACTGAAATGGATTGATCTTTAACAGAACAATGAGGGATTATGGATTTCAGGTAATGTATTACATTGCATAGTCTTAGCACTAACTCGTGTTCAGTAATGCTCAAAAAGGCTAAGATTTTTTTTTTCTTTTTGCCCATCTGCCACAGTGGCAAGTAGATTGAAGACTGAGAAAGACACTTGATTATCTGACCTGCCACGTCATTCCATCTTTCACTGAAATGGATTGATCTTTAACAGAACAATGAGGGATTATGGATTTCAGGTAATGCTGCAAAATCCTGGGAATTTTCAAAGTTGAAAACTTTCCATGAGGGTTAACTGGAATTAACAGGAATAAAATGCACTTTAAAAAACTGAAGTTAGTGGAGTTGGAGAAGACCCATTTTAACATAATCTTGACTAAAACAACAAGATTTCATACAAATATATTTTAGAATATTTTTACTGTAACTCAGTCACATGCACACTGCTGGGGTACTGAGGCCACGCCCCCTTCATGCACAGATGTGAAGCTGAACTTAAGTTTTACTGATGGATACACTTATTGAAATCTTATGTTTTATTAATTGTATCATTTTGCATGGACATTACCATTGACCAAACAAAATGTTTTAATCATGTTTGGATATGACAGTTTGTTTAAATTACCCCCAATTTCCAGTTAATTCCATTTAAACTCTCATAATTCCCATAAAACAATTTAATTTATACAAAATGATTTTTTTAATATATCAATCTACAGATAAAATTGTTTACTTGTTATTTAGTGTGGTTGGGGTCTCCATTTGAGTAAGCCTCTCCAAAGTCGATACAATAACTAAACCTTAACTGAGAACCAAGATAATAAATTGATAGTATAAGATGAGAGCCATTAAAATTAATAAGTATTAGAGTGTAAACTGCTGGTGATTAGTGTCATTGCACATAATCTTATGATGTTTACCCTCCACCATGGCTGTTCTGTTGACCAGATTGAACTCCCCCTGCACCAAAACACTGCATTTGCCGGATGGCTGATAGTAACTTCAAACCCTGCTATGTGATTTATAGATGGAGGCAATCTGAAGGTGATGAGCTGAATAACAAACACAATGTTAGTTTTACTTACACAAAAAACCCTCTAAGATCCAGAATCAAACCAGGAAACACGACCACTGAAAAAGTTTAGTCTTTAAATTCAAAAGCTCACAATTTGATATTTTTTAACCGGATTTTACTTTAATAATAAAAACAAGATTATGCCCTCCATAAAGAAGAATGTGGCCTTCAACCTTGTTGAATTAACACTACCACTGTAAACGATTCATTATATTAATGACCTTAAATATTTCCCGGTTAAGAAATTTCATTTTTTTAGGCCTTAATTTTTGCTTTTTAAAGTTTATCATATTTAATACCCACCAGAATACCCTGTATGTTGCATTAGTACCAATCAGGTTTGAAATATAAAACATTTTCCAGACACTAAAGTTTATGATCTAATATTGTCAAACTATTTTTATATTTTCATTTTGGTATTCCATTCAGGTAACAATATCCCCATCACCCTGTCCTAATACTTACACTTTAGGATCTCTGCTTGAGAAGAGGATCATTGAATCTTCATCTTCTTCATCGTCGCCCTCTTCATCCACAAACTCCTCATCTTCCTCCTCCTGCTCTGCTCCCTCTTTCTTTGCAGCTTTCTTCTCGTCTTCCTCTCCTGTCTGCGCCTCTTTGTAGTAGTCCTCATCAGCGTCCTGTCCAGGCCGGGTGTCGATCACAAACAGTCCCTCAACTGACGAACATGCAGCCTCTGAGCTTTTGGAGGGTCCTCCTCTCTCCTCCATCACTTCCTCCTCTTCAGAAACCTCCATCTCATCCTCTTCATCAGACTCCTCATCCTCACTGCTGTCCAACAGGCTGATGACTTTAGTTTTCTCCACTGTGACATCTTTTGGTTGCTCAGGAACTGACTCCACTGTGATCTTGTGCTCCTCACTGGATGTCACCTGAATGGACTCGACCACCTGCTGATCATCTCCATTCAATGTGCTTACTTCCATTTTCTCCTCCTTCTCCTCCTCCTCCTCCTCCTCCTCCTCCTCCTCCTCCTCTCTGGGCCTAGTTTCCACAACAACCACCTTGTCTACAGCCTCATTTTCCTGTGAAGAGCGGGTGTCTGCATCATGGTCCTCCTCTTTGTCTTGTGTCTCCTCTGTGATGACAGGAGAGCTCTCACATGTTGTTTCTGGGACTGAAGGCTCTTCCTGCTGCGATGGTGCTTCAGTTTGCTGCAGCGTTTCCATCTCTGAGGCGTCCTCATGCTTTCTCTCAGCGTACGGCTCCTCCTGCTGGTGTCCCACAGCCACTGCAGCTTCACTGACGGCCTCTTCTGATACATGGGAGTTGTCTTCTGGAGTAAGGTTTTCCTCTGGTTCCTCTACTAGGCTCTTATCTTCCTCCAGCAGCGTGCTGTCTGCGTCCTCGGCGATCACCGTGCTGTCTAACTTTGACTCACTGAGCAGAGTGTCGTGTTCCTCGGCCACCTCTGCAGATTCTTCCTGAACGCTGAGATCCTTTGCAGACTTTCTGCTGCTACCCGAGCCTGTACGGCTGCTGCAGGGAGTATGCACGTCTGTCAGATCAGAGGCAACATCAGCAGCTTTGGGACCTGGCCTTCTGCGTCTCTGTGAGGTCCTGGTCTGCGAAGGCCCGGATTCAGAGTCACATGACAGGGGCTTGCTGATGTCTTCGTTATCTGAGGCCTTCCCTCTAGTTGAACGAGTCCTCCTTGCAGGAGAGCTGGAGCTTTCTGCTGCTTCGTCTTCTAGGTGGATTGGGATTGGACCGGTCTGTCTCCTTGATCGAGTTGATCTACGGGTGGTGGACTTAGAAACTCCGGACAGACTGGACATGCAGCTCTCTGCATCTGAGAGCTCAGACTCTTCTGTCTGCGGTTTGGCAGACGACCTAGAGCGGGTTTTTCTCTGACTTCTGGTTGCTCTCAGTGGTTCAGACACCACAGAGCTGCAGGACTCAGATTCCTTGACAACTCTCTGTTTGACCTCGTCAGTCCTCGTAGTTTTCTTCCGTGTGCTCCTGCGGACACTTGAGCATGACTCCACCTCAGATATTTCCTCGTCCTCCTGGCTCGCTGTGTGTGGCGCTCCCCTCCTCCGCCTCATGCGGGTCATCGGTGGCTCAGTGTTGGACACAGCAGAGCAGCAGGACTCTACATCTGAATGGTCTGCCTCATGAACGGAGCCCACGGGTGTGCACGGCTGTTCCGGACTGTGCAGCCTGGACGCTCTGGTGCATCTTTTCATCGAGGGTGTGGGTGGAGATGCTCCGGCCTCTTCCACACATTTTTCCAGCTGGCTGCTGGTTTCTGTGAGGGCACTGTGGGTGGGGCTCTCTGCTTGTTTAGCTGTCCTCCTGGTTCTTCTGCCTGTAGACGGTGTGGCCTGTGAGGCAGGAATAAGAGGGTCAATAGAGCAGCTAATTCAATGGAAGCATTAAAGAGTTTCTGTTTGGCCTTTACCTGGGGTTAAACCTTTTGATGATGGCTAGATTGTGTTCACAATCACTAATGTTTAAAAACTTTTTCACGCACTGATATTCCTGATCCACCTCTATGTTTCTCTCTGTCTGAGACACTGTGTGACGCTCCTGGGGACCCCAGTCTGCTCTGATTGGTGATAGAGCTACACAGTGAAAATGGGTCAGTTCGGCATTATTCATCTCCATGTTTTCAACAGCTCTGCATCCTACTATAATCTATTCCCCACACTGGGCTTGCACCCTGAGCTTTGGTTTTGTCTAAACAATGGTAGGGCAGTGGTGGATCTATTCGAGGCACTCGGGGTGTGAGCTGTTTTAGGCAGCTTTGGTACAGTTCACTGGAGCAAAGGAAGAAGTCCTTACGCCACAGACTTTGCCGTCTTTGATACAGAAGTGTGATTTCATGCAGGAAAAACATGTTGAACACTGAAGGACAAACAAAATTTAAAGGGCATGATATGACATCTTTAACAGAGGAGATGAGAACACAGGTTTAAAGAGTTTAATAGTTTTAATGTGTTTTATTACAAAAGATTATCCCTGGGTAGCTGAGACAAATCCAAGCATCTGGGAGACCAAAAAGAGAAACTGTCATGCTTTTTCTTTGCCTCTGATTATTGACTTGTTTGCTTGCTTTTGGTCACTTTTTGGTGTTATTCTCCAATGTCCGTATCCGTTCTCATGTTTGATCAGAATAACAGATCAGAGTTTGTACAACAGGAGATTTCTTCTGCCCACCAGGAAGCATCTTTTCTAAATCAACAGTTATCTTTGTTCGATGTCAGTGTTAAATTCAAATGACAAATTATATTTGAATTCTCTGAACCAAAACTTCTTGTCACAGTTTGCAGTTTGTTAGTATTTCAATCATACACTTTAGTAAAAGCTGCAGAAAACAACCTAACACACAGATCCACAAATATGCCTACAACACCGACTTGATGGTGTTGATTTGATCAAGTTTCCAGGAAAGCAAGATAGTTAATTGAATTTCAATTTCTTTTGAAAACTACTGGTTCACACTAGTATTAAAACAGAATAGCTGAGATGAAAGATTACTTTGCCACGGAACATGTTGCACTTGCTTTTACTTTTTCCATCTGTTACCACTTAATAATGTTTGTTTTGTTTCACATTTATTTGTGTCTATTGCTTTTAACTTGCTGTTCAAAATCATAGAGTAAAGAGTATTTCAGTACAATTACTACACGTGCTGCAGGTCGTAAAATCCCTCAATAATAACGTAGTAAATACCTATCAAAATAATCGGTTTTTGAAGCAGATCTAATTTCCAGACACGTTTAATTCTAAGAACTTTCAAACCACTATGAACGTATATACGTCACACAATGATCAGTCCTGACCACACTGAGGTCTTACATACAGAAATAAGAATAACACGTGAAGTCTGCGGCTGGAGGAAAAGGGCCAACCCGGTGTTGTGCCATATAAGCGTGTGGTTAAGAATATGGATTATTATTTTCTAATAGGAGAGTATTAGGCTCCTCGTGAAAAAGTTAGTGATTCAGAGGAACAGTAAGGTGTGGAGATCACAGAGGAGATCAGAGCTCAATGAAAATGAAGGAGACATAAAAAACTGAAACATCAGTCTGAATGAACAGCGGGACTTTATATTACTCTTTCCCTACTTTAATGTAACATCAAAATAAAAGTGAACCCGCAGGATTTTGCCAGCTCACGTCACAACACTGGATCCATAGGGTCCACGTGAGCACCTAAGTGGGGCAGCAAACAGACCCGGCACGAGCTCCTGATCGCAGATTCAACATAAATGTGACACGCGGACATGAACGAATTTAACCAAAGCCTCGCTGAAACACATACCTGAGCATCAGAGGACATGTCAGCCTTTGTTTTATCTGGGGAGCCCACGCGCACCCCTCTCCTGGTGGCCACCATCTTGGATTCTGATGCCTCTTCTTTCCGGTTTGAGGACTAGACTTGACTAATCGATAAACAGCAGCCCGATACAGCCTGACCAGACGATCACCGATCGCTCGATCGTGGGAGTACAGCAAATGTAAAGCATGTTTGGAGGAGGTTAATGTCTTTATGTGTGTTATATTACATTAGATAATTAATAAATCCATCTTTCTTGATCAAACTGAATATCAGAAATGCAGCGCTCGGCGCCATTTTAAAAATGACAGGCACTTTTTAGAACAAACATGGTGTATTTTTAACAGTGTGACAATTTATCAACTCAACATGCAAACACATCACAACACCGCATTGAGTGACTGTAAATTTACATCAACCCTAATTACTGATCCGGATATAAATATAACACAGAGAGGTCTGATGTGAAAACAGTTTAAAAATTTAACTGGTATTTATCTTATCTTAATATTAATTCACACTTTTATCTACTTTATAACTAAATTATCAAACCAACAGAAAAAGGGTACCTGTCAAGTGGGAGGATATGTTATGATTTGATGGATAAATTCATTGTTTCTGTCAGGTCTCAAGTTTAATACTTCTACAGAGGCTTTTTCATCCACACCAGAGGATTTCAAATTTCAAAAAGAAAACATCAATATACATGTGCCAAATAACAAAACATTATAAAAAAAAATAAAATATTTTGATAGAAATTATGACTGAACAGATCAAGTTTAAAACAAATACTGATTGTGAGAAGCTGACTTTGACTGTAATCTTCTGCCAGTGTTTTTCCTGATCAAACCAAGAGACAATATACAGAAAGACACTCAACAGTGTCTCCCTAATACTTCAAAAATGATTCATTGATTAGTTCGAACACATTTACAAAATAACTTTAAACAGGATGGATTTTTTTTCAGTTTCAATAAGTCTTTTTCAACATATACAGTACAGGCCAATGTTTGGACACACCTTCCCATTCAATGTGTTTACTTTTATTTTCATCACTAGTTACATTGTAGATTCTCAGTGAAGTAATGATGGCCACTTGTTTCTCTTAACTTAGATGACTGGTTCTTGCCATAATATTATTAAAAGTGTCTAATAGGGCTGTTGGCTGTGCATCAGCCTGACTTCTGAAGAACACAAAAGATGGTGCCAACCCCATTAAAAAGGCAAGAAATTCCAGTTATTAACCCTGGAAAGGCACACCTGAGAAGTGAAAACCATTTCAGGTGACTCTTAAAGAGAATGCCAAAAGTCTGCAAAGCAGTAATCAGAGCAAAGGGTGGATACTTTGAAAATAGAATATAAAGACATTAGTTTAATTATTTCACACTGTTTTGTTAAGTACACTTAGTAATTCCACGTGTTCATTCATAGTTTTGATTCCTTCAGTGAGAATTTACAATGTAAATAGCGATGAATATAAAGAAAACACATCGAATGAGAAGGTGTGTCCAAACTTTTGGCCTGTACAGTATATTCATAAACCAAGAGAAATAAAGCAGTTCATGTTTCTTTATGACAAAATTTATTTTCAAATATGCAATAGACCATTTTAGAATTGCAGGTCACAGAATGGGATAGAGTAGGAATAATACACTTTAACTTTGAATAACATATATCAAATTAAAATTTGCATATGCATTGCAGAAACATGTCACTTTGGGCTTATGTGGAGTTTGCATGGTTTTCTTCTGTCTCATCCCACAGATAAAAAAACAAGATCATGACTGGTTATTGGTGGTTCTTAATCTGAAGTACCTAAAACGTTGTATTGCTTTATTTCAGCAATTTGACTGGTTAGCAGCTACTCCAGAATGTGCCCTACCTCGAGCTCAATGTCAGCTAGTCTAGGCTCCAGTCCAAAGTGACACTGAAAGTGATAATCAGCAAAGGTGTTGGATAAATGTTCTTACAGACATGTTAAGGCAATTTTAAAGCTCACTTATTAAAATGCTTAAAAATCAAATTATTTATCATCACTATGACTTAATATTACAAATAGAAAAGACCAGTTAGAGTTTGATTCAATTATTTTAATAAAGCCAATTCAAGATATACAGATATATATCAACACAAACATGTTTGCAGTACAACAGATCATCTTTGTAAGATTTTCATCCTGTCTGAAAACAGCCATGACTCATAAATAAAAAACATCTTCCTCAGTGTTAACACATTTTCATACTCTTCTGCACAGTGTCCAGTGCTACCACAACACAGCACACAGAGGGACTGAACCTGCTTTATTGCTGTAGTTTCCACCCTTGAATAATCTCATGAGCATGTGGTGAGTAAACATTAAAACGTATCATTACAAACAAGACAGACAAGAAAGCTTGGTAAAATATAGATCACTAAGTATTTGTCAAACCACTTAAAAATCTAATTTAATCAATCTTATAAAATTAACCTCTAATTTGAAGGTGAGTTCTAGTTGGTGCATAATTTTTCTAAATGTAGGAATGCAAACCGTGTTATGTACAGCAAAGCAAATGTAATTACAAGAATAAAAACAGGCTTTCACTTCCAAAAACTTTTGAATCACTCAGTAATGAAAATGAAGATGATCCTCTTCCTTTTTGTCTTTGCCCTACCAACTAATGGCCTTATTTATCATACATTAAAGCTTGATGTACACAGAAAAAGCTAGGACAAACTGGGAATGAGGACAGTATAGAGCAGAGGCACTTCAAGTTAGAAAAAGTTCCAAGACCGTTGACGTTAATCCAACTTTTCTAACCAAAATTTCCATCCATCACAGCAGCTTCTACTGTGTTGATGGATAAACGTTTTCCACCGAACTCCACTTTTACCATCTTCTCTCTGAAAACTGACCCTGGAGTTTGTCCTCTTCATTCTAGCTCTGTTTCTGCATCACAGAGGCGATGGTAATGAGTGCCTGCTTTGACAGTCATAGAAATCAAATATGATCAAGATGCAGCCTTATCTGACAGATTTTACAATAACCTCTTGACTCATGATGATTGGCAGACTTAGACCAGTAAATTTCTGTTTCATGTGTGAAAATGAGAAAGGGGAAAAATGGCTTCTTCCGGGTGTCTTCTTCTCCAGAAGCAGTGGGGTGCTAGAGGCTCGCCTTCCTTGCACTGACAAGGTAGCCCTTTGCCTTGATGATGCCCCTGCTCTTGACGATGATGGAGTAGCGGAGGACCCACTCCAGACTCCAGTCAGAGACATCTTGGTCCCGTAGGTCCTGAAGACCCCCTTTTACTGCCTCCTGGAATGTAGTGGCCGACATCAGCTCTGTGGATGGAGAGGGGAGGCCCAGAAAATATTATAAACTTGTAAAGATTAGTTCATACAGCAGTGCTTCTAAAAGAGCGGTCTATGAGGAGACCCTGTAAATCTTGCAAGTGAGCTGCAAAAGGTTATTTATTCTACAAATACAACTTCTTTTAAAACTGTGTTCCTGTCAACTTCAGGACATGCTAAATACAAAGACGATGTACAACAGATGACAAAAGAGTGTGATGGCTGTTATTTACATGTGGTTCATGGCCTGTCTATACACCCAAAAATAATCAAAACTCCTCTTCTTCCTCTTGCTCCCCCTTTCAGAAAATGTGTGCTCAGGCAGGGAGCTTTAAGAAATGTTCCCCTAGTGATGTCATGAGGGGACTGGCAATTGTGCACGCCTGTGCAGCCCCAGTAAACATTAGAACACAGTGCTATAGAAAGTGGAGTCCACTTCACTCTGGTCAAGCACAGCTCAGGAGGATAAACACTTAAACAGCCTGTTCTGACATGGGCTGATACTGAGGAGTTCATGAACATGTCTGGGACCTCTGTCCCAGGCAAAGTTAACATTGGTCCCTCTGTGGGACCTTCTGTGGGACCCTCTGTGGGACCAGTGTTAACTCTGTTGAAAAGGAGAGAGATATATTATCTATTACAGTGAAACTGTTTATTTTCTTCATGTTCGTGTCATTTTATTTATTTGTTCTTTAATGAACAAGTTTCCCATTTTACAATTCAGGCAGGACTTTAAATATTTCATTTACACCTTGTTGTCATGTTGAACAGCCCTGGTATAATACTAAGAGTGCATAATTTGAACTATATTATTAAGTAGCTTGGCATAGACAACACTAGGGTTCAGTTTAGGACTTGTGTCAGTGGTAAGTCCCTTTTTTTGTTGTAAAAGGATTTTAGTAAACACCAGAAAATTTTTGGGTTTCAACCTGGGCAGTGGCATACTTGTGTTTAGGAAAGGTTGCCACACTGCGTTAGCCCAAGGTTATCATTTATTAATTTAAAAAGAAAAGCTTCAGAACTATGGCTGGAATATATATTAGTAATAGAATATTGATCACTATATTATTGATATAAATCACTTAGTCTCAATAAATCACCACCCTGCTTCCTCTGTGACTCTTAGCCAGAGGTTCATTTATTTAACTTAAACGTCTACAACACATTAATGATCGAAATTTTAGATTTAATTATCATTTTATTACTGAAGATCTAAGTAGCAAACAGGGCATTTTCAGGGACACAATCCCATTAAACAACATTAGGTGTCTTTTGGCACCCTTTTGAGTGTAATTGCAGAGTCTGTCCTGAATAAATAACGTACATTTTTAAACCAACAGATCATCTCACAAATACCCAGAGGTCAAAAACATAAACAGACAGGGTACAGTGATTGAATGCTGTATACATATGACTCCACTAGTGTCTACAGATCATTGTTTGCATGTTGAGTATGTATATGTTTAACTGTTAGAGCTCTGAAAATACTCTTAAAAAGAACACACTGCTGTTTTATTCATATTAGGTGTTGTTAGTAGTGTGCTGAGTTGATTCAGTAAGATTAACACAGCAAAATGAAGCAACTGATTGGGGGCTGTTTCTTGAGAATATTTAAGTCTACGACACAGAGAATTTGGATGTGTCATTTTTTCAGCTGAATATTTCAGTGTCAGAGTGTTACAATGTCATTTGTCCAAAGCGACTTACATCTGAGCATAAATACAACACAACCAAGAATCTAAACTAGAGAAAACAACATCAGGATATGCAGCAAACTGCTTAAAGTTAATTTGGACACAAGTGCTGCCGTGTAGTACAAGAGGGAGTGGCTATTTTTTTATTTCTTTTATTTTCTTAAAATAAAGCAACAAACACAAAGCCTTGTCATGTCATCTCAATAGCATCATTGTCAGAATCATCATCAAGTCCTCATGTCACAGAAATCAACATCATATTAGCATCAGTGTACTCAGTGCTGCATTGATCACAAAGAGCTGGGTGATAAACCTTCTAACTCGTTCTGCCAGAAGAGGAGGGTCGGACTAAGAGCATAAGTGTTCTCCAAACAGATGAGTCTTCTAAAAGAAGATGGGGACTCTGCAGATCGAATGGAGTTTGGTTATTCATTCCACTTGGGAACAATGGAGAAGAATCTAGCCAGTAAGTTTGAACTATGCTGAGATGGGAGCCCCAGTGGTCTTCGCTTGCAGAGCGTAGCAGGCAAAGGGAGTGTAGACCTGGATTCCTGGTAAGAATTCTTGTTACTGTTTCATGAGCCAGAAGCAGAGATTTGAATTTGATTCAAGCTGCAACTGAAAGTCAATGAAGACAGATTAACAGTGGAGTGACGTGCTATTCTGGACTGACTAAAGACCAGGCATGCTTCTGCACTCTGGATCATCTGCAGGGGTTTAAATGTGCATGTAGGGAGGCCTGCCTGTAGGGAGTTGCTGTAGTCAAGCATGAAATCACCAGAGCCTGTACCAGAAGCTGTGTTGCCTGTTCTGTCAGGTAGGGTCTGATCCTTCAGATGTTATGGAGGGCACATTGACAATACCTGGAAATTGAGGCCACATGAACCTTAAAGGTCAGCTGGTCATCAATTATGAAACCCTGATTTCTGGCAGTTTATGTGAGAGCGATAATTGGATCTAAGCTTGACACTGATCTGTGGTTGAAAGGAGGGACTGGCTGGAAGGACAAGAAGCTCAGTCTCAGACAGATTTAGTTGAAGGTGGTGCTCCTTCATCCATTTGGAGATATCAGCAGGGCACAATGAAATCCAGGCTGAGGCAGTTGTGTCATCAGGTGGGAAAGAAAGGAAGAGCCGAGTGTCATTAAGATCATGGTAGGAGGTCATGGAAGCTAATAACTGAGCCAAGAGAGGTGGTGTATAATGACAAGAGAAGGGGACCAAGCACTGAACCCTGAGGTACCCCTGTGGACAAGCCATGTGAATCGGACAGTCCTCCTTTCCATGACACTCTACAGGATCTTCCTGTGAGGCAAGACTTAAACCACTACAGGACAGATCCTGAGATACCAAGTTCAGAGGGTGTAGAGAACAGGATATGATGGTTCATCAGGTCCATCAGCATTGGGAATGAGGACTGATCTGCAGCTCTGGTCAGTCACACTAAGGCTGCGTTTACACAGCACTGAAAATGGTCAGATCCAATAAGTTTTCATTGCGTTTTGGCCTTGCGTTTACATTGAAACGCGTTTTGTCTGAAAACGGTAACTTTTGAAAACGGGCTCCAGAGTGGAGGGTTTTCAAAACGCTCTCTATGGAGCGCCATGTAAACTCATATCAAAGTTCAGGGTGAAACGCTGACATCACCGCATGTGCAGTACTATTTCACATGAAGGCTGCGCACGCATACCAGGAACAACAACAGCTTCGACCGTCTGCCGAGTAACATGTGAGCCTCTTACCGTGCTCGGTTTGTTATCCGGACAAAACTATCCAGACAGATTTTTTGTCCGAACTGATTTGTTGGCCAGAAAAGAAACTCCTGCGTCTTTGTGTGTCTTTTCGCCATTGTTGTTGGTGAAAAATTTTTCTTCTTCATACGTGTGTTATAGCAGCGCTGCCTCTCTGCAGACCTACAGCGCCATCTACAAAGCAGGCATGCATACTACAGCTGATTCACTCGTCTCCGTCTGTAAGCAGAAGAATTTGAAAACGCAAAGGACAAATCTTTGCGTTTTCAAGGCAGGAGTGTCCATGTAATCGTAGCCTAACTCTGTGACTGGCAGAGGCTCTGCCCCAGTAGAATGATTTGGATCAAACAGGCTGTTATCATGTAAATACTCAAATACCCCAGAGACAGTGTGCCCAAGTATTTTGGACTTGAATGGCAGAAGTGGAACTGGCCTGCATCTGATAACTGGGCTGGGTCAAGGTTGGGCTTTTTAACCAGAGAGGTGACCAGAGCTTGATTAAAAACATGCTCAGGTCATGCAGTCCTTTGTTTTGGTATATTCATTTTATTCAACATTATAGTTCTGGGACACCTTTACTTTGTTGCTTCAGACTCCAAAACAAAAGAAACAGAATTTCACCTTTGGGGTCGTTGTGTGTGAGTAGCTGAATGTCAAACTCCTTGGCAAAGGCTGTGAGGTCAGGAGGCATCACACAGCAGGAGGCCAGGTTCACCTGGTTACTGCTGGGCTTCACCTAGAGCAAGAGACAGGGCATATAGTCACTAAGTGTCTGCTGGTGTGAAACAAGAAAAAGAACCACTGATGTGGACTTGACAGTGCTTCAAGTTATTGAAAGTTGACGTTTCTGTTCATTATAGAGTCAAGTAGACAGAAAGAAAAAGTACTGAACTTGTGGTTTAACAGGGTTTGACTTGATAACTGGTCGGACATATGGTTGTCAGCTCAGGCCAGCTGATCACACAGTCCACTAACAGTAACAGGTTGCACCTCATCAAGTGTTGCTTGTTTCCGTGTCACCTCAGTGTGGGTGTATTTGACTGAACATGTGTGTTCAATTAAAGATTGAGGACAAAGTGCCCCAATGCTGATTGATGACAGGCACAAAGGTCAGTGGAAACTTGTTTTACCAGTTCCCTAATTGAACACATTCCATACAAGGCATCATCAACTGAACCTGGAAACGAACTGAGGCTCACGGATCTCTGATGTCGACTCACCTGAGCCCAGTTGTAGAGCTGTTCCAGCAGGTCTTTGTCCAGGTCAGAGGTGCCAATGGCAGCGATTTTCTGACTCCTGACCAGAGCCTCCAGCTGCTCCCAGGCCGGCTGCAGGTGGGCTAACGTCTGGCTGTCACCCTCTTGAGGACCAGGGGGGGCGATGATGACAGAGTCAAGCTGGGACACAGCAAGTGTCTGACAGGCTAGAGATGAATCCCAAATGAGGCAGAAACAAAAGAGAAATAAGATCAATAAAAGTTTACATCAGCTTTTATGTGACTGTGACAATGTTACTGAAGAAATGTGATGCTCACCCATCTCCACTGCATCGCTGATGGATGACTGAATGGACTCACACAGGAACAGTTTGACTGCAAAAAGAAGACCATCATAAACATGTTACACCCCTCTCATTGCTGCTGTTTTGTAATGTCTGATAATTCAAATTCACTGGTTTTAAATATAACTCACGTAAAGTCTGTTATGCTATGGGTTTTTTCATCATTTCTTTGTTACTTGCTCTATTCAGAAGAGCGTTAAAAGATTTTATTTACAAATACCTTTATCAAACTTTGTGACAGAAAAATGTTGATTAAGAAGTTAAGAAGTCTGTGTCGTTATGTTTCCCTCCACATTTGAAGCAGTGAAGCTGTTACATAAGCTACAATGAATGGGAGAAGACTTGAAATGGTGAAAGATTTTTGATATGTGGCATCACATTTTTATAAAAGTAATAGCACCTTTTGACATCAAAAGTGCATCTGATAACTTCAATCTGTGGTGTAAAACACGTAGTTAAAGCGCGAGGCAAACTGGTCACTGGGCTGAACACATGACACATCTATGTGGCAGTGAGAGACAAAAAAAAGAGGGGATTTTCACAGTAAATCTCTAAAGTATTATTATTTACACATTCAATGTAAATCCAATCTCACCAGAAACTTTTAGCTCCTCCCTTTCTTCAGGTGTGATAGCGTCTGTTGGTTGGGGAATGGAGCAGTCCAGTGTATCTGGAAGATCCTGCATGACAAACAAACACTTCATCAGCACAAATAAACTTTTCTGGGATCTGAGACACTAAAAGACATCAAATTATTTAAACAACTCTTTTTCCTGTTAAACTGCTGTTTGGCATTGCAGGAATGTAAACATAGAAAGGATTCTTTGAGGGGTGCAGGATATTTTCCAAACACTGAAGTTTCAACGGATACAACAGATACAAGAAAAAGGGATTTTTTTTTTCCTAGCACAGACTAATGGACTTGGCCTTTTCAAATTCTTTCTGTGGGAGTTTTCTTAAAATCAGGCTGAACTTTTGTTTACTTTAAGCTGCTCTGAAAACACTGTGTTAATACTTGGCGTCAAACTGCAGTGTTTTCTCTACACTCATTTAGGAGTGGCGGCCCATTCAATAAAATGCATTTTTCTTCTCCGCTCTGACAAACGCCTCCTCCCCTGCTCCTCTCGAGCAACACTGATAAGCCGCGCGGCAACCAAACCGTCTCTCTGCAGCATAGATGCTCTGCAGGCGGAGTCCCCCCGACATGCAGTCTTCTTTCAAGGGGCTGCTGCCACCGCGGGCCGAGACGTAGCGGTGATTCAGCGAACGTCAGAGCAGAGGCCACCTAAAAGTGTCTCACAACACTCCCTTCCCTAAAAACAATTCAGTAGAAATGCTTTCCCACGCCCAGTTCTTCGAAAGTTCGATATGACTGGCTGCTGCTAGGCGACTGCAGCCAGCAAGTTCAACACGCTGGACTCTGAGCAGCAGGCCAAAATCTGTGTGCCTGCTCCTGGGCGGCAACCGCTTCTGGGTCCTACCCATAATACATCCATGGTCCTACCGCAGCGGTCAAAACCGCTTGCTGTCTGCCGCCTGTCCCTCATTGAAATGCCTGGAGGCAGCACGTTGCCGCGCGGCAGTATGAAGGGGAGTATAAAGACACACACACACACACAATCAGGCGGCGGAGGAAGGAGCGACCATAATGGTAAAAAGAAAATAAAAAACAATTTAAACAAACATTAACGGATGACCAGAAGCTAACCAAACAATCTCCGCAGGCAAAAATTCTCTGTGTTTTTAAGCCAACTGCCCTTACCAAGAAGGGAAGCACAGCTAGCAGTGTAGGAAACTTTCAGCATGTAGTTTCTCCTTATTGTCAGTCACTTGCTCTAACTTAATTGAGCATGATTCATCTTCTCTCCACCTGCTGAGCTTACATGGTTACATGAAATGTTACATTCTTCCTGTTTTTTAATACTTTTTATACTTGATGCAGTGTATTTTAAAACTTTTTTGAGAATGTTGTAGTTGTATTGTATGAAAAAGTGCTCCATTGCCAAAAAAAGTTAACAAAATTCAGTGATCACTATTTATTCAGATGTAAATGCTCTGTAATTATGACATTACGGAGCATTTTTGATGGACCACGCCCCTCCAGCACCAGTACCCGCCCCAAGGCAATGAACCTAGGGGAAACACTGAAATGAATTGACTTATGCACTTAATTCTGTGTAAAACATTCATAAAGATATTCAGAGTTTAATTTAAGCCTGCAATGTTCCTTTTTGTGACAACAGAGGCTTAAGGTAGTATTAATGTAACCATTGTAACTCAAAGTCAATTTCTGCTATGTTAGTCTGCCTGGATTTTAGCTTTGCAATAAATCATGGAGAACCTCAACTTGTTCAAGTCCAGTCAAGCTAGAGAATTTTTTCAGGAAACCAGGGCAATAAGAGTGCTTTATGCTGGAATGCTGTAAAACTCATGTTTGAAAAGTTTTCAACCAAGCAGACAAACGCAAAACCTAAACAAAAATCATTAAAATCTCACATAACCTTAAACACATCACACACATAAAAGATTAACAAGCCTTTTCATATCCAAACATGGTTCTGTCAACTCTTGGAAAAAAGGTAACTTTTCTTTTTACAAAATTACATGAAGTCCTTCAGATCTTTTTTTTTTTGTTTATAATTCTTTTTCTGTCCAAAATGTTACAAATGGCCTTATGTGAGTAACACAAGTAAATGTGCAGCAGCAAAGTTTTGTTAAACTTTTGCCTATTTTTCTGTTCAAATGTACACAATGGTGTTTAAAAGAGTGAAAGGTGAAGGATCACAGAGCCTCTAAGATAAAATAACTCTTTGTATTGTATCTTTTAACATGTACAGAATGAGGTTAGAACTGCCTCTGGGCTTTTCTATCCTGTCTGATCAAAAGTCGATTTCAACTTTGTGCCCCGAGTGAGAAACATTTATTCTTAAGACCTCAACAAAATATCATGATCCTATTTTAAATGTCTGTACATATGGCACACCGAAAGCATGATAGGCCATCATGTTTTCGGTGTGCAAGTCCCTAAGACAAAGACACAGTGGGAAAACTTCATTTAGACGTGTCACTAACAAAATCCAAGAGAAGAACCAGATCCCGTTCAAAACATTATCCCAAAAGTAGAGAAAGGGTATGTCTTTTAGTATTTTAAACTATTGTTTAAACCCCCCTTCTCCTTCACTTCTGTCAAGTGGGCGTAGCACCGACAGCCACAGCAGATTCGCTGAGTCTAGCAAAACAAGAGGAGCTTGTTTCATTCAGCAGTACAGATGTTTCATTCACTCCATATCGTACACTTTTTGAAATACTCACTTCATATTTTTAGAGCACAAAAGTTTAGCACTGAAACAAAAAGAGATAATTTGGTGACAAGTTTCCAGCATTTAGCACTTAACCAAAGCCCAAGCATGTCCCCCCACAACCCGCCCACCTCCCGTCCCAGCAGACTGAAACACATTTGGGAGCATGGCCTTTGGCAGTCAGCCCTGCATGAACATTCATCATGACAGCTCCTCTCCAGCCTGCCCCGAGGCATCCTTTGATGTCCCTCACTACACATCTCTTATTTTCCCAAGCACAGGCGCCCCGACTGCATGACACAGCTGCAGCACATCTTCAATACAGGTCGGACAAGAACACAAATACTCGAGATGTTAATGTCTGTCAATTTACCCACAAGCCTCATGAAAACAAGTTAGAGAGATAGTATGGTCCCCCCAGAGCGGACCAGGAAAGTATGAATAAATCATTCTACATTATCAGCATTTTCTACTTTCACAGCATCAAAGATTCCCACTTTATTTCCAGTCCAATTAATAAATAGTAAATTAAAAGAATATTTTGAAATATAACCCAATATATATCAGCTTCATAATGCACTCAAACTGTCATGATGAACAAATCACAACAATCAGTTATCCACCAAGTAAAAATGCCAGGAGGGAAATTTTTGTGGTTTTACAGTCTGGAGACTTATTAGTAATGATGAGCAAAAAATATGTTTTAACGGTTTATTTTCTTCAGCAAAGTGCAAGAAGTCAGACTTGACCAAGCATCGCCCAAAAATGGACATACTGAAAAGGGAATATACAACTATGTGCTGCAGTATATTCATACTAATATTGATGCCTTCTCTTACAGCATCAGAAGTTTTTATAAACTTCAGTCATGTTCATGAATTCAAAATATATATTCCTTTTCAGAAGCTAAACTCAAAATACAGTATGCATATTAGTGTACTTTATTTAGCTTGTATTTTCTATGGGGGAAAAAATGTATTTCTGTGCACAAAATTTCTGACCTGTGCCTTTTTTCCAAATCTAGACTGAAGACATACTTATTTCGGATGGCTTTTAATACCGAGTAGTGTGGTGACACTTTTACTCTGTTTTACTTTATTTTATAGTATTTTATGGCTCTCATTGCTTTTATTGTTTTCATTGCTTTTAATGCTGTTGTTGCTTTTATTTATTTTTAATCGTGTTATTTATTGCTTTATACTTCCACCTATAGTAAAGCACTTTGGTTCACCAAAAGGGTTGTTGTAAAGGGCTGTATAAATAAAGAACATTCACATTTACAAAATGCTAAGTGACATTTTATTTTGGACTGACATAACCTGGGAATCTATGTCCATAAAAAATTTGGTGCATTTTTTAATTCTTGTGCCGTGTCTGTTTTAGATAAGCTACACTTAAATCACTGAATACCACAAGTGGAAACATCAGCAACTGGGGAATACAATTCCTCTTATATTTACAAGTTCTTTTCAATCCAAATAACAGGTTTTATTAACTATGGTACACCATAAATGATGAACTAGGTGTGCTACGAGAGCACAACCAGCCACCAAAGCATTCCTGACATTATTTGTCCTCTTGCATTATTAACAGACTGTTAAAAAACATTTCTGGATCAGCATCTGGATTTAGATCGCCCCCAAATTACAATCACTTCTTCTATGTGCCAAACTAACATTACACAAAAATTTAAGCAAAATCCGCTCATATCTTTGAGTTATCTTGCTAACAGAAAACAGACAAATGCCAGAGTAGAAAAAAACCTCCTCTGCAGAGGTCACAGTGAACATCTGACAGGAGCAAAAGGTATCAATGATCATTGACAAAACGATTTTGGTTCTAGATTTGTGATGTACAACTGTGAAGCAAGGACTGCAAATTTAAAAGATTTTGTGAAACATGACATGTTTTTACGCTCAAGGGGCCATATAATTAAAAAGAAAAGTTATCATGGATTTAAATGTGATCTTTTTTCTTTTTTAAATGGCGTAATCGCTGTTGTTTAAGTAACACAGAGCAGCACAGGCCTTTTAAAGCAGATGAAGAACAAAATACAAGCTACAAAAAAGCACATTTTTGTTCAATCTTTTGGATCAATAACCAATAAAACATAAGTATGCACACCACAAAGGATGAAATGAGAATGTAAGGGCTAACGAAATTACAATGATCACATTAAAAAAAAATTTAAAAACAGAAAACTGTTGTCCTCACCTTAGATGCTGGTTTATTTGTCTGGAACCAGTCGCTCAGTGTGGCTTGAATGCAGTCTTGAAGCTGAAACATTACAGAAAAAAGTGAAATTTAAAAAAAAAAAGCATATGCATGCTATATCAGTGTCTGTAGCTAAGAGCTTTTGAAGGTAATAATCATATCTGCAGGTATAAACATTTCTGCTCATTTTAGCCAGTGTCAGGGAATGTCAAAGAGAAACACGCCATCAAACGGTTGATTAGAAAATGCTAATTATTTTCATCTGAAAGCACAAGCTCAGGGCTCACTGGCAATCAGCAGGTTGTTCATCAGTTTGTAGTCCTGAAAAGGGCAAATAAACCAGGATTTTATTGTTGCACTAAGAAAATACAACTTGCATAATATGAATTTTGCAAGTACATGTAATTCACGGCTTCAGTTTTCATTATTGGATGTACATATTTGCAAAGAATAACCAGGACTTATTGAAGGATAAAATGTTTCTTGTCTGTCTGTAAGACAGACACTCGCGTCAGAGCAACAGGTACATTTTAGTACAGGAAAGGTTTGCTGTTTTTTTTTTTTTAACATTCTTTTTATTAAATTTTCAAAATCAAACATGTATATTAATAAACAGAGACAGAGTAGTCAAATTTAACTTCAGTGGAACAATAAGGGTGCTGGTGGAACATACCAAAACACCACTAAAACAGCAACGACAACAACAAAAAAATAAAATATAAAATAAATAAATAAATAATAATATTAATAATAATAAAAAATAAAATAATAATTATTGTAGTAGAGAATATTTAAAAGAAAACATCAGTTTTTATATATAACAGTAGTAATACAATAGTGCTAAGATGAAAACCATTACAGTAATGATAATAATATACAGAATAGACAATCAGAAGGATAAATCAAAGGGAGTGAAGTGAACTTATATATATATATATATATATATATATCTCCACACACAGCTCCAGTAGCACATAAGTATGCCAGTCAATGTATTTTAAGTATATATAAAGTTTGCTGGATGTTAATTAGTCCAACTGTAGACCATCAGGATCTCTGACATAATTCCTAAAACCATCCCAAGTGCAACGGAACTTCTGGAGGGCATCATTTACACTGTATCGGATCTTTTCTAATTGAAGATTAGACATAATATTACGAATTAGATGAGTGTGGGTGGGTGGGGCACCATTCTTCCAGTTCAATAATATCAACCGTCGTGCTAATAGGGAGGAGAAAGAAAGAGCCTTGTTCTCTATGGAAGCTGTGGAAATGTTTGCTGGGGGTATGCCAAAGATAGCAGTGAGGGGGCAGGGGTGAATGCTTTAGGTTTGCTGTTCTTAAATTAAACATAGAAAAATAGAACAAGCATCCATATCAATACCAGCTTTAATAGATTTGGCACATTCAGCAAATTGGATACATGAGAAAACCCAGAGTGGTGCATTCCTGATTTAAACATGCAAATTTGTTATTACCAAACCTTAGACATCAGCTGATGGACTTAATATTCTCACAGCCTTAAAACACCCAAAGCAGCTGTAAATACCACACGGTGAGCTCTGTCAGCACAATGAAATAAACTGAATAAATTTGTATATAGCATTCAAACCGTTTTACTTTAAAATGTAGTCTCAATATTTTCCAGCACATTGTAGCCTCTCTAAGATGTAAATTTACAATGAGTTTCCAAAAATAACAATGATAATAAACCTTTTCATAGATGGCATTGTGTACAAATCATCTTACTGGTGATCATGATACAAAATGTGTCACCTGTGAACAGACTTTGCATCCCATCTTACCTGGTTTCTGGAAATATTTTTAATGAAAGAGAAAAGCAAGGAGGCAAACTGAGAGATTTCAGCAAAGACGGGCTCAAATAGACTCGACCACATGAGGCAGAAGACAAAAAAAAAACAGTTCAGCCTCAATGCTCAGGTCACGAGAGAGGGATGACAGTGATGATAGAAGAGAAACTCGTATTTTTGACCCCAGAGAGCTCATTCCATCTGACAACACAAGACCACCTTATGACTGTGTCAAGGATAAGAGGGGCTGTGAATGGGCAACACAGAACTCTAATCATTACACTGCAGTTCAGTTTGATTCAACACAAAAAGAACTAGAAGGCTTGAACACAAGCAACTGTGAACATACTCTACCAATCATAAAAAAAGAAAATAAAAATGAAATGGAAAATGAAAACATACAAACCCGAGTTAAAGCTCTTTAGGGCAAAGCGATGGCTGGAAAGATCAGAGACACATTGTTCTCCTGCAAAATTACAGATACTGTGTTTGAACTGACCTCAGTCAAGGCAAAACTGCTGGAATCTAAATTTATGCAAGTTAAAGTAATAAATAAAACATTTCATATGTTCATTAGGGATGCACATTGCTGATTTTTGCAGATATTCAAGTATTTATTACTTATTAAAGTTGACAATGATACTGATATGTGGAAATAACTGGAAGTGTTTTTTGGATTAGATCTATATTATGTGCAAATGTAATTTTAACAATGAACTAACACTGCTACAAACTAAGGATGCACCGAATATATTCGACCGAATAATGCAAAAAAAGCCATATTCGGCCTTTGGTGGAGTGAGGTAATAGCAAGGCCAGATAGTACTGTGTGATGCAATGATGAAATCAACTACGTCATTGCGTGTGACTGTGGCTAAGAAGACTTGTGTCAAATGGATAATTATTTATTTGCTGCCGGTTTATCCACTTCAATGCACTTTAGTATTTTTTAATGCATGTTTTGTTTTGTTTGAAGGCTTAATACGAATGAAAAACTTTGTTGTGCTTTTTTTGAAAAGCAAAGGCTAGTGGAATATCAAAAAAATGTCATAATATTCAATAAACAATTACTTTCTTTTGAAAACATGTCTAAAAATTGATTCTAAGTTTTTTATGCACTATTAAAAAATGCAGTGAACTACTTAGCCTACACATTGGATATTCGGTATTCAGCCAAGCGTTTATATGTTACTCGGCTTCAGCCACAAATTTTCATTTCGGTGCACCCCTACTACAAACACTGACTTACTGAAACCAACACCAACACTAACAGGTTATACTGCACATTCCCAGAATTAATAGAACAAAGTACTTTCATGCGTAAGAGGTAGTGTGACTCAAAAGGTAAATATGATTTCTCCTTTTTCTGAGCAGTAAAATGAACAGGAAATGTTTGATAAGAAGCACGTTTATACAGAGCAAAGGAATAGCACATTTACGACAGATTAATGTACTCCACAAAAAGCTTGTCCCTACTCTTTAGCCTTCTAAGTGTTTTTTGCGCAGTAATGGATGCCACTTAAATGGAGCAATAGGAAATATTTCCCACAAAAGGAATTAATTAAAGTGTTATTTCCAGAGATTTAATAGAGCATTACAGTAGGTATCAAAATATCTATTCCATTTGAAGAACATTTTAACACCAGATGTGTTTTATTTACACTTTTTTCCAGGAGACATTTTTTTTCCTAAATGATGAACAAGTTTTGTCCTATTTCCTCATGACACACAGCTGCCACAAAGACACATTTTTCAGGGGAAAAAACATACAAAAACATCTTACATTGAAATGCTCTTCAAACTGTATCAACAATTTACTTCAGTATATTATTTTACTTAACTTAAGAAGAATGCAGAGGAATTCTTAGACTCCTTCTGTTCACAGTCCAGTAATTACTGTGTTAATTAAATATTCCCTGGACACGCTTATAACTAAATTTGTTCCTTTTTGAATCTTGTGATCAGCTCTAGTGACAGCAACTATCACAAATGTAATAAACTAATTAAAAAGGTGCAAATGCACAAAAAATAGCTTCATCACTGGAACAAGAGTGAATGTGACGGTTTCTTTTTTTACCCAGAGGCTTTTACAGGTCTTGATAAAAAGGGCTAAATGGTCTGGATTTTGAGAGCATTATGGAAAAAATGTCATAATTCACAAGTTTGAAGTTGTCCAGCCTTTTTCCTTTTTAATGTTTGGATTTAGCTTGGGGCAGGATTCCAGACACTCCCTTAACGCGTCCCTTATCAATGCCTTCACTTAGAAGTGAAATTACTCAATACGACTTAACATTCTGTATTAAAACGACTCAATGTTTCTAAATCTATCTTCAACTTCATTTGCACAAGAGCCATTTATTGTCTTAGCATATGCTAAGGGGGGAATTTTAAAATTAATCAAAAAGTAATCTAGATATTTTCTCTTAATTACTTTTTTTTATTGTGTCATAAGGTTGTATGATTTACAAATTAAAAACTTCCTGCTCTCATTTGAGGTTGTCAGCATGAACTAAGGAGCAGAGGAAGTAACCACAGCAGACAGGGGTCAGAGGTGGTCTTCAGTGTGGCTAAACTTCATAAAAATGAAGCTGACAGCTCAATGTGCAATGTCACTGTGATTCCATGAAAAGTTGACAACACCCGCAATATGCTGAACAACAGTCAAAAACCTGTGTATGAGACGCTTTTTCAACAACAAACCAACAGGAATCCAGTAAAATGGTAAGGAACTGTCACAAAAAAAGAGTTAAACTGGTATTGATCAAATCTGATCAATTCTTCTTCCTAGTTTCAGTTTTTTGCCCTGACAAAACCAGCTTCTAGAAGTTTCTCTGTGGGCTTTTAAAATATTTTCTGACTCAGCTATATCTCCAAGAGCAGAGGTCACCAATCAGTAAATCTGGATCTACTGGTAGATATTTTAGACATTTCTAGAAGATCTTTCAGACTAGCTGTGGGAGGTCTTTGTCTGACGCAGGATGGACTGTTTCACAAATCAACGACATACATGGATCTGGTGAATGAAGCTGCTTTGCGAGACTGATTAAATCTTGCAACCTCTTCACCCCGTTATTTTCAGCATGTGAAAGTCAGATCCTATTAATATTAGTAGTATTATATCAATTTTGTGCCATAGGTCTTTGGGAATCTTTGTTTTCACATACAAAAATATCAAGATTTGTTGTTTTTAGTTTATATGTGGACGTGCTTCAGATGCTTGATTTGAGAAAATGTGCACAGCTGGTTTGGGTATCTACAAGCGATTCCAATTTCTGGGAATACCCCTGATCTGGTGACTTAAATGTGAGTAAAGCTGATGAATTGATGACCATTGAAAGGTAACTAGTAGTTGTGATTTTACAGAGAAGTTGGGTAGATCACAGCCTAAAAAGGAGACCTGGAGTCAAGATGCCCCACTAAGGTTTATATTTCTATTTTCATCTGTATTAAATTGACCATTGACCTTCAGTCCCTGATCAGACATAGCTGAGTCATTTAACATTACAATGAAGTCATATTAGTTCAGTTTACTTTGGTCATGGACCATTGTCCACAAAAACACTCCTGTATTGAATGCAAACATCATGAACATTAGATTAATGGTTTGTCCTCGATCAAATGATAAACAAGAAAATAAATGAGAAAGTATGATAGTTATGACAGTGTGTGGCCGTAGTGCATTTATCTTCATAAAGATATTATGATCGATATTTTCCCTTTAATTGAACAACAATCACTCACAGTCAGTAAACTTCGCCTCATGCTGTCTCAATAAGTTAGCTATATTACATAAGCTACCCTGGACTTCGATAGCTTACTACTTAAAAGCCTGAATGTAAATAACCCTACATTACTGCCTTTTTATAGAGGGTTTATCTAAGGTTACACCTGCTTTATTATCAGAGGACAGTGGTGTCATTAGCTAGCTGGTTAAATATTTAGCCAGACAGCCTGCCGCTCACTTTGCAGCAAGAGCTAAGCTAATTAGCTAAGTTCTGTCACCTGAGGAAAACACTCACAGAAAAGAAAACAATAGTTAGAAAGCTGTCTCGTTTCTCTGACAGGTGTGAAGTCCCTTACCTCCTCGCTGGGAGAGCCGGGACATTTCTTCTTCAGGCGGCTCCTGCTGACTAAATTCCCGGTGTGCAGCCTGAGGGTCTTAGCATGGCTCATCAACAGCCTCGCCTCGGTGTCCGTGTTGGTGTTTTGAGGATCCATGTGCTCTCTGCTAGCGGCTAACAGGCTGCTGATCAGCGGGGGGAGATGAGGCGACAGCGAGCACCGTGTCCCTGATGAGACTGAGACCCTACGGCTGCGAGCTAGCAGCAGGCTAACACACCGTGGTCGGACCCGGCTGCTGGTAAATTGTGGTAGTCAGGATGACTTGCACTCGGTGTTGTCTGACCTGCTGGATCACTGGTTGCCTAGTGGCTGTTACGGAGACAAGCCGGTCAGTAACGCCCACATGGAGGTGTCTGCGACTGGGCCGTAAAACCTGGTCAGGATCACATGGAGTAGACCGACCCAGTCCACTAACACAACCGGATTCGTGGACCGGATTCATCCAGGCACCAGTCGCAGTAACACTGAGACGTCGCTGGATGGCGCTGCAATGTTTCTAATGTTTTAGGATGAAGACGGGGAGAGAGTAATACATCCATGGGAGAGAGCAGCAGGGGTAAGAGGGCCGCAGGGGGGTTACTGCAGGTGTGTCAGCAACATCTTGCAATGTGTGTTTTAAAATTTCAGTTCTCTACTCACAAATTATCATGTTGCTTCCTGTTCTCACTGCAAAAGTTACATTCAGTTACTTCCTGAAAGTGTTGAGTATTATATAAAATGATCATTTATGCAAAAAAAAAGCCTTTTTAACAGTTATCAGAAGAGTTAGATTTTCCTTGGGCATCTCATGTATATCTGAATGTCTGAATAACATGTAAAATATTTTGGTCTTAAGATAAATAGTTATAAGGTAGGACAAGTGTATAATCTGCTGGAGAGATCTATTTGGACTGATTATATCAAGGGCGTAGGTTTGATTTTGACAATGGTGGGGACATAAAAGCACACCAAGATGGCACCCCTGAAAGTTGATGTGTTTTGCATTTACGAGTGTTTTGTAATGTCATGTAGAGCTAATCAAACAAACAAGAAAACTATCATATTCAGAAAAAAACTACTCTAAATCTCTACTGTCTGTTCCTTGACAGAAATATATTGATGCATGACACATGAACAGTGGGACAGTTTGGGATCAATCAGAAATTTTGATGGCATGGTTATTGTCTGATAAATACAGAACCAAAACCAAAAAGGACTACCGATAAGTGTATTCCCCAACAATATGGATGTGTAAAGTCATGTTATTTATTAAAGGTTTTATTGTGTTTTCCCCCACAAACTCTTATTGTTGGTCTTAAAAGTTGCTGCCTTTCATTACACAAATAATACATGGACAATAAATAAAAAACTATTTAAGTATCTCTTTGGCATTAAATATAAGCATTTTTTAGTTATTACGTTATAAACTATGCTTGTGTTTTATGTTAGGGACCATGCAGTAGTGGCATAATATTGATAGGGATGTGTCCCCAGCGTCCCTACCCAATTCTACGTCCCTTGAATTATATGATCAATCAAAATGTAAAAAATGCAAAAATTATCTGACATCGCTATCAGGCACAAACCTCCTGTCTCCTCTTTTCAGGAAATTGAAAAAAAAAAACACTGAACTACTGAATCAGTGTTTTCCTAGTGCTTTAATTTGGTTCAGAATTTATAAAACCCATGCACCAACATGGAAGGTAACCAAAAGCAGTATTATGAAAATAAATAAAAGTGAAAAGTCATTCAATAGGAGGTTTGTGCCCAACCGCCTCTGTAGGAAAAATTTCAACGTTGTCATTTATTACATAATTTAATCTGAACAGTGTGTTCTCCACAGTTTGAAGTGAATTTAGTGTTTTTCACCAAAATACCTTGGCTGTAATAGTTATAACTAGTCTGCTTTTATTTTAGTTTTGCTGTTGCTTGTTTTTTTTTATCAAATGTATTCATTTCTTATTGACTTTACATCTACCTTTTCTGTTTGGCTTGAGATGGGGCCAATGCGATATCTTTTTGTGAGGCCAAAAATACCAGTAGAATATCAAAATTTCATTGAATGTAATCACTCCTTCTAAAGATAAATGTGTTTCCTACAGTTTGTCCCAAGTTGTCTTTGCTAATGTGCATTTTTCTGTCGGATCAGGGGTCATAATTATTGGGACAACTCTGGCACACATTCTTTTCAGAGATGGCAATTTTTTTATTTGCAAAACTTTGCTGTCGGGTGTCCAGTCATTGTTTTTGGGCTGAATTTTTAATCTTTTAGAGGATGACAGAAGACCACACTGGGTGTCAGTTTTGCCAGCTAGGAACAGAAAACTGAGCTAACAGCTGCCATACGCCCTCTAGATCGGACATAAGAAGATGAAAAAGGGATCCTGGTCTAGTAACTCTTGATTTCTGCTGTGACGTTCAGATGGTAGGCTCTGGATTTGGCATAAAACCACAAAGAAAGGATCCACCCTGCCTTCTATCGATGGTTCAGGCAATTTGTGCTGGTGTAACCGTGTGTCTGATATACAGTGTCTTTTGGCACATTTGAATCCTTTAGTACCAGTTGAGCATCGTTGAGCAAATGCCACAGCCTACCTGAGCATTGTTGTTAATCCCTTTATAAACAGTACCTGAGATCACTACCAGTCCTCACAGCCACCAGATCTCAATTTGATAAGGCACCTTTTGAGAGGTGGTAAAACAGGAGATATGCGTCATCAATACGCTGCCAAAAATCATGATAGCATGCCATCACCTTTTTGAATCTATGCCACAGTTAAGGCAGTTCTTAAGGTAAACAAGAGTCCAACCAACTGCTAGCAAGGTCAACCTAATTAAGTGACCTGTGAGTCTATTTATAAAACCTCACCTTGCAGACATTTTTTTGCTATATTGTTACAATATTTTTTTGTTGATCGTCATTTTGGCCTTTTGATTTACTTTTTATGTTCACTTATGTGAAACTGGAACAGTTGAATCTGAATTCATTCTAGGATCAATCAAGTTTTTTCATCTATCTATCTATCTATCTATCTATCTATCTATCTATCTATCTATCTATCTATCTATCTATCTATCTATCTATCTATCTATCTATCTATCTATCTATCTATCTATCTATCTATCTATCTATCTATCCGTCTGTCTGTTGGTCTGTCGATCTATCTACACTTTTTTGTGATTTCTAGCTCAATAATCAACAGCAAATTACCATCTGACAAATAACCAGCTGGTTTTCAGTGTGCTGCAGCTTTCTGATGTGCCTTTACTTATTTACTGAACTGATGTTCAAGGTCTATAGTTTTTTCTGAACTCAAGAGACTGGCTTAATGTAGAAAAAGAACACCGTGGCAGGTATGAGAGTGTTATGATCACAAAAGAATGTTTATTTCCCCGCTTCAATTTCCCCTTCTTTCCTCCAAGTTTCCGTGACCCCTCATGCTCCCTGGCAACTCCCCAAGGGTCATGACTCCCGCTATGAAAACACTCAAAAAGGAAACAAAATGAAGGACTCCATGAGACCCCTTGGTAGTGTCTGAGATCCCACAGTTTTCTTTTTTTTTTTTTGGACACTCAATCTTACTGACTTTCTGGAAAACAAGACACAAAACAAAACCAAAAACTAAATTAAGAAATAAAATATGGCAACATGCAATCAGTATGCCAATTATCAGTATAAAGTATCAAAGTTCTATTATGTAAAAGATAAGAGACTAGACAGAATTAAAGCTTAAATTGGATTAATTATAAGTAAAACATATGCACTTAAAGATATAATAGGCCTACAATGGAACAATATCAGGTTTTATGCAAGGTATAGTTTATTATCAGGCAGAAAACATTGCAATAATATAACAATTTAATGGCTATATTATCACATAGATAATCAATAATAACAGAAATAACAACTGTGCTTAAATATATATCAAATTTTTCCTTTCACTCTTCCTTTTAAAGTGCCTGAATTTTATTAAGAGTTGTTTTCATTAACTAAAAAACAGCACATTTTATTCATCTAATGTTTATGTTGCCCATAGCAACAATCAGGTCACAATAGCAACTTCAATATCAGCCATACAGTACTGAAAGAATTTTACATTGCCCTAAATTCATATGCACACTATTTTGATCCTGCCAATGTTTAAGTGGGCTTTTAGTGGTAATAATTCAACTAAACCATTTTTTTACTTGAAATACAGTTCTGCATAGGTTTTGCTTTCTTTATGTTTACATTCTGTACCCAAACTGTAATTCATATTTATTGCTGAACTCTGGGAATGTTATCTTACTTTTATTCTATTGCTTTAATAGTAAGCTTTATATTCTCCTTTTTACATGTAATAATAATGAGATTCTTGCGGCAGAGGTATTTTCTGTTGCATAAGTGGGAGGAACAATCGGACCGTGCTTATTTTGCACCCTCTCTGGACACCAGGGCAGTATATCACTTTGCCCACAATGTTCTGTGTTTTAACAATATTTTCAGACAAAATAGCCGTCGTCATCTGTTTTACAGCAACATGTCTTAGGTGTTACATGATAAAACTTTATTTGTTGTTTACAATATTATGTTTTGGCAGTGGACTGTTATTTGCTCAGTTTGTCACCCCTACCCCACGGCAGGGGTGACAGACGAAAAATCAACAAAACAGCATTTATAATAAAGTTGGTCTTGTCTCTGAGGGTCTGGGTTGCTGTTGTAGGTCATAAAAAGGAACAGAATTTATTTCAAACTGTTTGACTGCCATGAATATACTCCCCACAGGAGCATTAACAGAGGTATCACCCTCAAACCCTGTGGAAAATCTTTTTAGTGAGAGAGAACCCACAGGACTTGAGGCCTTCAGCAGTGTAACGAGTGTGGTTGGGACAGTTCAGCACAGATGTTCTATAAGATGGTGAACACTGAATAAAGGGTTTAAGATAAAAAGAAACAGGTATTTATAAACTCTCTATCTCTCTTTTTACAGAAAATTTCCCCAAAATGCTGCTATAAAACTGCCAATAACTTATAAGAAGCAGAAATTTTTGATTTTCTGCTTCTCAGAGCAACTTTAAAGGGATAGTTCAATGTTTTAGAAGTGGAGTTGCATGAGGTGCGTGACATTAGTCTGAAAATTGCAACCTTGCAGTGTAGATTGATCAGCCTAATTCTGTGTCTTCTATCAGGCTGATCCATCTTGCTAAGCTCCATTCTTCGACGACTGTGAGTGGCCCAAGGCAGCAAGGGCTGATCAATGTCCTTTAGAGGAGGAAGAGGTGGGAGCTACAAGCAATACAACAGCAGCAAGCAATTGCTTGTACAGAGATTAGCATAAATGCTAACATCTTCAGTAGCAGTTTTATCAGATCTTGACAGCATTTTTATTTAATTTTAAAACAGAAGACAAGTCTAAAACCTCGTAACAGTTTGTAGAGTTTGTCCTACCACATTGTCTGACTGAACCGTAATGAATTTGAGGGACAAAATGATTGTCAGATATGTGTTTGAAATTCCCATTCCCATTTTTCAAGACTTCCTATGAGCTCTTTTCCAGATGGACAGGCAAAATATATTAAAGAGTCCATCTACATCAGCTTTTCCTCTGAACTGAAATAGTCAGCACTGAACCTAGAATTTTGGGTGAAAACAAGCAACAAAAACAGCATAGGGGGATTACCTGCTACAACAACTTACTTTTCCACTTTCAAACTGCTTTGTTTAGGCATTATTTATCTACACAGAAATAATGCCTAAATAAGCCAACCAGCTTACTTCACAAAAAGAAACAACTGCTAGCAAACTGGAGAAACCCATTACCTGTTGATGCAGATGTGTAAATTGAGAGCTCATGATGTCAGACTGGATGTGACCATGAAAATACGTTTAGGATGTTTTAGGATCAGAGGATACCAGTAGCTTTTACATCATGCAAAACCCACCTGCTCTAACAAACATTTTGACTTGTACAGACCACATGCAAAACCTGCTCTCTCATCATTGCTAATAATGACGTAAGGAACAGACTGTGAAATGGACTACAGAGGTTCAGCTTAAACCTGCTATTCCACCCCTGCTTTGTTCTGTATTTATTGTAATGACAAAGCATCGCAGGAGCATGTTCTGTACAGTATAAAATGGCACCACGAAGAGGCTTGTATTCTTTTATCCAATGGGAATAATGTGTAAGATTTCTAAAGCAACGTATCCATCTTAGGAAAACAAAAACAATCAAACAACTAAAACAATGTAGATTTTTGTTTTGCTGCTTTGCCTCTTGACTGCTCATGGTGCAGCATTTATAAAAAGTCATAATTTCTCCTCACCAAGCAGGTTGGAGTAAACAAAACAATACAAATAATTATACAAGGCACATAAGCTTCTCAACAGCAGCACCATTCCTCTATATGTCAATGATAAACCGGTACACAACCATAACATCTTTGTAGATGATTGTGACAATATATCAACTCTGAAAAACATAGAGGCTATGAAAGAGAAATACATTTGATTAGGTTAAATTTAAAGCCATTAATAAACTACACAAGCATTTATTTTCAGAACTTAATGAGATTACTGCATTACATGCAGTTTATTTGGATAATCAGTTGACCTATCTGTTAACTGAATGTTGACATGTATATTCTGGTACTTTCCACAGCTTTGAGAGGGCCATGTCCTGTTGCAACATGAAATATCTCCTGTGCACAAATCCATGCAATCCTTTAGGGAGGACAGCTGAATGTGAGCCATTCTGACTCTGTGGGCCAACATGACTTAGACCAGTTCTGGACCTCGTCTCTGCAGCCAGACTGCCAAAATCTTTAGTATTTTTTTTTCTGAAAAGTGGAGGCTGTTTTACTGTTTATACGTCCAGAGGGTCAGAATTTCATTGCTAATATAAGATTTCATGTTTTTGGCTGTCTGTCCACATTTGGGGCAGATGATGTATTACTTTTATTAAAAACACACTGTCATATCATTGCTCACAAATAGATCTGAGTATGTTTTTTGATAAAAACATCACATCAGAAAAATATACAGCACCGTTGTAAAGATGGCTCAGACTAAGTTCATCAGGTCATGTCGAAATAACACATGGAAGCAATGAAATCACTGGGGGGGACCATGGGTGCAGGGGGAGATAACTCAAACGTCTCTTTCCTCATAACATTTTCACATGTATGTAAAACACATGAGAGACAGTTAAGCTTTCAAACAAATTTCCTTGTTGTGGGAAACTGAGGGCATTCCTTTTGCATTTTTACAGAGAATTTGATGATTTGATGGAAAGAGACTTCCTGGAAGTGATACTGCAATATTCCAAACTGGAACTTTAGCCTGAATCAGAGGCATAGACTAAAGTAATATCAGCACAGCAGATGTGCTTTCTTTGCTGAATTGAAGAGACTGGAATAATAAAGGTCAAAATTTAAGTAGATACACTTTTTTAATGTCTTTTTTCTTACAAAAATGTGTCTAAACAACCTGTTCTGAGAGGAGCTACAACAGAAGAGTTGATATGCCAGATTTTACTACCTATTTTAACACTGCAGGATAAGCATTAAAAAAATCTGGCCCAGGGAAATTTGGGTTCAGTTTAAACTCGGTGCAAAGGAGTGAAATACTGTATATGATCTTTAAAGTGAATTAAGTGTTTTCAAACAAAATCTGGAGAGGGTGGATTTTGAAAAGTTTATGTCAATTAAACAAAGAGAGAGCACTTTCTCCCAGGGGTATTGAAGCAAATAGTTCTTTAAACACAACTTGAGTACTTGTAGCTGGTTTGAAGTGTTTGTTTTGTGAATTCCCAAGATGGACTTAGGGTTGCAAGGTTAACTAGCCTAGACACCCCCACATTTCCTTTTTGCTGCTGGCATAACCTCAAAAGTATTTCAAACTTGCATGTTTAAACAGTTAAAAAACAAAAACCATTGTCACTTCACTTTAAAATACACATGCCTCTTTATATCTAAGATAAGATAAGATAACCTTTATTAGTCCCACAGGGGGGAATTCCAATTTTACAGCAGCAGCAGGATACAAGAGAAATACCAGAAAAAAGATTTACAAATGAAATGATAAGGAATTAGAATAAAAAAATAGAAAAGTAGCATAAATACAACTAAGTGACAATAAATGAAGAGAGCTTGAACCTTTCATCAATTTCATACCTCTACCCTATACCAAATTTATACCTCTGTTTATCTTTGTATTTTATTTGTCTTGTCTTTACAATGAAAGTGTAAAATAAAGAAAAAACTTGCAGGAGTGATTTAACCGACTGTTGTTACCCAGCAGACATGCAGAAAAGAGAATGAGCTATAATTTTCCATAAACACAGACAGTATACCTTTAACACTGCAGAGGGAGTAAATGTACCATGAAGTTCTTATCCTGATAAATTCAGCATGTTGCTGTCTTTAGGAGTACAACTTCAGGGAGGGGAAAGCTGACAAATTAGATGCAGATGTTGATAACTATAGAGCATGGCTGCACATCATTAGATGTTATAACAGTTTACCTACTTCGGAAGGCTGTAACACATCTGGACAGCTTCAGAGCTGTTAGATAAATATGATATATTTTTTAAATCTTATCAGTAATGTGATGAAATTAAGGAAATTTGATTAGGCTATGAAGACTTTTTAAATGATGTTGATTCAGTATCGCAAATGATGACCATGAAACAAAAAGGTTTGAGACAGCACCAAATGGTGACTGTTGTCTATTGAGACAGCAGTTGTCTAATATTAACATAATTTGAAATATAACCTGGATGAATCAAGGTATCTCTACAGGAAAATTTTAAACACAGTAGTTTTGCTGTCTGCTTTTGGATATCACTGGCTGGAAGACTGTAGCATTCATCGTCTTTGTGCCAGAAGGAAAGCATCAAGTGAGTAGATAAAACCATTTATATTTTCACTGTTTAACACAAATCGGATCAGCTGTTTTGTGAACAGAAAAAGGGACCATAACTTGCTGGAAGGGTAACATATGCCACCTCCATGGTACAGTCATGTATACCATGGTGCATGTACAGGGACATGGAAACAAGCCAGTAGATTTCCTCATATAATTAACTAATGTTAAGATCTTTATCTTTAAGAGCTCTCTATGGACAAGCTCTTTTGTGCATAGACCTCTTGATTCACTTTTCTTTTGCATTACTTCTGAGATCATCAGACCAAAACTTAAAGGTTTACCACATGCTTTAAAATGTTCAACACTTGTTCAACACCCCTGTTAGAGAATGCTCTGTCTTTGTCCTTATGTTGTGTTGAGTATACTGTTGATTTTGAGAAGCAAATGAACACATTTTTATTTACTAAAGCAGCTTTGAGTAGTCAAAGGACTAGAAAAGTGCTATAAAAGCTCGTCCATTTACTATTAACATTCTTATTGTGAAGCACGCTGTGATTTTTATCTGTGAAAGTTGCTATATAAATACACTTTACTTACTTATTTACTCACTAAAACATGGCTCAACTTAACTGCAGTAGATTTCTGTAATTGGTTTAAAGGATCTGAAGCCAAAACATTAAAAAAAACATCTGATTATGTCTCAGCTGCTCTGTAAAGAGATTGTCTCTGAATGCATTTTGTTTGTTTGCATAATCTTAGTTGTAGGGTAAAAATATCCCCTACTACAAGACCTATTGAAGCAGCGAGAGTGCCACTAGAGCTGAAAAATGGCCCATTTTGTGAATTAATGATTCTCTGGAAGGATATCATAGGGGCAAATTGTTGCAGTTATATCACATGTACTTGGGTGGTAATGACACATGTGCGAGGAGGGTGGGTGGGCGGGGGTACTCCAGTGATCAAATTGCACTCCTCAGTTGTGAACCTCTGAGTGATGGCAGACAGGAGGAGTGGCAAAGGAGAAAGTTTGTGTGGAGAGTGGGAGGGCAGATCTTAGACATAAGAGCCCAGTTGCCCCCCTGGAGCTGCAGTGGACAGAAGCCTTTACTCCCTGACGCCTGTGACATACTGAATGAGCTCAGGTACGTTTCTCTGCATGCTTATGAAGCAATATCTCAACATTATTGTAATACTTTTGCGGGTGTGATTTTGCAAGCATTTTATGATATGGGGTAAAGGTTTAGGTTTGAAGAAGATACATGTAGCGAATCCTGGCAGCATTCACTACAAACTGACTTGATTTCCCGTAAAACATGACTCGGGGTGAGGGGGGGGATGAGATGAAACAGCTGTGCACAGCTGGAAACCAGACAAAAGTTTAATGAGGGGCCAACTTTCACAATAGAGCATGGAGGACTTGTGATGGAAAACTCACGCCAGTGGCCAATACTTATAAAGGGGGGAGTGCTTCAAATTTTTTCTTTTGCTGTGTTCCGTTACTGAGTCTGTTTGTATGCTTCTAGTGACACAGTAAAAACAGCTGCAGACATGAAGTTCCAAGCTCTTTTCTTTCTCCTGCTCCTCACCTGCACGTGTCTGAGTCTGGCTCAAGGTAAGGACAACTGCAGATTATGTACAGGCTGTTTTCTTTGTTGTGCTTTTTGCAGGATCTAATATTCAAGAGAAAATATTCAATTTATGATCTCTCACAATATGCAGCCTCATAACAGGGGCAAATGTGATACCATGTAAAAAGGGGCACATGCACTTGGTTCACGACAGCTTAACACAAACCTAATACCAAATGTAAATGCATTATTTATGTAACAACTGTTAGTAAAATTGTGTTTAAGTAAGTATAATACCAAATGTTCTCCATCATTTGCAGGCAAACTGTTATTACTGTCTGCCTGGCTATAAGAGAAAAATCAGAGTCTCACTGTGACTGCAGTTTTTTTTCACAGTCCACATTCCTGGAGTACTGTTGCTTAATCCTTTGTCTCAATTAGGTAAATAATTCCGGTCTAAACCATTCACCTCAACACTTAAATGCCAGCTCATAATCTGTCTAAGAATGTTATTATAGACCACTTAGATTATGTGACATTTTGACATTTTTAATTAATTAGGTTTAAATGGTGTTGGAAGTAATGAGCACATTCTACAAAAAATAAAGCACACATATGAGATTATGGGTTAGAGGTTGGTTTAAGTGATTTGAGTGATCATTTCTGAGTTTTTGTCCTTGAACGATACAAAGAGTAGGGCTGGACAATAAATCGGATTTTGATCGTGATTTCAATTTTGCCATCTGACAATCATAAAAACATTATAATCGAAGAAAAACAATTAATATGCCACACAGTGTGGAATGCCGTGTATGCAAGTTCCTGCGCTTCATAGCGCTTCTGTGTTCCACGTGCAGCCACAGCGAGTGTGTGGGACTTATGTGGATCAATAACACTGTATGTGCCGCTCGCTGGTTCTTTAAAGTTGTGCTTAAATCAATACTGAAGTTTTTAAATAAATGAATAATTGTGTATATTAATTGTGATTTCAATATCACTTAAAATAATCGGGATTCTTATTTTCACCATAATCGTCCAGCCCTAACAAAGAGCATTGTTTTCTGCTGTGAACTGAGCAGAACAATGCCTAAGTAGGAACAGTTTAGAGGAAGACAGCCATCCATTAAATCACCACTTTTAACTTTTGCCCACAGAACAAAGATGCAGAGTCTTCCGTGCAAGGAGAAAAACAGTGGTGGAAAAATTGTTTGCCCTAGTGGCCATTACATGTCTAATTCAATAAGGACACAGACACTTGACACAGACATGCAAAAATATCCCGACTTTCTTTTTCAGCTATTGTATTAGATTATGCTTTTATCCATAATTTATAGCATTTACCCTATTAGATTGCAGATCCTGAACAATCTGTATTAGTAATCAATACAGTTATCTTAAAACATAATTATCAGTAGTTGAAGTTTAATGCATAAAAAAGTTATGCATTCAAAACATTAGTATAATTGTATATTGAAATTAATATATGTGTCAAACATTGTTATTGTTAGATATCACTGACTTGCTTAGTAATCATGAGAATATAAAATATAATTAACCATAGCTGAATATTTAGGAAACTCAGCAAAAAAGTACTTTCTACATTTCATCTTTCCCATAAGTATATTGTCATGTGGTGTAAAACTTTAAGTTACTTGTTTATTTCAAAGTTGATCTTGCATAAACACAATTCATAATATTTGGGAAAATGCATATCACAAGTTTCAGGAGCTGGGAACTCTGAAACGTATGATCTAAAGATTGGCCCTGATGAAAGACATTCAAATTCCCTGAGTTCATGTGATAGCCCACTTATTTTTGCGGATATTTGGCCATAATATGGTATCAAAACAAGAGATTTTTCCTTTTTGCATTGTAGCTTCATAAGTCTCTGATTTCTCACACTATATACAGATATACACACCTTTTAAACATGAGCAAAAAAGATTGGGTAATTTTCAATTATTTGAATTAAGGATGGGAATCCTGTGACCCAGGCTTGCCCGCTCATTCAGTGCAGTCACAGGGCAATCTAAATAAAATCTTGAACTGTTAACCCAAAGAAGCTCCACTGAAAAATAGTTTTTGTTTCCAATTGAAACCATGCAAACAGACCAAAATAGAGTATGATTGATACAAAGATTTCTAAAATAATCTTTGATCATTGGCTTTAATTATTCTGTAAATCTTCATACATTTATCCAACCATCATTATACCACCACTTATCCCTGGTCATGGTGGGCCAGAGCCTTTTTTACTCATTTCAGCTAACATTAGGTGAAAGGTGAGATACACCCCGGACTGGCCACCAGCCAATCACAGGGCTAACATAGAGAGACAGAATACCATTCACACACATTCATACCTATAAGCAATTTCAGAGTCACCAGTTAACCTAAAAAGCATGTCTTTGGTCGTAGGGAGGATTCCAGAGTACCCTAAGAAAACCCACACATGCACAGGGAGAACATGCAAACGCCACCCAGATACTACCTACAGCCCAGATGTACAGCCTTTATTACTACACACACTTGAAAAAGAAAGATGCAAGTTAAATGGTCTTCAATAAATGAAGATACTTTGTAAGTTTCATTTTTTTAAGGCTTTGGTTTTGTTCTATTCGGCTTAAAAATAATCAAATGTAATTTTTGACAATTTTTGATGTGATGAAAAATCCTGATGAAAGATACAATTTTGTGAAATTCCATCTAAATGTGACTGTTGAATTAAGAAAAGATCCTGCAATTTGCAACAATTTGGAAATTTGTACTACAATTTGTTCCTCTAGCAGTGTAAATAGCATAAATCTGGCCCCCCATTACTCAAAGTTGTCCGTCCCCGATTTGACTTGAGCTGTTCATTACTCTCTGAAACCTTGCCTTGAATGTAGAGGTGATGAATTGTTTCCCCCCTTCCTCTCCCCCTGTAACTGTATCTGATTTTTCTCCCTCCAGGCTCGTACGGTAACTGCTGCCTTGGCTACGTCAATACACTGAGAACTCGAGCAAGGAGGAATATTGAAAGTTACAGGATGCAGGAAACAGACGGGGACTGCAACATCAGAGCTGTTGTGTGAGTAGCAAATCTCACATCCGTCACTATTGGCCCGTTGCTACTTTTTTGTTTTCACACTAAGAATATCCCATTACTTTGGCAAGGCTAATGGAAAACTAACAACTCATACACTTAAAAGGAAGTGTTTGATCCCAGACTTTTTTTCTGTGCTCACTTGTGTCCTTGATTTCTATGAGGCCCATGCTGCTGGGTTGATAACATGTACATACAAATACTGATGTGTGCAGGTTTCAGATGAGGAGGAGGAAGACACAGTCCAGACCGGTAACTCTTTGTGCCAATCCAAACAAACAATGGGTACAGGATGTGATGAAGGATGTGGACAGAAGAAAGCGAGCTTAGGACTAGGTAAGTTAAATTAGGGAAAAGTCACAAAAGTTGCACAACAACTTGAAAATATAAATTTACTTTAAAATCTAAAGCTCATTCACACTGCCATTTCAAGCCATAAAATTAATGCCCCTGTGAAGTTTCAACCCCCACTATGAATGTTTCAGTAATGGAATTGGGTATTATTGGCCCTCCTTTGCTCCATCTCCATCAAGGTCATAATATCGGTGAAATGGGAGCATTTGGACTCAGCAGGGGATGGAAGCAATATGTGTGATTATATGTGTCTTTGTGTACGTATAGGTGAAGCATGCACTGTGTATTGCACTCTCTACTTATCCGAAACTGTGTCACAATAGCCAAACTGACACTGCAGTTTCAATGTGTAATATTTATGTCTCTATGACTTGTTGCCTTCACTATGAACATACTGTCGACAGAATGGGTGAAGTGAGTTGACCTCCTCTTACTCCATCTCCAAAGGTAGTAACAGAGGCTAAATATTGGAGAGGGAAGCATGAGGACTAATTGGGATCAGGAGGGCTGCTTGAAGCCTGATGTTTCAAAAAATTAACAAATGTAAGTGTAAAAATGGCCTGTCTTTATAAAAATGACAGGGATATCCAGAGCAGCAGCTTTTACAGTTTCTTCATTCATTGCCCTTATAAGGTTCAGAGAGCACAAGCCTCTGGCAAAACATTTCCAACATTGTCAGGCAAGTTATTGTCAGAAATGTGGAAAACTGCCCTGCTTGGCACTGATAACAAATCATTTTAAAAACACTTGGATCCAGGAACATAACCGAGCAATCATTCAAAAATCTCTTGGTCTTCAGAACAATAAAACTGGAGAAGGCTGGAATTCTCCTTAATTCTGTACTTTAGGACTCATAACTGCACCATTATATGAAAAGACTCAAGAATGGAATTCTTCAAAATGAAACATTTGCTTTTTCTTTTTACAGACAAAGAAAGAAAGAAAGGAGGAGAACGGGAGAGACGCTACCTATGGCTTTCCAAGAACTTTAACCAGACGGGTTATGTTTCAGTATCTGCTCTTTCCTGTTGCTGACTGAGAATGTAAATGAACACAATTCACTTTTAGACAAGCAGCATGTAAACAATGTAACAGCCAATGCAGTAAACAAATAAATCCACTTATATGAGCCAGTTTTAATTTACTGTTCACCGCTCTGTGATTTGTAGAGCCTGCTAATAATGAGCCACTACTTGGCAGCTTTGTGATGTACTTCTAGTCCGCCTTTGTGTATGTGTGTGTTTGTGTATGATATAAATAAGAAACACTTTGGAGAGAATTTGAGCCTTTTTATACAGATTTCCTATTTTTTATCATTTTTTTTATATAATTTTATCAGCATTGTAACCGTTTTTAAAAAAAATGTATTTCTGTTTTTAATAAAGAAGCAAAACAAACCAGACTAATTGAAGCGTTAAGATTTCATCAAGGTGGCACAGGTGGCTTTTAGTGAAGCAGGGTTAGTTTAATATTCTCCTGTAAGTGAACAATGAGCTGGGGACCCCTTGTTAAGTCATTTTAAGAATCTAAATTTTTTTTTCATACCTGCATTTACTGACAGATTTGAAACCTCACATAAAAATTGGTACATTTAAACAAGTTTTATAATAAACTTTTATCATGATACAAGATTATGATAACCTGACATGCTTGATAAGGTCTTTAATATATTTCACCAGTTGTAAAAAAAAAAAAAAAAAACTCTCAGCAAAACATATCAGAAGTGAAACATAAATAGCCTTTCTATCAAGAAGTACACAGTGTTGTTTTTTTTGTTTTTTATTCAACAAAAATGTCATCTAGATTGATGCAAATCTCTGTACAAGCAGTCACTTCCTGGTATTGTTTGCTCATAGCTCCCCTCACCCTGCTTTAAAGGATGCTGATTGGGCTGTGCCACTTTTGATATTGGGAATGGTCCAACTCAAAGATGATGAGATTTTTGTTGTGATCCAGATGCCCGCCCCTAGTGAACAGTCATTTCTGCTCAACAACTGCATAACTAATAATGATCAACACGATTCCAAGTCCTAGGTGTGGATTTCAGGGTCAATGATTGATATTATGAACTAGTGCTTGTGGATGTTACAGTAATATGTGAGCTACCTTGGTGGAGATTTCTGTCTCCCAGTGCTTTCTAGTTACAGAAATGAAATCAAGCAAATCCACTTGCACTGTATGGTTAAGTCGAAGACTCTGTGTTTTAATAGGTCATAAAGAAAGTGTTGTACAGTGGAGTGTAAAATCTTAAATCTATGTTAGGAATGTTCTAGGGGCATCTCTGTGTTGAAATTAAAAAACATATATTCAGTTTTAAATGAAAAGCATATTAGAGATGTAACTATTTCTGACATGACTTGACTTTCATGGAAAACTCTTGAATCGTTATAAGTAAGATTCATTTAGTTAAAGTAAATTAAATTATACAATTAAATGCCACTGTTTATCTTTTTATTTATTCAATGGTTAATATCGAGTAGACCATATGACTTTCATAATTTAGTGTTTTATGGCAGTAGTAGACTAAATTTTAAAAGCAAATCAAAAAAATCTACAGGCTGCAATGAATATTTTTATGTAAACAAAAAAGGACCAATTTGGTCATACTTTTTAGGGCCTCTGCTGATCATGGGCCCTTAGAATCTTCCCAGCTTTTACCCTTCATTTATGGTGCCCCTGGCTAGTTGTTCCTTTGGTTGGTGCAAATTTTGGTGACCCACTGCAAACAAAGTAGTTCATATTTTTTTCCAGTCTTCAAAAGGTAGGGTTTCCTGATCCAATATATATCACCTTTCTGTCTTTTAACAATCAAATATTTGTTTTTTTAAACACACAGTGGAAAATGTAAGCTTAGGCTTTTACCTTAGTGTGCTGTAAGCTTTCTTGTCTTCTTGCCAGCTGCAGCAGCCAAAGGCATCATAAGATTACCCTTCTAATAATGATATAAGAGTTCCATGTTAATGCTTTGTGAATATAATGTAGCTTTCAGTATAGAGAAGCCTTCCTACATCATAACGACAAATTGTTTACCTTTGGTAATAAGAAGACTGCATGCATGTTTAATTTAAAGATTTAATTAAGTTTGCCTTTGAGAAAAAACAGAGCTTTTTTACTCAGCCTTATCACCCAGCTCTACCCAATCATTTTGATCAATAACATAAACAAGCTGATGTTTGTTCATAAGCCCTCAACAGAATTTTTGTTCCCTCATTCTCCAAACAGCAGTATTACAAATTCAAAACATAAAAAAAAACTGTCTCTATTGTTCAGACTTTCATCCTGAGGGGTGTGTAAGGAGAAGTATTCTCCACAACTACAGGCTTTAAACACCACTGAAGTGATGTGCTGGTAAAGACTTTGCTGTTTGGTGTTCTTGGTGCTGTAATGGAGTCCAAAGGGCCTAAAACCTTAATGCCTCATTTAGTACCTTTATTTTTCTCTACTTTTGTCAATGAATACAATAAGTTAGTCGCGGCTCAACTAATTATCTTCAATCCTGCACTCCTGCTGGTTTAGAGGCCTCTAAAAAGCAGAAGCAATGTGCAGAAATTATCTTCAAATGCATCATAGTACAAGGGAACAGTTAAGCTTTTGTGGGAACTTGATGATATTGTGTAATTCTTCAGTGAGTCATTAGCCTAAGCACAGAGACAAGTTCTACTGCATTTTTGCTTTCTCTCTCACCATTTCTGTCTAAAACCATGAACACTGGATATTAGAATCACAAAATCAAGACGTACATTAATATAGGGGTGGGTATGCAGTGGGAAAAAAACTTGCATATGTTCCCCAAAATGTGAAATGAAGGATCTTGAACCAAATACTGCCTTTGTGAGTTTTTAGTACAAATAGAAAAATTAGTTTTGCACAAATGAGAATAATCAGCGACGGCAGTCTGTCAGCCGAGAAGAAGAAAGTCTGACACTCAGCATTGAATGAGATTAATTTGAAGACCCGGAAATGTGTGTGTGTGTGTGAAGTGTCTTGAGTTCCCATGGGAATGTGTGTGTGAAAAGCATAAGATACTAAGTATTGGAGACATCTGAGGGACACTAGACTTAACCAGCAGATTCTGAACAATGGATCCCCAAAAGGTTAGGACTCAGCCAAAGTCAGACACCTGGGCCTCTGTGTAGCTCTCCAAAGAACATCTAGTGCTGACATTTAAGCTCATAGGTGAGGTGTGAACCTCAGGCTGATTCCTGAAAAGGTCTAAGGGGTTACAGATGTGATTAAGTTACATTAAAAGATATTATCTAACTGGGGGAAATATACCAAACACTCATGATATAGTTCCACATTCCACACAGATCTGTGAAATTATAGACAGCATGAATTTCAAGTCATGTATCATTATTTAAGTCATGGATCAATTCATGTATCATGTATCTTTAATTGATTATCCTATCAAATATACCTTTTTAAGTTTGCTATCCATTCACCCAGAAGAGATACACACGGACAGAACGTCTGGTACACACCCAAATATAGCCTAGTATAGAGCAGATACACAGTAACTTAGTCATCTTAGGAATGTTAAACACATATAGAAGCATCCCTCAGATACTCTTCTTCAGTGAGGAGATAGCATGTAGTGAGACAGACACCCTCACTCACTCACTTACTCACTATGTCAGCATCCAATTGTATGTCTATTTGTACTGACTATGAAATAAACAATTATAATACACAGTCCAGTAGCAAGAATCCTTTATTCAAACTTCTCGCGATCAAAAGGCATGGTGATAGCACGATAGCAATGTGATATCAAATGCTGTTGCTGCGAGAATATTCCTAGCAATTACATGTAGCCTATAAACTTTTTAGTGTTTCATGATTACAGCAATATAATAGTGTCTCTGTTCCCCAATAATTGCTGTAGTTGACACAAGTTGCCGGAAGTGGAAGGTGTCAATTGTTGTTTGCTTGTATGCTTGTTTTTTTTGTTGTGTAATGTGTAAATATTTGGAGTAAAGACCTGCACTACCACATGGAGTTGCTGGGGTGAGTTCTTGACATGCACAGGTAGAAGATTTTGAGAGCTGGGATTTGCGCGGGACAATACATAAACATGCAAATACAAGTAATCACACAATCAACATCAGCATCATCAAGCCCCTATCAGTCCACACTGTGTGACTAAATTATTTGTGTTGACACTTGTTAAAAAGATTTCGTTTGAAATTCTTTTGCACACCTCTACTACACAGTGACAAATAAAAAGCATAGCCTGTGGACACAACTGGTTACAAATATCTGCAGGTGAAAGTTATGCATATATTTTCTGTTTGCAGTGAGAGAAACACAACACAGAAATGCTTTCTGCTAACATGATCATTTCAGACATTGTGTGGCCATTACAAAGAAGAAATAAAGTCACAATATTGGAAAATATGCTCCAGGTTCAGCTTCTGCCATGTCAGTGAACGCAGTTGTATGACCAAGATGTTGAACATGTAAAAAAAAAATCAGAGTGATTAAGACCATCTGATTGGTCCACGATCCACCATCTTGAAATGGAGTATGATCAGGCTGGAACCTGTCCTGACTTCAAAACTAAAAGGTCAGAAAGTTCTGGCACAACTTCACCAACTTCCAAGGTGCTTGGAGAGAAAGAATCTTGAAGAGGTCAAAAAAGCTCCAGCAGCACTTGTAGTTAAGGAAACAACTTTATTTGACCAAGCAGCGTTTGACATGGCCTTCATCAGGGTAATCAGAAATGCATTAAAAGCAGCACTTAAATAGGGCAGGGCTGAAATTGAACAAATTAAAAAAGTCAAACATTTCCAAGAATTGGCCAGTCATGTGAAGCTTCAATCTGAGTCAGCCTATGGATTGACTGCAGGGGTATGTCAGTTTAGCCACCATGTGATTTTTGACCAGTGAGGTGCTGGCAGAGGGTGAGGGGAAGTGTCCAAATGGAGGTATCATCGGCACCATATTGGTGGAGGGCCAGATGGACAGCTTTCATTGGATGGTGCTGGCACTGGCGGCCATTTTAAGATGTCAGTTGACCAGAGGATCAGTTTAACATTATACATAAAAAAGGAAACATAAAGAAAAACACAGGGATATACAAAAGTTGTTAATTAGACAAATTCATACATAAACATACATAGATGTATACATACATATATAAGTCTTAAGAACACATAGGAACTTATATGACTAAAAAAAGGTTATATGTATATATATATAAAATAAAAATAAAAATAGAAAAATAAAATAAACAAAATAAAATAAAAATACTAATAATATTCAAAATAATAATAATAATAATAATAATAATAATAATAATAATAATAATAATAATAATAACAATAATAATAATAAAGTGGTGTAGTAGTATAATTTTTACAGATAATAAAACCAAATTTAAGTAATTTGCTACAAAAAGTCATTCACTGAAAAGTCCTCATTCATTCCCCTTGGATACAAGCTTTTTAAGTAGAAGATCCAAAATGCTTCTCTCTTTTTCCTCATAAAATCAATATTTCCACCTCTTTTATTTTGTTTTATGGCTTCTATGCCAAAGAAAAGCAGTGATGAAATGGGGTGTTTTACTTCATTAAAGTGTCTCGCAACAGGACTAGTTTTGTCATTTCTTTTAATGGCACTCCTGTGTTCAGTGATGCGTTTCCGAAGGGAACGAGATGTTTCTCCAACATATATCTTGTTGCAAGGACATTGTATAATATAAATCAAATTTTTGGATTTGCATGTTATAAAGTGTTTAATTTCAATCTTTTTACTATTTATTGGATGGTTAAAAAAATGTAGTTTTCTAGTGTATTGACAATTTATGCAGGTCCCACATTTAAAATTGCCATGAAGAGGGGTTGTGTTTTCATTGTTATTTGTAATAGAATTCGCACATGCTCGGACCACTCTGTCTCTTATGTTTCTTCCTCTTTTAAAGGTTACTAAAGGCAGAGTTGTAAAGGTGTTTTGTAAGTCTGGATCATTTTGGAGAATGTGCCAGTGTTTAGATATAATTTCTTTAATATTTTTGGTTTTTGGGGTGAAGGTAGTGCAGTACACAAGGTGTGGCTTATCTTTGTTGGCTTTGCTTGTTGTCAAATATGCATCTCTGCTCTTTGAATCAACCTTGTTTACCGCACTATCAAGCCAGTGTTCATTATAATTTCTTTCTCTAATTTTTGAGAGCATTTCAGTTTTATTTTTTTCATACTGGTCTGGCACAGCACAAATTCTTTTAACTCTGACAAGTTGACTTACAGGTAGACTTTTTTTGAGAGGAACTGGGTGAAAACTTTTTGCATGGAGGAGTGTGTTTCTATCTGTGGGTTTGGTGTAAAGGGAAGTAGAAAGGGTGCTATCCCTTTTAGTTACCTTTATATCGAGAAAATTGATTTCTTCATGGCTATAGTTAAGTGTAAATTTGAGGCCTGCGAAATTACAATTTAAAAAGTCTAGAAATTCAAGTAAAGTAGGGATGGGTCCTTTCCAGATTAAAAACACATCATCAATATAACGTTTCCATGAAATGATAAAAGGAATAAAAGGGTTTTTTTGAGGTTCATATAGTGTTTTTTCTTCTAGAAGGCCCACAAAAAGACATGCAAAACTTGGTGCCATTTTGGTGCCCATGGCAGTGCCTGAGATTTGTAAGTAAGGTACATCATTGAAAAAGAAAAAAATCTTTTTAAGTACAAAGGAGGTCAAATTAACTAAAAAAGTGGTTGAAGGAGTGTTGATGGGTCTTGAGTTTAGAAAATGTTCTAGTGTGTCAAGCCCTTGGTTGTGATCAATGTTGGTATATAAGGATTCAATATCAAGGGTGCACATGACTACATCTGGCTCAATTGGTGGCAGTGTCTTGAGGAAAAGCAAAAATTCAGAGCTGTCTTTTATAAAAGATTTTAGAGTGGGCACAAAGTTTTTTATGTGATAATCCACAAAGCTTGAGACTCTCTCTGTTAGGCTTCCTATCCCAGAGACTATGGGTCTACCAGGTGGTTGTTGTGGGTTTTTATGAATTTTGGGCAGGGTATAGAGGAAGGCTTTTAGAGGGAACTCATTCAGTAGGAATTTTGCTTCCTTTTGTGAGATGTCACCATCAATAAAACCTTCTTCAAGTAAAATCCTCCGTTATTTAAGGAAAACATTTGTGGGGTCGGAATGTAACTTTTTATAGAATAATGTGTTTGAAAGTAGTTTGAGAACCTCATTATCATAGTCACATTTATTCATAATGACAATGGCCCCTCCTTTGTCTGCAGCTTTAATGATGATCGAGGTATTGTTTTCTAGTTCAGTCAGAGCTTTCTATTGCACTTGTGACAGGTTATGTTGAGTAAAACTGTGTTTATTGAGATGATTTTCAAAGTCTAATTCTACAAGTCTACAGTATGTTTCTATTGATGAGTTTCTATTTTTAGGTGGATAAAAATTGCTTTTAATCCTAAAAGTGTTTGTAGGGCAACCATTTAGATCAGGGTTTAAACAGGAGTCCTTTTTCATAAAGAATTCTTTACGTCTAACATCCCTAAGAAATTTTTGAAGATCAAGAAAGAGTTCAAACTGACTTACAGATGGAGTAGGAACAAAGGACAGACCAAGTTCGAGAATGGATTGCTGAGTAGATGTCAGTTCAGTGTCACTTAAGTTGATAACAGCCGATTTCTCTCCTGGCCCCAGGATCTGGTCCATGGTCGGCTGGATTGGTCTCTTCCTCTTACCCCGTCGTGTGCGTTTGGTTTTAAGTGTCTGTTGTTCTGGGGTTTCAAAGGGGGGTATTGATTTTTGTCCAAAAAAGAAGGGCAGGCAGACTGGGTTGGAGGATTGTGTTGGGCCTTCTTCTTGTTCTGATGGGTGGAAGGGAGTCTTTTCCATGGATTAGAGTATGTTGAAGGTTTTTGGTTTTGTGTAGAGTACTGTACAGGTCCAGTGGGACGCTGTGGTGCTGGATGGTGGTTTTGTTTGCACCAGGGATAAATGTATCCCTTCTTGTAGTCCTTTTCATCTCTTAAAAATTTGTCTTTCTTCAAATCTTTGATTTCATTCTCATTGTCTGTTAATTTCATATCAATTTCCTCCATTTGCTTTAGTACATCAGCATTTTGTCTTGACATAGTTTCAAGGTGCTCCTCATTTTTTCGTACCTCATTAAGAAGTTTGCTTTCTTCCTCATTAAGGTATTGAATGTTGATAGCCATCAGAGCAAAGGAGCATTTATTAAGGACTCCATTCCATGCCTTTACAAATGATGGATTTTCTTTGCCAAAGGAGGGAGGTTTCTGTATGCGCAGGCCCCTTGGAATCATTTTCCTCCTGATGTACTCTGAAAGAGTGACTGCATGCCACTAAAGAGTGACTGCATGCCACTTATTCCTGACTTCAAAACTAGACATAAGACTGAGAAATAATACAGAATCGTCTACGAAAAGGCAGTGAACTCCCAGCCTATGGATCTCAATTAGGTTGTAGATTTTCAAGCCTATCTAATTTCTTCAGATTAAAGGGCAACATGTTACAGAGCAGCACTGAACTTACCGGTCACCACATAGTACACCGGTGAACCAATCAGAAGAGACTGGGTCAACATCAGGAAGGGGGTCTTAAGGAGACAGGGGCTGTAACAGATCTCTCCGACAAAGAACGGATACAGATAGATCAGGAGCACTCTGAAGTAAAAAAAAACTAACAGCTTAAGTAATTGTTAACATGTTCCGGCATTCTTTAAAATTATATGAACCAAAGTTAAAGGAGACATATCATGCTTGTTTCTCCTTTTCACTATGCCAGACTAGGATACCTGTAAAGCATTTCTGCCCTCAGTACAAGTCATTTAGTTCCTTCATTGCCCCACAATAGCGTTCTCAAAGTCCTCATTTTAGGCCATTATCAAGCTGTCATTGAAACACGAGGATCTCAGGATGACCTACAGTTACCTTGCAACGTCACAGCCCTTTGTGCTCTGATTGGTCAGTTCTATCGGGGGTAGAGCCAGCCTGTCCTTCTTCTTCTACTGCATTTTCCGGCAGGCTCAAAGCAGCGACCGCGTATTGAGTCCCCCTACAGGCCAGAGCTGGTAATGAGTGAGTGTGAGCTAGGGATCTATATACCGCTGCTGGACGAATGTGTTGCTCGGTGACTGTTTTGTGGCTAATGGACAAGGAGGAAGTGTTTTATCAGATTACTCCAATAAAAAGAAAGGTACCTTGTGTCGTCATGACGATTTAAATCTTGCGGACATCTCGCAATGACCTATTTTCAGAGGCATCAAATCTCGTTCTAGGATATCAGAAAAAATACAATATCTCATTTTTTGAAAATTAAGGGGGTGTAAGGTCTTGTTTTCAAATTTATTATATTATATGTAAGTATTAAATCATGCATCAGCATGATATGTCTCCTATAAGGCAAAAATTAGTTCTCTTTAAATCGTGTAAAAAAAATTAAAGGACTAATTTTAAGTGAATGAGAATCGAAAAACATCCCCCAAGTTATGCCCATCAGGGGAAAAATTGCATATTTGTATCTCCCCAGTGTTTTGTTGAGCTGCAGTGCAGGGTCAGTGACCAAAAGAGGACGTTTTGTACTACAGTGTTGGCCAGGAAGATCTCCACTTGATATGATGAAATCAGACAGCTGAAGCCACATGTAAACCTCAGTTTGGCTGTATGTCAAATCTCAGACTAAAATGTTCTAAGGAAGTAATTCATACAATGTGAAGGAAAAAATCAAAATAATTTTGATAACAAAGCTTGTGGGTAATTCCCTTTTGTTCTGAATTAGGCACCAGAACTGTGAGTATCTGATCTCTTTCTGAGCAAATGAAAGGGTCCTGCCTCTGTTGGCTCGTGGCTCTCTTCGAAGCAGCACACTGAGCTCAGGTTACATAATTTTGTCCGCAGAGAAGCATGAGTAGTTTTCAGTGGACACAGCCATTCCTCTCCTAGTGAAAATTCCCATGTCCGCAAGTTGAAAAAAAAAGACAAAAAAAGGTTTTCACACGAAGGTTCCCCCACAAAAGGCCTCATGTTGTGTAAAACTGCAGGAGGCAGTTACTATTGAATTTAGGAGAGGTATAGGAGCATACATAAATCAGTAAACCTGAAGTTTGGGTTCTACTTCTCAGTTTTTCCAGTTGTTTTTCTGAACTTGGGTTGAGGCATAAGGCGACTGATCTTGTGGTTATCACTCTTCTGTCACATAATCAAGGACGACACTCACTTCCTGTTACTGAAGGGGCTGATTGGGAAATACTGCTGATGTTATCAGTATGTTCAGAAGATCATGGGAGCAAAGACGTGTGAACCAATGTGCCTCTTTTTTCTTGCCAGGACATTTGTACCGTAATATTTATTGTGTTGTTTTGTTTTGTTTATGTCTTTGTTTTGTTCAAACTGAATGTATATCAGTGCCTTTGTGTGAACTTTATGATCAGACTTTATTATCAGCAAAGAGATGAACTGTCTCTATGCTGTTATTTTCAATGTCTAGTCCAGTCAAAATGTATTTATTAAGGACATTTAAATAAACAAACTTTCTGTCGAGAAAAAAACTCAAGAGCAAGTATATGAAATGAGCTTACTGCCATTATCTACTTTGAGCTTCATTAGCAGACCATGGCTCTGATGGGGCTCTCTCTGCAAATACATTTGTGATTAACACTGTAAGTTGATAAATCCATCCCAGCCAACACTTCAATTTGGGCCCTATTTGGGTTTTAACATGGGCCCATGGGCATGGGTGTCATCTGGTTTTGCTCCTGAGTTCCTCCAAGGGCTCACCTGTGTTAGCCCATATGTGCTTGTGTGGGTATCAGACTGTGCCTTAGGTGGGTTTCAGAAGGACAATTTTATGTGGAAACCATGTTTGCCCTTCCTGCGTTTCCCTGTATGGACTTGAACTGGGATTCAATTGGAACTTTATTGAGTTCCAGCTGGGTAAAGTATATGCAACACACGTCGGCCACACTTGTGTCTGCCCATTTAGGGCCCCAAGTGGTCTTGGAGGGTCACATATAGTTCGACCAGCTGAAACCCGCTCAAGGTCCATTTAGATCCCAGTTCAAGCCCATAAAGGCAAGCATAGGTTGCGAACACATAGCTACAATTTAAAATTTCCCACGCGGACCCCATCTAAAACCCAGTCAGAAACCCTCTTAAGCCTTTATGGGCCTAAGTGGGCGATGACTTGGTCTAAAGTGGAGTCCAAACATCCAATTGTATGTCACATCCATGAAGGCATCACATGTGTTGGCCCAAGTGGTCTTGAAGTGGGATCTGAATGGACCCTAAGCAGAGTCCAACTGGGTACTTTGAGACTGATGTAGATCCCACTTCTAGCAGCCCAGGTGGGTAACATATTGCCAACATGGGCGGGGGGCTGTCTCTAATGAATAAGCTTCTTACATCTTTCTGAGGCAAAACACAAACAAAAGTTCTGGAAACATAAACAAGTCTGTAGTTCATGAGATTATATTTGGGATAGTAAATGTAACCTGTGGATTTATCAGGTTACAATTTTAATCACAAATATATTTCATTTGTTCATCTGCTTTTTTTCATCATATTTTTCTTTTGGCTTTTTTTGTCAAATCACAGAGTTAAAATAAACTGCAACAAAAAATGGTACATAAAGGATAACATTGTTCAGAAAACAAATATATGTGTGTGCATTTCTATAGTTCAGCTTCATTCTCTTATGGCAGAATCCTTGTTTTGTGTTTAGTAACCAGCAAAAACTAACACACTCAACATGTGTGCTCACAGGAAATAACAGATGACCTGTGCTCACATAATGTTTGGATGCAGCTGCATATAAAACTGAATACAAACAAGAATCAGGTTGAAAATATTTGTGCAAAGATGTAAGATTGTCAAAAAACTCAGTCTGTGCAGAGGCAGTTTTACAACAATCTGCAATTAATTCAAACGGCCTGTTGCTGAAAGCAGATCGACTATTTCCTCTGTGCTGTGCATTGTGAGACAATGCTTGACATCAACAGCACCAAGTTCAGAGAATCCTTTTGTTTGCTAGAATGCCAGATTCTGCTTTTACTGATTATTTTTACGAGCGTATGCTAAATCAATCTATGTAACACAGCGGATAAGTTGCTTTTTTGCACTTACACAGCAAAAATGAGCACAGCTTGTCAGTTTCCTTTTTAGAAAAATGACGGCCTAAAAAGTCCCAGATTGCATTATGATGATCTAGAAACTAAAACAGTTGAATTTTGAATCTTTTGGCATGATACAACAAAAGTCCTTCCAACATTCAGTAATTTACAAGAATTTCAGTTTTATTGTTGTAGCCATTAACGCGGTGATGCCAGTAAATCAGAGGTTGTTTTTTCTGGCAGACCAAAGTGGGTTAAGATGTGTTTGCATACTTCAGCATAGGAGTAATTCTTTTGCAAAGTGTGGAGACAGAAATGGCGTTGAACAGAGAGCAGAGCATGACACAAAACTTGTAGCGGCTGTTTTAACGGACCTGAGTTACAGTTGACCTTTTGTTCCACACCATGAAGCTTTGACAAAGAACTAGTGAGTGAAAAAATAAGGCATGGACAACCCCCTTTGAGGTTCACATCATTAGTGTGAATATAATAGTGCACCTAATGAGGAAAAGACAATTAACTACAACTGACTGCAGACCTGAATGTGTTCCCCTCTCTCTCACCTCTGGCTCACTGAGAGGAGCGTTTGCATAACATTTGGGGGAAAAGAACTTTTGAGGGACAGTTAATCATAAAGACAAGTTTGGTCTTGCTTCACTTGAAAACATTTATGCTCCATTTCCTGCCCGTCTCTGCAGCAATACATTTTTTTCACATCAACAGTGGCTGAATGAGAAACAAAAAGTAGAATAAACCAGCTTCTCACACAATGATAAATGTGAATAAGGAATGACAGTTAGCTGTTTCAAAATGAACACATTCATCATCTTATCTTAGGTCTGTTTAAAAACTTTTCACTTGAGTAAAAGTAATTTGCATCATTGCCTGTATATCAAGATGGACTGATCAACATTTGCCTGGAAGTGTGTCCAAAAGATAAAAAACTTCCCCTTGCTGACTGCCAGCAGCATAAACCTTGCATCCTTTTCGTTTACAATGTTGTTCAAGCACTTTCTCAAAATGAGATAGTTAAAAGTTCAGTTTACACAGATTAAAGAGACCACATTACTTTTTAATTTGGGTTTATCTATTGAATATCAATTATTTCAAATGTTTGTTCATAATTGTGGAAATACAAAAATATCCTAGTTTTCTCATACAGGATGCCCTGATCCACCTCTTCCCTCACTCTCAGCGTGATCCAGCACCACGTTAACAGTAGCTCTGAATTCCCTCTGCAGGGGTGCTGCCAGACATGTTGGGTCCCAAGAAAAGATATTACACTGGTCTCTATCCAAAACCAGCTCAGTGAGGTCTCTTGAACCGGGCATCTGTTGAGCTACTAAATAAATATAAGGAAAAAAAGCTGTTCATAAATATTACAGCCAAATTGTTCTGTTCAAAGAGCAAATTAGTTTCAAATAGTAGAGGAATCACACTGCAGATGTAAATCATAATAAATTGTAAAATGAACTGTATGTTTGGACCACTTGTGGCATGTAAATGGTATAATCAGTTTTGATAGAAAATTTAAATCTGTCAAGATGCTAAACATTTGCTGATTACACTTTTGTCTTACTAAATATCCTATAATTTCAAAGAGTTACATATTTTAATGTCATTCAGACACTAAGATATATGTGAAACCAGAGATCACAGAGAGATGGAGACAGAGAAAAAATAGTGAATACCCGTGTCACCTTCAAATAAAAAAAAATCACAAAACATGTCAATAGAATAAATAATAATAAAAAATGATTATCTAAGTCTGAAAAATGGCTTAAATGATGTACAGATGCAAAAACAGTTGTATGGAAAGAAACATAGAGGGGCATTCAGACCTCATATAGATAGATATCTTCTGACACAAATTTTCTTAAATTACTAATGTAATGTGTACAAACACCTACTATAGTTTAGCAGGGATTTATTGACAACAATGCTCTTTAATACTTTCAAATAAGACCAAGAACTAAAATTTGATGAGACAGTAAAAAGGGTCATGACCCTCAATCAGGAAGTGCCGATATTATTTATTTAACCTTTATTTAACCAGAAAAGAAACTCATTGGGATTAAAAATCTCTCTTTCAAGGACATTTTCCGGAAAATGCATCAATGGAAGGTTGTGGAAGTGAAAAAAATCCAAATCTTTGAGAGTGTCTTGAGATAACATTTGCCATGATTTGGTGCTGTACAAATAAAGGTTGACTGATTGATAATTTCAGATCAGAATCTGGGTCAAAGTGCCCTCTGTTTGCATTGACACATGCAGCTTACCAAGGTGAACAGGAAATTTTAAGGGTTTATCTGCAAGTATGAATCTGCTCCTGCTATTTATTTTTTATTTAACCTTCATTTAACCAGATAAAACCCATTGAGATCAGGATCTCATTTACAAGGGTGACCTGGCCAAAAGGTCAGCAGCACACGTCATAATTATACAAGTTCATGTTAAAGTGTAAGGCAATAAATAGCAAATCACAACAATAAATATGGCAAGGCACTAACTAAATAAGTTGAAGGAAACAGTAACAATTTAAATATAAATAACACAGGTATTGCTCATAGGATTCAAAAACTTCACTGTGAAAGTGCTGTATTTTAAAGAACAACAGATTAAAAACACAAGCATTGCTCAGAGGATTCTCGCTGCCTTGTGAGTAAAATAGAACGAAAAGTTGTAAATGACACCAGTTCTGATATTTTCAGTTCGGTCTGTATGGTATTCCAGGCTGTGGGGGCTGCATAATTAAAAGCCCGTTTCCCCAGTTCAGTTTGGACTCTGGGCACATTTAGGTGATGAATTGCACAAGAGCGTATGGCATAGGTACTCCTCAATTTCTGCAGAAGAGAACAGAGCTAGGAAGGAACCAGACCAAGGAGAGATTTATAAATCAACAACATCCAGTGGGTATATCTCCGGGAGCTCAAAGAAGGCCACTTAGCTTTGGCATAGAGTTCACAATGGTGGGTGAGGCAACCGCAGCCAGTAACACAACGCAGTGCACAATGATACACAGTGTCCAGAGATCGGAGACATGCTATGAAAGCTGCAGCTCAGTAGAGTGCCCTGCCAGACAACATTCACAAGACAATTAAAAAAACAGAAACAAAAGAAAAAATATGCTGCAAGATGCCAAGATGCTCAATATCATATCCACGGACTTGCCCTTTAAACTACGTCACTGTCCATAACTTGCGTGTGTGTGTGTCTTTGTGCTGTACATCTTTGTGCTGTCATACGACCCATCAGGCCTGATTAGTCTGTATCACAAATGTCAAAGGATCCATATTTTACTTCAGCTCAGGTTTTTTTAACACAATTTTAATAACTGCAAGATAATGCTCATAATCACTAATGTTAAATAAAACTGTCCAGTTTTCACATAACGAGTGCCCCTGATCCAGTTGTATTCTTAGTTTGTCTGAGCTGCTATGTCAAAGCCCCTGCTCCTTTAGGACCCTCTTCCCCAAGTAGGACCTGATCTGTTCTGATTGGGTTACCAGTGGACTCTGTGGTAATTGGTTAGAGAGTAATTTGGTTCAGAGCCGCTTGATATTAAGATACCAATGAGTTCATCCTACAGACTCTGCACTACTTCCAATGGTGAATGGCCAAATTAGTTCATAACAGAGATGTAATGGTGGGACCTCACTCTGGTAATTTCAGGGGACCAGAGGAACAAGCCGGTTTAGGAGGCTACTGGCACCAGAAAGAGGGGGAGAGGGTGAAGTCCTGATGCTGCAGACTGCAGACTAAGGGACACATGGAGCTCTAAAAAGCATTAAATGGGTTCTTTAAAGTTTAAAAGTTATTTTTTTGTGTCTTTGTTGTAAGTCTTTTGATTTGATGTTTTGACAGTGCTCTGCCAAGTAACTGCAAATGTTAATTAGCTTTAAGCTAACTCTGATGAAATGTTCATCAAGAAACATTGAGGTCTAATGCCTGGTTCCTTGACAAACAAAACATATTTATAGAAAAAAAGAAAATCTTGAAAAAAACACAGTTAGAAATAAAAAATAATGGGGTGCTGGTTTGGCGGAGTGGTTAGCGACCAGGCACCCCATGTACTTGCTTTTGCCGGTTCGAATCCCACCTGTGACCAGTTTGCAGAGTGTCTTTCCCTACTCCCTACTGTAATCATTGACTGATTTAAAGCACAGTTTTAACTGTTGTACATTATTGTGTGTGCGTGTTTGTGTGCGTGTGTGTGTGTGTGTGTGTGTGTAAGCGTGTGAGTTTTTACAACAATGTGATGTTTTAATTGTGACCTGCCAAGGGACTGCAGATGTAAATTAGCTTTAAGCTAACTCTGGTACAATGCATCAAATGGTGACATTTATGTTGAATATTGTACATGGTCCCTTTATAAATAAATAAAAAAAATAAAAAAAATCTCTCACCCCCTTTCACAAGCCTATCTGCTGTCTCTTTCCTATCAATAAAGACACAAAATGCCCCCAAAAAATACATAAAAAAAGAAAGAAAGAAAGAAAAAATAACATGTTTGCAGATCGATCAAACACTGTTTCACACAACTATCCATTGTGGCTTTCAAAATTTAATTTAAAAGGAAAAAACATTACTTTTAAATGATAATGAAAAAAATATATCATCAATATTACTATCACAGACTTTTAAGGTGATTAGAAATTTAGAAATGACCATATTAAAACCACATCTGGCACACCAGTGATGCAACCCTTTATTTTTTTCCCATTCCATGGAAACAGTCACATTAATTGTAAAATATTGTTCACTTGAACACTGTGAAGGGATCATAATATTTCCAACCTGAAGTTTGGAACAACTCACACTTGAGGTTTGATTATCCAATCTAATCCAAGTTTTTCATCCTTCATTTCCCATGAATAATCTGTTTTATGAGTGCAGATGAAAAAGCTTCAATCCTTTCACATTAAAACTGGACTCATTGCTTGAATACAAAGGCTTACAGGGACAAAGTGTTGATTCTAATGTTATCAGCACACACTTCAACTTTAATATTTCACTCCCTTATCTTTGTAATTTTCCTTAGAAACTGTCCTGTTCTCCCCATGTGCTCTCCTTCACTTAAAGTGGACGCTGTCCATATCAGACAAAGTCTTTTGCAACTTTCTAGGGACATGTTTTAATGAAGAGAATGGGTTTGTCATGCAGGGCTCAAGGCTGCTCCTTCACTGCCAAATATAATTACAAACAAATGCTAACTCGCTCTCAGGGCTCTCATCTTGGCTCCTAGGCATAATTCCAGTGGTTAGAGGAAGTCTGAAGATAAAGAAAGGGCATGGTTTATCTAAACATGAAAGCACAACAATGGAGAAAGTGTTTGTTTGTGAAGCTGAAACTTCATTCTAGTCATTGGGTTTTAATTTAAGTCAGTGCAGAACAAAGTTAGTGTGACAACATGATACTGTTGTACATATCTCTTTTGGGGATTGTGAGTTAATGTTTATCAGATTCAAAGTTAATCCTGTCAAAATTAAAAACGGAGGATTTTTATAACTTTATCAGATTGGATTTAAGCATTTAAAGATCTGATTTACTTGAAGTAATGATATGTGTGATTCACTGTTTTTACTGGACGATTCAGTAACAAACAACTACAAGCCAACTTCACACTCAGCAATACAAGGGGGAATTAATTGAAATGACTGTTTATCAGCAACCTTAAACATTTTCTCTCTGGATTTTGCACCAGAGCACCAGACCACTGAGGCCTCACTTTTTTAAAGTCTTAATGCCACTGACCTCAGCAGTGATGTGTCATAAGAAAAAGTTTTTGACAAGGGTTGCAAAGGTCAGAAAATTTTCAGAAACTTTCCACAAACCTGGAGAGTTAGGCAGGGAGGTCTTGGAAATATTCCAAATTGGAAACTGTCCATTGGAATAATGTGAATTAAAAAGAAATTGGAGTTAATTTAAATGAACTATATCACACGTCATCTGCAGAAACCCATGCAAAAATGCTGTAAAAATACATTACATTTCAACAGCGTTATTTGTAAGTAGATCTTTCTTTTGGAAAATGTATTTCAACTTCACTTTATATCATCACAGGCTCAAATGTGTGGCTTCAATAGTCCAGAGCTCTGCATGTAGGGGGAATGGCCTCAATCCCTCTGCAGTAAGTAGTGTGCTATATATTCTCAAGTATACATGCATGAAATCTGGTTGTTTAGGTCAAGATTATGCTAAAGTATATATTTTCCCCAAATTACATGTATAATCCCTGTTAAGAACAACCGTTCAACTTGAAAAAATTCAGGGTTATTCCAGTTATTCCAGGTTTATTCCTGTTTATTGTCCTAAATTCCAAATTTCCATGGAAAATTTCCATCTTTGAAAATTAGACTTTGTGTATGTGCATTCAACTGTTGCCCTTGTTAATAGTTTGTAGCTAAAAGGCTAGGTTAAAGGGGTTTACAATAAGTAAGAAAGAGGATTGGTAATATGATATAAAATCCAACAAGGTCACAAAGCTTGAAAGACATCTTTATTCACCTACCCAACAACATACCTGACTCGGCATCTGATTTGAAGTCCATTGTTTGTCAAAGCTCCCATCAACATCTAAAGGCCTGTCCGGTATTTACTCCAGCCTGGCTTCTGGTTCGGTCGACCAGTCACCTTCCTGTTTTTTTCTGTCCCCACCCCATCTATGACCGTACTGTTTTGTCTTGCAGCATCAGCCATTATTGGATTCAGTACAGAGATGGGCAAGCTATCTCTCCTATTGACATGGCTTATCACCACAGTGTGTGAACTTGTGCCATGAAGAAGTGTGCGCTTCTCATGAAGGCACATTCACACATTAACGTTTGTTTACTGATGTTGACCATTGTTGAAAAAAGTATGCTTCTGGGTCAATTTTGCTGTTCGGTCAGTTATATAAAGCAGAAACAAATGTTGGGCTGGTTGAGTAAGATGTTTGGATTTTAAATGTTTGCCAGTGCAGATGTAATGCATGGGTGGCACACTCCTTTCGGGCAACTTTGGTCTAATAAGCTTGGTGCTGCTGAACATTAAAATGTATTACATTCCAACATTAATCAACAAATGCCTTATGAAGTGGATGTAAATACTTTTTCACCTCATTCAGCCACAGTTGGTCTCAGTATTCCAACACCACGGAGCACAAAAGAGTGAAAGGGGGCCACAAGTTGTAACAACTACTGCATATTTACTTATAAGCTCTTAAATTTTGGGATGTTGTTGAATTCAAAATGGCTCAGACAAAGTAGAACTTAAACATTTATTTGAACTTTGCCAAAGTATTCAGACTGTGAAGAGTCGGAGAGTGGGTGTACGAAATATATTTATACAAGCATTACCAAATAAAAGGATACAAACAAGGCAGTGACATAACTCTGTCAGCAGGGTAAACATGTGGAAAAGCTATGATGATGAATTTCAAAAGTGTTTACCCGTTTTAAGTTGTCTACACTTCATCTTTGTTATATAACAGTACTATACAGCTCAGCTTACTTTTCAGCTATCAACCAAAATTTATTAACTTTTTATACAGAGGTCACTGAAGTTTATTTAGTTTGATTTAGGAACAGTGATTTGTAAACTGCCAGGGGGTTTTAGCCTACTTATTTGTCTCTTTTGGTGAACACCGGGATGTATTGTGACCTGTAAAACAGTCTTGTTCAAGAGGGAGAAAGTGAAAGGGAAAAACGCAGTCGACAGATATTTGCAAGGGAAAAAATAATTTAAAAAAAATTTGAGAAGACTATATGGATTATATGGGCAATGAATGTTCCACACGTCTTGGTTATATTATGGAACTTTTTTGTTTTGTTTTTTGCTTTTGCAAAATGTTTGAAAGCTTGTTTGTACACTAAAGCTCCATAGTATTTAATATACACTAATGGCCTAATCTGCTAAGATCCAAAATAACGAGTGCTAGATTGCACGTGCAAACTAAAAATTGCACGTGTAATTAGTGGGCGTGTTGCGGGTGATCAAATATGACTGCATGCACAACTCATAGCAGGCACAAAAGTTGTGTAGACCACCCCCTTTTAAGGAGGATTCTGCGTGTGCTACCAGCTGTCACCATGGAGAGTTTGGGAGAGCAGAGTGGCCGTAAATGAAAAAATGAGGTTTGAGGCCACGGAATAAGAGGCAACTAATGTCCCTTTTCCATTAGCCCTACTCTACTCTACTCGACTCTACCCGGCTCTACTCTACTTACCTTGTGCTGCTTTTCTATTAGCCCCAGTCGCCTGCCCAACGGAGTGTAGTGTCACTGTAAACAGCTGAGCGGCACTGCAGTGACGTCATTTTGAGCGCGACACAACAAAAACTGCCAATGTTCTTGGTAGGCCAAAAAAGTTTGTATTTTATTAAGATTATCTTGTTTGAATAGAGTTAATGGTGTAATACATGAGTGATACATAAAATATGACAAATACATTTGATAAATCAGAATGACCACCATACTGTCAATGAATAATGTAATGAAACTTGTTTATTAAACCATCCTCCACAGCTGCAGGACACATTCAGCCATGTTCACTCTTTTCCCTGGAGTGATGCTCCTTTACCTCCAATCTCTGTTGAGAGAAAAATCTTAAATTAAAAATTAAAAATCTTACTTATTTCAACTGGAACATGACAATTGTGTTGTTATTGATCTTTATTGTACTTTATCAATTTATTCAAGCAAAGTTTTTCGTTTTATAAAGTCTCTCTTTTATTATTATTTTTACAGTCTAAAACTTACATTATCTGAATGTATTATTTATAAAACAATTAATACATTTACATATATTCCGAATAAAGATCCATCTACCAAACACAACTCCGTGATCCCCTGACACATATTCTACACATTAGCTGCAGTTATTCGGGCACGTTTTTTAAACTTTCTTTAAACTGAATATATACATGTGATGTAGGACCATCGTGTTAGTAAAATGTATCTTACTTAATTCTTTATTTCATTGTATATTATCCAATACACAGCAGTCTAATGTAAGTACAGTCAAGATACGTGGACGTGGATTTAATTGAAATATAAAGTCTAAATACGTTGACAAACCACAACTATCAAGCGAGTGATAGTTAACTCTGAGAGAATACATGTGTTAAGTCACTCTATGTCAAACATAAACTCACCGTTTAACTTTCAGAACAATTTTTGACCAAACAGCCTGAAAGAAGTTAGCTGGCGTCCTCGCTCCCGAGACACAGCATGACCGCGCTTTGAGAGTGCGTGTGTACAGCTGTGACGTCACCAGAGAGATAGCGACTTTCCTCTGTCTTTTCTAGCCTTTTGAACACTTTTTGACCGATCAAAAGTCCAAGTCTTAAAAATATAAAATACAAAGATCAGTAATTGACCGTGTTTATGGCTGGAGATGTCCTGTCAACAGTTTTACAGCCGTATCTTTTACTATTGCCGCCTATGGAAAAAATGCTTTTTGGCCCCAATGGGGATTTTTCGTTGCAATACCACGAGTGGCCACTGGGAAAAATCAGCGTGCCGCCGAGGGGCTGTCTGGTATCCAGTTCTCATAATACATCCATGGTATCAACTCAGCTCACTTGCAACCAGAGCGGAGTAGGTACTAAAACTAGCTTGTTCTAGGAGGTACCAGGCTAGTGGAAACACGCTGCAAATCGAGTAGGGCCAAGTTGAGTAGGGCCAAGGCGTGCTAGTGGAAAAGGGCCATAAGACACACTGGCAGTAAGCTTTTTTGCTGTCTGATATTTTGACTGACAAGTTCATCACTTATCTCTTATGCCATGTTTTAAGCAGTGAAACATAATCTAAATGGCAGCATTCACATAGCTGCATAACTTCATCATCAATAACCTCTCATGTGAAAAGCAGTCTTACAGTTACGCACACAGAACACGCGGGTAACTCTTTACTTTTATGCACTGACTGACACACTCTCCATGCACTGACAGCCTCTAAGGTCACTGTGAGGTTATGATGCAGTCAGCTCTGAGTGACAAACTGAGTAATTAGGGCTACAAAGGCTTTTTTACAGAAGTTTAAGGACCTCTTTTGCAATGTAGAGCGCAAAACTGAGAGGGTTCACTTTACGCATGTCTGCGTGGTACACTGGATCTTTTCTTTTTCTAGTCCTTCATAATGACCGACAGCCTCTAAATCTTTCATACATTCATCAGAGATTCAGTCAGTGATGTAAATTTTTGGTTAATGTGACCCCTGTTGGCCACCATGATTGAAACCTTCCACACTTGCTTTTCAAACGTATTAGATTTAGACACAAAAACACTGCGCAATCAGTTGCGGGTTTGATAAATCACATTGCGGGTACTAAATGATTATATTGGCATCTCCTCCTCCCAGTATTTTGCATGTTCTGATGATCTGCATGTATTCTACATATTCATGAGGGCAAACACGCTAAATGGACTGCGAATGCTATTTTGCTCATCTGATGGATGCAATCCTCAGTGCACCCTGTTAGTATATCAGATTTGTGTGCGCTATCAAGTTCGCACATGTATTTATACATGCTAACCTCTAGTAGATCAGGCTCTTAGTGCCATGACCGTGCAATAAGATTCTTCTTTCACTCTCTTGCTTGCACCATCTCTCAGAAAATGTGTGCTTGTACTGCCTGTTTGAGTTTTTCCCCATATGATGTCATTAAGGGCTGTGCTGGTTTCTCTAGATAGGAGACACTTCCTGAGCCAGATGTTTGTTCAGCCCACTGACAATTCTATTGGAGGGTACCTATCAAGACATGTCTGTACAGCCGCAATAAAAAATTAGCGCACAGTGCTTGAGCGCTGAAACCACAGCCATTTCTTGAGGGTGACATCAGACACAGCTCATGAGACACTAAAATAGTCTGTTGAATATGACTAATACAGATAGCTTTCTATGAGCTAAAGAGATTAATTCAGTTGTATCCACACAAGTCTTTCATCGTATAGCCGTTTAATCCACATGCATACAGCATTGTGAGTGCCCTAAACACACATTTTTGTGAAACACATCCCAAAGTGGTTAAATCTGAAAGCCTTGCGCTTCCATGTGTACAGCAAATAGATATTTTCAGAAACTATGACATCATAGCCTCACCTCTCCCTTTAACCACATACCCAAACCCTGCCAAAAATAGAAACAATGGCAGAGTATAGTGTTATGTTCATGCTGCAGAAACTGGTTTTGGCTTTTACAGCAAAATCTTCTTTTCCTCTAGGACCACAATGAGCAACAAGAGGACACTGAGAACAGAAGAGGCCAGCGTTAGTTTACATTTCTCATGATGTATGTGCATGCACCACGTCTTTTTTCTGTTTGGTTTTTTTTGTGTGTGTGTGTGTATGTATGTCTGCAGTGTTACAGGGTCACTTACAGGCCTGGGATTTAAACTGAAAGTATTTTCAGTGTTTTCATGTGGGTGGACAAATTACTTGAAATGATGCTGACTCACAGAGCACATTTGAAAAAAAGGAAAGTTTTTGTCTCTGAAAGCCAGGAGTAAACTTTTAAAAGAGAATTTAGCTGTCATCAGTCAGCCATTTCTATGCCATTTCTATGCCATTTCTGTCATGAGTTCTGCAGCTCACATCTGTGTGGGTTAATTTTGAACAACCAACTTGCTGAATTAAAGCAGGGGACACATGGCAGCCATCATGCATATGCATCTGTCTAATCAACAGCAAGTGTATCTTCAGCTTAACGCATTTGGTCGAAAACAAAGCAACTCTGGTCGCAATTTTGGGGAGTTAATGAGATTTGGAGTGGTGTGGAAGCTCACAATCCTCGGTGCAGACCAAATACCTGTACTCTGGTTCCCCTGAGAACAGAATGCTGAGGGAGTAAAAGTCATCTGAACCAAGCAAGGACTAAAAAGGGGGACTAACTAAAAAGCAGTGGGTTGAATTTTGTCGGATATCACAACAGTAAGCACACATAAGCAATATGCATGGAGTGGTAAACAGTAGCATTACCAGCACTACCATTCCAAGGTCCTCCTAACAATTTAACGTCTACAAGTCTGTGCAGAATACGGCAACACATTTCTCCTGTCAGTGCATCTGACAAAGCCTAACTACAGCTTTATGTTTAATGTATTGCTCAAAATATTGCCAACAGTTTTGAGTAAAACATTGTTATCCTTCATTATCCAGTTGTGTATTTCAGAGCTATAATGCATCAATCACCTGGATGGCAGAAACAAATAGGGCTGTTTCCACCATTAGATATCAGCTTAACTTTACTCAGTTAATTTGGTTTTTCATTAAGGATTTTACCTGGCAGAGTTTTTTTTTGTATCACCTCCAGCAGGGCTCCAAGCAGAGCTGAGACTAAATATGTCGTGGAGACCCTGCAGACACCCGAATAGTTAGAGTATCAGTCAGGGGTACTGATGAAATTCAGTGTTCCTTGTTGTTGGCCTAATTACACAAACTGTCTTCAAATATATAGATGCTGATTTGCTGCTTGCAACTGTCTTTGGAACAAATTTAATCTCCTAGCTGTGACAAAAAGCCACAGAGGCAGGCAGCTCAATCCTCTCTGTTTCCTCCCACATGTTTGTGAAGATACCACCAGTTTCACAAAGCCACACTAATTCCGATTTCACACTAAAATTAGTGGGTCAACCCGGATTTTTTCAACATGGGTTGACCCACTAATATTTTGCAAGTGACTCTTTTCCCACAGTCAGCGAACCCGGGTCTAATCAGCAGCTGTCTCTTTTCCTCTGGTGCATCAAGCTGATGCCATCACGTTGATGACATCATCAGCACGTCCAGTCCAATGGAAAGGAGCATGGAGGCAGTGGGCACAGTTTTCTGTACTTTGTACTTCTATCCCTCTTTAAAATGTACAAACTCAGCGCTGAAGATACAAAGGCGGGGGGAATTAGTTGCTAAGGCGGCAAAGAGTCATGTGGGTTACAGGCAGAGGGACGGGCGAGATATTATGCTGCGGGGATACCAACGTAATTCGTAAATTAGAGGGTCAACCCGGGTGTGATGTTCTCACTGAAGCCAATTGGAGGTGAGCTGATTAAAACCTGTCGCTCCACAGGAACCGATTGTTACCAAGTTTAAGCAGATATTTTGGCCAGTCTGAAAGGAGTGTAAGACAGTGAACAGAGGTACTGATGCAGTCTATACTATATTTACCCTGTGCAGAGTCAGACTGAGTTGAGCAGACACCACAAATGGATGATCAATCAAACTTTATTTGTATAGCACTTTTTATGCAACACATGTAGCACAAGTGCTTGACATAAACAGAAGATAACTAACAAAAGTAAGAACAAGGCACATGCAAACTACACCAGTAAGAAGAAATAAATTCATATTGAAAACTAGAAAAGCACTCAGAGAGCGCAGACCTCTGCCAGTGCCACAGTCCTCAGCCATATTGTGATTTTTTAGTCCTACCTTTATTTCATTGAAATATTTAGATTCCTTGACCATGAAAACATACCATTAGCAACTGGATTCATAATGATATCTATTTTAGTTCAGTAGTTATTCACAAATATCACATTTTTTGCCATGGCGGCCAGACGCTGATCTGGATCAACACCAAAATCTAATCAGTTCTTCCTTTTACCATGCTGAACATTTCCTGAAAATTTCATCAAAATCCATCCATTACTTTTTGAGTTATTTTGTTCACAGACGGACAGATGGACAGACAAACAAACTCTCCCGAAAACAAAACCTCCTTGGCGAAGGTAATAAAAAGGGAAGCATCTATATCAAAGATGTTAAAGGACAAACTGAGATGATGTTTAAAACACTAAAACTAGTAAAAAATAAAGAAATGAATACAAAAAGTAATATATTTACGTGAATACATAAGTAATAACTAAGTAATTACATAATTAATAATTTAATTATTGCAGTTATACAATTTGGAAAAATATAAACTATGAATAAATGGATTCAGGTTTTCAAATAATACTTTTGTACAAGGAGTGTGTTAATTTCTTCAGTTTGAACATTTCTAGTACTATTCCATGTCATTCTACTCATGTTGGTTGCCCTGGTTTTAGCCACTTGGTAGTGTACTTTGTTCTTACTTGCTGCGGTTAGAGCATGCTAAAGTTTTTATTTATCACTTCCCTTTGTTCAAAAAGACTGTTGTCTCTATATTTTTCTTGATATGATGTTTTAACTACCTCAGAATGGTTTTCCAACAGTGTAGTAGTTCAAACCAGTCTGCAGTTGAGGATCACTGAAGCAGAGAGTTTTCTCAGAGGCACATAGCTGAAATGACAAAAAAGCTATGGAAACATGAAGGCTTATTTCTGAGATGTGACATTTACTTCTACTTGATACTTCTTGCCCTGAACAGGTCTTTATCTGAGTGAGTCTAAATTAAAATGTCTTAATATAATAAAGTATTACACACTTTCTAGTTATTTTAACAACTTACAGTTCTTAGAGAAGAAAGTCACACAAGCCATGCCTGGTCCAATGGAAAATGTCTCTCGGATCCTCTTTTTTGTGATTTTAAACTTCTGAACCCTACTGAATGTGAAACTTACATAATGGCTGTTTAATCTAGTGAAGTGTTACTGGTCAACTTTGTGGTCTTATCCAAACGAATTTCCCTCTCTGAAAAACACATGAAAAAAAACACTCTTAAAGTGTAAGAAGAACTGAAACTCAAATTATTAAGTTTTAATGTGACCTGCAGAGGTTCACAGATCTGAAATGAGCTTGAAGCATCAAACAAAAACATCGGCAGCTCTGTCTGAAAAAAAGAATCTAAAGAAAAACCTGAAACAAACATGTATCAACTCCTAAAACCATGTGTCTGCATTTAAAAACAAATCAGTTTATGGAGAAAACCCATGCATGCAAAGGGAGAACATGCAAACTCCACTTAAAAAGACCCAGACTGGCTCTGGGAGTCAAACCAGCAAACTTTATGCCATAAAGCTGGAAGGGAGTCCTATTGCATAAATGACTATTATATGATGAACCATAACTGTAAAGACCTGTTTTTTTTTCATATTTTTTAGAATAAAATGAATGAACTGAACAAAAATGATTGATTGCTTGATTACATTGTGGTACTATTTGCATAGATTGTAAAACTGTGCTTCAAAGTCTGCCTTCCACTTTCAGTCCTTATTTTCTGTACATACTGTTAATACAGTACATACAGAAATGAGTCTTATCAGAGCAGACAGTTTTAGGAGGGTCAATCTGACTAGATCTATGACTGTATACTGAAATCTATTATTTATCTTTTTATTGATCTTTTATTTATTTAAACAATAGGTTTCTAGGTTTTTCTTCATTAGGAGCAGCCAAAAAAGGACTCCTTGACAGCAGACTTATCTTGATTATCGAAGTTGTAGAACTGTTAAAAATTGCAAATGTCATTTCAGTGGATTATTTATCCCCTTAAATAATACAAAATTTAAAAAAAGAATGATAAAACCTTTTTACCCCAGAAGAAAGGCAAATCATTTCTCAGTGAAGCAAAAGTGCGGAACTGGTCTTCATGGTCTGTCTTGGACTTCATCAGTCTCACAGCACTTGGTCTAAGTTTGGAAACTGCACTACGTCTGACACCAAATAATGCTGCCACTCTGTGAACTGGAACATCAGCTTCTAGTTGCATTATGGCACATATTTTACCCCCATGTTTATCTGTGTTTCTTATTCCATGAATGCAACATCCTTACAAGTCTTACCACACTGTAAAGGTGACTGAACAGGCTTTTCAATGATATCAAACACAATACCAGTTAGCGCATTAAAGGGGAGAAATAATCAATGAAATAAGATTTCACAATTATTTTTGAGTACATGTAATTCTTGTGCTTTCAGTAAATTATTCTCCAGAACTTTTAAAGCCAATTACAAGCCCCGCAATACCCCATAGATCTAAAACACTCTTTCATGACTGTTGGTAGTGTAATCTGCCACAAAAACTTCATAAAAATACCTAAACAACCACCCTGCAATCAAAGTAGTTTTCAGATGGAAGTAATGACAGACATTTTCACAGCACAAACATTGTGCAAGAGCAGGATTCTTACATAAACAACATGTTCAGACCGCTCCTTGGCACCACTAGGGACCCTGATGATCCCCATGTGTGTGTGTGCTGGCCCTTAAGTACACACTGTGTACATGTTCCTGTGTGAACAGGCTTAGAGCCTGGGTTTGACGCTTTATTGCGGAATAGAGCTTTTTATCATGGTGCCAATCACTGATCAGAAGCACAGCGGGTGTGTGCAGATACCTGTAAAATTACTTTAACTGGGTGAGGGTAATGTGCAAATCAGGATGGCTGGCACATGAAGACTGCTGTTGCTTCAGGGGATAAGTGAAAGTTGAAACTGAACCCAAAGACCAGAGAAGTGGAAAAGAACAAGCATTATCAACTTTGACTTCAAATATTATGATAATTACAGTGTTGCAACATTAAAGTAACCTAATCCAAAATGACCCCGCAGAGTTCACACATTCAAATACATCACAAAAAAGAGCTAAAGTCAGTTCCTGTCAGTAAACTAGCTATGATCATCTATGTTTAAACAACCTGACTTAACGGACACAATATGTTTGTTTTTTCACCAGCAAAAGAACACAAAAAGTCTTGCTGATGAATAGCTTCTTCTTGTGCAAGAGGGTCACAGGAAAACATTAAAAGTTATTTATCAAGCCCCAATGTTGACAATAGCTAAGACCAGAAGCAACATGTTGTCTGCCTATCCAGACCATTGTTTTTAAAACAAAATCACAAGATTTAAAAGGGTTTTCTTTTCAAAGCTTGCACAAATACTCACTCAGACACAAGGCTATACAGACTGAATATAAGAGGTACATAGTCAAAGGTCATAGGGCCTCTTGTCTATCTCTTGCTTGAATCTAAAGAATTTCCATCATGAATCAAACTAAACCTATTATATTTTGGAAGTCATAAAGTGCCAAGGTCTTTGGATCTTATTTTAATTGATTGATAGGGTACACAATTACTCAATAACACGTGGAGATTCTGCCTAATTTATCGCTATTTTCCACTCTAACTCTTGAGTAGACTTCATACATTCTTGGACAAGATGGTAAAGGTCATTGTGATTGAAATATTCTAGTAAGTACTGCATTAGCATCCTAATAAAAGACGTATTTCAACTTCCACAAAATCCATCCCAGCCCTCCTTCTTTATCCTTGCAGTGCAAATGGACTTGATTCAATGTCTGTCTTCAGGCAGATTCATTTGGTATCTCAAGCTGGAATAACTGGACCCAGTCAGAAAATTACCAAACTTATCAGCATCCTTTTAAAGACGAAAGGCAGTAGCACAAACCTGGTTTAGCTGTACAAAGACTGAGAAGTGACCTCAAACCTCTAAAGTTGTTTTTTTTTTTGGACAAAACAAGGGCAAGGAAAGGGGCCTTGCAGTTCTGTATTTTGATATAGGATTGCATGAAGCTTGTGTCAATAGTAAATTAGTCCTATAAAAAGAAAACTGACTTGCAAACTAGGCTGTAAGCTGCAGCACATGGGGCTAAGAGCTCCTTTTGTTTTAATTAACTTTAAGTAAGAACAAACAGAATATTAAAATAGAAGACAATGAACACTGCATTGGACACATTTTAATGAATACACTTTTCCACTACCATGCCCTGTGTTTAATACTTCACCAAAGGCTATATGGGCTATGCAGTATGCTGAAGCAATGCACTGCCTAACTTTGTCTATTCTGTCCTTTAAGGTGCAGAGCTGGCCAGACTAACTATGGTTAATGTATTTGCCATTTACATGAACATCATTCAACCCTACAGTAAAACACTAAACTATCCCTTTAAAAGTATTGATTTTTTTTCCCATATCAGGGGCTTTTGTCTACATTCTGTGGTGTTTGTCCACCATCATACTTTCATTGTTCTACCATTGTGTGCTTTATGGAATGAGCTAAAACTGCTTTGTGTGGTACCTCTGTCAAGGAGGTTATATTTTGGCCTGAGTGTGTCTTCCTTAAAGCAAAGTAACTCCAAAAATTATGTACTGAGTTTTGTGAAATTTGTGAAAATGTTGGTCATGGTATAAGACGGTAATGATTAGGTTTTAGGTGAGGCTAAGAATACGGATGTGGATCAAGCAATGTTTAAACTGTAAACAATGGGCAACAGGAAAGTTTTCTACATTTTTGCCGATAACTTGGCTAACAACGTCAGAAATCCCTTAGCTGAGATTAGTAGTTTTCATTATCTAAACCGAGAAAAAAAACATGTTCAGACATTTGTCCATGGTGATTTTATTTCCTTTTTCTGAAATGACCAGACAACTGTGCAAACAATCAGTGTTGAAAAACACTTCTCCAGCAATCACATAACATACTTCAAATTCACACACAAAAATACAGAAATCCTTCATATTTAAGGCATTTTAAAAAAACTGATAGTGAGATCACTCAAAAAAGCTTTCCTCTGCGGTTTGGTTTGCGTTTACTGGCCTTGCCAAAAGCTCACCAACACCTCGTTCGCAACACAAAATGCTTATAGCCTCATGTTTTAAGCCCGTTCCAAACATGGTTTTGGTCAGAATAGTCCATGCCTTTAGTGAGCAAGTTAATTATTTTTTTAGGTCATCCATTCTGGTCTAAGGGATAAAAGTTATTCACAATCAGGGGCATTGCAGTTAAGACTGTAAGCCAGTGTCTTGTTATTTGTGACAGGGGCTGTGCTCTGCCTTAGCCACATTTGCCTGGTCTATTTTTAAGTTAAACAAAAATGAAACTGAGTGTTTTCAACATGACCACCGCCACAGATTGACTTCAAATGGTGGCTTCAGTAACCAAAAACTGATGTCACTCAGTCTTGGTCAAATACTTTGCAGTCTTTGTTCCAGACCCTCGTACAACAGTTACATGATCTGCTGTTGTACCTAATTTAATTTTCTCCTGGGACATCTTTTCTGGTCCATAATCTCTGTTTTCATTGCTGCTGGGCTCGGCATGTTCTTAGTGTCTCTTAGTGGGATTATCAGTGGGCCTGGATTAGCTCAGCAGATTCATGCAGCCACTGACGAGGATTGGTGGAGGCAGTTAGCCATGCAGTGATTGATAAATGTCATGTATCATTAGGCAGGTGGTTGAGGAGGTAATGAGAAAACAGGTAATGACTTAAGAGGGGTGCAGCCCGGCTCCACAAACTCTAATTGACTTAGAATGTGGGACGGGAGTTCTCGCTTCGTCCTCAGTCAACATGTGTTTGACATTTCAGTCCAGTGTTGCACAACACGGCTTTTCAACAGGCAACCTAACACCTCAGAGACTTTAGTTTTAAGTGACTGAGGGGGCGTTAGGGATATAACAGTCAAATGTGTGTTTGATTTACGATCTGAGGAGTCACATTCAGGGTGCTCCAGTCCAGCTAAAGAATAGCACACACAGCAGTGGGAGAGTGTTTGTCTAAAGGTGCCACAGCCCACCCCCCTGTATTTTCATATTCATCAGGGTGAAGGGAGGAATAACCCACAGCCTCTGTTGTCCGCTTCCTCTGGACCCGATGGAGAAGGATGCGGTAGGTGCCGGTCAGAGGGCTCCTGCAGTCTGTGCAGGGGTTGTTTTGGAGATGAACATTTAGGATGCCCAGCTCTGCGAGCAAAGCCTTCGTCTCAAGCTCCTCCACACTCAGAGCCTGGTTATCTAAAGCGAAGTGAGCCGGGGAGAGGGGCAAAAAGACATGCGGGGAAGGAAACTCCAGCCCCTGCAGCCACGCACTGTTTGTGATCTGTGTGAGAGAGGAGCGATCGATAGGCACAGGCCGGAGCATACCTTTAATGACCAGCTGGCAGGGCTCAGGCACATACGCAGGGATACTGTAGGAACCCTGGAGGACGCACCGCTTTAGCCTGGTCAAAGTGTCCCCAAAAAAGGGCATGGTTGCTGTCACCATGAAGAACAAGAGAATACCTAAAGCCCAGATGTCTGAATGGTACCCAACAAACCCTTTATCTTTGAACAGTTCGGGAGCAGCATAGGGTGGGGAGCCACAGAAGTTGGTGAGCAGATCACTGCAGCTGCAGTCGGCACTGAAGCCAAAGTCTCCAACCTTGATGCAGTAACTTGTGGTGTAGAAGACGTTCTCCGCCTTTAAGTCTCTGTGGACAATTTTTTTGTCATGCTGAAAGAAAAAAAAACATCAAAAAAGGTTTTTATTAAAAAAAAGCATTCACTTTTCAGAATTCATATTCACATTAAACATTATTTAAACAAGCTTCATTTACATCTACAATCAAAGTTAACAGCAATTACACAATAGGATACATTGAATAACTTAAGATTATAGTTTTCAGTTGAAAATAATTATAAAGATACTTAAACATTTACACTTTCGAGCATTTCTGTAGATTCTTCTCATTTTGATAATGGACCTATTTAATAAAAAAAACCAATGCAATCCAGTGATTTCAGCACCAGTTTTTGTTCTGCTTACACCCTTTCTCAGTTGAAAACACTTCAGACTTTGGAAAGTTACTGTATCGCTCCTTCCTCTTTGACCAAGACTGGAGTGCTCCACTGAACATTACTTGAGCAGCACACCTGCACTGGCTGCCCTTCATAAATCTTTGCTTGTATATCTGACTGCTGACATGCAACATTTGGGTGTTTGCTATGTGAAGTGGATGTGAGTACGCTGTGAATGAATTTCTCTCTGTGTATCAATCGGGTATTCTAAATCCAAATCGATCACAATCACAAAGCAGTGTAACGCCTGATGTCAAGAAACAAAAAAAGGTAAAGGAGAAAGTGATCTGACTCGTCTTTTTGATGTAACAATTTCAGGTCTGTAGCTACTAGTAATGCTTGGGCATGTTTTCTGGACTTTGTTTTCATGTCTTCTGGGATACTTCCTTGAAAAAAAATCAAACATTAAGCCCACAAAGCTATTTAACTCAAACTCACTGCATAATACAGAGAAGAGTGGAAGTTGTCTTTTGTTACCCAGCAGCCCTAAACAACATGGAGTATAGTTGTTAAACTGAGGTTGTGAGTGTTGTCAGTACAAAACCATCACACCATTGGGTGCTGATTTAGTGGAGTGGTTAGCGACCAGGCACGTCCCATGTACATGTTTCTCCCGGTCAGGGTTCAAATCCAGCCTGTGGTCAGTTTGCAGAGTGTCTTCCCCTACTCTCTCGCCCCCTTTACAAGCCTATCCACTGTCATTCTCTCTCTGATCAAAAAAAGGCACAAAATGCCTAAAAAAATCAATAATAAAAAAAAAAAAACATCTTCCATAGATCCTTTCCACCGTATCTTCCTGTTTACATCATTATTTCCTGACTTTTAAACAATTAAAAAACTTAAAATGACTTCCAAAAAACTGCTGAGAGAGTTTAACAAAGAAAAGGTGTGTTCAAAATGTTTGGACTTCATGCTTTACTATAAAATGATTATGAAACATTAAGACCATCATAAAGTTTTAGATATTTCGTAGGAGTTGGAGTTGATCTAAAGACAGATCTTCAGATCTCCCTTTAAATTTCTTAATATTAGCTTAACAAGTGCCCCTGGTCTGGAGGAGTATAATTACAGATATCAACACCTGTATGTATATTAGTGCTAATATCAAGTCTAACTAATTTTACTCATAAAACATTACATATTCTGTGCTCAGATCATTTTATCGCAGGTTGTTGATCGCTCATTATCTGAACAAATAGATGAAGGTGGAGCCATGTCTGTAGTTTGATGAGGTTTTAGATAAATGAGTAAGACAAAAGTAAAGCAGGTAACAAAATACAGTATGTAAAGCTAAGTCATCATTAGAGAGGGAAGGATCATCCAATGGACAAGAAGAAAAACTTTCAAAAGATTAGAGTTTTGGTGATATTATTAAGAGTTCATATTTGTACTCAGTATTGGTAAGTACCCCAAATTAAGTAATTGTGCTTGGTCTGAAAAAAACAAGAAGTAATGGGACATATTTTAGTACAGTTGTCAAGGTTCAAACTTAAAGCTTGGAAAAATCTTGGAAAGTCTAAAAATTCATCTTTCTAATGATTTTATTCAAAACATTTTGTGTTTATAACCTCAACTTAGGAGGCAAAAACCCTTTTTGACTATTTGTCAGTTAGTTAGTGCTTTGTTAAGAGAATAACTCAAGAAGTTTTGAAGGGCATTTGAGAAATTTTCAGGGAATCTTCGTCATGGTACAAGAATTTGACTTTGGAGGTGGTATGAAAACAGATTCAATTTCAGGAATTTTGTAAAAAAAAAAAAAAAAAAAAAAGTTAAAATTCAGAGAATGGGCAGTTTTCCACAATTTTCTCTACCATCTGAATAACTGAAACTCAACAGTTTTTGATGACATTTTCAGGAAATATTGTCCATGGTACTAGGAAGAGGGGATTTATTGCTGATCTGGATCTGGATGTGGATCCAGGCATTGTTTCAAGGATTTGCTAATAGTGGGCATTTACCCCAGTTTTGACCATCTTCCTTGACAATGTTGGAAATGCATTGGTAGAGGTTTATTCTCTCCAAGCAGTCCTAATTTATTAATTTTATGCGTTTTCTGCCAGTGTAGGATAGGGACATGGCAGGAATTTCAGAGAGTTGAGAAAGACATGCAGGACTGAAACTGCAGGCCAAATTTTAATCTGAACCATCCGCCTGAAGGACTGTGGCCTCTGCATGGGAAACAACTTAACTGCTTTGCAGTCTACACAAGAAAGTATTTCAAAACAAAAGTCCTCTGTTGTCTTTAAACACCCATATGTATCTTTCACTGAGCATGTTCACCACGTGAAACAGGAAAATAATGGATGTATGCCAATAAACAGTTCATCTCACACCTACCACAGGAGGGTTTAGAGGCACTTTACATTACTGTACAGAAATCATAACTTTCATCAATGATGGTCTCTTTTGCTTTTGTACATTGTAAATAGATATCAATTTAAATTCATGTCAGTTTCATTGACAGAAACACACTCTAAATATACTGTATCTGTGAGCCATCAGAAAGGTAGGCACCTTTTTGTAAGTGTAAGAGGATGTTAACTTTGCAACTTAGACCAGTTTGGTTGAAAAAAATGGGAAATACTTAAAATACTTTAAAAGTCAACAAAAATGTCAACAAGTGCAGTCAAAAAAACTCTAATTTTCAAGTAAAAACACGAAGCTTGGACTAAGTACAGTGCTTTACACCATAATAAAATGGAGGCTGACGGTCAGGCTCACCATGTGCTTCACTGCAGCAGTGATTTGTGCAAACACCAGTTTGGCTTCCAGGTCATTAAGTCTCCCCCTGGTGGTGATTCTTGAAAACAGGTCTCCACCACTGCCATACTCCATCACCAGGTACAGCTTCCTGCTGGTCTCAAACACCTCGTACAGCCTCACAATGTTTGGGTGACTCAGCTTTTCCATGCAGCTGATCTCTGAAGAGGTCATGGGTTGGCGTTTGTTGTCCAGACGCATCTTTTCCACCACTTTGACAGCCACTCTCTCTGTTTGACAGAAGGCGGAGGTTTGAAATGAAGACACTCAGAAAAGCAGAGTCTAACAGTGTTCTCAGAAAGACTGGCTGCCCACATTGCTCATAAAGCTCTATGTGTTTCAGTAACAAAGAAGATTTGTAAGAGCTCAGAGCTGCCAGATGTAGACTTGCAAAAGTCAAATAATATTCATCTTTTTGATACCACACCAACAAAAAATGAAACCCTTGGCTCTGAATGTTGGGCAATACTTTGCATTTACTCATCAAAAGTTTTGAAAAACTCCTACACATAGTCTAAACTTCTCAACCTCTCTGCATCCTGAGTTTGTCAAGTAATCAGTACTCTTAAGATATCATGTGTTTCAAGACGATGCATTAATCATGATTTTAATTTTGGTGGTATTAAAGAGCACAAAAATGTTATTTCTATAATTTTATCAATTGAGAAAAAAAGATAATGCTAAAAGTGGTTTAGGACTTTGTTTTAGGACTTTGATTGATACCTACCTTGAGAAGGTATCAATCATATGAATTTATTTATTTTGGCCACTTAGTAACACTAATTGGTATTGTGTTTTGTATCAACGGAAAGCCTGATTACCTATATAAAAAGGAACAACTTGTAAAGACTGTGCCTTTCTGTAGTGCAATATGTGTGGGTAGTGCTCAAAAAATTTGAAAAAATCCTTCACCCCTGGAAATAGGGTTACAATTCCTCAGTGAAACAAGGGTGAGAAACTGGCCTTCGTGGTGTGTTGTCTTCCCGGGACGCCCACTTTATGGTCTGTCTTTGACTTAATGGGTCCCACAGTACTTGCTACTATGTTTAGATGGAACCAGGGCTAACACCAAACACCAAATAATGCTTCAACTGTACTGTAACACCAGCTAAAAGCTGCAGGGGATTTTTGCACATTGCTTTTATGTGCTTCTGTTTAGTCGTGCCGCTCATTCCCTGAATACATGATACTGTGGTTCATACAGGTTTCATATTGTGTAGCAGACTGTAAATCAAATATTTTCTCTTAAGTATCGCAGTGCAACTGTTTTTTTAAACTAACATTAACAACAACTAAATACTCAGGAGTAATGAGAGTACTGTTTGTTTTCTTGATGTTCTTTGAGGAAATGTAGCCGATTTATTTTGAAAAGCTAAAATGTTGAGAAATAGTTGGAAAGTAAGGAATAATGTTGAAATACATCCATCAATATAGTACCACTTATCCTAATCCCAGCTGACATTTGAGGAGTGGAGTAGAGGAGTAGAGGAGATACATCCCAGATCACAGATGTTGAAATACATAACAGAAAACAAAGTTGACTTTCACTTTTCAATTTTATATTTGACATTGCAACATTTCCTCAAATGATACCTTTTTATTTTCAGAAAATGGTAAAATAAAATACACATCTCCTTCATTTGTTCCTGCCTGGTTTAAGTGTTCCTTCATAACTATGGTGTATGATGATCATCCTAAAACCTCTACACATTTTAAGATTACAAAGACCAACACAGCTCATGATTTTTCTACCTTTGGTTAAAGCGTGGATGCCCAGCCTCACAGTGGAAAAATTCCCCTGTCCTATCTCTCCTCGTAACTCGTAGAAACCAACCCTGCGACCGAGCATCAGGTCGTTGACTATCTTCTCGTTGTGGGCCATGTCATAGACAACCCTCTCGAATGGTGAAAGCCTCATCCTTTCTGCTTCAGTCAACTGTGGGACAGTTCGCACTGGGGTCTGAGGTTTGGCCGTCTTGTCCGCCTTTGGAGCCTCGTCTTTGGGTTTTTTGCTTGATTTCTGTTTGGTCCATAGTCGTGCTTTGAGACCTGAAATTAAAGAGGTTTGAAAGTTCAGTTTCTTTGCAGTAATCCTTAGAATGAGGCACTTTATGAATGAGTAAGCATTAAAAGACAGGGACAGGAGTTACACATTGTTGAATACACTCAACCAGAAAGGTCTTATTTAAACCAGCAGGCAAATACAAAGCTTTTGTAGGAATTTATTTTATAAATAATAATAAATGTAAATGAAAATGAAAATAGTACTGCTTACTTTATGAACTTGACACAGAATAGGTGCTGATTTAAGTTACAATTTCAATGCGATCAAATGAATATATACTGCTATTTAGGGTTAATCTTGTCTACTTTGCATTTTTTTGTCACACATCAAGCAACTCTTCTTTGAAAAGTTTCAGAGAAACAATCACAACAAAATATAATCACTGAGAAAAAAGTAAAAAACTACTTCAAGTGACTGTTACAGAAATGCTATCTTCATGTACCAATGTATTTCATCTTAGTGCATGATGTGCCGGGACCTTGAGCTGAGATTTGCAGCAAATTTTTTGCCAGATTTTCACCATGTTTACAATTTCTTGGCATTTAAAATTTAGCATATAGAGCGAGAATGTGGCCACCCTGGCTCCCAGTTCCCCACCATGTTCTGAGATAATACTACCTTTTATTTCAGCCGTGGGCTGAATGTGTTACATGAGTTCAAGGAAATGTTATAAAGAACTTAAGTTCATCTGGCAATAGGCCATGAAAACCCTAAAGAGGTCAGCGTCTAAAAGTAGTAAGTAGCCTATGTTTAGATCACTGATAATGAGATTAGCCTCCATTTTAACAGCCTTTGTTTATATGAGGAAAAATCGTCTGGTCCTGTTCACAACAACAACTTGTCTTTTTAATTGAAGATGACGCAACAGTGGCTGACTCATCTTAGGGTGCAAACATAGATATTTAATTTTGTCTTTTTAGTGTTTCAGGCCCATGTATATAAACAGACTTATTTTAAACCTGGATGTAAAAAAACCTCTCCTTCTCTATTCACTTTTTATCAAATAGTTTCAGCTTCCTCACCTTTGTACTGCTGTTGTCAGCTTTTCAGAGTGAGGCCGGTACAGATTTATTTCTGAAATATGTTCAATCAATTCTACCATGTATGCTCTCATTTTTTTTTTATGACAGACAAAAGCAGGATGTACAAACCTTTCCTGTTTTCCTCTGCTCTGGAAACACAAGTCTTGGTCTTTGGATGCAGTTCTCAGTCCTAAGCACTTTTCTTTCTAACCAGGTCAAAGATTTTATTCTTTCCAGATGAGAAAGTGTTTCCACTTTGTTTTTTGAACAGTGGTCTTTTGTTTTGGCAGGAAATCATAAAATAAAGTGTAAGCATAGAGAAAATACAATGAGCATCAGGGTCAGAGGTCGGATGGTTTATCTGTCGAGGCTCAAGCTCAGGGTTGGACTCTTATTCAGAAAATATTAATCCTACAAATCACAAGGCTGATAAACATGTATAAATGAGTCAATTCAGAGGACAGAAGTTTATAACTCGTGATAAATGAGGGTAGACTTTTGTAAAGTGATGCTGGAATATTGTCATAATGCGTCTTATTCCAGTCACAGTGGGTTAAATTTAGCCTGAATTACAAGAGGCTCAGCTCTGGCTGCCAGGATTATTTGCTGCTTTTAGATACTGGATTAGTAGGTCTAGCCACTGAACTGATAAATGTAGATGTTATTTTATGTTAATATAATGATAAACATATGTATTGAGGCTTTAGATATAGTTTTACCTGCTTTACATTAACAAACACTGAAACGTGCGAAGAATGAAATTTAACTGGGAATAGACATAGGGTAGTATTATGTAGTATGTACAGTAGCCTCACTATTATTATTTTTTTAATATTTGCATGTTTAAGCAAATAGTAAGGCTTACAAAGCCCATTTTAAGGTTTAATTCAAAATAAACTATGCATCTGCCTTAATAATTAATAGTAATCATTTTACAAAGCTTACAGATTAGTTAAACCTACTGCAAGGATAAAAACTTGTCTTAAGTTTTGAAGAACCATTGTATTTTTTTCATGAGGCAAAAATTAATTTAAGTTTTTTTTTTTTATTCTATAAAGTCCATTGGAAAGGCTTCAGAAAACATTTGGATAAACTCTTGACAAAAGCAAATATCAAAATGGTCGACAAATACCCATAATGTGTCCTGTATGATCTAAAGTCCCTTGACATCAGAGCTTAAAAGCAAGTAAAATTAGCAGCATTTCAAGAAAATATCACATCCATTGGCTCCCTAATTCACAACCTGATTATATTTTACTCTTATGAGACAGGGACTTCCCAGTTTGAAGACAAATGTATTTAAACATCAATGTATCAACTATCTTTAGAGTGCAAAATATAACCAAATAGCTAAACTTACCTGGGAGTTGCGGATCCTTCATGTCCGTCTCTCAGGCTGAAGGAGCAGACAGTGACTGAACATGTGAATGAGCCTTGGAGGACTGGTGAGAACCATCACAATCCGATTAACCCAGTGTATTAGTGGACTGCTGATTAGGTTATGTGACACCGGCTGAAGGGATGTAAATGCTGAAGACATATCAGTTCAACTTCACATGATTTTGTGTTGGACTTTTTAACTTTTAAAAATTATTTTTAGCCAGTTGTAGTTGTGAAACAGATACATTTTGCTTAACTCCATCACAACATTAATTAAAGGGTTTGAAAAGAAGATAACTTGTGAGGAGAAAGCAGTAAAAATACAATTGGTCTTCAGCAGGATTTTGAGATGGGAAAAATTTTGGGTAAGAAACTTTTACAAAATTCTACACTTCATCTAAAAATACAATTCCTGGCATCTGCAATCATCAAAATAATTGATGAGTGGATCAACCTGATCTGAGGAATATATAAAAATATGAAGCACTGGGCATATTTAATGGCTAACAGCATGCATAATTAAACTGTCAACCTTGGATGTACTGGAAGAAAATGAATGTCTGTGTCTAAATAGACAAACCAAGGGACATTTAGAGTTTTAAATTGTTAGGCCTTTTGTTTCATAATTAAGCAGAGCTCAATCAAGACTCTGTTTTAGATCCATGTCTGATAAAAGAAGAATGTACACAGTTATAAATAAGTACAGTTCTCTACATGTAAGCCCTGTAAACTGCTGGTCCAGGATTCACCTCTCATTCAATGTCAGATGGAATATGCTCCAGACCCCCTGAGACCCTGAAAGGAATAAGCAATACAGATAATGGATGGATTATTCGTTGTTATGGACAAATGTAAAAACACTTCATCTTTTCACCTCTGTAATTCTAATTCCTTTTTGTCATTTTTCTTTTTTTACATTCGATGGTCATCATGGCTGTGTAACACTCAATGGCAAGAACAACTCTTTTGGACATATTTTTAATCTAATGCCAGCAACTCCTACACAACTGAGACTATTTGCACCTTTTGGGGACCCTAAAGTTAACCGTGTAATGCATAACACCACTACAGTATCATCATACATCAATATTTTTCTTCATAAACCTATTTAAACCTCTGAAGCTCTGCTCAAAATGGCCAAATATGCAATAATAATTTTAAGAATTTTAAACTTTTAAATGCCATTTTGAATACATTGCCATTACTGATGTCAATCAAAGCGTAAATCGTGTCAACTGGACCAAGCTCGTGTGAGTGGAAGCTTCTTGGATGAGAGGCGAAACGTTTTCCACTCACACGAGCTTGGTCCAGTTGACACAATTTACGCTTTGATTGACATGAGTCATGGCCTGGATGACTGAGAATATCCACAGATTTATTGCCATTACTGTTTTATGTTGATAGGTTTTTTGTATTGCCTGGGTTCTTCAGACATATGAAAAGGCCTTACGGGGCCTGTACTCACTGAAGAAAGGGGGCAGGGGGCGTTCGAAAAGGTCAGGGTTGGGGACAAGCCCAAAACATAGACTGTAAAAAACATGTTCTTATAATACATCCACGGCCCAAAACAGTAAAATTCTTGCACATTTGAATCTTCATTGAAAAAGTATTAAAATACCATCATTTTAATTTGTTATTATTTTCATACCCACTACAACCTAACCTTATCAAATATAATAATATATGGGTAATTCTCCAACTACAGTCAAATTTGGTTGTGAAATTTTTCATTAAATCCAACACATATTTTTAGAAATATTTTGATTTGTTCTACTTCACCACAATATATACAAACATTAAGTGATGGTGGTTGTAATAAAACTACATAAATATTATATATTTTTTGTTGTTTTAGTCCAGCATTCAGAGGAAAACGTCATTTCCATCACACCACAAAATAATGTTTTTTCAAAAAAACTACTTGCATTATCCATCTTTTCTTTTCAAAATATTTAATTAAATGTCATCAATAGATGTACCCATATTTGTAACTGTACTTATTTTAAGTATTAAAAAGATAATATTTTCTCATCATCTAGATGGCAATTGGTCTTTTTTATAACTTACTGAAGTCTTTTAATTGAGTTTTTACATCGAATATGCATGAGTTTTCCAATCCTAGTCATTAATTGCAACCATTAATGCATAGTTTTCAAAACTCCCAAACATCATTAGTGTAGCTGTGTTATTAGTATGAATTTTGTGTAAAAATATGTGTTGTGATGGACATGACACTGTGTGGTGGAAAAGACAGCATGTGTTGGAAATGACGTGACACAGGTCATTGTTGAACATCAGTCACTTTTATTGTTTTTACATCAAGTAGAAATTTCATTTTGTTTTTTGCAGATCTGATTTTATCCCTTCTCTTTATGCTTGTGATCTCTCTGCTGTGGTCTTGCGGGTCATTTACAAAACCCAAAACCAGTGAAGTTGGCATATTGTGTAAATCGTAAATAAAAACAGAATACAATGATTTCCAAATCCCTTTCCTAAATTCAATTGTATACACAGCAAAGACAAGATACTTATCGTTTGAACTGGTAAACTTTGTTATTTTTTGCAAATATTAGCTCATTTGGAATTGATGCCTGCAACATGTTTCAAAAAAGCTGGCACAAGTGGCAAAAAAGACTGAGAAAGTTGAGGAATGCTCATCAAACTCTTATTTGGAACATCCCACAGGTGAACAGGCTAATTGGGAACAGGTGGGTGCCATGATTTGGTATAAAAGCAGCTTCCCTGAAATGCTCAGTCATTCACAAACAAGGATGGGGTGAGGGTCACCGCTTTGTGAACAAATGCGTGAGCAAATTGTCCAACAGTTTAAGAACAACATTTCTCAACGAGCTACTGCAAGGAATTTAGGGATATCATCATCTACGGTCTGTAATATCATCAAAAGGTTCAGAGAATCTGGAGAAATTACTGCACGTAAGCAGCAAGGCCGAAAACCAACATTGAATGCCCGTGACCTTCGATCCCTCAGGCGGTACTGCATCAAAAACCGGCATCACTTTGTAAAGGATATCACCACATGGGCTCAGGAACACTTCAGAAAACCACTGTCAATAACTACAGTTCTTCTACATCTGTAAGTGCAAATTAAAACTCTGCTATGCAAAGCCAAAGCCATTTATCAACAACACCCAGAAACAGCACCGGCTTCGCTGGGCCCGAGCTCATCTAAGATGGACTGATGCAAAGTGGAAAAGTGTTCTGTGGTCTGACGAGTCCACATTTCAAATTGTTTTTGGAAACTGTGGTCGTCGTGTCCTCTGGACCAAAGAGGAAAAGAACCATCCGGACTGTTATAGGCGCAAAGTTCAAAAGCCAGCATCTGTGATGGTATGGGGGTGTATTAGTGCCCAAGGCATGGGTAACTTACACATCTGTGAAGGCACCATTAATGCTGAAAGGTACATACAGGTTTTGGAGCAATATATATTGCCATCCAAGCAACGTCTTTTTCATGGACGCCCCTGCTTATTTCAACAAGACAATGCCAAGCCACATTCTGCACGTGTTACAACAGCGTGGCTTCGTAGTAAAAGAGTGTGGGTACTAGACTGGCCTGCCTGTAGTCTAGACCTGTCCCCCATTGAAAATGTGTGGCACATAATGAAGCGTAAAATACAACAACGGAGACCCCGGACTGTTGAACAACTTAAGCTGTACATCAAGCAAGAATGGGAAAGAATTCCACCTGAAAAGCTTCAAAAATTGGTCTCCTCAGTTCCCAAACGTTTACTGAGTGTTGTTAAAAGGAAAGGTGATGTAACACAGTGGTAAAAATGCCCCTGTGACAACTTTTTTGCAGTGTGTTGCTGCCATTAAATTCTAATTGGATGATTATTTGTTAAAGAAAATAAAGTTTCTCAGTTCGAACATTAAATATCTTGTCTTTGCAGTGTATTCAATTGAATATAAGTTGAAAAGGATTTGCAAATCAATGTATTCTGTTTTTATTTACGATTTACACAACGTGCCAACTTCACTGGTTTTGGGTTTTGTAAAAAACAAATGGTTTCACATTGAAAAATCTATTCTACTCTTGTAGTTTGTGTATTTACAAAGTATGAAATAGAGTATGAAATGTTTTGCATAGTTTAATACAAAACATTTTAAGTGATCTAAGCCTAATAAATGCATTTGTGGCCCTATTATTGTCATTTCCATCACAACATGTCTTTTCCATCACAATAAATAAAGTGATGGAAATGACTGTTGTGGAAATGACAATGTTTAACTTTTCTTTTTAAATCTTGTGACGTGTAAGCATGCGAATCTCTGTTTTACAATTAACATAAAAATAAATCTAAAATACACAATATAAGCTGATTTTTTTTTCATTATTTGTACATTTAAAGGAAACACGAGCTGTTTGGAAATGACGACTAATAAACGTACTCTTGGTTTAGCAAAACTTTACCTTGTTTTTTTGCCTTTTTCTGTTGCTTCCATGGAGCTAAAACTGCTCTACAGCCATAAGCTCTCCTGTCACATGGCAACTGATGTGGTTGGAAGCACACAGATTATAAAAACAATCTCTGACGTTATATTTTGTGGTGTGTGGTGGAAATGACAGTGAACCCTAGGGACAAGTGTTCTTCTTATAAAAAATAAATAAAATAATCATATGTCTTACAAGCTAATGATATATTTCATTAAAATAAGGACTTTTGTGTCATTTGTCAATAAAGTTCCTGTTAAATCAGAATTATTTTTAATCTTATGAGGGACTGAGGGTCCAAAATCTGGTCGTGGGACATAGGTCATATCGTCAAAAGCACTCATATAAAACCATATTTTATATAGTAAAAAAAGTAATTTATCTGTCATTTATTTTTTGTAAGTTCCATTTTGTATCAAGTAAGTGTAGCATAAATAAAAAATGACAAACGTGTTTTGGTTTTTGTTATTTCTGCCTGGGACACAAATTCTTTGATAGTTGGAGAATCACCCATATGCACAAGACGTTGGACTGTAAAAACAGAAGCTAGGGCTTTTAATGTTCTTGCGATGAAGTTGTCGCATGGTTCTGCTGCCATCTTGTGGCTAAAAGCTTTGTGAGCCTCAGCAGCCACAAAGATTTTATGTTTATGCCTGTGATTCTCTGCGTATCGAAATTTCACGAACAATAATCATTTTGGACATCAATAGAACGTTTATAGTCACATAGCAAATGTACTAATGTTTAGATACTTCTCATGTTGATAATCTAACTGTCTCCCATGCGAAGACTGCAATCTTTGAGTGCCATTGAAAGCTAGCCAATTGTCAGTCTTCAACTCCACATCCGTCCAATCAGGGAGCGCATACGTTGGCGGGAGAGGAAAAGGCGGGACATCAGGGTTCCACATTGACCAATCGGAGGGAAGCAGTTACCCAGAGACCGGAAGCACATGCTGCCGTGCCGCGCTGTCCTCAGTGATGTTGTTATCTGACATGTAGCTAGAAAACAGGGGATACTTGTGTGTTATCTGAATAACATTCGTGTACTGAACAGAGAATGGCAGCGACAGTAGCCACACCCGTCACCCCCTCGAAGCATGACTCTGAGCGGTGTGGGAGTGAGGAGGAGAGCCGCGGGGCCGAGGCCGAAGAGGAGGGCGGTCAGCTGCAGACAGGCCCCGCTGCACCCGTGACCCACGCCCGGCTGTCCAAACTGCCCCTGGCCCGCATCAAGGCGCTCATGAAGACCGACCCAGACGTCTCCCTGGCCAGCCAGGAGTCCGTGTTCATCATCGCCAAAGCCACGGTAGTGTTTCTGAAAAAGCCTTTTAACAACACACCGTCTTTGTACCGCAGCAACTAAAATGGCACATTTGTGGCCATTTATGTGCATTGTTTTGATAGTATACTGCTCAGGCTAGCCGAGATCTCAGTCATCCACCAAAACACCTGCAGCTCTATAGACTTTATGCATCTCAGCCCTATTTTTATCAGGCCGAAGTCGACATTGCAGATCGTGATATCAGGAGTTTCTGTCATTAGTTAAAAGTCTGCTGTTTGAAATGACCCCCATACATGGCAGTCCATTTGTGTTAGAAACAGATGTGATACAAGGAAAAAAACATTTTTTTTAAATAAACAATTATTTGATTTTCAAAGTGGAAGTTGTGTAATGAAGTAAACCATTATTGTTTATCTGTACAATCTGCCAATATCACATTCAGTGCTGGGGATAAATAGGGCTTGATATTTTAGGCTATATCAGATGTAGGGGTGGGCGATATGGCAAAAATATCATATCACGATTTTTAAAAAATAAAATTATGATCCCGCTTTTCTTTTTTACGTTGATTTTTCTGGACTAATTTGCATTTTTGACAATTTTTTCCCTATGTTTAACATATAAAACATGTAAAATCCTAAAAGAAAAAAAAGACAATTAAAGCCAAAGAAACTTTCTGAACAGGTTTTAATTTAAATAGTGCCGTTTTTATAAAAATGTGCAATAAATGTAAACATAAAAGGTAATGAACAACAATATCAACATTATCTCTTAAAGTGCAACAATTTAAAACAAATGTTATCTAACTGCAATGTCTATAACCTGAGTGAATAATACAGCTGCTTTAGAGCAGATTGTTCAGACATCTTCAAGCTTTTATCTGCTTTTCTTTTTCCGCCATGGCTTCACGCTGCATAACCAAACAGGAGATCCCACCATGCACTGCGTGTAATGTGCAACGATTGGCTCGTCGGGGGCGCGTCAAGTCTCTGCGCCCACATAGATGATCTGACGATCTTTCTGCTTTATGAGATCATCCCCACATTATAATCCTTAACGATTTAATATCGTCATATCTCACACCCCTAATCAGATGTAAATATATATTTAAATTATCTCAAGATACTATTGTTGTTTCAATAATAACCTTCATCCCTACTTATCCTTTTAGTTTATTGTCAAAGGTAAAGCAGCGCTCTGGTAGTTATAATTCCACTTGTCTCCCACAGTAAGGCAATGAAAGGCATCCCACATTAACTTGCTAAATATTCCTTGAAACAAATGCTCTCAGTGTGCAAGTAAAAGTGACAATGACCAAGTTTCTTCAAAGTGTAGGCTATGACAGTGTAATCAACTCTCCCACCAGAGAAATCAGTTATTTATGGGTTTCATTATTTCTGATTTTGTTAAACTAATTTGAAGAGAAATTCCAGCTTCACCTTCTACATAGACGGAGCTTTGTTCCACTGTAGGTCCACTAAATTAATTTGAAAAAGTCTCAGCTGAATGTTGATGTTTTACTTTCTTCCAGGAGTTGTTTGTTGAGATGATTGCCAAAGATGCCATGGTGTATGCACAACAAGGAAAGAGGAAAACATTGCAAAGAAAGGACTTGGGTAAGTGCTGCAGAGAAATCTAAAAATAAAGGAATGTCAAAATCACACTCGCTGAGCGTAAAGGCAGAAGATCAAGTAACAGGTCACTGTGCTTCAGGGATGTAAAACATACTCAGCACAATTTACGTATGAGCAGCTAAAAGCTCAAAAAGTTGATAATCAGTATCTGCAGATATATTGTAGTAGATATATACAGTCCATGTATTGGCCATATACAGTGCTTAAAACATTTTAGACCACCTGTCATAAAAAGGAGAAAATCTAAATATTTTTTAAACATTTTCAAAAACTTCTTTAGAACTGAAAATGTTGACGTTGGACAAAATTTTGAACAGGAATGAAGAATTTCAAACTGAATTCACCTTTTTATACACTAGTATGAGCCGCTCACTGGAGTTCTCTCAGAGGTCCGAAATTAATCAAGCATAACATTTATCTACTAACGATATTTTGTCTGTTCAGGAGTGCAAGTAAATAACTATAATTTTACATTTTATTCAAGAATAATGACATGCTCCACCTTTTCTCTTTTGTGTTAAAAAAAGTAAATTTGAAAACTTAATGGACAACAATAATTATTTTATTTTAACATTAAAATATAATCTAGGCCAAAGAAGTTCTACATTTTGGTGTAATAACCATAACAGAAACATAAAAATGATTTTTTTGTACTTGATTTAGGGCAGCTGTGGCCGTGAACCCTAGATTGGTGATGGTGTAACACATTTGATAAGCACTTTATATGCCATATATCTGTTGTTATATCAGCAGAATGTGTGAATGTACCATAATACTTCATCTCATCACTGAATGTTATTTGTGAATGGCATGTTTTTATCTTTCCACATCTGGCTCCAACACTCATATCAGAATAAAAGGGGCTGGGAGATGTTGGTTAAATTGTTTTCTCATACTCTTGCTTAAAAATATTAGTGTTGTTTATAATGAGCTCATAAATTGCTGCATGTTGGATGTTTGCAAAAATCTATATTTTATGTCTCTTTTAATATTTTATACCAAAGCAGATGAATGTTGCTCATCTCTGCAATATGTCACCTTTTCATCCACAGATAACGCGATAGAGGCCATCGATGAATTTGCATTTCTTGAAGGTAGGATGGAAAGGAAATAAGCGAACCCGCATTATTTATGAATGCTTTTGACTTTTTGTTAATGTTCAGTAATGCACAGACAGAAAAATGCAAATAAACAAATGCATAAAAGCAGAACTTTCTAACAGATTTCATACTGACTAATTTTAGAAAATGTCTTCTGTGCGTTCTAAGGGTTTTGTTCATTTTTGCAGGCACACTTGATTAAAAAACTACTACAGGAGATAATAACATGGGGATACCTACAACCACTGAGGACTTCACTTTTTTGTGACAGGAACATGATTTTATAAGAAAACCTTTATGAATTCAACATCTCAAATTGGATACTTACATTTTTTTATACAGTTTTCCATCAAGACTTTTCTAACCCAGCTTTGAAAACTTCAGTGGTGTGTACATTTGTTTGTATATATATTTGTCAAATACTACTGTACTATTAAATAAAAATACATTTAAGAAAACACATTGGGTCAATCTCTGTGTGATTTAATTATGAGCACAATTTGTGAACAAATAAGGCTTTGTCTATTATGTTAAGCTCCTGACCAAAAGTGTCAGAAATATTTGATTTAAGTGGATTTTTATTCATTTTGTGGAGCTAAAGCCTTAAGCACCTTTGCAAATTGAAGTCCACAGGATCAGAGCTAAGAAGGATCATTTGTACAAATCTGTCCAAACATATTAAAACAGTTATGAAAATTAACTTTTTTCACCTAAAAGTGCTTTTATCAGAAGTTGAACAGTACAATGACTGCCAAAACAAAGGGTGTTTTTTGATTTCCACAACCCAGCCCAATGCACATAAGACACAGTGGTGAAGGGGGTGAACCCCAATACTTTATAAATCACTATTTAGTTGACAACATTTGGACAAGTTCGACTACTTGCCAATTTTCCCCACATGTACAAATGTTGGCAACATTTTTGTATTCTAGAAGCTGATTGTTTTGATGGTTTGAACAGCATAATTAAACATCATTGAGTCGCTGTCAGACACAAACCAATCTCAAAATTATCTGTTTTTCAAAAAGTGAAAAAAATGGTCAACTACTGACTGGATTAATATTGTATTGGCCTTATTATAAATTATTTATCATATTTAATTTAGTTAAAAGTTTATAAAACCCACTCCCCAAGGAAGGTGACAAACAGTGCTGTTAACCCTTTATCTCTAAGCTCAAGTTTGCTGTTTGGCAGAAATCATAAAGAAATTCAGGGATATTTAATGTTTAAAATAAAATAGAACAAATCAAATCATTATTATATTCCATTAACATTTCAGGGCAAAGAGAAAACCACAAACAGACCAAAAAAATGTCCTTGATGTGGGATTTACACGTTTAAAAAGCTAACAGTTGATAACATGATGCATAAAAAAGCACAACTATTTGGGGAAAAATCAATTAGAATAAGAAGGTATGTTTGTAAATAAAATAGCAACCAAAATAAGTTCAGATTGATGATACCGAGTTTGAAAAACACTTTTTTCCTGATGAATAACAGAATTTATAAATATAAATCATATCAGTAAGTGGTTGTGTTTTTAAAATAAAAATGATGGTACTAATAATAACAGCTTTAAGCTTTAGAACCTTAAAATCCCACACAAAGGAAATATCAGTTCTTTTGGTTTGTCTGCTGTTTTTCTTCTGTAGCCTTAAAAAAATTACAGAAACAATGATGTGTTACTTTTTTAACACATTGAATAATCTTTAATTTCAAACAGCTGAGCTGGGAGTTAAAGGGTTAAAGGTGTAGTCAGCGATGTTGGAGAAAACGAGGGGAGTAGTTGTTGATAAACGAATTTAGACCGGCCTCTCCCTTCATACCTCACCCCCGGCTCCACCCCCGAAAGCTTATGGACGTGCATCGTCATGGAAACGGCCGTAGAAACTGCCTAGCTGACCAACGTAGCTGAGGTAACCCCTACTCATCAAACAACTCGACTGTATTGACAACATCACGACAACAGTACATTCTGGCAGATTAGACAATAAGATGAATGTCCAACGGCTGTTACTGTTATGTGAAGCACCACAAAGCTAATGTCTCTTACCTATCCAGCAGAAAGACAGCGACATCCACGTCTGTTTTCAGGTCTTTCAGTTCGCGGAGTTCTCTCCACCGTCGGAAAGCAACACCAATGTTGACCCGGGTCTTCGCTCTTTCATGGTCATAGCCCTTCTTTTTCTCTTTCTGCTCCTCTGACCTTTTTCTTTAGGGCTGTTTTTTGGCCTTTGCTACTGCACCTATCGTATCTCTCTTACGCTAACTGCGCACGCTACGCAACCTACTACTCCCCTTTCCCCCTCTGTCTGATCGCGCATGAGTATGATCACCCCCTGGATGTGGGGGGGTGTACCCTGTTTTGGTGACTCGGCCCGAGCCGCAGTATTTACCTGCTGAAATTCAGAGCCAAGGCTGTGTGTTGAAACTGGACTTTTTTTTCCAACATGCTGTCAGTGGGGACATCTTGTGGATGGAGAGGAGAAATGCAGTGATTTTGAAAAATATTGTATTAGATAAGAAGATTAGAAGATCGCTGACTACACCTTTAATGGAAAAAAGGTGACAAGTTTGACATCGACTATTTATAGCCTCTTGTTTTTTCTTGCATGTTCTGGCTACCTTATTAAAATGTAGCAGAGATCTACATGACTTAAACTACCAACAGAACATTTTACACCTGCTAATAAAATGGTAAAGGTAATATTTCTTGCTCAAAACAGGGCCAGTTGTAGGACATAGAAAATCATATGGAGCTCTAAGTTTGCATTAGGAATGAACGTGATTCTCTCTGGGCCTGAGCTGTGTGTTGTTCTTTCTGGCAGCATTTGTTAAACACTTCCCCAGAGTTCAGTTTCACACTGTAGGCACAGGCTAACCTCTCAAGTTTTTGCAGCAGGGATTTTTAAAATAAATGCCTGAGTGTGTTTGAGCTGATTTTCTGGGTTTAGTGTTTCGTGGAGAAATGAAACGGAGCTGTGAGAAGCACAGATGTTTGGTTCCAGAGGAGCACCCGTCAACTCCCTGCAGAGGAATGCCTGACTGGCACCGGGGAACATGAAGTACTCTTTTCTAATAAAATAAAATCACACATTGATGGATCACACATCATTTCATTTCCACTGTCAATAAAGACATTCCATTAAGAAAATCTCATGTGAAAGGACGTCTGCCTTCCCCCTGTGATGAACAGCACATTAAATAACCGAGCCTCCATGAGTATTGATGGACATATGGCATGCTGAGAGAATCAACTTCATCCCCTGGCTTTGTATTTGAATATTTCTGGTTGGAGTATCAATAATAACTTTAAGACGCAGCGTAACTAGACCTTTAAAAATATCAGAACATTATTTTTAACACTCTGAATCATTAGTAAGAAATACTGCTTGTGCTGATCTTGGCCCCCCATGTGGGCCAAACAGGAGCTCTTTTTGGTTTTGCCGATCTGTTCTGTAAAAAAATTTAATCACTAATAAGGAAGCAAATCCAAAGCTGCTGTCTTTGTACAGTAAAGCACATAATTACAAATAAATTTTAATTATAGCGTTAATCACATCATCTGGCACATTTTTTCAGAAGGATGCTACATTGAAAAGCTTGAACACATTGTTAACAGATTGGTTGTGGCAGGTCAGCCCTACAAGCCAATACAAGCTGACATGGAAATGAGGGGCCCTTGGGGTCAGGGCTCTTCAGCAAAGATGTACCAAAGATGTTCAAAGAAAATAAAGAGGGAGAGGAAAAGGTGATAAGGGGATTTCCCACAACCCATACCACAAGTGTCTTTAGGTTCAGTTGTGTCCTTGGAAGATTCCTCTTCAGACTGATAAAGTAAAGTAGTGGCGTACTCCTGGTACTAAATATAAAGCAATTGTATCTCTTTAAAGAGCCCATATTTTCCCTTAATTCTGGCTTTCATCTTATTTAAGTATTTTCACAGTTACTAATAAAAAAAAACTGGTTTCACACACTGAGTGCACCTGATCCACGTGTAATCCAAGTCTGTCTGGGACGCTCTGAAAGAGCTCCTGTCATTCTAAGGTCTGCTTTCCAGCATGTACCCAGTTTACTCTGGTCGATTAATCTGATCTGTGGTGATCAGTTCACTGCTGCCCAGCACCATGTTTTCAAGGCTCTGCTTTACATCTACAGTCCATGTTTTGGGCTTGGGGTGTTGTCAGAACAATGGAAGAGTGTTAGGGGCCGTTTACATGACGCCGAAAACGATCGATTCCGCAAACATTTCGTTGCATTTTGGCCTTCCGTTTAGATGAGACCCGTGGTCGTTTCCAGTGAAAACGGAAACTTTTGAAACCGCTCCCCAGGGCGGAAAGATTTGATTCCGCTCCTCTATCCGGCCTCGTGAAAACACAGAGCAGAGCGTTTCAGGGTGAAACGCTGACGTCACCGCATGCGCAGTACTCTTTCAGATGGAGGCTGCGCGCGCATACCAGGAACAACAGCAGCTTCCTCCGTCCGCCGAGTAACGTGTGAGCATCTTACCGTGCTCGGTTTGTTATCCAGACAAAACTATCCAGACAGATTTGTTGTCCGAACTGATTTGTTGTCCAAAAAAGAAACTCCTGCTTCTCTGTGCGTCTATTCGCCATTGTTGTTTGTGAAAGGTTTTCTTCTTCGTTCGTGTGTTGTAGCAGCGCTGCCTCTCTGCAGACCTACACCGCCATCTACTGAACCGGCATGCACACTACAGCGGATTTACAGGGGATTAACTCGTCTCCGAGCGGTGTCATGTAAACGCGGAAGAATTCGAAAACGGAAAGGGAGAATCTTTGCGGCCTCAAGTCAGGAGTTTCCATGTAAACGGCCCCTTACTCTGATATATTGTGAGGCAGATATATATACTGCCTCAGGTGTAGGAAGGGGAAGAAGTCTCTATGCAGCAGACTTTTTGTCTTGTGCATAGAAGTACTGGATCACTTAGGAGATGAAAGACTCACTAAAGGGCATTTAAAACTCGGAAAAAAAATATGGGCTCTTTGAGGGAGTAAAGAGTAACTTAGAACTATTACAATTCCTGAGTAACTTTCCCAACACTGTTAAGGTGTATACATGTATCATCCTGCTTTCATTGCTGTGTTTGATCAAAGAAAAATTAATAAGCCTTTTGATATATATATTTTTTGGCCAAAGAGGCTAACAAAACACACAGAGGACATAAGGACAATTTCCTTAAAAAAAAAAAAAAGAGCTTACTGAGTTGGTCTTATATTGAAAACTACCTCTACCTACTCTATGAGAAATTGCAGCCTGAATTTCAATTTGTGTTTCTTTGTCTTTGTGACAAAGATTTCAGAGTCACCATTTTTTTTTCTAGAAATTGGAAGACATACTTTCATAACCACAAGAAAAATAACTTAGTATCTGAGGGAAAAATAGATCTATTAATCTATTTAGTATAGATCTTGGGTAAACAACCTAATGTACTTGTTTTGTGGCATAATGTTCTAAAATAAAAAATAACAGATATATGTCTGCGCAAAGCTTGCAAACATGATAGAATTTCTAACATTTTGGGGCTAATCTAAGTCTCCTATTGCAAACAGATTAATCACTGTTTGAACCATAAAAACTACACCAAGTTATAAGAGAGATTATCAGATTCTTTTTTAACAAATACGGTAATACGACTACAGATAAGGGTATCATCTTTAGGCCCAAAAACATGAGGAATATGCAAAACAGTTTCAAACTGCATTCCATTCAGCGGTTCGGTTTCTTACACCTCCTTTTTCCTTGTTTCCAAGATTAGTAAAGATATTCCCCCCTGCATTGTATCCCTCATAAATCCTTTTGACGACAGTCAGACTGCATGTTCAGCACAGTGAAGTGAGCCCTCCAACATCTCCAGGAGGCCTTACAATCCCTCCTCACATCTCGTGCTCTTCACCCCCCTCAAAGCTGAGGACATTACCCCTCCAGCCTCCCAATTCATCTCTGCTGCTCTTATTTTTGATTTCCCACATGTTTGTGAGAGCATACTCCTTGACAGGAGATATTTTAATCGCAGCAAAGATATGCAGAAAATGTTTCGGGCCCACAGGCCGACCTGTAGTCATGTGGAAGGTATGTTTTTGCAGCTGACATTCCAACCTGACTTCTTGGGTCATTTTCTTGAACAGTAAACCACACCCCATCTACATGCACACACCCAAACACACATTTTACCACAAGCTGGACCCTCAGCGCACGGACGACATACTTTAACATCTATGAAATATGAAATATATGCCCCAATGGGACACATTGTCTAAATATTTCTCAGCTCTTCAACCAAGTGTTTCAGGAGAAAATGGATCATTTGTTCACATTACTGGATCACATGAGCAGCAGGCCTCTATTGATCCTCCCTCATCATAATGGTCCATAACAAGTCCCATATTATTGAACAAAGCAGTATTTTCCTGCGTGAGAGGTGACTCATTGGTCCAGCACTGCTTTGCCAGTGCAGTTATTTTACAGACTGGACTATATGCAATGCATTGGGACAAAATAAGTGTGATGTTTTGTTTTGATCTGCAGCATAATTGATGTGTTTTACACACTGGAAACACGTTTACACCATTTTTCTAATCACAATAAACTGATTTCACAGAGAAGGTCTTGTAGGAACAATCAAATACTTTAGAAAAAAATTACTTCGGTGACGCACAACAGGGCTTCTTGAAAGAACCGGACAACATAAAAAATGTGGCTGCTTGTCAGAGGCCTGTTCTAATAAACCATCAACTACAATGTTGGTCTCTGGTGCCAGTCCAACTGGAATAACTTAAGGGAAGATAAAAATTCTCCACCCAGCTATAGCCGCCTCGGTCAGTCTGAATCAAATGCAGCCATGAGACGTGCTGCATTTTTTTATCGACTGTCAAGGATGCTTATTAGTTGTCATTCTGAGTAGACTTACATGAACTTCACAAACACAGAGGGAAAAGTGATTTAAGCAGACTTTCAATGTGTCACAGATATCAGATGCTCTTAAAAAATAACTGAGGACAACATCCCACTACAATCACAGTTAGTATCAGATCGTAGTATCCTTTGTTTTGTCAAAATTTGTCCCACCAAGAAAAACATTAAAAAATCCCCTGGAAAAATCTTTACAAGACTTAAGTCCTGTTTCCACCAAGTGGTCCGTTATGGATACGCATGGTTTGGCTTAGGCCTGATCTTTAAAGCCTGATCCTGTTTATGTTTCCACAGCCAACTGAATTCCACTTGATAGGCGGCGGATAAGCCGGATGCCGATAGCGTGACGTCATAGCAGCGCAATACGGTGTACCCGGCGATTAAATACAACAAAGAAGAAAACATGAAACAGTAAACAAAGAGCAATGATGGAAGACATCCAACATTTCTTCTTTTTGTGATCAGCATATGTCTTTTTGCTATGAAGTGCAAACAAGCTTTGTTTCAGAGAAGGCTGTGTGCTGTGAGAGTTATCTTCACAAAGATGAGTGGAGATGTAAACATGGCGGGGTTATGTGTTGTTCTGCTGTCGCACAGGAAGTGACATCTCCTTCAACCAATCAACGGACAGCAGTGTTTCTAGCTCCACCTTCTGGGGTTGGATTGGTATGTTTAGCACCCCAACAGAAGGGTCCCAAAAAGTAGGAGGGGGTCCTGTCCCGTTTTAAGGCAATGGAAACGCCACAAAAAGCGAGCCGTACCGAGGCGGACCGAACTGAATCCTCTGGTGGAAACAGGGCTTTATATGCCTCAGTGTGGTATATAATTACAGGAAAGTGAAAACACAGTGGTGGGTCAAGAAAAAAGGTGAAAATGGGTTATGGTAGATTGAGGTTGCAGTGACCTTTTGCCTCTAAAACATAATCAGGTCACCTTGAAGTTCATGGTTGGGAATTTTCCAGTTTGACAAATATTTTCAGCCTTTAACAGGTCATAAGGCAGTAGTTTCTTAAAACTTTTTTTTACACAGCTCACCTAAAATAAGACTGGGCAGCACATTTTGCTCCAGAATGCCTTGAAAGTCTTGAGATTTCATTGTACCTGCACAGATTCAAGACACCCTGTGCTAGATGCAGCAAAGCAGCCCCAGAACATAACAGAGCCTCCTCCATGTTTCACAGTAGGCACAGTGTTCTTTTCTTTGTATGCTTCATTTTTGCATCTGTGAACCACAATTCAATGTCTGATTTTCATTAGTTAAAGCTAGGGTTGGTTATCTGATTGAGATACACTTTTTGTAATGGTGGTTAAAATGATCTTTATGACCCGATGGCAATCAATTTATAATGTGCTCTTAAAATAGAGCGAAAAATGTCTGGTATCTACAGCAGGAATAAACCTGGAAAAACACCAACCAATCACATCTTTTTTGCACACATTTTTAAACGAATCAAATCCTGTTGCTGTTCTGCCCGCCTCCTGCGTGTACATTTTGCTGGCATGAACAGAATCTGATTCAGTGCTTGTAGCTGAGCTGAGAGGGATTCGAGTCAGTTGAAGAATGCTTACCTGTCAAGTTTTGGCTCTGAAAATAATGAAAGCCCACTGCAAGCCGTCCCACAACCCCAAACACGCTCCAGTATCACTCACATTTTAAGACGGATGTACAAGGAATCTAAAATAAACACTTTGTTTTTCTAAGTTTGTTCCGCTGTTGGCTCTAATCCTGCGACAGCTGCCACCCAGGCTACTGCAGGTGGCAGTTCGAGGCTTTTTCTTCTTCTTCTTTGGTTTTGCGACGGTTGGCATCCATCATTTTGGAGCATTACCGCCCCATTCAGGCTAGTGACAGAGTTCAGTTTGGAGAGGCAGAGGAAAGTTTTTTATTATTATATCGTCACACAGGAGATTTACGGGAGAATACTGATGCAGGAGGACGTCGAGAAAGACAATAGAATAAGTAAAGTACAGTAGTATCATGGCCAAAACGGTAGACTTTACAGCTATGTGGAGATCTAATTTCTAATAATTTTTTATTCATAATTAATTTTGTTAGTTTAAAGTTATTTCAGTAACCATATTGGTGTTTCTCCTTTTTTTAATGAATGACTTGGTATAGTATAGAACAAAAATGTGCTGCGGGCCAGTTTTGGAGTTGAATCAGTCTTCTGGTTGTGAATAAGCCACGCGCGTGCATGTGAGCAGAGGGGGTCATTTTGGAGGAGAGGTGGGAGGGACTAGACTGAGCCCTGAGGAGATGCTACATTCAAATTCATGCTAGTTTTCCAAAATTACCGCCCCAAGCTTTAATTTCTAATAATTTTTTATTCATAATTAATTTTGTTAGTTTAAAGTTATTTCAGTAACCATATTGGTGTTTCTTCCTTTAATGAATGGGTACCAACAATTTTGTCCAAGCATGTTAACCCAAATTTCATGCATTGTCTGTACAAACATTCCTGTTTGTGCACTTACAATGGTGAACATATTTCACAGTGCCTTTACTCATGTACATTAATTCCCAAATTTCAGGGGTGCCATGGAGTATGTATGAATGCAAACACTGAAACACTGGAGTTTTTCCCTCTAAACTTTATCCGAAGTCTTTGTTGTATGCTCTTGTCTCCAATCGTCTGTACTTCTAGTGAATACGATGACATACAGCTAACTCGCTAACTAAAATGAGTGTGAATGGGTTAGCATATTTCAGTCAGTCAACTCTCTTTTGTGTTTCTTTAAAACTTTTATTGTACAATTACAAACAATTGTTTTTTCTAACCCAATTTAATTAATATCAACTGCTTCTTTTTAGTTCAATTTTATTATTATATAGGCAAGGTAAACGAAAGGCCTTGTGAGTTTTGTATGATTGTCAACAATGACATGTAGCTAAATGTGTCTATAATAGTCCCACTTAATCATGTCTTAATCATCCTACTTTAGGTCTGATCAAATGAATGTATTTCTGAGGCAGATTCAGTTCTTCCACAATTTGACTGTACTCCCTTTCATGATTAGCCCCTGATGCCGTTTTATGTTGAAACCTCTCAGTAATGGATGTGAATGATTGACTCTCAGATCCTCTAGCTTATTCTTGTGGTGTTCAGTTATGGAAACTAAATTACACTTTCAATGTGATTTATGTGCAGCCAGGGAGTGGCTGAAAAGACAAATAAATTAAACAATACATTTGCTCCCAGCCATTGTTGAATCGGCATGAACCAGGCCATGAGAAACCACATAGAAGAAAGAAAAAGAAGGACGGGATCAAATTATACCGAACTTCTAACAGTTTGCTTTTAGACATTCAAGTTTTGTTCTGTAAACTGGCAACATCACTGTTGTAAAGCAAAATGTGTTCCTGAGGTTTACTGCTGAACTCATCAGTGAGTCCTGCAAAAAGGGTCCATGAAGGCATCATTCCTCATGGCACTGATTGCAGGGTTTGCTCCTGGTCCAGATGCTATTATGTACAATGTCACTCCACATTTCCTGTCTCTCCCTGCATCATTCCTGTCCAGGCATGCCCCTTCTCCAAAAAAGGTAAAAAAAAAAACAGCATTCAAATTTAAAAATGAAACTATTGAATCATGTGATACATCACCAACAAGGTGTGTGATTAAAAATCAAAAACATTCAAAGTATTCCAAATTTACCCAAACAAATCATTACCAAGTAGTTATGTTATTTTACTGTCCTTTCTAACTACCTCAGCCCTAAGAAAAAGAACTTTAAAATGTGTTAAATTGTGGCATATAAACTAAAACAGAGACTAAAAATAATGTCCTGTGAAACACCCCTGCTTCCTAGTTCTGATGCTGATTAGTGCTGCTTCACAACCCACATTTCTCTTCTCTATGTCCATCCAATCTTATAAAAAACTATATAAAAAACTAAGTTCACAACCCATAATGTTTAAAATAAAAACCTTCACATGCTAAATACTGTAACAGTGTTGTCCCCTCTCTCTGTCTGTGCTGTCTGAACAGCTTTTGCCTCTGCAGCAACTGTGCTCAGCCCCGAGCAACACAGGCCAACCAGTGTCCTTTAAATCAGAAAGAGGTGGGAGATACAAGCAAGGATGACAGGAAATGACTGCTCATTCAGAGATTAGCATGAATGCTAACAGCTTCAGTGGCAGTTTCATCAGATCTGGACAGCATTTCTTTATTAAAAAGAAAACAACTAACACCACTGAAAGAATTTCTTGATAGAAAGGATATTTTTGCTCCTCTTCCGACATGTTTTGGCCAGAGTTTTTTTTTCACTGAGTGACTCCTGTTTTCTATTTTACATACAGCAGTGGTGCCCGCTTACTACGTTATCTGATTGTCCCACAATTAATCTAACTGATGGAACAATTGACAGGTTCAGCCCATTTCCAAGCATTTTCTATGGGCTGTGGCCCCGATAGACCTGTAAAATATATTGAACAGTGTGTCAGGTTACAAAATTTACAACTGGGTAGTCAAAGGTCCTGCAGTTTGCCAGCTTTTAATTGGAACACACTTTAACAAGGTTGGATATCAGTCCAAGTGCTGAAAACCAAATTCTGAGGGAAATAAATGCTCCATTACCAAAAAATAATGGAAAAATGGTTAAATGCAATAAATTCATAAAGTGAAAGGGACTAAAGGTTGTGCCTTGTGGAACACCTTTTTAATAGTCAAAACTTTTAGGGGCAAAAGTTTAAGTCATAAGCAATAAAATATTAATAATTAAATAATTAGACAAAAGAATCACCTGAGGACTGAAAAGATTAAAGCTGGGGTCGGCGATTTTGGAAAACTAGCATGAATTTGAAAGTAGCATCTCCTCAGGGCTCCGCCTAAAACTAACGTATTTTCCGTATTTTATCCTCTTTCCCGCCGTCCTCCTTTATCAGTATTCTCCCGTAAATCTCCCGTGTGATGATATATTAATAAAAACATTATTCCGCCTCTCCAAACTGAACTCTGTCTCTAGCCTGAATGGGGCGGTAATGCTCCAAAATGATGGATGCCAACCGCCATAAAACCAAAGAAGAAGAAAAAGCCTCACGAGAATGTCCACCTGCAGTAGCCTGGGTGGCAGCTATCGCGAGTTTAGAGCAGCAGAACAAACTTAGAAAAACAAAGAGTTTATTTTAGATTTCTTGTACATCTGTCCTAAAATGTGAGGGATACTGGAGCTTGGTTGGGGTTGTGGGACGGCTCATGGCGGGCTTCCCTTATTTTCAAAGACAAAACTTGAAAGGTAAGCTTTCTCCGCACACTGAGTCTGTGCACGCCGGGAGAATGCACGCGCAGTAGGCGGGCAGAATGGCGACGGGATTTGATTGGTTTAAAAACAGGTGTCCCGGCATGATTATTGGTTGGGGTTTTCCCTGTTTTACTCCTGCTGTAGCTAGCGGATATTTTTCGCTCTGTTTTAAGAACACACTATGAGTTGATTACCATCAGGTCATAAAGACCATTTTAACGAGAATTAAAAAAAGTGTATCTAAATCAAATCGCAGACCCTAGCTTTAAGTCTAATATGAGCAACGATCAAACCATGAATTATTAATACATGTTGTCATTCAGTCCTAAGTAATGCACTCAGTCACCGACAACTTCTTGGTGTTTTTGGCCTCTTCTTTTCTTATTTCAGCCCATAAATCTGTTTCATTGTTGGGGAAAATGCACTGACATCAGTTGAAGTGTCAGGACAAAGGAGGAATTTAAAGGATGTTAAATGAGACAAATGAGGCTTGGCACCCTGGGCGAGGAGGAAGGAAAGGAGAGGTGAGATGAGTGTGAAAGGAGGGAAAAACGAGGGAGGGAGGGAGTTTGGCTGAGCGTGAGAATGGCTGGGAATGGATAAACAGAGGGTGGGAGAGAAAGACAGTAAGATAGCGAAAGAGAGGTGGTGGAAGTGGGTGAGTGAGTGAGAGATGGGCAGGGAGGTATAAAAAGAGGGAGGGAGTAATATAAGAGAGGCAGCCATAGAGGGAGAGGTGACAGAAGATTATCCTCCTCTCCTCTCCTCTGCTCCTCTGCCAGCCTCATCATGTTCATGCTGCAGATGTTGACTGTTGTTTCCCTCACTGTTTTTCTCCTGGCATCTGTGGAAGGTAGGGCAGTACCTTACTACTGTGTGTGTTTTAGAGTGAGTGAGTGTGTGTGTTGCGCGGCGCACATGCACCCTGCAGGTGGACAGTGAAGCACAGAGAGCAATGGCGAAGACAGAAAAGGAAAGAAGAGAGGTAGCAGCATGCAGCAGGAGCAGCAGGGATGAAGGCATGGATGTAAACAGAGGAGCATCTGAAATCACAGAACGGCAACAGCAACTGTGTTAGGGCTCAGAGTGTGTGATGTGTCGTCTTGTCTGCTTTGTGAAAGGTTGTGAAGTGTGTTGACGTGCCGGAGGATGGATTCAGAATCATCTGTGGCACAACAAAGCAGCACTGTCCTATTTAATGGCTCCTGCTGCTTCCATCACACTTTAATTTGTTTACACATTTGCTATGGATAAAAAGGCATCCTCCACGGCACACCCTCCACACAAACACACACTCCTCCCCTCTTTCTCTCACTTTCCCCGTCTCATTTTCCTGCCACTCTCGTATGTTTTGCAGCACAATGGGATGCCATTGTAATTCCTCTACATTCTTGTGTGTACATGTGTGTTCGTATGTGAAGAGTGATCATAAGGAGCAGCAGAGGGCATGGGTACATTCTGCAGAACAGATTACATTTTACTGTGCGAAAAAGCTGCCAAGAGACTTTTTTACTCCTTCCAAACAACCAATTTCTAGTTTGTAGAGGATTTAAACCTTCTTTCAGTAGCTTAAATTGTTTTGTATTATTCTTGACGTGTCGCTTTATTTTAAATTTCAATATGTTTTATTAGATGGGTGATGAAACAAATCTGCCCACAAACAAGAGAACCATTACACTTGAACCTGACTTGTATGATACCAGTATTTTGCCCCCCAAAAAATATTGGTGCTTATGAATGTGGTGCCAAGCTAGATTTGTGAAAAAAAGCTGAAAATAGCTTTAACCACAGAGTTAACCAGTCAACCCATCAGAACAGACTGGGTCTGTGAAGGGAAGAGGGCCTTAAAGTGACAGGAGCTCCAACATAATGTTTTAGAAAGGTTGAGAATAGAGGTGGATCAGGGGTACTCACCATGTGAAAATAATGTCTTTATGTTTGTCAAAATTATTCACAAGGACAAGAAGGATAGACCAAATATGACCACTTTTAATCAACAGCATGTAACTTTCAAGATTTGAAGAGGAAACAGTATGAGTTGATCTAACTATACAACCAGTTCATTATAATGGGGAAAATGTTGTCCCTGTGTGGTACAGCAGGGTAGTTTGCAAGCCTCACAGTGGGAGGACTGCTGGTTTGACCTCCTGTGATGACCTGAGTCCTTCTATGTGGTGTGTCATGTTTGCCCCTTGCCTGTGTGGGGTTTCTCTGGGCACTCTGGCTTCCTTTCACAGACCAAACATGCTTGTCAGGTTAACCGGTGACTCTAAAAGGTCCTTAAGTATGAGTGTGTGTGTAGATGATTTTCTGTCTCTCTATGAGGCCCTTTGATTGTACCCCACCTCTCGCCCAATGACAGCTGGGATAGGTTCAGCTGTATAGATAATAGATGGATGGATAAATTCTGCCCTTTCAACAAAGTGTAGGGGTTTCTTCCTTTTTGAACAATTATTATTATTTAAACATCAGGCTTTGTTCGAGTCCAGTCAGAGTAACACTGAAGCTAAAAGGAGTAAAAGAGAGACGGAGCAAGCAGGAAGCCAGACATAAAACAACAGTGTGATAGCAGGGGGTCAATTCCTGCAGTTATTCAGTTCATGACATTCAGCATTTGCACTCAGAACTCTTTGGTGTGTGCCAAAGCACAGTCAACCAAATTTCCACAGAGGCTGCATTTCTCAGCAGAAACTTTCCTCAGAAATAAAGGACTTTTTGAAGAACACAATACTTTTTGGTTGCTGGAACCAGCCTCTATGTTTAGAGCAGTGTTTCTCAAATAGAGGGGCACAACCCCCAAGGGGTCATGGCTGCACCCCAAGAGGGGAGTGACTTCTGGACAGGGGCATGTCCAACTGTGTTATGGACCCCCTGGAATTTTGAATGGCCACCCCATGGACCAATCCAAATTCTATACTATGACTGTTACCTGTCACGTCAGAAGTTAGATTAGTGTAAATATTAATATGGACTTTGCAACAACAGTTTTTGTTGTCTTTTTAATCAATTTTAATGTGGGGCATTTGAAGCTGGCATAAGACAAAATTGTGACTCTGGACTTAGATCTTTTTTTTTACGTCTTCAAAAAGATATGTACATGAGTTGCTGCAAAACATCAACTTTTTCAATTTTTTGTTGATCATTTTGTCAAATCAGTGGTTTGTGAAACAGCCAGTGTTGCGTGTAACGTGTTACAAAGTAATGCGCTACAGTAACAAAACTACTTTTTCGGGTAAAAAGTAAAGTAACGCGCTACTATTGAAAATTTGGTAACAAAACGTAGTTCCTTTTTTTTAATGCAGTGTGACGTTACATTTCCCCCGGATAGATCTAACGCTGAAGCTGCCTTCTCAGCTGCTCGCACAGACATGAGCAGCGTTGCCAAGTTCGCTAGTTATAAGCGTCTAAGGGCTGAAAATCTTGTGAGTCATGGCCGAGGGTTGTGTTTTTTTTGGCTTGTTTCTAAACATGAGGTTTCTTCTTGGGGCTCTTAAGTCTGTGTGTATCCCCTTTAATACCTTCCAGCTCCTAACATAAGGAAGTGCGCAAACTGCCTACCACAGTCGTGTTTTCCTTTGTTACCTGGTTATTTGCACGCCCCCAAACACAGCACATGGCGCATGCTCCAGAGCCAAAGTTGCCAGGTCTGCTTGTTATAAGCGACGGTCTTTTCTTGAATAGATACTTAGCGCTGTGATATTGAAAATGTAATGCAGACAAAAATTAACACACTTTATGTAGACTTCTCTTTTTAAAAAGTAGTATACCACATTAGGAAAGGAAATAGCTGGAGGCTGCTTATTTCTGGCTTGTTTTTATTGACCAGGTTGCTTATTGCAGAAGCAAAATGTGGAAACACTGGGCAGGAGCTTTCAGTCCACAGGGTATGTGACATTTTGTAAAATAAAGAGCACAAAAAACTGTGTTGTTCTCTGTAGTAGAACTTTTTGTAGGCCTTCACATTTAGGAACAGATATGGGGTTCTGTCCATGATCAAGCAATGTAAAAGTAATGGAAAAGTAACAAGTAACTTCAAAAGTTACTTTTCATAGAGGGTAACTAAGTAAAGTAACGAGTTACTTTTTTCAGAAGTAACGAGTAACGAGCAAACACTACTTTTTAAAAGTAACTTCCCCAACACTGGAAACAGCCCCACTTTCAGTGACGATGCAGATGAGTTCCCTGCATTCAAGCTACTTGTCTGCTGTTCACTAAAAGTTACAGCCTTAGAATTTCCCCCTGATTCAACTCAGTTTAGTTTTGTGACATATTTTCATTAACATTTATGCAAAAATGTATTAACGCAAATTCTGTATGATTTGTAGGTTTTTCTTTGAATGGGACAATATTGATTAAAGCTAGAAATCCAGTTTTGTTTCGGTAAAATTGGGGTTTGGGGTTTTAGATATAGACCATATTCCCCAGCTATTGTATAGGAGTTAGAATATTAAAGGTAATTTATGTGGATATAACAAGGGCAAATAAATACTATTGATTTTTGTGTTTCTCCCCTGTTACTCAATGAAAAATAATATTTACAAGTTTGGGGGTATTTAGAAAATTCTAAACTTCACCCTTTAGTGAACTTGTTTTGGTGGGGGTATTAATCTTTACAGGGGGATATAACACAAAGTAATGGAGAACCACTGGTTTAGGATGGTTGATCTAATCCTTTGAAAATCTGATCGTTTGCTGTATTTTATCTACATTTATATTTTTTTCTGATGACAAAATGCAATCAAAGTCACCTTTAAAATATCAGCTTCCTGCAGGTTTGTTTTACTCAATTCAATGTTATGGTGTCCTTGGGGATTCTTGTTTAGGCAAATTAAGTGAATAAAGCTGTCAAAGAGTTGTTCTTGGCTTAGTATCCCAGCAATGTACATTCATGCCACTTTCAATTAAAACAAACATGCACAACTTTACCACATTCAAACAGGTTAGCTGGGCTCTTTAACACCTTACCCTCTCATTTGCAGATATATTCAATAAAAAGAATGTTTGGAAATTTTTTTAATTAAAATGTCATCTCCGTTTAAAATCAAATGTGACAAAGCTATGTACAGCAAGCTTATTTCTAGTTATCATTTGCTACAAATTAACAGCTCTCCACTTTCAAACTAGCACTAAAAGGGGCCATAGTGTCAAAGTTCAAGTCTTGGCACCTGAAGCAACCTTCAAGTCACTGTGTGGCTCAAATATGTGACTCCAAATATATTCAGCATTCATCATTCGGCATTAGCCTGTTTTTTAATTGTCTTTAAGGGACTTTAGGAATTTTAGGAGACAGAAAGCTCCTGGAGCTAAAGGTTCCTGGTAGTTTTGGTCAAAAGTACAGTTAATTTATCTTGAGACAAATGAGCCTCAACATTATTCTGTTATTTCACTTCTCTCCATGTTTCTCCCCTTTCTTATCCCAGGTAAAGGTGTTCAGATGCAGAGAGATGTCCAGTGCTGCATGCTGTACTCCCAAGGCAAGGTGCGTACCAAAGATGTGTTGCGGTTTGAGGTGCAGACGGAGGGGCCTGACTGCAGTATACAAGCCATCATGCAAGTATTTCAACTATCCACTCCTGGAGCTAAAGAGCACATAGCAATCTGCAGACATGGAAAATATGCCTCTCGTTAGAGGAGGGCAGAGCTGGGCTAAGAGGCATTGTCATCTTTCCAGGTCATGTTGTTATGGCAGGGCTCGGAGCTGTAATTGCCATGGAAGTAAGAGAGGAAATATGTGGGAATAACAAGCCATCTGAAAATACCTCCAGAGCCAGCTGAGCCCTGCCTCAGTCAGTCAGTCAGAACAGCAGGGTTTAGTTAAGTAAACCATTCTGCATTGTGATACCTATTGTTTCCAGCAGGTCAGAGAAACCTGATGTAGCTGGAGGAGCTTTTTCATGTGGTCCAGTTAACAAAAACAGAGAATTCCTACAAAGAAGTTTGAATAGTTTCTTCTTTAAGTGCCCTGTACTTTAATGGTTTCCAGCCTCTTCTCAACTTTCATTGCTTTAGACCAAACAGAAAGACAAGCCTGTCTATTTGACAGAATAAAGTGTATTTGACTCTATTTACAGCATGTCTCAGGGCTCTGATTCTTTTAGTCTTTGCAACAACTTGGAGTCCATTTTGGCAGCTACTTAAGATCAAGGCTGTTTTACACTCACCAGAGGGCAGAGGTGCATAACACAAGACCTTTAAAAAGAGGATGTTCAGTCCTCAATCCCAAAATCAAACACTGGACCAACATTTCCAATCTTTGATTGAACTTTCTATGTCTTTTTGTGGTATCTGCTCAACTTGGCCCGACCCTGTCTGGATACTATGCCAGGGTTGTTTTCCATGCCTGCATAGACATTGACAGAATCTATTCAAAGTAGTCAGGTCATCACAGTGAGGCTGAGTAAAACTACCTGGTCATCCTTACAACAAAAAAAAAGCACAAGTGATAACCTTAACTTGTAACAATACTCTGATTGCCACATTTCAGTCTCAATTCAGCTTGCTTAGAACCTCGCTGGCTGTGATATGAAGAACTATGCCAGATAAATGATCACCAATAGAAATAAAAAAACCCAAGTTAAATTGACCTAAGCTTAGCTGGTGGTGTGAAAAAGCAGAATTTGAATGATGGGTTGTTTTGAAGAAAGCTTTAGTTATTTGAAGTTTTTTGACAAAAATACATTTTAGTCTTAGTCACATTTTACTGATTTTCACATATTCCAGGTATTATCTTGTTTCAAAAGCTTAAGTCATTTTAAAAGTCCTTAGATTTAGTCATTACTTTTGATACTTTTAGCAATTCAAACCAACTAAATCCGCCAAACTGTAACATTAATATGACTGTAAAACACTTACTTTAATGCTGTATTGTTCAACTGCAACAATACCTTAGCTAAAGAGAACAGTCTAGCTTCAGGGCTGGAGAGCCTCAACAAAGTGCCTCTCTCTACATGGTTTTAATATATTTTTAACTTAGCTTCCCTTAATGCATGCAAATTGATCTTGTCTATGGGGGTTTGTCCATGCTGCAACAGCTTGTGGTGTCACAGACCTGCAATCACATAGAAATACACTGCTAGAAAACTGTTGCCAGTAAAACCGTTCTTTCCTGTGTAACAGCACACCTGCGTTCATCACGGCCTTTGAGCAACGCTGTATTCCAGCATCTTTTAAGCACAAATTATAGTTGAAAAATGTTCAACTTTTTCAATGAAGGCAGGCACTGCTTGTTTATGTCACTATTAGCCAAAGCAGACAAATAAAGATGGAAAGAGGCAAAGAGACGGGTGTGGGTGATTATTGATGCCCTTGGCGAGCCATCTGTTTTTTTTGGCAATAATATGAATCTTTCTGACCGAGAATAGAGGGCAAAGAAAGTCCTTTACTGAAACCACTGAGTGACAGATCACTGAGGGCAGTGTGTGTGTCTGAGCAAGGCAAGATTTAAACATTATGCTTGTTCTAATCCACTTTCTACTCATTTTATTTGGCTACATGTGTGTGGACACAGTTTCTCTCTACATACATATCTTTCCCCAGAAGTTGTTTTTGATGTGGCTGCACTGAGGGGGACATGTCTGTGGATCTGCATCTTAAAGGTTCACATAATCCTGAAGCATGTGCTAAAGCGATTGGTAACACAATCAACAAGAACTTGTTCATAACATATTTGATCATACAAGAGTGAATGATCAGAATGAAAATGTGCTGCAAATGCTGTAGCCGACATGTCAGCACTTTTCTTGCCAATGGCACGCTCCCTCATGTTTTGCATCATCTGTGGCATGTTGACAAGTGACAAAAGTCCAATCTGTACAGATAAATAATATTTTGTTTATGTTAAGGAAAAGGTAATTTTAACTTAACCTTTTGAGTTTGTGCAGATATTTTTTATAGTATATACACATACTGTCAGCTATATAAAAATCTTAGGACAGATCTGAGGGTGCTCAAGAACTTTTAAATAGATATATAGATAAATAGAAATTGACACTCGATCAACATTTTAAATATTCCAGGCTCTGTTGCCAGAGGCTGTACAAACCCAAATATGTTAAGTCAGGCTTTGTTTGCAAGTAGGTGAGTATTTTTAAAACAATGTTTTTTTCCCCTCTGTTTTTTTTAATGGTTCTGTCCCCCTTGCAAAGTTAAACAAAAAATCTGCATGAAAACTCAAACACACATAAAGCACTTCTCCTCTGCAATTATTTCATTCTTATATTTATTTCACCAACTTGAGGTTTGATTGGGGTTACATTTTAACTTGTGACCATGATACCGATGTTGGCAGTGAGTGATTCTTTGTTCATGCTTTTAAAGTTAACTAAGTCACTCCTTAAACAAAGAGATGTCCTGTTCAAAATATTAGCAGGGTTTTTGTCATTTGAATTGTCTAAAGTGGTAACACTGGGGGAGACAAACTGTGGGCGTCAGCATCAGCATGTTAATGATCCAGTTAGCATCACTTACACCAGTAAAAGTTTAGTAGAGTCCAGCACAACACACCTCAAATATAATCAGTGATAACATTAAACAATAGCTTCATACCACAAAGGGACTTGCAAGTAGTGTGACATTTCAAACCCAAAATGCCATTTTCTGACAACACAGGACCCCTGTGGATGGAGTTTCTTGAAATCTTTACTGCAGGTTTTCTAAAATATGTTTTTTTTAGTGACCTAGAACAGGGTTTGACTGCACAAAATGCAATATGTTCTCTGGGCTGGCACACAGATAAAGTCAAGAAAAGCTAACGAGTCAAACATCCTGCCCCGACCTGTGATGTCAAAAATGAAAATTGCCACAACTTTACAGACATCTTTGTATTCCGATTATTGCTGAATCATCGTTTCTCTGTTGTTTTTAGGCATACTGAAGTACTTGGCATAATGTTAAACTAGTATTTTGTTCCTTTTACAGCCTTTACACAAAGAAGGCGGTGAAATGTGCAGACCCTAGGGACAGGAAGGTGAAGCGTCTGCTGAGGAAGCTCCTGCAGAGACAGACAACCAAGGCCCACCGAACCATGTGGCTCCTTCCTCATGACAACCTGCCCGTCATGTCAGAGGTTTGGGTGAACCATGCTTTATGACTTTGCTACAAGATACTCATCCTTAATAGGAGGAGCGTTCATATAAAAAAAGAATACCGTGATAGAATTTGATGTAATCTGTCGGGGTACTTGTGCATCCTGGAAAATCTGGAAAAATTACAGTTTTGGGAAGTTCATGGTAAATCAGAGAAGAATCTAAATGTTTTGAAAAATATATTTATGCCCTGTAAAATTATAACAACATGTTATCATAATTCCTGTTATAGTTTCAAACAGTATCATTTTGTTGGCTCTATATTGTTTACACAGCTTTATTCTTATTAATTAGTTCGGGGGCGGGTATAATAGACTTAAAACATCGGCAGGTTTATTTATGGGCATAAAATGTTCTCCTGACATACTCACAATTGCTTTAATAGTTAATAATATTAACAATGTATGATGCTTGTGATGCGGGCTAACATTAGCTGTCCTACTCTGGCACATGACTAAAGTGCTTGCTTTGCAAATACAGTATATATTAAACATGTTTTACCATGAGGTCTAGACTTGTACTCAAAAAATTGATACAGCAATCTATCATCATGTACTCCTTGCCAATAGGATTTATAACTGTTAACAGTTATTCAATACAACTGAGGTAATGTTATCAGTAGTGCAGTTCAAAAGATGACAAAGGAAGCCAAACTAAATAATGCAGCACACATTAATAATTTTAAATTACTTTAAGAAATGTATGTCTTCAAGTAAATTCCCTTAAACCTTGTCCTTGCTTTTTTTAAACTTGCAAAATGACAAAAGTTGTTGGAATTTCTGTTAAAAGCATCAACAGACACACACATCACTCTATGTATCTCATAGTGGCTTTAGTAGTGGGATACAAATCCTATTGTGAGATTTTTGAAATTACACTTCCATTCAGATCTACCCACCTCTTACGAAAACTTCATTATATAGTAAGGAGCCTTTCCACTCAAATGCAGCCCTCAGAATGGGATATTTACTTATTGATAATCCTGAGTTTTTAGAAAAATATCATGTAATTAAGAATACAAGTGCCTTGAAAGTAATAAAGCGTCCCCACCTTTCACAGGTGGCACATCCAGAATGTATCTGCCTTGCTGAGGGGGTCACTTTAACTCTTACTGATCTGAATATCTTAATGAATATAAATGTTAATTAATGTAAGAATTACTGGTCAGTCATTTTAAATGGATTTATATGAAGTTCATATCAATAGCACAAAAAAATACTACTACTACTTTTTCACGATCAAGCCCTTTGTTTTAGTACTACTTTGCTGAAGGCAGAAGGACACATCGGCTATGGCAGTAGTTCTCACATGGTGTGGCAAGCACACTTGTGTGTCTTGGTCATTTTCATGATCATAACCAAAGTCTGTGAGAACTAGTGAATGAGCATTTCAATTTCTCTATAATTCTTTATTATTTGCAATTAATAGGACTGTGGCAAGGGGTGTTTGTATTTTTTACTATTTCCAATTAATAATTCACCTAATTTTGATTTTTCCTGGTCATATTTAAATATATGTTGCTGTTTTATAAAAATGTTACAATGTTTTAAATGATTTCGTCAGAGACCAAAAATATTTTTTTTTTGTAAAAATTTTGTTACATTTTAAAAAAGACATGCACAGACTGCTACGATAATGTAAAGGGGGTTAAGGGGCTTTTTTTCATGGGTATGAGTATGGTGTGCCCTTATGTGAAAGACATTTGAAAACCACAGAGCTATGACCACTCTGCTAAAGAAGTGCCAAAATACAGACTGGAGGTTTAGCACTGCAAAGTGTTCAGTGCAGTGAGCAGTCACCTCATCTCTGTTTTTGGTTTTCTTAACTTGACTAAAGTGTGCAGAGCTCTTTAACTTGTCTGAAGGAAATCTACAGCCTCAATGCTGTGTCTGTGTCAGAGCTGATATTTGTATTGACTATTAACAAACTTCATGATACCTGTTCACTAAAGTTACAAGGCATGGAACATTATGTTATTGCTATTTAGAATTAATTAAACTATAGTAAGTGTGATTATAAGTAACTTCATGGCTACAATGCTTTGCATTACCAGAGCATTAGGACTGTTTTCTCTACCTTCTGTGTCTTGACCGACAAATTGAAACACATCACACTCAACTCCAGGCAGCACTGAACACTCGCTGTCCACACTGTATTTTTCTATATTCAACTCCATGTTCTGAGTAAGTTTGTAAGCAGTACATCAAGAGCTTCTATTACACAAATGGAGAATCACAAATGCAGTGCTTTATGATGATGTTGATCAAGGTTAAAATAGTTAACTAAAAGGAAACTAAAAACGAAAACTAAAATTTAAAATACACCGAAGTTAACTCAAACTAATAAAAAGTAGAAAAGAACACTAAAATGATAAGTAAACTAAAACTGCATCTTGTGTTCACAAAACTAACTGAAACTAACTAAAATTATAGACAAAATGTCCTTTGTTATCGTTTTTGACAATATTTATTAGCCTTGAGTACGACAGTGAGACAAACGAATGCAAGTGCCTGGCGGAATTTAAAACTGGCGAGATATGTGGAGCGCCTCTTAAGGGGAAAAATCCCACAAACTTAAAAGCCCATTTGAGGAGCACCCATGAGGAGGCTTATACAGCCTATGAAAACAAGGAAGCCGAGGGTTTATATTGAGGTTTATATTTTTTATATTAAGTTTATATTATTTTCTTGTGTTTAAGGCAGCAGCCAACAGTACAGTATCAGCATTGACTGAGCAGTGAGCACTATGTTGGACTTGAAAATAAACAGTATTACAAAATACTTACTCTGACCTTTTTGAATCCCACACCTGGCAAATAAGGTATGAAAAAACTAAAACTAAACTAAAACTTAACTAAAACTAAGCCTTGATGCAAAAATCAAAACTAAATAAAAACTAGAATGCCTGCTCTAAAACTAATCAAAACTAAACTGTAATGGGAAAAAAATGTCAAAACTAACTTATACTAAACTATAATGACAAATCCAAAACTATTATAACCTTGATGCTGATTTGCCTCAGTGTGATAAGTTTCTCCCCCGGTGCTGAAAAGTGAAAGTACAGCTTTTCAGTTACAGAGAGAGATGAATGATTCTCTTCCTCAACTTTATGAATCAACTTAACAAGCTCTGCTGAGTGATGAAAGCCAAAAAAAAACTTAAAAAAACCCTCCCCCTTACCCTTTATCAGTCTCACTCTCTAGTAACTCCTCAAACAAGCCACAGAGAGGAAACAGAATAGGGTGCTGAGGTAAAGATGATGTGCCATGTTGTGCAACTTGACACAGCATCACCTGCAACCAGTTAGGACATTTAATAGGGTTTAGTGCAATAACCTGACCATGTTGCTGACACTCACTTGTGTCATGTAAAGTTAAGATTGATGTTTACCTTGTGTACATGTACGTGCTCTTTTTTTAATTTATTTTTGGGCGTTTTGTGCCTTTATTGATAGGAGAGAATGGCAGTGAATAGGCTTGTGAAAGGGGGAGAGATAGTAGAGGAAGAAACACTGCAAACTGGTCACAGGCTGGATTCAAACCTGAGCCAGCAGAAGTATGTACAGTATTTGGGATGTGCCTGGTTGCTAACCACTCCGCCGAACCAGCACCCCCATGCCCGTTCTCTTTGTAGCCAAAGATGGGCTGAGATGCCATGTGTGGTCATTCAAACAGGGCAATTTTCTGAATTTACCTTCACTTCAAGAAGCAGGATAAGACAGACAAATGCAGCCTCTTCAATTTTCCCCTCCCAGCAGAATACCTGACAACTTCGGGACAATTTCCAGCCAACTTTCAGCCACTAGGACCCCCCACCTCTCTGGCGCTGTGTCTGAATTCCATCATGAACACATCTATTCATGCAGTTGCAGGGTGTCTCCATGCGATGGTTTCCTTAGAAGGATAGTATTGGCACTGGGGATCTCATTATAGGCACAGCTGTGGGCATGTCTCAGTATTTTCCAGTCAAGGTTCAATCAAGGGTTACTTCATTTCTCCATCTGCACTTCCAGATTATGATGTGAAGCCCCACACCCCAAGCCCACAATTTGACCATGTTCAAGTTTTAAAACAAATGTCAAAATAGCAATATAATGCAATTAGAAGAGTTTGCTTGGAATAAAGTTTATCAAATGATAAGTAGCCCAGCAAAAAATGCCATTAAAGGGGGCTCTTTGTCTGGTGGGTCACTCAGAAATGTGGTCAAAGGTTACTGTTCTGGGGTATATTGTCTCAAAGACTTGTAACCTTCTCCTTTTTAAACTTATGGCTTTTCCTTCTTCTGTTGATTTCAGGACAAGAAAGATAACTGGGCTGTTCTCAATGTGGAGTGATGAAGCACAATCAAATATGGAGGAAACGCGTAGTCATAAGTACGTTTCTTTTTCTCATGTATTCCACACATGTCCATTGATGAAAATATTATGTAATTTTACATGTTTTTATTTTCTTTCTGAAGGCCAAGTAAACTTTTAGCAGCTCATCATCAGTACATGATGAAGCTGTGTGGACTCTCCAGTCATCTCGTGTCTCTTTCTCTGTCTACACCATCTCCCTGGGACCAGATCTGGGCAGCAATACATATTCAAATGGCTTTCGATATTTAAATAAGATCTGTGCTTGAAATATTCCCAGACAGGTGGCTGAAACTGAGGAGTATTTACTTGTAAGATAAGCAGAATTGTTTCTCTTTTTTTTAATGGCTCATACTGTTATTAGTCAGAGTCTGCCTGGAAGTGTCTCAGCTGATGTACAATCAGTGGAGAGCGTGTGATGATCAAATCATATGGAGCAGTGATATTTATATTGTATACAGCATATTCAATGCTTCTTTGTGACTTGTATACTATCTGTGATGTGTAATGACACAGTGCAGACTTTGACCAGATATATCTGACTGTTAGACGGGTGAAATGAAGGAGGAGGTTTCACCTTTTTAGTAAACAAATGTTCCTGATATTTCGTCCATCCTGCATAACATCTGTTTGTAACCTCAGTAGAAACTTGTGTTTTTCACTTAATAAGAGATCCTCAGGAGATCTAGACATTTGCAGTCTACATTTGTCTTTTATATCACAGTAGTCTGTCACCAAACTATGCCAAAGTATTCATGAATCTGTTCATAAATGGCAAGGCTGTTAAAACATTTTGAGGGCTCAGTTGTGTTTGACACACAAAAGTATTGTGGAAGAATGCACTGTTTGTGAATTTTATAAAATAATCTGAAATAATAGCTGCCTTTCTGTCTTTTTTTCCAGGTATCTGGTTCCTGTTTGCATGTCTGATTTTCCTCACAGCTTAAACATACTTGATGTATATGGCTGACTTTATGGTTGTGCCTTCCTGCTGTCAGGACCCTGTTTCTCCTTATAAACGGTACCTCAAAGAGTTGTAATAGAGAATTTAAAGGGAAACACAATGAACCTTCTCACAAAGAACTTGATTTATTTAATAAATTACCTGAAAAAAACTTAAGAATGAAAGCATTCTGTAAACAGTAAAGTTATTGTGGCATACTGAGCTTTAACTTTGACAGTCATAAACAGGAAGTGTAACTGAACCGTTTTAATTAACATATTTTTCAGGTACAATGCATGTCTTTGTTTTTTATTGTCTTGTCTATTTTATTCAAGATAAGTATTTTGTAAATTACATTGGGCCTACAAAATTTTCTAACAAACACTTTTTCAGGTAAGGGATTAAAGGGATAGTTTAGAGTTTTTTTTAAATGGTGTTGTATGCACAAGATGGCATGTGCCTGAGGGTGTTCCATAATTTCGGGGGGGGGGAGAGGGCTACTAAAACAGCATGGGTCCATTACAGTTTGTCTACATCCCCCAAACTTTCCATCACTGTCCTTCCTCCAGCAGCATAAGGGGTAAACTACAGTCTTACTTGAACTTAGCTAAATACACACAAAGAAACTTTATCCTAGATAAAGGCCAGCCACATGTACGGATGTTTAAGGATTAGCCTGTTTAAAATGCAAAGTCAATTTGACAAATAATGTTTTTGTAGCTCAGTTTACCCACAACACGAACATATCATGTGCCATTATGAAGTCCACTTATCATTGAAACCGTAACTTCTGCCTTAACAAAATAAACAACAGTATAAGCCGAATACTTACTGTGAAGATGGGTATTCATTCAGCTCCTCTGTTCTGTACTTGGAGTTAGCAGAACAGTGAATCTGGTCGGTACAATTATAATTGTAGATAAACGCATCGAGGTTCTGCGTGATGGCAGCTGCTCGCTGCAAGCGAACGTGTAACAGCCAACAGTATCTTCGGATCCCGATCATCCTGAAAGATCCAGATGTGATTTTTCTTAGTCAAACTCTTATTCCACCAAGATTTACAACATGCACTCGTAATTTATTCACCTGAACAAACAGGTAGGTGTGTTTCACTGAGTGGATCGAATCTCATAGTAGATTCTACCATTTTTAATTAAGACCCGTTGACTCGCCGTCTACAGAAGTTTTCCCTGTGTGCACTCCAATTCATATTCATATTTCAACATATCCAAAGCAAACGGCAGTCATATAATCAACACTGATCAATTTATCCCGATTGGCATCAGCTGTTTCCTCTTTTAAAGCAAACTAGTCAACGCTCCTGGCGGAAGGACATGTAGGCTGTGACCTGTCTCAAAATAGTGCCTAATCAGAGCAGCTCGGTGGTGGAAAAACAAGCAAATTAAACTGTTTGTAACATGGAAATGGATTATATATTGAAATATTTTCTTCACATCCCTACACTGATATACTTGGGCTCAATACCACACGTTTTACCCTGCATTAGTAATCTAAACTCTATCACTGCATTTATTTATAGACTTACATAGTCACAATTAAATGCATTCATATCTGCTCTGATCGACCTGCGACATCTACTCAGAAATGGTCGATTGGGTTCCAAAATTTGGGCACACCAAATAATAAAGTGTCAACAGTTAAAAGACAGCAATATTTTTTTTTTTTACCAGAAGAGAATCAAATATTTTTACAAAATTTAATCTGTTCTGTTGGAGCCATACATAAAAACAGTAATTATTTATCTGAATGAGGGCATTTTCCCCTTAATTGTCTATGTTATTTTATAATGCTGCAGAGAACTACAAGCCCATAATAACATATGGAGTTAAAATGGTAAAACTTGTAAAAAAAGATCAATTTTCTATTAAATAATACGCCATACAAACTCGACGGAAAATTACCTAAAAACAGATATATGAGCCTACCAAAGGAAGCCAGTGAGTTTGAAATGTCACATGTAAGTCTTCAGAAGAACACCTTCCTGACAGGAGAATATTCTCCACCAGGGGTAGCCACAAACACAGAAATGAGAATCAGATTAATTCCTGAGCCATTTATTTGTCACATTTCTCATAAGCTGTCCATCAAAATCTTGAAATTTCACTAAATTAACATCAAGCACCAAAACTTGCAAAGCATTAAATCAGAACTTTTTACATGATTTTAACATCATGATAAGAAACGTCACTTTCTTCTAATACAATCAAATGCTAAGGCATAAAGCAATTGTACATTCATTTTCTCAAGGCATTTACAAACTTTTTCACAGTACCTGTTCACAAAACAATAAAAGAATTAAAATCAATGGATGCTATTTATCATTCTAGTCAAAATATTACTTAAAAACTCCAAGCAGGTGTAATGTATTAAAACAGAAGGTCCACTATTTTCCTGATTCGATATTTATTTGACTTAACAGACAGTACAATTTAAGATTTATCAAACAGTAAAACAAAAAATGGAACGTTTTACCATAAGTATGAACTAAAGTGGTTCTTCTGTCAGGGCTGTTTCTAATATTAGGTTAAACTTTGAGCCAAAAAGAGGAATTAGGAATTTAACTGCTGCCGTAACTGTAAATAAATCTAGTATAACAGTCCCATGTATAAATAGCATCTGCACCAAAGAAAAAACAGGAATTAGAAAAAAACAACAGATTCGTAAGAGCACTGAGTTTAAGAAAAAAACAAACCAGAAAAGATTATTGAAATATAAAACAAATAACTATAAAAACATCTCCAGACTACAAAACAATAAGTACTAAAGACTCCTTCTCTCCTCTTTGGAGTGTTTAACAGTCAAGTACATTCATAGTTGTACGATAACATTGTGCGAGCAAACTTAAATAACAAATATCTCAAAATTTAAATACTTGATGCAAAACTGTTCTGAAATTGATATATTTACATTTTGCTGATATGCTTCAGTGAATTTGTGTGTGGTGCTCTGAAGATCCACATATAACTCTTTGTCCCATTGGAGGTAGTCATGATGATATACGAGTGTTTATGAAATAAAGATAGTCATCAATGTAAAGTCATGCAACACAAAAACAGAAAAATCAGCAGTTTTAACTTTCTTTAAGAGCCAGTGGTGTCCTCATGTATATGACACTAGTGCTGGAGTTTATGATGCTCTGGCTGTTCAGGTGATAAATTAAACATCTTAAAAACACAATACAGCTCAGAACTATAAAAATGATTAAGCAGGTTTGACATGAAAAGTAGTGCCTGGTATCTCTGAAGTGTGATTGTTCAAGGTTCCCGTCAGCAGTAAGTTTGTTACACACAGGCCCTTTTAAGGAAAGACCGTCTGGACCAGCCAAAACTAAAACAATGTGATTTACTTAAAGCCATTATTCAATCTCTATTATTCTTGTATATACAATATGTTGATATTCACTGCCATGAAATCATCAACCATAATGATAAAAGATGAGTAGAGACACTTCGTTCAGCTCCTCCCACCTCTGCTGCTCGCTTGTCTTGAAAAGCGGACTCTACTTAAAGTGAGTATCAGATTGGAAAAGAAAGGGGATTTAAGGGACTCTGAACACAGCATGGTTGTTGATGCCACACGGGCTGGTCTGATTTTTTTAGAAACTGCTGATCTACTGGGATTTCCCTATGCAACCATCTCTAGGTTTACAAAAATGGTTGGAAATAGATAAAAGGACAGCACCTGGTCACAGCTAAGAGTAAGAAACTGAGGCTACAGCTAGCACAGCCAGACCAAACTGGGACAACAGAAGATTTGAAAAATGTTGCCTAGTTTGTTGCCTGCAATACTTAGAATTTGACATAAACATGATGACAGCAAGGATCCATCCTGCAGATTCAGGCTTTTGGTGGTAGTCTAATGGTGTGGGGGATAGTTTCTTAGCAAACTTAAACCACTGCTTACTTGAGTGTTGTTGCTGACCATGTCCATCCTTCCATGACCAAAGTTTACCGATCTCCCAATCACCTCAAAACTGTTTTCTTAATATTAAAAATGAGTTCACTGTACTCCAACAGCCTCCAAACTACCAAATCTCAACCCAGTAGGGCACCTTTGGGATGTAGGGAAAAGGGAGATTTGCATTAAGGACTTGCAGCCAAAAAATCTACAGCAACCATGATGCTATCATGTCAACAAAAAACAAAATCCCTGAAAAATGTTTCCAGCAAGTTGTTGAATATTTGCCAAGAATGAAGGCAGTTCTGATGGCGAAAGGGGGTCCAACCTGGCACAAGCAGGATGTATCTAATGAAGTGGGCAGTTAGTGTATTTGTTTAGGAACCGCAGCGATGTATACTTTAGCCTCCATCAGGCATTCCAGCTGGTCTTTCCTTAAATTTGAATCTCTTGGCTAATATATCCACCATTAAAAAAATACCTCATACTGCACAAAACCCACTTAAAAACAAGTATCCCTTAAAGTTTGTCTGACACTGAGGATAATAATAATAAACGAATGCCCAAAAACTGGCACTCCAGGCAGAAACACTGAGTCTATTTGTGGGTGTAGGATTTGAAACTGATCCTGAACAGCATGTGTATTTATTTCCTGTATTTAGCAGTCAGGGGCAGAGCTTTGGATCTCCCCAAACACTGGCTGAGATGACCACAAGCTATCATTTCCTACAACTTTGTGCCCTCACCAGTACTAATCAAGCTCCTAGCTATACTCTTAGGGCAAACGTGCCCCTGAGGGTCTTCTCTCTTCTTTCATCACATTGTGGTTTCTTCATTGCTGCGGTGATTGTGCGAATCGTTTTCCTGGCAGATGAGCTGATAGGGCTTTTCGTTTTCCTCCAGCACCGAGTTGCACACCTCGGCCTCTTGAGTCTGCAGTTCTGCTCGGGAAAGGTGCTCCACAATGCCGGCCCCGAGGGAGTCTCCCAGCACGTTAGTGGTGGTACGCAGACGGTCCCTGGGGAGACAAAAGAGAAGCGGGTCAGGGCTAAAGTTGGGACTGACGGTTGGGGTTAAGAAAAGGTAAATATAACTGTAAATTTAACATGAGAATCTCTAAACAGAGTCTTTCCAATCTGCCCCTCTGCATTATGCATCAATAACCTTTGTGGTGGAGGGACCTCTGCGCTCTCTGAGGCCTCACAGTGACATTTAGGCTGGCACACACAGACCAATCCCCATCAAAATGACATTTAATGCAAACTTACAGGAACCAATCCACAGCGATGATCAGTGTTATGTCCTCTGTGGGCAGTCCCACCGATGTCAATACAATCACCATGGTAACCAGGCCAGCCTGAGGGATGCCTGCTGCTCCAATGCTGGCAGCGGTTGCTGTGATACTGAGTGGGTGGTGGGCGGGATGGAGAGGAGAGTGAAGACATTTGATGAGGAGAAACAAATAAAATGCACATGTGCTCTGCTGGTGGGAGTAGAAGAGTGACATGAGTAATTTACTATTATGCAAATTGTCTTGGAAGATTGACACAGGGAGTCATTTTTATCACAAACTGCTGAAAACTGAGCACATGTTATAAATAACGATCAGAAAATTTCTGAATATCTCTGCAACAAAATTTACACATAAGGTCAAAAATATGATACAAGGACACCTGAGTGAATCAAAACGCAGGTGAACCATGATCTTATGTTAAAGCTTGCATTCCTGATCCTGGATTAAAACTGATAAAGCAGAGTTTATCAGGCAGACATCTCAGTCCATAAGTTGTGCAGATGGATCCTTAACAGGGATGCAGCTGTACATTTTGCCTGTGGTTCACATTACTAAGTAACCTCATATTTTTGGTTAGCTTCGGTTCTGACAGCTTGTTTAAGTCCTTTTTAACTTTATTTATATTTAAATCCCATCCATATGTATTTTGGGCCCTTTTTTACTAAAACAAAAATTAAGCATGTTTATAAAGGAGATATGGACTTTTTGTTTTATTCTAAAACTGTTTTCATTTTATTTAATGAAAAACTATCCATATTTATTGTTGGCATATTTAATGATACAAAATAAACACATTAAGAAAAACATGAATTCCTAAAATCAAAGGGCTTCTTTGTTCTCTTAGCTCACAGCTGTAGTATCTAGTAGGGCTGGGTTAAAAAAAATCGATTTAATCGATTTAAATCGATTTTCCTTTAACTGGTTCATAATCGATCCATAAAATCCAAAGATCGATCTTTTAACATGGGTAGTTTTTCTTCTTTGGATGTGCAGAGAAGCAGCCTGTGGAATTAATCCTGCCAGTCTTGTGTGATCAGCGTTTGGCGTTGCTTTACTGAACAAGATCTCATGAGATGTTACTGCAAACAAACATGGTGGAAGCACTATATGGGCACCACTGGCAAGTTTAAAAGCTGATGTTTGGATGTACAGTATTTTAGATTTAACAAGTACAAAGGAAAATACGAGTTGGACAAAAACAAGTAATATGCAGAATATGCATTAATGCATATCATTAAAATATGATTCAATTAACTGCTTTGGGTTTAGTTCTTCATGTTAAAACAATTTTTACTGATATACCAGGTCAAAAGGTCACTTTTTAAATTTACAGCACCATTTTAACTAAGATATCCCAGACTGAGTAAATATCGAATTGAATCGTTAATCAAATCAATTTGAGACCTTGTAATATCGAATTGAATCAGAAAATCTGAATTGATACCCAGCCCTAGTATCTATGACACATTTTTCTCATATTGTCCATCATATCATTTGAAAAACAATTAATCCCACCCGCCACATTGTAAGTATTAAGGTCAACTAAAACAAAATGTAATTTTTTTTGACTGCACATTTGAACACATCTTGCTGACACATTACTTCTCAAAGAGCCATTATTTGTCTATACTCCAGGTTGGTTTTGAAGACTGACAGAGCATGTTCATACTCAAAAATGTTCCAAAAACCTTCTAGTTTTCCCATAATGCTTACACTTGATCCACCTCCATTCTCAGTCCGTCTGAGATGCTCTGCTTAGAGCTCGTACCCCTTAAAAGCCTAATTTAAAGGCCAAGTCCATCGTGATTGGTTGACCGGTCGAACCAAGAGTTATTATTCAGTTCAACACTGCTTGGTGCAATATTGTCAAAAACTCTGAGTTTATTCTACTGTCTCTGCTCTGCATATTAAATGTCTTATCTGTCTGATACTCTATCTACTGTTTAACAAATATGAAACTACAGCTCCTTACTGAATACACTGCACTGCTAGGGCCTTTGGTGCCTGAAGGTCAAAATAATAATTATAATTATTATTTACAATTTAATTGAGTGTACAACTGTCAAGTAGAGGAAAATTAAGCATAACCTTTTAACTTTATATCCAGTCATATAAGAATAGGGTTTTCTGAACTTGTAATGAAACACACTTCACTCATGTGCCCGCTCAGATGGTATTAGCACTAAAAAAACGTAAACGGCATCAATAAGGGTTGCCCCTGTCTGAGGTAAGGTAAGAGGAAGTAATCCATAGATCAAGATTTGTTTGCAATGCTGAAACCAAAAATTTCAAAACAAAAGTTGTTTTACCTTATGGTGAGGATCTGACCAAAGTTTAGGTCCATGTCATTAACTTGAGCAATAAAAATGGCTGCCACGGCTTCATAGAGGGCAGTTCCATCCATGTTGATGGTGGCGCCCACAGGGAGGACAAAACGTGTCACTCGTTTATCCACACGATTGTTTTCCTCCAGACAGCGGAAGGTGATGGGCAGGGTGGCAGAGCTGAAGTGTGAAGGAGAGATTTGTTATGATTTCAGTATCAAAACACACAGTTCACACACAATTTTCAAACCCATATCAGAATGTTTCACGTTTTTTCTTTTGTTATTACTATAAGCATAGGAGGTTATGTTTTTGCAAGCATTTGTTTGTTTGTTTGTGAACACTCAGAACTTCATGAGCCCATTTTGAAGGAATTTTTAGGTCATGGCACAAGGAAGAAGTGATAAGACTTTGGCAGTGATCCAAATCTGGATGTGGATCCAGGAATTGACGTTGGAATTTGTTAACATTGAGAGATAGGGCAGTTTTCCACATACTAATAATTCAAAAATGTGCATTTGGTTGTATGCTTTTGCAATTGGACCCTTCATGTCATATGTGAAAACTCAAGTGACTTCTTAGAACTAAAAGAAGAACCCTAAAGAACCTACTCTCTACAAATCAGCACAGCAAAAGTGTAAAATGTTCCAATGATTTTGTATTAATTCCTTTAATATGAACTCATGCATGCAATGATGTATAAAACATATCATACAGCAGCACATCTCAAATCAAGCTAAAATCTCAAGGCACACCATATTTATACCCATTTAAAATATCTTAAATATTCTTAATATATCAGTCTGTTCATGTCTTTGAATATGTACTCATAAATGCAATATTACTCATAAAATATAAAGAACAAACCAATGTTAAATCAATAAACTCAGCTACAAACATTTAAGCTTGAAAAATTGTATTTTCTAAAAGTGGGGAAACAGTAATTGGGAACAATTCAAATGTAACAATTCCCTTCGCCTGCGTTCCCTTCAAAGTTTAATGAGATCTTTAGAGATACAGAAACTGCAGCTGCACATGGACATTATTGCACCTAAAGTTCTGAGAAAATTAAAAACTAAGTTATAACTTTTTGCATAGTTGCCGTTTTAACTCCTGGTTGTACAGAGTCCCCACCTTGTCTCAAGACACACCAGTGCGCTCTGCCACACCATTTGAGAACTTCTTAACAAAAGTACGGGCACTCATTGGGACAAAGACATAAAGAAAACCATCTATCAGGTTCTAGTGATATACCTGGACGAGGTTCCAAAAGCAGTAATGAGCGCCTGCAGAAGGCCCCCAATGAAGCTGTAGGGATTTTTCCTGGTCACCAGGAAGAAGAGCAGTGGCAGGACGAAAAGGCCATGGATGAGGAGGCCTACAATAACAGAAACAGTGTACATCCCCAGCTGGCCTCCCACCTGAGCCAGATCCTTCATCTCTACGATCTTCCCGGCAATCAGGAACAAGATGCCCACTGGAGCATACCTGAAGGGTCGGAGATGAATATTTATAAGGAAGAAAGAGAAAGTGACGACGGCAGTTATCTGCTTTAGATTGGTTTAGATTTTTTTTGTCAAACATAGAGTCCCATGTATTTAAAGTGAAGTTCTGTTTGCTTCAGTGGTCACTTCAAGCCTAATTTATGTTGTACAAACATGCTCCCTTTACATCGTGAATATTTTTTTCATTTTTAACATGACTGAAATAGTTTTGATAAGACCAGCATATGTGCACTTCATTCATGAGCATGTCAACTTCTGTCTGAAAGTTTAATTTCTTTGTCTTCAGATCCTACACTTATTTCATACATTTCAGTATACAGGGATCTCTGTATTGACTCTTTATAGCTGAGTGTGCGTTTTCTGTTCCGCTGAGACCCAGGAAGGTGTCAGAGCTAGAGGTGTATCTTTACTCACCAGATGATGATGGCCACCAGCCTCATGATGGCCTCATTCAGACAGTCAAAGAAGTCTCTGAGGGCCTGACCCTGCTGTTTCATGCTTCCTATGACCAGACCAAAGCACATGGAGAAAACCACCAAACCCAGAGCATTCACCCCACCAGAAGAGCCCGACACAGGGACGGTTTCCTCCACCATCTCCTGAAATAGAAGATGTGTGAAGAATCATTGCATCAATCCCCTGATGGCTGGTGCAGTGTATTGAGCAGGTAACTCACCTGTATGGTGTGCAGGACCCTGCTGAGGTTCATGTTCAGGGTAGAGTCTGTAATGTTGAGGGTCTCCGTGAGATTCAGTGTCACTGTCACGTTCCTCGTGCGCACTATCTTCTTATACATAGTTTTATACTGAAAATAAAATTGTGCATATTAAAATTACTTGTAGGCTATATTTAGGGACTCAAGTTTCAGACAATGGTAGTGGATGCAGTGCATGTGATGTCCCTGTGAGGTGATGAGTTGCTTTTACATTCATTCATTTGTCTATAAGGTGTTATCTTTGTACAACAATTTGTGATTGTTGTTAGTGGCTGTTGTTTAAGAAACTCTTGTTAATGTTACATCAGTAAAATCATATTTTGAGAGGTGGGGAAAATGTGCCTTACCTGTTTGAAGCAAGCCTCAACAAGATTGGGAGGAAACATGTTCCTAAAAATAAAGAGAAAGTTGATTTACCTTTTTAGTAATGCTTGAAAAGAAAATTACAATGATTGGTTTTAAATTTTTCAATTAAAATCACTTTAAGTGTGTCTCAACGTACTAATTCTCCTTTATTTTGAAGAGGGTAATATCTATTGCTTTATAATGCCATTGTACTAAACATGTGTCAGTATCTTTGTTTAAATGAATCAATTAATATCTCCTTAATAAAACAAAATAGATGGAATAACAGTTCTATAATCTGCCAAAATAATTTGAACAGATTCTCTTGTGGTCAATTTATATCACTCTTGGTAGCTCTTACTGTAAACACACTTTTTACAGATCTCTGGGCCTGTTATCCATTTTCTTTTTAATTAACTCATTTAATCAGTACAGCTCATATTGTCCTACACCATTAATCAATCAAACTTTTTTTATATAGCACTTTTCCTACAACATATGTAGCTCAAAGTGCTTGCAGCAAGGAAAACAAGAGGAAAGAGACGGGTAAAAAAAACAATTCCAAACTAGGCACCTGTCAGGGGAGCACAGTGTGGGATTGGAAAAAAAGCACCTCAACACATGAGACAACAAACACAGAGACAAGCACATGGGGACGGGGGGACAGCCAGCGGGGGCGTTGATTCAAAGGGAAACAGTAACCTTGTCTTAGCTCAGACATCACTATTGTTTCGAAATGCAGATACATCTTAGAAGTTCAATAAATTGACCAGCAGGAGTTAAATTCAGTGACTGAATGATTACGCTGATTTTCATTTGCACAGTTTTTACCATTTTTCTCATTGATTTCTTTATGTTCTTGTTAGTATTAAACTCTTTTTTAATCAGAAAACATTTTTTGCAAATGAACAGCCTTGCTAGATTCTTTCCAAAAAATAAAATAAGAAGGCTGATACCTATCTTCCATTGATATATGACAAAGTCCTGCTGAATCTTTGAAAATACAGTCTGACATAATGAGTGTTTTCCAAGACTAACGGCTAACAAAAATCCTACTCTGCATTTTCTTCAAATGTATCATATCATTTTAGTTGACTGTCTTGTTCTTGCCAGTTTCCACCATATTAGACAAAAGCTGATGGTGGCAAAATCACGATAAATTAAAATGAAACAGTAACGAAACAAGTTCTTTTCATTAATAGTACCTGATGAGATCCAGGAATGCATCAGCAGCCTGAACTGGTTCTATGTTCCCACTGTTTGCCATAGGACTGTCCCTGCTGCCTTTCCCCGGGCGAATGATCATTACGATGACAATGCCGATGAATACAGCCAGCAGGGTGGTCACCATGTAGTAGAGCACCGCCCGCACACCCATCTTACCTGAGGCTTTGCTGTCCAAGGAGGACATACCTGACACAAGAGAGATTTATTAGATTGGGAGGAAACAATTACAAATCAAATTTTGGAAAATTTTGAAAAGGATTTTTTTTATTTGAAAAACAAGATTAGGTGAAAAGCCAACATTTTTTAGGCGTACATCATTTTAGAAGCCCTGTGAGGGACTGCACTTGGTTTTGACTCTATTTCCCCACAATTAGGTTACAATCCAATGTATGGCTGTTTTCAGATAAGGGCTTTGGTACATCACAGACTTTTTGCCAGAGTTTACCCAAATCACCCTGTCACAATATACTGAAAAAATGCCTCACAACCCACCAGTTGTGAACCACTGATGTAAAGGACAGTCTGGTTGTTCAATAAACTAAACTTTTTTTAGAGTTGATATAAAGTACTTAAATATCTGGGGAAGAAAGAGTTAGCATTCACTTAAAGCTAACCTGTGACCAGACTGGAGACAATGAGCGGCAGCACCAGCATCTGAAGCATCCTCATTAGCAGCTCTCCAGGGAAGGCAAAGTACTTGATCTCCCTCAGGGACAGGTTGTGTGGGCGTAAAGCAAAGCCCAGGATGACACCTGAATACATTTGTACCAACAAAAGCACAAAGTCAGATATATTCAATTCACAATATTCAGACAGCAGTTGTTTCCCTTTGACATATGACATGCTCTGGATGGACTTCTTAAATGCTCTTATCAAGTTATAAAGCTGTGTGCTGGGTTAAAAATCATATACATTTTTACAACAATATACAATATATGGCAATATACTAGATAACTCCTCATTAACTTTAGAAAAAGAGAAACATACAAGCTTATTTTTATATTAGAAAGGAAGAGAGTGAAAGCTACATTTTGTGAAATGTTGTGTGGACTTTGCATGTTCTCCTTGTGCATGAGTAGGTTTCAACAGGTTCTCTAACTTTCTCCCATAAACCAAAGACATGCTTGATAGGTGAATTTGTTGATTCAGATTTGCTGAAAGTGAGCATGAATGTTTCTCTGGCTAATCATGTTGGGCCAGAGAAGTGACCAATCCTGTGTGAACCCTGCATCCTGCCTAAATTAGTAGCTTGAACCCCCACAACCCTGAAATGGGATAAGCAGTTTAGAGGAAGTTTCTGCACAGAATTAATTCAGCATTAATGAAGGATACATGTTATAACTCCTTGCCTCTAATGATAGCTGGATTGCAACCACTAACTACTCTGGCTATTCTCAAAGTTGCCTTCTTCTATCAGTGCAGTGTAGCAAGCTAAATGTTGCTTATGTTGATGCTAACAGGGTACAAGGACAGGTGCTGGAGGGATTTTCTTGATTTCTCCGGCCTTATTCACTCAGCAGAGCTTGTTTATTAATTTTATAAACTGGAAATAGGCGAATAATCATCTATATTCATGAGTGAAATGTTTTCCCTTACTTTTAGCACAGATGGAGAAACTTCTGTTGGCTAACAGAAGGCTGGGCGCTGATGAGCTTTTGAGTCTACCACTCAATACAAAGAACTCCACATCTGTCCCTCCACATGCATGATAAAAGCATTTTTACTGTTTATAAGGGGAAACACAGGCCATGAAAATAAATATTTGACGGATGCAGACACATTTACATTACACAGGACTGAGAGTAAATTACGACGCACTGCCATTTAAGTAGATGGTTTTGAGTAAAGCCTTTCTTCTGAATTAACCAGTAACTCACATTAATGTTGCTGGCCTGTATCGTGGTTGCTAGAGTGTACAGTTTAATTACGTATGCTTTAAACGTGTACTTACAATCCCTTATCTGTCTTAAGTCCTTTACTGGCCTTTTCAGTTAGTTAGGTGGCAGCTAAGAGCTCTAACTTAGATTGTTGTAACTTCAAACTGTCAAGCTAACAATGTTTAATGATGTAGAAACATACTGTGTAGACATAATTAATGAAAGGACAATGGGGAGCCCCTGATAACTCATTAGTAAAAATCAGCTTGGTGGTGGTTGAAAGCTAAAATTTCCGATAGTGGCACACAGTACAGGATGCAATAAGAAGCTAACTTAATGTCTGCTTGTTGATAATTTACATTATGGCAAATGTAGTGTTGCCTGAGCTAGAAAGTGGTTGAATGCAAACATCTGGTGTCTTGCAGTAGCTGACAAATTGTATTTTAGCATGAAATGAGAACCAACAACTCCATATATATTCTTTTATAACTGTCTTTAATCATAAAGCAGTAAAAAGATTTTAAAACAAAACAAAACAGTGCAGTATTGGTCAAAACATGGAAATGAAATGAAATGGAAATTTGGTTTTTTGTACTTCCTTTTTCAGTATTTGAAAGTATTTGTCATTTTTGAACAAGCTGTTTGTCAGCTGCTCAAAATAAGGGCTGAAGTAAAAGTTAGTTTGAGATATTTTTAACTGATTTTTGCAATCTAAAATCAATCTTGAAGGACTCCATTTGTCATTTTTGAGGCCTTTCTTGCATCTCTCAAAAGAAGGTTGCTAACAAGCAGCTAACTGAGATAACAGGGACACTTAATGTCATCACCACAGACTCATTTACTAAGTCTTGTTGATGCTGATCTCGGTGGGCTGAGTTGATGCTTCTGTAAAGTCCAGCATTTACAGTTTAGTTTGGCTGATTACACTTAAACCACAAGAATCTGAAATTTGTGTTGATTTATGAAGATTATAAAAACAAAATGCTAGTCATTAAGTTTGAAGAGCATATTTCCAGCGACAACTAAATAATAATAATACGGAAAAACTGATGACAAATGAGTAACTGTAAGGTTGGCCAACACAAAATCTGTCATGCCTGCAGTGCTGTATGACCCAAATTTTAAGACTTGCAACCCTATGCAAAGCAAAAAAAAACTTACAATATTTTAGCTTTCAACCCTGACAGAGCATACCTGCCATGTCAGGGAATTGAATGACCCTCATAATATGTTTGTGAACACAGTATTAAATCTCTATGACATGTCCGTCTACACTCACCCATAGCGACTGCAGCAACAGTGAAGAGAACAAAAAGATTCCTCTTAAGGAAACTTTTGACACTCTCTCGACTGATGGAGCTCATCCTCTCCTTCAGGCTGCTGGCTCTCCTCTCCATGGCCCTTCGGATACACCTCTTCAAGTCTCCTTTCTCTGGAAGGGGGGGTTTCTCCAAGTCCTCGTTTAGGAAAAGACTGACACTTGTGGGGGGCTTTTCGTTCATAATCAGTTCCAACACCTGGTCCAGGAGGCGGGTCTCTTGAGAAACTGATCAGGAAAAGATATCAGTCATCGATCACATTGTCACAGTCTGGGTATGAACAGGCAGATAATAATGTCTATAAATAAAAAAATCAAACAGAGGTGTAAAAGGGATGTCATGTATTGGTACTGTTCAACTAAAAAGAAAACATGTAATCCAAATACAGACAATAGAAAATTGTTACAACAAAAGCAACATCAAGATGGATCATAAATTTTGTAGATTTTTAATGTAACACATTTCATATAAATGCCAATCAAAATGTCCATCAAGAGCTCAGCAAAGGGGTTCCTGTGAACTGAAAGTATCAAGCCATGTCTGGAGGGAAGCTACCATGTGGTCAAAGATGAATGCTGACTATCACAGAGTGACCTTGGCTCATCATCCTGAGCAGTAAAAAAGTAAGGGGGAAAACTTTTCTGTCATGTTACGATTCAATCTGATTATGATTCTGAAGAGACATGTAAATTCAAAATCCATTTTCAATTCAAACCAATTTACTGTTCACAATAAATTCCCTGTATGTTATCATCTGGTTTTACTTCAGGATCTTCATTGCTCTGTGTGAGGTGATTTAACATCAGAAAGCAGGACATGCATTCAAGATAGAGAATAAATGTGTCTGTAAGTTTTGTTTCGGCTATAACAGTAACAAAAATGCACAGTAGAAACTCTAAAACAAAACAAAATACATTTTGGCTTGAGGTAAAAGCTAGAAAGATACAGCTAACGTACCAGGACCAACACACCTTTACTCAGTTTGCACAAAGAAAGAAGAGGGTACACAACACAACGATGGTAACCAATGTGCTGCTGCTGAAAACTGACATTACATGGAAGGATGTGGGTTTTAAAATACGTCTACAAAAATAAGTTACGGATATTTTGAATTGATTATGAATCTTATGAATGAATTAAAGATAATTCAAATGCAATATACGTTTTGGACACAGTTGAGAAAAAAATACTCAGTTTTTGCCAGAAATGTATCTTGCTGTCCATTTTATGTAAAGTCACAATGAAAGTAAAGGTAGATTGTTGGACATGAAAGGAAGAAGCATGATTGAGCAATAAGTGCTGTCAAATGATGAGTCAGTGGTAATATAAAAACTGTAATACATTTATAAATATACGGACACAAAGGCTCAAAATGACTTACAGAGGTCCAGATAACCTAGATATGAGATTTGTTAGTGAGACAGCTTCAGCCCTTTTTCGTTTCTTGAGTAAGTTACCCAATTTAAGTTAATGATTGAGCTAAGTTTTTTTCTTTAGTTTTATAAGTTTTTACTTTTTATTGTAGCAAGGGGAACTATAGCTCCTGTTTTGATAAAAACAAATCTTGCCTTAACCTTGAAAAAATAAGAAACCTCTGTTCAGTGACATTAGAAGCATAATTATGGATAAAAAAAACTTATGGTACTACAAATTATAAAAGAGAAGTAAAGAATCAGAAAAGAACGTCACAAGAGTACAGATTACTCTCTCTTTTCCGTTGAGCTGCCTAGGAGCTTGATTACAGTAAAATTGATCAATTTAAAGGAGCAGCATTTTTCTCATTTTCATATGTGAGAGATGAGAGTTTGAGAGGTATCCAGCTGCTTTTACACTACAATAGCCTAAAGGTCATACACACAAACCCACATTTTTGTAAGTTAGGTAGATGGTTTATTTTTGGTCAATTCTATTTAATCAATAACAAAAAAGGAAATGCCATAAAGACATACTTTATGTCCCATGTGATTATTTTTCTATTAAAATTGACATTTTGAAGTTTTAGAGATGATTTCACAAAGCTGTCAAACAACAACTATTATTTTAATATTATTCCACTTCTCAATAAAACAATAAGAGTTGCATCAGAAAAAAATCTTGCTGGAGAAAAAGAATGTGTTTGTTAATGTTTAGTCTCTCCTGCCTTACACTGTTGTGAGCACAAATTAGGTCTCCCATATAGATCTACAAAAAGGACAAGGCACAGTGCTAAGGTTGGTTTAGGTGCAAAGAAGGGAGAGAAAATAAAGAACTGCAGCCCAGAACTCTTCTCACGGCTGCTCCTCTGAATAGACAGCACTGTAAAATTAACTTGGACTAATGTGAAAAATGTAGGAAGTGAAACATATTAAAAGAAAAGTGACCAATAAAGGTTTAAAAATAGGTGTGCAAACATAATTGATAAGATGTAAGCATATTTTCCTTTATGATTTGGGAATTTTGGACAAAACAAAAGACTCAGTGTGCAAAGAGCAATGGACAAGTGAGTGTGTTAATACATTCTGGACATTTACTCTAACATTATTCTGTTGATACTGACAAAATCTATTTAATGTTTGTTACAGCCTCGAATACATAAATTAGTGTTAGCCTGTTTTTTCTTTGTAATATATTTGGATTACCTTTTTTTACAGACAAGCCCCTAAAAGCATAAGCTCTTGCTAAAGTACTTGAAGATGTGTATTTTCCATTGATAAAATGATTTTCAGGACTACACTATGAATTTCATTAACGTTTAAAAACACTGGACAAATTAATGAATAAGAAAATATTTCTACAGAGCTCCATTTAACAGTCAGCAGTCCTTTTTCAGACTCTAAGCAAATCATTACTCAGTGATAACGGACAGACGAGAAATGGAGGGAAACTCTTTATCAGTCACAACATAAGCATCCACATTGTGGCGCTTCTCTCTGTTGTACAAATGCATGTATTCTGAGGATTTTTTTACATGATACACAAAGAAAAGCAGATAAAAACACTTGTTCAAATCGTCATGTTCAACAAACCTGTGAGTAATTTTGTGAGATATGAGTATGTGTAACTAAAATAGGTTAAAAAGTGACCTTCCCGCCTCCTGGTCTAAAATAGTCCAGTAACACTACAATGTCAAACCTCAAACTGCATTACACCATAGCTGTCTTGAAGATTCAAAATCGAGGCAACTGGACTGTGTTAATTTGCCTCAATCTTGAATCTTCAAGACTACCATGACCTGGATGAATGAGAATCTACACAGATGTAAATTACACTATAGTCTAAAAGTAAAAGTGATGCCTGTGTAATCTGTACCAACACATTTAAGCTCTGTTTTTGACTTCTTCATTGTTTACCAGTATGAGAATAAGAGCTGTGAACCTCTGTGTCAAAACTCTTAAAATTCTCTATAGTGTTAACACCTAGCTGTTGTAATAACTAGTAAAAATGCAAAGAAATGAGCTTGACAAGTCTTACCGTGTGTCCCGTACAACACAGTGCAGTGTGTGTGCAGCACGTGGCTGTTGGTCTCACTTCTCCTTATCTATGTAGGCTACACTGTTTCCTCTGAATTACCCTCAGTAAACAGAGCAAAGCCCCGCTCTTGGAGGACAATACACAAATACAGCCGTCCTCAGAGCTCCAACACCACTATATCTTTATTTTTTCCCCGGGGATAAACTCTTTGCATATGATCTGCAAAGGCGTCATCTGTTCTGTTCAAATCAGTCCTGAGTATTGATTTTCTTTTGTGCATTGTTCACAGATTCTTATTTATCTGGACATGCTTCATACAAAGAGAGTAAGAGAGCCATTGTTGAGTGGGTTGTGGGATGTTTCTTGGTAATCCCGGCTCATTATTCAACACCATGTCAAATAAAGAAGAATCAGCCTTCACACTGTTGACTGTTGACACTTACTTCCTACTGTGTGTGTAAGTGTGTGTGCGCTTGAGACTGTGCTAGTGTGTGACTGATACAAAAGAGACATCTGAAATTAACCGTAACAGAGTACAATACTTCTAATAGTTAATACTTTGTTTGATATTTTACCCAATAATGAAGAGGGGCAGCTCTGGTGTTATGAGTGCTCTGTAACGGCCTGGGCCCACCCACTTGTAATATCTGGTCACCCTAAGTTAATACATACAGCTCAAACATTTACTGATACATAAACAGAATATGAATGCTCTGTAACATCCAAAAAAGTAAATCATTCAAATAACGTCAAGCTATCATAATAATGCTGCTGCTATTTGTAGGTTTCAATATCAATCAATACCGTTTATTTAACTAGGTAAAAAACTTGATGAGATTTAAAACCTCTTTTTCAAGAGTTCTGATAACTCAAGTGAGGAAACTTTACACTGCCTGGGTTTATTAAACAACCACAACAACCCCACTGCTGCGTCAGGGGTGTGTAGATGGGTACCAAAAGGACAAGATAGGCCATCAGTGAGTGAATGAGAGCGGCAATGGGTATAAATAGATAGAGAGGTTCTATATAAGATCAAATCCATGTACTTTTAGTTAATAAAGTACCACTCTCTCTTTCTTAAAAAAGTCAGTGTAGTTAATACATTAAAAAAAAGATTAAATAGGACTTACAGTGTTCTAAAGCCAAAGACCAGGTTTCAATTTTAGTAGCACGCAGCAGGAAAGTGTTCTGTTGGCTGATTTAAGCAGCATCATTAGCTTGTGTAAACTATTATATAATTATATCTGAGTGATGACTGATACACAGCTAACAAAAGGCTGTCCGTGTATCATGAGCTACATGTTTTTATTCCTGCAACTTCTTTTAAGAAGTATCTACAGTGATGTAATCGCTTGTAGAAGAAGAAACAGACTAGATCTTCAAAAATAAACGGACTAGTCCATAATTGAAATCCTGGCATGTTCCGGAAGTGCAGTCATTAAGGTTAATTGAGATACGCTGTTACTACTTAAGTTATTTGCTCCTCTTATTATTAGCCCAATATTTTAATCAGAATGGCTGTTTCTTAAGCATTGAAATGCTTCTATATTCATCTGAGAGGAGCTGGTATTTTGCTGGATTTTCATTTGACTGCATAGGCATGAAGAGGGTGGTCATCATACCACGGCCTCCACTGCCCTCCAGGTAAATGTGGGCAAGAAGACCCACTTTAAATTGCTGGAATTTAAGTTTCTGAAACAGATAAAAAGATACTTTCATCATCTACTGTAGTACATTGAAGGTCCAACATCTCTGGCAAGTTTGGGAACCCCTAGGACACCTTAGTAACAGGGTCAACAGTCCCACTGGTGGGTGGTCAAAGGTTTGATGAAAGTATAATGTCATCACTCTATTTTTGATTGACACTGTATATTAGTCCTCTAATTAAAAAAAAATCAAAACTATTCAACTACATTTTTATTTTTTATGATTAGTAACTGGTAGGTGAAATTAAAAAAATACAACGGTTTATTCATTCATTCATTTTCTATACCCCTTATCCCTTTCGGGGTTGGAGCCTTACCCTGTTGATCACAGGGCGACATAGAGAGAAGGACAACCATTCACGCTCACACTCATACCTAAGGGCAACATAGAGTCACCAGTTAACCTAATGAGCATGTTTTTGGTCTGTGGGAGGAAGCCGGAGTGCCTGGAGAGAACCCACACATGCACGGGAAGAACATGGAAACTTCACACAGAAAGGCCCCTGTCCGGCCCGGTAATCGAACCGGTGACCTTCTTGCTGTGAGGCATGTGCACTATCTGCTGCGTCCAATGGTTTATTTATCTATTCTTAAAAAATAACAACATTTAAAAAATAACTTTTACCAACCTAGGCTGTAGTATACATTAGGCCGTCATAGTTTCAGAAAAAAATGGAAACAACCAGAAGTGCTCCAAGAGCACAAACCTCCGCCAAGGCCTTTCCAACAATGCCAGTTACTGTCAAAATCTGGGAAACATGCCCTTTTCACGCTGGTAAGAAATCCTTAAAGAAACTCCTGTCTGGATCACCACCAATCTTATCAGTTCTTCCATGCCATAACTAACATTCCTGAAAATGTCATGACAGTCTGTTGAGAACTTATTGAGTTATTACTAAAATGTGGAAAACTTCCCAATCTCATAACGTTAACAGATGTTTCAAAAAATCCCCAGATCTGTATCAAGAGTCAGATTCACCAAAATCAAACAGTTCTTTCTTGAGCCTTGCCAAACAAATTTCATCAAAATGAGATCACACATTTTTTAGTTCACAAGCTAACACATTTGTCTCAAAACATGTGCCATAGCCACAAACTCCAGCTCCAACTGCTCAGCCTGCATGTTTAGGTATCTACCTGACCACCAAAATATCCACTGAAATATACGGTAGCAATAAAAACCAACCAAGCAGAGAGGACATTACAGCCTCCAAGACACATTAACAGAAAGCACCAATTAACCCGAGTAGATCTACCTGCATTCATACTAAGACCTGAGACAATACAGTAGTTAAGTCAAGGCAAAAAAATAAGATGGGACAGAAGTAGATGCTGAAAACTGAGCTCAGTGCCATAGCTGTCAGACAGCTCAGGGTGCAGCCTGAAGGGCAAAGCACATTTCACACCCTGAGAGAGCCTCTTCAGACTGCTGTGTTAAAACATACTGGCACACAATCTCAGCTCAGTCTGTTGCATACATATCTGTGATTATGTATCATAATTTAAGTTCATTTTTCAGTAGCAATTCATTACAATAACTAAAAAGTAGGGGTGGGCGATATGGCAAAAATATCATATCACGATTTTTTAAAAATAAAACTACGATCACGATTTTATCACGATTCTTTTTTACATTGATTTTTCTCGACTAATTTGCATGTTTAACCATTTTTTCCCTATGTTTAACATAAAACATGTAAAACCCTAAAAGAAAAAAAAAGGGACAATTTAAGCCAAAGAAACTTTCTGAACAGGTTTTGAAACAGTGCAGTTTTTATAAAAATGTGTAATAAATGCAAACATAAAAGGTAATAAACAACAATAAAGTGCACTTTTGTAACATAAAAACTAAACACACCAAATAGCTTATTGAAAAGGGTCAAATATAAATGCAAACTGAAGTAACTGGTTATCTCTTAAAGTGCAACAATTAAAAAAAATGTTATCTAACTGCAATGTCTATAACCTGAGTGAATAATACAGCTGCTTTAGAACAGATTTTTGTTCAGACATCTTCAAGCTTTTATCTCCTTTTCTCTTTCCGCCATGGCTTCACGCTACATAACCAAACAGGAGACCCCACCATGCACTGGGCGTAATGTGCTACGATTGGTTAGTCGGGTGCGTGTCAAAGTCTCTGTGCCCACACAGACGATCTGACAATCTTTCTGCTTTATGAGATCATCCCCACGTTATAATCTGTAACGATTTAATATCGTCATATCGCACACCATTACTAAAAGTTAATACATATGACAGATTTGTCTAATAAAAAGACAGTATAAATAAGAACTCCAACCATCCATCCATTATCATTAGCACTTATCCCTTTTAGAGTCTGTGGAGACTTAAGCCTGTCCAAGCCGACACTGTGGTAATAACAAGCACTTTTGCATTAAATAAAACAGTTACTATGGTACATTATCTTAATGGCAATAAGTTCTGAAAAAAAGACCTTCAGCTTTGCTATTTGTATAAAATGCAATAAATGTCCACTATGTTTCCAATCATCTATAAAATGTCCATTTAGAATAACTCGACTTTCCAAACCCAAATCAAATGTTCTCTCAGGTAACTCACCACTCATGGTTAAGAGTCTTTTTATCAAACAATCCAATCAGAATTCAGTGTCTGAGTCTGGTGCTCTCGGGGTATCGGAGGTCCACAGAGAGTCAGGACGGTGTGTCAGAGTGTCCAAGCCGAGCGGCACAATGACAGGACGTCTCCCGGCTCCGCTCTCATAAACAGACAGACATGAAAAGGCCTTTCACATGATCTGACCTTCTCACACCTCACACACAAAAACACAGGCGTGCGCACACACAAGCACACTGACCTACCAACCTTTATATTCACAGCAAATCCACTGAAGACCAAAACCTGTTCATCCAGCTTCCATCACGTGCTTTTGCCCTTAACTTTGATCTTATTTTAGTAAAGTCAAGCAACACTGACACTTGTTTGAAACCATAGCAGCAAAAATAAAAGTCATAGACAGCCAATACTGGGCAACAATTGTTTAAACTACTGAAAATTGAAGACAAACTCCTTCACAGCATTTAATTTGTACAAAACCATGTGCACATTAATAACAACATTACTGTTAAATGAGGTTGCCAATGTTTTCAAATTAAAAAAAATACATATTTACTTGTTGTCATGTTGTACTTATTTTGGTCATGGCAAAAGAAAGAAGTGGTTTGATTTTGCTGGGGATCAAAATCAGGATGTGAGTCCAGGATTTTTTCAAGGATTTGTTTACAGTGTTAGATAGGGCTGTTTTCTACATTTTTGGCAAATACTTGGAAATACCTTGGTGGGGCTTTATGCTCGCAGAGCACTTTAATTTATTTTGGTGACTCCTTTGGTGAAAGAAATACATCTTTGTTTGTCTGACTTGAATAAATTGCCGTATTCATTGCTCATTCTGAATTTCTGAATCAGAAATATAAAGCACAACATAAATAAATATATATATATATATATATATATATATATATGTATATATATACATATATATGTATATATATGTATATATATGTGATATATATATATATTTATATATACACACATAGCATATATATATATATGCTATATATATATATGTATGTATGTATGTATGTATATATATATATGTATATATATATATATATATATATATATATATATATATATATATATATATATATATATTTGTGAAACATACATAGAGGAGCTTTAAACTGGTGTAAGTGAACTTTTAATTTTTTCATAGAAAACCCAAGGGTTTATAGATCACACATGACTGGTAGATAATACAAATAGTGCTGCTTTTGATCATAATATTTAATATTTTTCCTCTTAAAAAGATATGCATTTTTTATTTTTAATAAAACACTTTGGCAAAAATGCACTGTATTAATGTCCATAATGCTCTTTGATTGAAATTATTTGAGCTGATAGATAGATAGATAGATAGATAGATAGATAGATAGATAGATAGATAGATAGATAGATAGATAGCAAAAAGCCTGTGAAAAAATAAGGCCAACAATGTGGGTTGCTGTAAAAATAAAACAATATTTACCCTGCTTCTGCTTTTAGTTGTGTCCAGACACCATGTGTAGACAGACTCTTTTCTTCCACCTGTTGTTCTACCTGAAGTTGCTGCAAAAACAAAGATTCACATTTAATTTTCTTACACCAGATATCACCAGGACAGGCTATTTTTTCATTATGATGAGCTAGATTCCTTTGATATTGAATATTATTTATATCGAGAGAGATGTAAGTGAACACGTTCAAACTCCTCTTTCCTCCACTAGCAGACTCGACAGACCTTTCCATCATAATAATTAATAACTCCCACCTCTTTATTTTAAAGATAGGCTACAGATAAAAGTTTGAACAAATTAAAAGTTCCCTTTTCACCCTGGCAGACTTTAAAGATGGCTCACCAGACAAATTCAATTTTCCTCACCTCTGTCTGTCCAAGAGCTGCTCACTTCGTCATATGGATGCTCCTCTCTCTTCCTCCTCAAGCTCAGAGCCGATAATGAAGTCGAGTTGAAGCCCACTCACTGTAGTATCTCCTCTCTCCGTCGTCAGCTATATCTCCAGTTTTACTATCAGGTCCGTGTGTGTGCCTCCGGCAGAGAGAGGAGCCTGGTGGGTTTGCGTGGGTGGAGGAGAGGTGAAGGATCCTCCAGGAGAGAGGAGAAGATGGAGATGAACCACCTGCTGCTGCCCATGCACTACAGTGATCCGCTGTGATTCACAAAATGTCACATAATGAGTGCTTTGACAGAACACAGCTAATTCTTCGCTAAAGGTCTCAAACAGCTATTGTTTCATTAAAAACACAACAGCTGTAGTAACATCATGCTAACCATTAGCATTCACAGCACTGTAACCCCTCGGCTCCCACTTTCCCTCTCACCCACCCACCCACTCACCATATTCATAACAAGACACATTGATATGCATAAAGCCCACCACACAATAAGTATACACCGTGTTTGTTCATTTTTATTGACTCATAATCATAACTACAAAGAAATATGTAATTAAAACACAATGAAGAAAAATAAAAGTGCAGGATAAGACCTCAGTGGGTTCACATGAAGGCTGTTAGCTAAATTCTACAACACATTCATAGTGCTGAAATACATCAGACCACTAATGTAAGGTTTATGCCACAGCTGCACAATATTAACAGCACTGGTGATAGATACCAGCATACTTTATATTTCAATAATGGAAAATACACCAGTATGTTGAAGCATTTCAACAGAAATTAGGCTACATTTTCAATGCTAAAATAAGTATCATTGTTTTCCATTAATTTTCAGTTTTACTGTTCTCCTTAAAGTCATAAAAGCACACTATTGTTTTTTAATTAAGATATCAAATTATAGTTCTTGCATTCATGGACAGAAAATATATTTTAGTGGTGGGACTTAATGCATTTTTCTGACTGCTGAGGCTCAAATTTCAACAAAAATTTCACTTCATCTTGTTATGATGAATTTCTTAATTCCTATGAGTGGCTCCATGTGAAAAGAAGTGTAATGCCATTTGTTAGATGTATGGCTTTTGTCACAATTGATCATCATCTTCATATTATTACTTGTAGGATTACATTTGAGTGGACAGATATTTATTTTACAGGTGAACAATATATGTGCAAAGTCTTACAAAGTTCAAAGTGAAAGTTTTAACAGAAAGACCATATTCAATTAGTCACCCATTTGTTCATCAAGATCACCTCTCAATCATGTCTGCCTTCCTGCACAAGTCATTCAAATCAGCTGATCAGGGCCATCGCACTGAGCCGATGAGATCTTGTCTGAACAATCTTCCTTCTGCTGTCATACTTTTAAATTGTGTCTTTGTTCTTCTGCAGTCAGCATCAAGCTGTGATAACGACAACCCTCCTCCACCCCAGGCATCTCCAATCATCTTGTCAGTGTCCAGGTCCATCTCATCAGAAGTCTGGCCCTCTGTCTCATCCTGCAGGTCTCATAAACTTCTCAGCCCATCATGCCAGGTCCCTAAATGCTGCTAAGTCTGCTCCTCATCTTATTCTATATCCGTCAACACCACCAGATTCTGGACTCAATGACCAACTAGTGACATAAAGACATTATGGTGGAGTCTAATTGCCAAAGAGAGGATAATCACAAAACATATGACACATTTTCATTCATCCAGACTTATGAAATATACTGTTTTCTAAAATGTTGTCCCTTCTGAGTGTATTGTGTTATGTCTTTGGTGCTTAGACTCCTTTATGATGTTTACATGTACTTTAAGGGGTAGTGAGGCCAACAGCAGGATAGGATACCTTCCTACGCAGTGCTGGCAGTGGTGAGGGATACAGGATGAGAGTGGACTAAGGACCTGTGACATGTTGACTGTGGAGGAGAAGAGACCTGATTTCATGGCAACACAGCAGCAGGGTGATTAGGTCGTAACAAAATCTGGTTGGTTCAGTGCTTACGGGAGTGAGTGAGCACCCAAAATCAGCTAATGTGGTCAGGAAGACAGGGTAAGTGAGAGAAATGAGTGGGGTTAATTTAAATGAACTGAAGAGGATGAGTATACCATACATCTGACTGTCTTGAACTCAGGCTGTATGCTAGTTATTAGAGAGTTATTTACTGTTCAAGTTATTGAAGAGCAAATCATGTTGTCTGTTTTAATATGAAACAGGCATTCAATTAATTCTATATTTATTAAACCATTCATTTAGAAAGAGGTGAGCAGTGTCTCCACATCACATTTAGTCGGCTCAGCTTGCTTGGAGCCTTAGGAGGGGATACGACAAAAACTGTGCCAGGTATTAGGCACGATCGCTAATGTAAGACCAAAACAACCTCCCATAACACCATAACTGAGCAACCATAAGCAAGGAGGGTGGGGTTTGATAAGGGATCACTTTCCGTAAAGGGTAAGACTTGGTCAAAGGTCACAGCCAATTTGGGCTGTCGTGATGGGCCTACAATTTGTCATCATGCCCTCGAATCAGGTTTATGAACACTTCAGTGTAATACATGTTTAATTAGATGCTGACCCAAATGACCTGAAACATGCCATACAAGTACCAAACCACCACAATGTCCAACTTTAAAAATATAAAGCCACTGCCATATTAAAGACAGTTAATTTTTAACCCTGTTGCATCGCAAATGTGTACTTTTTTGTTGCTACATTGAAGATTTACAATTCTGTACCTTTAAGTAAACGTTAAGTCAAATCACCTCAATTTACTTACTCATACTTTATAGAGCCAACTTTCTATTTGATGCTGCTCACAATTGTGTAATATTCTACCACATTAATTTCTCATACAAAGCAGGGCCTCATCATCCTGTCATTTCAGTGTAATTGTAATCCTATTTTGTTTTTTCATTTGTTTTTACTTTACATAATGTACCTTAATGCATCTCAAAAGCTTTCAGGCTATTGTAGATTTTCTTTCACAACCCAAAATAAACTTTGTCAAAGAAAAGCCCCCAAAAGTAGAATATCAGGGACATATTTCTTAAGGCTATAAATACAGATTTCAAACCCACACAAACAAGATCAGTATAAATGTACTTCTCCAAATAATACCGGAAGCTTCATATGAAACCAGTAATCAAAAACATGAGGACATCTTGGGGACAAAGTATGACTTTTTTACTTGCTATTGTTTATTATCAAATTTGTTATTGTGTATTCCTATTTTTTGTTGTTTTTAATTCCATTATATTTTTATGTTTTGTTGTGCTATGTTATTTCTCATATGTTGTGATCTCCATTTAGTTTGTTGTTTCATTCGTATTCTGTATTTTGTTTTGGGACAAGTCATTTTCTGTTGTGTTATTTTGTTTTAATTTTTCATACCCTTCTTTTGTTTTATGGGGTGTTGTTATGCTGGGTAATTCTGGGTTTTTTTGTGAAATGTTATTGTTTTTTCCATCTTGTTTGCTAATTTTTGCACGTCAGAGCCAACTTATCAAGCTGTTTAGATAGATAATACACTTTATCTAAGTCTTTTTTTAAATCTTGTGTATTTGGACAGTAAAGTTGTGTGGGTTTTAACAATGCCTTCCCTCCTTGCTTTTGTTAGTGTACATGGCTCCACCGGTGGATCCAGCAGAAAAAGAATGAGACAAATAAGATGAACAACCCTACTGTACTTTTTCTTTTTTTCTTAATGAAAACAGACAGATCCCTGATACATTCCTGTACAATCACCTCTCCCGTCATTCATAACACCTTTCCGAGGCTGTAAGTTTCCATCTGGTTCCAGTCTGCTGTAAAACCAGATTGCATTGCCATGGCAACACAATTATCCTGCCATAACGTGGGAGGCAAGGATCATGTATGATCCACAGTATGATAGTGTAATTATTCAACTGCCTGCAGGAAGGAACATTTGCCTTTGTTTAATTTTTTTAGAGACTAGAAATTGAATTCTTTTGGTTCACAGCATTTGATTTGTGTGTTTTGACTTTTACATCAGTTTTATATGAATCAAACAGGTTGGATAGGTGCATCAATAAAAATAAACGTACTCAGATTTAGATGATTTAATCCACTTTAAGGGCCAGTGAAGCAACATGTTTATATTGGACATTCACTGTTGTTTGTAGTTGTTTTTTTAATTAATCTATGCACAAGATTTACCATCTAATGAAGCAGAAAGGTCACTGGTTATGTTAAAGCAAACTTATACACACTGTGAGTCTATATATGTTTGATAATGTGGTTTAATAGTACAAGGATGCCCGGGCGAGTGGAATGGAGCGTGCTTCCCTCTGTCCCTGGACCAAAAATAGGAGTGACACACACAAACAAAAACACACGCTTCACTCATCAATTATTTCTCAAAGGAGGGATATTGGCTCAGTGTTGCCCTAAATCGACCCTCCTCCCGTGAGGTGACATAGACCAGGGGCTATTTTAAGACTTTAAACAAAAGACTTACACAGAAGATTCAACTCAGCCTTTTTAAGGACGCAGATAACAATACAGTCCATTGTTTATATTGTTTCTGCCAACATGATTGCTTTCAGTGTTGTAAATAATTACAATTTTGTAATGTGGTCTTTTTCAGGAAATATCTACTGTTTTGATTGTTTATGTGTGACTAGCACACACACATGAAGACATGAGCCTAAGGTGTGATACACAAAAACATGACAGTGAGTGTAAGATTTGAAGTATTTATTTTACCACTGAGCGTAAAACTTAAAGCAAATATATATATATATGGATGGATAGATGTATAGATTGATCAGTAACTGGTTTTATGTTGATATGTACATTTGTGTGTCTTACTATAAGATTTAAGCCACACTGAACACAATGCAAAAAGTGTCATAAAATTTATGATAAATAATAGTTATATTTTCAGAACTTAAAGCCTTATTATACCATTCTATGTCAAATTTGACCTTGATTTATTAGTACAGAAAAACCTGAATGAATGAAAATTGACATACAAAATGCTTGGGTAGAATGTTTTTGTTTTCATTTAGCTCTTAGGGGGTGGGCATGGGTTCACACACTATGTGACACTTGTGTGTTGAACAAAAATTATCTGGTATATACAACCTATAAGAAAAAAATATGTTTAGATTCTTCTTTGTCATGAAGAGTTTTGTTTTTTGTCAGTGGGTAATACAATACTAACGTGGGGCCATTGGCCTTAATTATGTATAAACAAGAATCAAGCATGGTTTGTGTAGATATCCTTATTAGTTATAAGACATCATGCTGTTTTGTTTACTGCAAAGGCCGTTTATTTAAGGATCAGCTAAAACGCTTTAAATAAGACTGTTTAGTCCTCGGATGTGTTTACTTTGATAACTCAGACCACTACTTCCCTAAATGGAATTCAACTTTCAAAAATGTGTAAACACATCTTTTTGCCACGTTACATGCTCTTCCCAAAGGAAAATAACACAGAAATGTGTTTCCCTTTGAAGATCTAAAGACATAGTAAGGTTAAGTATAGGTTTCTCCATTTCCGTTATTTTCAGATTACAGTGGTTTGGGTGGATCCTTGGAGATTTGTCAGGTTTCATAATGGGACACAGCCTTCCTAAGTAGGGATGGGAATTGATAAGATTTTATCAATACCAATGCTGTTAACGATCCTGCTAATCGATCCAATTCTTTAACAATTCCCTTATCGATTCCAGCAAATTTTGCATGTGGGCAAATGGTCTCATTTTCAGTGGCAACAATGCCAAACATACATCACAGTACAGATAACTGCTTCTGCAATTTGCTGGTGTTTCCACTCACTTAAGTTTGTGCAGTAGGTGTAATTAAAATTAAGCCACATTTCTGACGCTTCTGAACCTTGTCAATTGAATGGAATTGATAAGGGAATTGATTATCAAAAAGATTAATGATATCGATTCTTTGATGGAGCTGTTAACGATTCTCAACTGGAATTGGTTTTCGATTCTCATCCCTATTCCTAAGTTTGGGAAAGTGTCCCATAAAATTCGGTTAGACTTTGCTTGACAAAATTTGATTGGTATTGTGTGCTTTTGAAGGCCAAATAGAGATGACAGTAGCAAACTTTCTTCTGGCGTTTTTTAAAAGAGGTTCACTTGTTTTGAAACCAATATCATTTGTTATATTCAGGATCTTTCATTCCATGCAGTTCTGATGTGGTGTTATTGGTTCTAGACTCACATGTAACAGAGATGAAAGTGGAGACAGCTCTCTGAGGCTAAATGCCTTGGTACACTCACAAAGGTCACGGGATAGATTCTGTGCTGTGAAATGTCAGCTTATTACTCTGTAATGGCAAACATCATGCAATCTACAAGGCCTGTAACATATAAAAATAGAAGTCAGGAGTAAAAACAGATCTGATCATCTTACACTTGGATTTAAAAGTAAAGAGAGGAATTTCATAATTGGTGTGACAAAACTAACATAGAGCCGCATGAAATCAGTAGGAGAGCTGTTATTTGGCTTTGCTGGAACTTAAGAAATTGGAGACCAACAGAACATTAAACATTTCAGATAAACAAGGAAAAACAAAAATAAATAAAATATTATTTTTTCCATTGAGATGTGTAGGCTTAACTAATAAAGCAGATAGTGTTTTATTTCACAGTGGAGATCTCATTTTAGAAAGAACGAATTTTACAATCATGGCCGTTAGATACAGTCATTACATTAATCACATATAAAACATGTTGTTAGATATACTACATATAAGAAAACACTATCAGATCATCCGCAATATGTGACATTATTATTGCAATAAACAGCCAAACAAAAGTTCGAACACAGATTATAATTTGCTGTAAATCACTTGTCTGCTGATTGATTTAGAGGCAGGTAAGCATTTCTGTGCTGCAGACATGATGTCTGTAAGTTTGAAAAAGAATCAGACAGGTTTCATTAACATAGTGGTTTAAAGTCTTCATTCAAGGCTGCTGTGCACATGAAGTCAAACATTCACTCCTGCTTAGCTTTTCTGTTTTACAAACTGACAGTGGCTGTGATTCAGTGTGCAGATCATAAGTTTGCCTAAATTATAACAGCTAATAATCATTTCTGTCATACAACTCTGAATGAGTAAAGCTGGAGTGTTAAAATACAAGATATGACACATACTGTGTTCTAAATGAAGTTCTAACTTTGTGAAATGTCTGCATGAGACAATTTTAACTAATAAAGATATTTTTTGAGCTTTATTTTCTTACTTTCCCAACACAAAAATATAAAGAAAACATGTTCCCACAAGAAATTAAATGAGAAACAAAACATAAATAGAAGGATGTTTACCACAAATTAAGTTGTAAACTGACATTAAAATGCATAAAATCACTGTGTGAAAAGGGAAATGTGTCCGTGTGTGGAATGCTGTACTATTCTGCTTTAAAGGTTTTGACCAATGTAGCACGCTGATTTTCACTTTGGTATTTTTGTCCGTTTTTGTCTATCAGCTGAAAAAAATCAATCAACAATGTGACAATTAAATGACATTTTTAGAGACCTTTGCATCCAAACTAGTACGGTTTACTTTGGCTGTGTAAAAGTAAATAGGATCAGAAAGATTTTCAACAGGTTTCTTGAATTTTGCATTAAAACAGAACACAAGTCTAGAAAGTGAGGGTTTGGATTTTCAAAATGTTTCCTGGGATGTATCTACAGATCATACAAGAAACTAAAGTCTTCCATTTTTACAGTCAATTAACATGCAAAGGAGGAAGGAGGTCCAACTTCCTTCCACATCCATGTTTGAATGGTTTATTGGTGAGACCACATTGCATGAGATTGAGATGGTAAGCAGGCCCAGTTGTTTGTCCTGACATGTCAGCTCTGTGATTGGCTCGTATCCACTTCTGGGTGTTACCATGTTTGTCACCCAATTACAGCCAGTATAGGTTTAAAGCACCTCTACAACCCCACTGGGATAAAGTGTGTAGGAAAAGAATGAATGGATAATTCAGAAGGAGAGAGCCACAATTTAAAAAAAGAAGGATTTTTTTTCATAATGCATTTTGGGAAAAAGTCAAAATGATTATTATACAAATAAAAATAACAGATGACAGGTGGACCGGGAAAAATGTTGATACACTATATGGGTCACAAATTAAAATATAGAAAATTCATTTGATATCCAATTCATCCTTTTCCCATTTTATCAAGTCTATGATCGACATTTGTTTTTCTTTTTTCAAGATGAACTATTTTCCATGCATATTGACATAATTGACAAATTCTCCACTTTTTCCCACTTATTTCAAAAATGCTGCTACAAGGTCAAATTCAAGCATTTTAATATGGAGCAGAAATTAATACTCAATATCAAATTATACTCACAAATAACAGAAATAACGCTCATTATCATGTGAAGATCAGGACTGATACCCAAAGTGTGAGTTGTCACTACCTAATACAATCCTACATTGAACATTTTTGTTCGTTCCATTCTTGAATCATAATTTGATCATTCTTTTCAATAAAAACACTCTTTGGCTTGTGGCATTGCTTGATCTAAAGGGTGAAGTGTTCAGTGAGACTGCAATTAAATCACAACATGCATTTATAAGTACTTTGACAAAATTTTAAGCACTTTTAAAACCTTGACACAAATATTTTTAAGGATATCAACTGCTTACATGAACCGTGAATCTGTTAGGGTTCACTTAAGTTGCAGAAAAAAATTTGCATAATTAAAAAAAATCCCTCTTTTTTTCCTCATGTTATATTTTTTCTTGGGATAAGCTTTCATACCTTTAAACATTCATTTTAATGTATCAAAATTCTAAATATATGAAAAATGCTTTTTTTTTTTCGAAATGTAAATAACATTTCTTTGTCTGAAATACATTCTGATACAACACCTGCAGGACTTTGTCTTAAAAGTCCATCGATGGATATGCAAAAATGATATGAAAAAGAAAAGCAGATACGTTTGGGAGTTTGCATATCATGAGAAAAGCCAGAGCAAGTATGACTGCAGCAGTGGATTTTTTTTGCATTCATGTAGTTTTGAAGGCCACCATGAGCTCAGTCTATGAGTGTTCAGTCTTGGAGAATTGCTCAGTCTGTGGAGATCTGAAGTGTCCCTACATTACGGTCTGGGAGACTTGCCCATTGAGTGTTTAACAGCTTCTTCCAGTGACTTCCTGGTCACCAGTAACCGTACAACGTCCTCCTTCTTCTTTGTTAGTCTTTTACGAGCCTGGTCGTGGGTCACCATGGTCATATCCCAGCCGTTCACCTGTAAGGAGGAGGAGGGGAGGGTTTTCGTTAAGGAGAATGTGCAGTAGCCATAGACAGAGGAGAGAACTTCTCTCTGACTCTGCACACATGCTGCCATCTGGTGGAGTGAACTGGATCTCACTACACACCTGCATGATCTTGTCTCCCATCCTCAGGCCTGCTAACTCTGCCGGCCCTCCTGGTGATATCCTGGTCACATAAATGCCCTGATGGACACAAACATGTTCACTGTTTTATACATTATTAGCATAGTTGCTAAAAAGACAATCTTATTTCTGCAAACTCTTTTACACAGAAATAAGTATTTCAGAAATGTGTGATAACAACATTCAACAAAAACATTAAACATTTGAGAAACACTTCAGAGTTTATGTCGGTTATTATGATTTATATGTTTTCCAATTACTCAAAAAGCACTACTGTAACAACTTCTTTATCTTATTTGTGGCGGCAAAAAGTGGAGGAATCACAACAATGGCGGAAACAGTTTCCTTCGCACTGAAAATCTTACCATAGTCCTTTCCTGTCTTTAACCTCCACCAATGATTCACTTGTATTTTACAACAGTTGTCACAATATGACAAGTCTGATGTCTAAGGCATCCTGTTTTGGATAATAATAGTATTTAATGGTCAGTGTTTGCTTAAGAAATTGTAAGACATACACATTTTTGGCCTCTTTGGTTCCTGAATGACTTTCACTGATCGTCCACTTTATTAGGTACAGCTTGTTTCTAACAGGTTGGACCCCCTTTTGCTTTCAGAACTGCTTTGTTTTCTCGTGGCACAGATTCAGAAAAGTGCTGGAAACATTCATCAGAGACTTTCGCCCATGCTGACATGATAGCACCACACAGTTTCTGCTGATTTGTTGGCTGTCCATGATGCAAATCTCCTTCTTAACCAAAACCTAAAGGTGATCCGTGAAACCGAGGAGGCCATTGGAGTACAGTGAACTCATTATTACTGTTAAGAAACCAATCTGAGATGATCTGAGCGTTGTGGTGTGTGACCTTGCTGAAAGAAGCCATCAGAAGATGGGTACACTGTGATCATTAGAGAATGGACATCCATCCATCCTTTCTCCTTCCACTTATCCACAGTCAGGTCGCGGGAGCAGCAGCCTGAGCAGGGAAGCCCGAGGCGTTCCCAGGCTAGCTGCGAGACATAGTCCCTCCAGTGTGTCGTGGGTCTCCCCTGGGGCACCCTCCAGTGGGACGTGCCATCTTCCTAGTTCCGATGTAAATAAAGTGCTGCATTAACCTTCTCTAAAGACCCACCTCGTCTCCCTGGCGTTTCATAAATGAGCACACGAAAATCACAGCTACTGTAGTTTTTCTACTTTTACTGTTTATATTTCAGTATTATTGTTTATTTTGTAATCTGTTTATTTATTTACTTCTTTTTATGTTTCCTGTGTGCAACACTTTGATCGACTGCTGTCTTCTTAAAGGTGCTTTACAAATAGACTTGACTTCATTCTGTTGCTAAATTCAACAAGCTCGCTTGTCCATGTCCACTTGGCTATTTGCTTTAACAAACAGTTGAACCAGTGTACCTTATAGAGTGGCCAGTGAGTGCATGTGAATGTCAGGTATTGATTTTAAAATCTGTCAACGATGTCAATTAATAAGTCAATTAATTGCCTAAAATATCACTGCTCCATTTGAATGAAGACCGTCATTGTTCTTTTGATGATGATGGGATCCCCATACTGAAAAATTCATTGCTGCTCTTTTGGAGAGTACCAACAAAACTCATGAAGATCCAAAAAAGACTGCACAGGAAGCACAAGTTATATTTACAAAAGTTTCCGTTCCTAAGCAGCGGTGTTTTGTTGTTCTTGTCATCTGTCTGGGATCAACATGCATTCATTGAGTAAGACTGCCAGATGAGTGTGAACCTGCAGCATTCGTCTCTATGACATCAGCCAGATGAGTCTGTCTGTCATACCTGAGGCTGCAGGTTATGTGTCCGGGCCTGTCCTGCATTAACACTCACTGGAGTGTAGCTCTAAAAAAGACACAGCGCTTCCTAACAGGACAGTGATCACACAAGAAACTATTAAAATCTGATACGCTGTTGGAATAATTGGTAGGATTGTGACTGAAAAAGAGCCTAAAATACATAAAGATCAACAATTTAACTGATGAGTAAGAGTGCTGCTACTTATCAATGTGTTTAAGTAACAATGGAACTGTGTGGTGAGTAAAAAGGTTGATTTTAATTTTTTTGTTTTATCAATGGCTTACCGACTTATGTTATTTATCTTGATGACAACTTTGTCATAAACAACACAAAGCAATGCCTTGAGACTCACTTTGTCAGTCTTGTCTTGAGAGAAAGGGTTCTGCCCAGGGTCTTGGTCGATCCCTCCTCCAATGCTGAAGCCCAGGATCAGGTTTTCTCCCTGTCGCAACTTCTGTATCTCAATTCGTTGCTGTTCAAAACAAAAAGAAAAATGAAAGTAGATTTAACTACAGAACAACCACTAAAATGAAAAAAAAAAACAAAAAACAACAACAAAATGGAGTCAGTAGTTTGTAATGTTTCAATGACAAGTCCCATGATAACACAAAGTCCAGCTGTGTTTCATTACCAAGGCAACCACCATATCAACATGCTCCTTTCACCTCCACCACTATTGGAGAGACCATGTATATAAACCCCAATGATGTTTAGTTTGGTTTATTAGTTTATTTCAATCACATTTAAAAGTATACCAACCAAAGCGACACCACTGAAAACCGGGTCGACCGAAAAGGTTTAGGCTGAAGCTACTTAGCTTATAGGTGCCTAACCTTCTTACTGGACAACATTTATACCAGAGCAAAACAAAAAGTCAAACAACACAATCTCAACAACCAATGAATAATTAATAATCCAAAAAGAACTAAAAAGAAATAGAACTGAAAAAAAAAAATATCCAAAAAAGAACAGAAGCAAATACAAAAGAAATCCTGAGGACAAATTCTGCCTAGCCCATCAATTAATCTGTAGAGCAATGTTTATACACCTAAACACATACTTACTTGCAGACGCACATCCATACACAAAAAGCTAGGCTTGTACACACATATGTATACGTACATAGCCATATTTACATACATGCACTTTTTTCTTCTCTTCCTTCCTCTTTCCCCTTCTATTTATCTTTTTAATACCCCCTCTTCTCTCTTCCCCTTTCCGTTTCTTTCCTTTCCTCCTTTTTTCCTCTTTTTTTCCTATTTTCCCCTTTTTCCTTCTTTTCTTCCTTCCTTCCTTCTCCTCTTCCCCTTTTCTTTTTTCATTTCATGTGCTTCAGATTGTTAAAGTGAAGTGAAAAAGTTTACAACTGACACTTAAAAAAAGTAAAAAAGGCAAAAAATAAAATAAAAAACCTTCACTCATTTTGTTCAAGGAAACTGTAGCTAGAGGGAAAATGTTTGAAGCATTTATTCTGAATTAACAAAGCCAATGATGACTCAACTAAAAGTGCAAACTTTAATGAGCACAAGCAACACTTTTTCACTCTCCACATCTTACTTCAGTAATGATTACATTTTTAAATCTTTCATTCACTTCTTTCTGGGATTTTTTCTGGATGACTACAATTCTGTTTTTTGCAGTTTATTTTCTCTAAATACCTTAAATGCATTTTAATGCTTTTGTAGTTCTTGAAATAAGACTTTATATTTGATGCACACATTAGTACGGCTTGCTTCATGACAATAAAGGAAATTGCCTTCCCGTCCTTTAGGGTCTAATGCCCATGATTGGAGACAAAAAACACTGAATTCCATTGAGAAGCACATCAACATTTAATTTAAACCTCAGAAAACTTTGTAGGATGACAAATGTCAGATTTGAAGCTGTCCCCTTGTGACTGAAGTCCACATAGAGACAGAGCCTCTCTTTGAGCGGCCCTGCTCTTGACAGTGACGGGCAGCTGCAGGCTGTTTTCCAGAGGGGTGGATGACTCTGACAGCAGCACAGTGCTCTCTGCTCTTGTCAGCACAATGGCTGCCTGTGTCTGTGACGATGAACAACCAGACACTCACTGAGTGTTGCTGTTGATACAATGAGGTCTTAAGTTAGAGGATGTTGAAACTTTGATAACTGAGTCAGAGTCTATCAGGACTCACAGGGGACTCAACACATTTCTGTCCAACTTAAACCAAGAGGCTTTTAAGGCTGACCAGTAAAGTCTTCATGCAACAAGACTGGACAGGTTCTAAATCACATGGACATTATATGAAAATGGTCTTCAACAGAAAGAGATTTGATTTTGTTGTGTATTAAATGAACTCCTTTGTGATCTGCTGAAGGACTGAGTAAACCCATCAAGCTTAGGGGGAAATCCAATTTCAAACAAGTTAAGTAATCATCACATCATTTAAATCAATAAAGTTTATGTTTTTAAAATATGCCATGCCAAATGTGTTGGTAACCGATTGTTCACAGAATAAAACAGCCAACAGTTATGTGTTTTTGACTCTGGGATATTGACTGAGGACTTAGTGACTGAGGAAATGTCATTGTATTTCTATTTTATTTCAGGAGCATTCATTTATTCAATTACTGCTTTATTTCTATGTGTTTTAAGGGAAATGTTGGCACTGCAAAGTTAAGTGTGTTAAAGTGCCTGTAGGACAGATGATGTATTTAACTTATAACTCACTATGCTCTTGTTTATTTTGTTGATTCATCAGGAAAACTGTGTTAACTATCAGACTGTATGATGTAGCCTGACAGTGTGCTTGGTTGGTAATCAGAAGGTTGCAGATTCGACTCCAGCTCGGGCTGTCACATGGGAATGTGTCCTAGGCTAAGACACCTAACTCCAAGTTGTGCCCACTGCTACATCATTGGCATGTAAATGGGCATGAAAGTGCGTGAATGTGTTAGCTGATGGATAACTGACACAGAAACTCCAAACATCAGTGAGTGAATGTGTAGATGTGACCTGCAGTGTTCAGCTGCTTTGAGTAGTCAAAGACTAGAAAAACACTACAAGCTCAAGTCCATTTACCATTTTGTAAAAATAGAACTGTCCTATAAACATTTTCCTCTATTAGCTGGTTCTTTTTGGAACGGCACTTAGAAAGGAGCAGATGTAAACCTGTGAAGTGACGACAAAATGTATCCATCAAATTCAAGCTGGATGGTCCTGCTAAATTTGGTATTGTAAAATGATGTGTTTTACTACAAAGTAAATTAACACATACAGTCTGATTTTGTTTTTTGTTCAGTACAGTTAAAATTGAGTAGGAATAAAAGCAGGTTACTACTAGGCAACAGCATTTCTGCCGCAAAGCAACTTAAATGGAGTGAGATTTTTTAAAAAGTAAAGCATAATATATGTTCAGAAAAGATCTGTTCAGAATGGCGATTGGCAGATATTCATTTCAGTACGATTCAAATAAAGCTTCAATGCGATATTCACTATGTTTACAGTATAGACAACAGTAAGAAAATCAGTAATCAAGCATATAACCCATTGTTCATCTTCTATACTGATGATAAATAATCTATTTTTATTATTTAGGGGATACCTCAACTTCTACTCCTAAACAGAGGCTTTGTGTTGTTGTCTTCTTTCCAGCACTTCCACTGTGGAGCTGTGACGTTCTCAAACGAGTCGACTCTTTTAAACAGCTCTTTCAGATGAGCAATGAGAACCAATTCACAGTTGTGATTAAACCGTTCATTCGCGAGCCACTTAAATGTAAATTGCCTGAAAATTTGTAAAATAGTATGTGTAAAATTAGTTGACAGAAAAGATCCTGGGTCAGTCAGGAGCACTGCAAAAAACTGCAGCTTTACCAATCACATTATTGTTCTTTTTTGAAAGTGTGATTTCGATTAAAAAATGATAAATCGTTCAGCCCTAGGGGTAAAACCAAATTTCGTGCCACGAAATTTCACAAAATAAAAAAGATGACGAAATAAAATTCAAAGACGCATGAAATAAAAGCACAACATAAAAAACGCAAAGGGGCGCGCGCATGACTGGTGATGTTTACCCTCCTCGCCTACCGTAGCAAAACACTTGCTTCAATATGGATGAAGACGAAGTGGAGGAATTAACTGCTGCTTCTTCGTCAAATAAATCAGTTGTGTGGCCCTGTTTTGGCTTCCCATGTACAAGACGAGAGAACGGTGAGAAGATTGTGGACAAAACAACAACCCTGTGCAAAATATGCCACTACAGTTCAATATACTGCAGCGAGTACAACAACCAACCAGCAACTACTTTGAACTGGAGACAGGCAGCAACTGTATGTTTGTGTAAGTCAGAAAAAAAAACAATATTTGAATTTTGATTTTTGCATCTACTTTTCAGAAGTAGCCTATATACACTGTTATAGGCTAAATATTATAGTTCACAGTTCAGACATTTATAGATCTAAACTGCAAGATCTGAGGACTGCTATTCGTTTTCCTTTTCATTCAAGAATGTACTTATCCTGATTGTTACAACAACAAAGCACTTTTTATTGAGATTTTATGTTTGTATTTGCACTGTAGTCTAAATAAGGGGGAAAAAAATACAATTCTGTTTTTTTCAGATAATTTTTTTGTACTAGTGGAGCAATATTTTTTATATGTCTGCATTAGGAAGAAAATAAAGAAAATGAGATTTTTGCACAACTTCCTACTGTTGGGGATTTTCTATAATCTTTATTTTGTATCGTATTTCGTATCGTGAGCCCTGTTTCGTACTTCGTATCGTTTCGTGAGTTGACCATTTTGTTACACCCCTATTCAGCCCTACGCATGTGTAAACTACAAATTCTGCTTTATCAAGAAACTTAAAACTTATGGTTATACTACTGACATACACACTAAACGATCCTAATGATTGCAGCAGGGATACAGGGTTTAAGCAAGTAAAGCTGCTAACTGGTACAGCAAAATATTGTCAAGAACTCCTTGTATTTAAGTGTATTGAACAGAATCTACAACATCAAGATGACTCCAAATGTGGGGACAGAAATTGTTAAACATGCTTTGATAATGTCATTTACGGAGCAGTTCAACAGATAGCAGCAGAAGCCAAACTGCACCTGTCATTACAAGGAACCTGAGGACCTTAAATGTAAGGGTCTTGATTTGCAGGACCTTTAAATCTTGGCTGTGCTATCTTTCTACTAACAAAAAATAACAAAAGTTTCTGGAAATTCTGTTAAATGCATAATCAAAGTCCACAGTGAAAGTGAATCACATGTATCGGGATAGTATGGTATCATGCAGCTGCTGTAAATACCCAGCCCTATTCAGGACCTGCTCCCTTTCTCACATGACACCCTTACACTCCAGCTATACCAATCATAGTGATAAAAAAAAAGAATAATCATTATCAGTTAATTGACAACAGCTGCACAGCAGAAATGAGTAACTTAAATAGTCTTTTATATCCTTCATAATCAAAGTTTCCATTTTAGTGAACCACGTACTCTGACGGTGACGCCCATCACTGAAGAAAGTCGATATAATGACATAGAAAAGCTGTGATAAAGGTCCAAGAGCAAAGTGCTTATCCAGTTTACATCTTATTTAAGGGGGCGAATCAACGACTCCAGACTTTTATTTTTTACTTACAGACATATAGACAATTACTAAGCTTTACTACAATGCTCTTAAATGGCTGCCAGCAAGAACGACTGAACGACCAACTTTTAGTGAAGTAAAAAAGGACAAACCTCAAGATAAAAAGCTGAAGTCTTTGCAGGTGTCATTTTAAACTTATAACAACATTAAATTATTTCACTCTGACGCACAGCTTTACGTCGACGTCTTTCGGAGACCAAACAATAGAGTCCCATTGAGCGGACACAGTTCAGCTCCCAAACTTACCACAACAGCAGTTATCGGTGTTCCTGGCGGCAGAGACATTGTGTCGTGGATGTATTTAAGCTAAAAAACGCCGAAAGTTGTCCAAACTTGTGCTGTAAAACTCAGAGGCTCCCGTCGGTGGCACTACTTCCTACATCGGTAACGGCAGGCTGCTCCCTGGTTGGAAATCAACGGCTTCCCAGATGACGTCACTGCTGCTCCAAGTGTATGAGATGTGCTTGTAATGTAACTCTGGGCAGTCCGCGAAGGCGGTGTTTTTAGAGTTGGGCTGAACTCCACCAGCACTGTACAGATGTGCGTTAGAAATGAAGTGGGACTGTTGGCTCAGGACAGGGCTTGGTGTTTTCCTTAAAAGGAAGTTTTTAGGAGAGTATTCCAGGCGATATTACCACACTTCTTTGTGTTAAAGAATATTCACTCAGTAGAGTATTCTGAAAAAAATTAAGATGAGAATAATTTAAATGTGTTTATCTAACCTGTTAAGCTTAAGTTTTCTTATTTTCTCAACCTCCGAGGTATGAGCAGTTTTAACATTGTCATAATATATGATATAAAATGAATATGATAATAACACAGTAGCAGAACAATTATGAATTGGAATGATAAACAGTCATTTAAAAGAGTATTGGGTTTACTGTGTACACCTTTATTTACCACTGATCCTTGAAATCTACCACTTAGCACAGGGGTGGGAAACTGGCGGCCCAGGGGCCATATGTGGCCCTTTACCTCGCTCAATGCGGCCCACCAGTCATTTCCACAAAAAAACAAAACAAACTAGAAAAAAAATGAAAAAATAAAACAATAGATGACAAATATGGTTCATCTTGCGTAACCAGTACCATGTAATGCATAAATTTGGATAGGTGATTAAATATTTGTAGTAACCTTAGATTGCTTGTTTTTACAAGTCATTAATTTTCTCACTTAGATATGATTGTGTCTCTAAGAATATTTCATGATGCATTAAAATATAACTTACATCACTGGTAAAAAACATATTTGGAAACAATGGTAATGGTAATATATTTGAGCTTTAAAAACTGGTGAACATTCATTTTTTTATTCCATTTAAAGAAGCTTAAATTAGCTTTAAATATGTGTCATATTTATTTTGGTCATTTAAATTTTTATGTGTGTTTGAGTTAAAATATTTAAGTGTTGGTATAATCCTTGGTTAAGCTTAATCTTTGTAATTTTTTGTTTATATATATATATATATATATATGTGTGTGTGTGTGTGTGTGTGTGTGTGTGTGTGTATGTATGTATATATATGTATATATGTATATATATATATATATATATATATATATATATATAGAGAGAGAGAGAGAGAGAGAGATAGATATAGATATAGATATATAGATATAGATTTTTTTTTCTTTGTTGACAGTGCCAACAATAGTTAGTTATTGAATACACCTCTAGGTGCTACTTGGACATATCATCAGTGATGAACCCGAGGTCATAGGGTGTTTCGGGTCTTTGATCATCAAACACCCTCGCTCGGGCGACCCAGCCGGGGGTGATCAGCCCCCGACTTGTGTCCAAGTGGCCCACTACTCCACGGATCCCCCCTCCGGATCCATAGCCATCTTGAGGCTTTCTCCGCAGCCTCTATGATGGTTTTGATGGCTCTTCTGCACAGCTGGCCTTTTACTCCAAGGAGTTTAAGGGTGCGGGACAGTGATTGGCCAGCAAAACCCCGGCACCCCACCTCGACTGGTTCGCAGCGGGCTTTCCAGCCTTTGTTCCGACACTCCATTACCAGTTCGGCATATTTGGCCCTCTTGCGCTCGTTGGCCTCCTCCAATCTGTCTTCCCAGGGGACAGTAAGATCAACCAGGACCACTTGCTTTGTTGACTCTGATGTAAGCACCATATCTGGGCGGAGTGAAGTGGCCGAGATGTGCTCTGGGAACTTGAGCTGTCTTCCCAGGTCGACTTGCAGTTTCCAGTCCCGTGCCGTGGTGAGAAGCCCTCCAAAGGAACTTGGCTGTTGTTGTGCCTTCTCCCCGGCTCTGACGAAGGTGATGGACTGCTTGGGAGTGTTCTGGTACTTGCAGTTGTTGATTGCTGCACTGACTGTGTCTGCCAGAGCCCTAAGCACCTGGTCGTGACGCCAGCGATACCGTCCATCCCCCAAGGCCTTTGCGCAGCAACTAAGGATGTGTTCAAGGGTGGCTCTCTTTTGGCACAGCTGGCATGCCGCGGAGTCCGCTAAGCCCCAGCGCTGCAGATTGGTTGGGCTTGGGAGAACGTCGTATACTGACTGTGGTTCGAGTCTCCAGAGCTCTGGCAACAATGCGGCCCTCAGGCATTTAAGAAAAATTAATGTAGCCCTTTGGTATAGCACATGCTTCCAAGCATTTTTAATTTTGACATGCTTCTACTCAGAGCCATGAGTTTCTCAGAAACAAGTTGGGTTTAAAAGTCAAAAGGTTAACCCCTGTTGGTCAATGGGGGAGAAGGGGAAAAAAAGAGGGACAATGTTTTACCTTCATGTAAATTAATGGTCTGAAGATTATTTGAAATTTAAACTAACTTTAAAATAGAAAAGCACAATCTCTGTAGAGGCCTTAATCTGTCCATCTATTGTTCATTTTAGTTTTTGAAGAAGTGAGTGAATGAGATAGTGAGGACTGGTCTAAGGTCATGCCTTTAATTATTCTAAGTTCATATTTCTGTGAGAAAGTTTGAGATTCAAACACTAAATGCTTTCTTTCTCTACAGCACCAAGTTTTAGAAGCAAACGTTAGCCTGTATCATCTTTTCTAAAAATGTTTAAAAGTTCAGATGTTGAAGTGTTATGCATAGGCTAAGGCTTCAGAGAAAAGGAACAGCAGATGTGTAATTGCAAACTGCCAAACCCATCAGGTGATGTTGTTGTGTACTGCCATTAGATGGCGGTGTGCAATGAACAAAGGTGTTCAGCTTCCCAAGGAGAGCTCTGAGCTTGATTTAGATACTGCATGAAAAAATAAAGAGAAAAGCTTTTGATATGAAGTGACATCCTTCAGTCAAGTTTTCAAAAGCATGAAACCCACAGCTGGGTGATTTGGAGCTGATAGAGACCCAAAAGTGGTCTTAAAAGGAAGGCAACTGCCTGTGACCACATGCTCCAAGGGGCCTAAACATCTAAGCTTTAACATAAACATATATACAATTTATATAGAATATGTGTCTTTCATTTTTTTGCTACTGTAACATGTTAAGAAGCTCCTATAAGTGAATAAAAGAGCATTAAAAAGATATCATCCAAACAGGTCATCCTGGTCATCACACAAAGACTAAAGACCCCAAACAGCCCTCAATATCCAGCCATTATCTCCACTGCTAATCCTTTACAGCATGGCGTGGGGCCGGGGGCTATCCCAGCTGACATTGGGCGAGAGGGGTAGGCCCTCATTGTCTCCCATGTAACTCTAATGCAGAAGCTTTAGGTCAAAATACTTTTATAAGAGGTAAAGAAGAAGGGGATAAAGGGACAAGAGGCCGACAGGTGTGAGGCAGAAACAGGACTAAAGGAAGTTGATGTTTAGAATAATAATAACAAATTCCCACATTTATAAAATGCCTTTCCTTTTATCCATTTTTCCTTAAAAAGAACACAGAGAGAACAGTTGCACATCAGTTTATTCAATCCATTATATACTGTATTCCATCATGCTGAATTAGACATGGGAAATAACTCAGTGAAATCACATGATTAATAAGTATTCCAAACTTATTTTTTGTTGTGGAGAAGACAGTTTGGGAAAGATGTATTAAACATTACATCTTTGTCAAAAATCGATGTTACTGTCATAAACATTTGTACCTGTCAGACAAGTTTGATAAGAATCTGTTTTTCTCCATCTGTCCATCTTTGACATGAACACATCTGCATGTGAGACTAGGCGCCAAAGTCATGTATTCAAAGCAGTTGACATTACTGTCACTATTTCTGATTTACATGCAGGGCTTCAAACTTCCTCTTTCAGCTGTTTAGTTCTTTATAACTGTGTCAAATAGAATAAGTAAAATATGATCACCAAAGAGGACTGTGAGTTAACAGGCTCAAATATGTCTGAGTTCTTATAGTTTAATGGCCACATTAATAAAATATAGATGGCTGACAAGTTATGGTGGTTAAAATAGGAATGTAATGTTTTCACACATGCACTTAAAAAATCAGGATGATGATATATCATATAGTGATGATATTTCATATAATGGTGCAAGCAGTTGAATTCCCTGAGCATGTAGCAGAAATGTAAAGGTAAATCCACTTTGAGCAAGTAGCGGATGATGACATGAACATAATGCCACAAGGTCTTTGTTTATGCAACATAAAATGGTTTGTTTGTTGGAGCAGTGAATACCTTATATACAAAGACATACAATGTTAATAAAAAAAAAATGATGAACTATAATTGCAACAGTGTCTCTTTTGTGCCAACTCCTCCTGGCATTAGCCCTGCTCATGCTGAAATGGGAAAAATTTTCACTATGAGGAGCTAAAGCTGGTGAGAGATTAATATTTTAATCAAGATTAATATTCACTTTTTATTGTTTACTCAGAAATTAAACACATTCACAAAGTATTTGTACTTAAAAAAGGTTTAACGATTGAGTACAGGTACGTCTAAAAAAATTAGAATATCATGAAAAAGTTCAATGTTTTTCATCACTCATTTCAGAATGTGACACCCATATATTATATAGATTCATTACAGATAGAGTGAAACATTTCAAACATTTATCACTTGAAATTTTGGTATTTCTGAAATGAGTGATAAAAATAATTGAACTTTTTCATGATATTCTAATTTTTTTAGATGAACCTATATATTGATAAAGTCTAGAAATTCTTACTAGTCCATTAATGCATAAATAAGGTGATTGCAGATAAATGCAATATGTTGTTTAGTTACTTGTATTTTTATTAGTGCTTTAACGAAATGTAAATGTGATCTAAAACACTTAGAGCCACTAAGAGTCAGCTCGATAGTCCATATTATGTCAAATCAAATATCTGATCCTACTGTTCATTCATAAGTGTGCAAAGGTTTCTGTAACCGCTGCTTCATGTTTGTAGAAAAGAACCCTCCTCTCAGTGAAGAGGGAGGGGGACTGGTCAGTCGTCAACACAAGAGAATACACAATCTCCACAAACACACAAAAAGATGTCAAAGTGCAGGTGTTCAAAGAAAACTGATGAGATCAAATCTGACATAAGAGAAAATATAAATAAGGGGGACAACTGAAATCACTCTGCAAAATATCCACTCTGCCTCTGGGAGGATGTCAGAAGGTCATAAGGTTTGAAGTTCACCGACCAATTGTAAAGATCACTGAGCCTTGTGGTCATCTTTTATTTGTGATATCTTGCAAGAGATTTTAGGACTTTTCATCAAACTTTGCTCAAATGTCCACTTTCAAGATGAACTGGGAGGAGTCTCATGTTTGTCATTTATGAGTTAACTGTCCTGTGCACAAGAATAAAAATGAAGCTCTTTAAGTTTGTCTTGGGCTGTCTACCAGAAAAAAAAGCCACAGAAATTTCATGAATAAACTAGGGGAGGAGAGATTTGAATTTTACTGACATTGTTTTAAGAAATGCCTTCTCTATTGTCATATCACTTGTCTTGACTACACTACTTCCAGTCACAGTGGTGCAGCAACACATGTAGTTAGCTAAGCCTGCAGTTTTGAATCCACAGTGAGCGGCTTCCACAACATTTATTGGCCTCCTTTTCACTTCAGAGTATTTAAATGAAAGGATATTGATGTATGTACATGAAGAAGTTATAGGTATGGATTTTAATGAGCACTTTGAGGAAATAAACAATTTGGGATGTATGAACTACACTGCCCTGTACCAACCAAATCTTAAGGACTCACAGCAACGTCTCTGGTAGTCCATTTACTTCCAGATCAACTGATCAGCTGCCCCTGCTTTACTATATAGTTGATTAAGTACAACAGAAGAGTTCAGTGAGCAATAGTAATACACAGACCAGGAGAAGACATGTAGCAAAAGCTGGGTTTCAACTTGTGGAGCGTATTTACCATACAAATCTCTCAATATAGTATGAAGAACCGTAAAACTTTGGACTGAAATGTCAAAATTTGGATGGTAGTTTATAAAATCCATTTCCATTTACAGAGGTAATAGTAATAATAATAAAAAAATGCTGTTAAATCGTACTTCTCTATTAACCTATGACCTCAAAAATCAGAACAGCCTTTAGTCAGAGTGGATATTTGTGGAAAATTGAATGAAAATCACTTCAGGTGATTTTTTAAATATCCTGTTAATAACCATAGGACTCCATGACCTTGACCTTGGACCTATGACATTCTACCCCTCAGAGAATTTCTGAGTTATCCTCTTCACTGTTTGTGCATACAGACAGACAGACAGACAGACAATAGAAAAGCACATTACCTCTGGCTTCAACTGTTGCTGGATCATTAGCATACAATTAAAACATTTTAAATTTCCTAAATAATAGTGAGTTTGGAAGTTGACAATTTGGGCTTGAAAGCATTAAAGCTATGGTCTACGATTTGGAAGCTTTGTACATATTAATAACACCGTTTATAAGGCTGTTATGGTCCTATGGTCCTATCTACACAGTATAAAGACCAAAAAGAACGAAAAAAATCCATTCAGTATATCTGCTGAAAAGCTGCATACTAGCTGACCAATCAAACCTAAGAACCTGCGACTATTAATTGGTCCGTGAGTTAGTCCATGAGTCCATCCAATCCTCGTCTCCCTCACTACGCAGTACGCAGCATCTTGCCCATGGTCCCGCCTCCTCCCCTCTACCTCCGGTGAGCAGCTAGCAGCGTTGGCTACTGAACTATCATGGAGCCGGAAAAGCCTAGCGCCGAGACCGAAGCCGCCTCCCTCTCCCGCGAGGCCCAACGGAGCTCTGCCCGCGGGTTGAGGCCTGTTAGCGGGCTAACGGCTAACGGCTAACGAATAGCCTCAGCCGGCCGTCAGACCTTCAGCATCGACCGTTTCGCCCCTGGTTGATCAAGTAATGGCTTTGTTTACTACAGTGGGAGATGTCTGCTGAATAACTCTGGATAGTTTGTGCCGCACGGGCTAATAACTTGTAGGGGAGCAGGTTAGGCAGTTAGCCGCTAATCGTTTGCACTGTAAGCTGAGCTGGGGAGGACAGGCTGAGAAAGATAAATCCTCCCCCACACTCGGCTCCGCTCTGACGGCGCCAGACCCGCATTGCCGCCGGTCCAATTGAAATGGCTACTGCTGTGTGTCACAAGGGGGATGTCTGTCGTGTTTGATACTTTCAGTTGAGCTGAGCTGTTTTTGATTGAGTTTGCTGCTGATATATTGTGCTAGTCGCTCGTAGCTCTGTCCGAGGGGGCTATATGAGGCGACACGAGCTGGGGGCGGGATCTTGGAACACGGAGGGGAGAGGTGAGGGAAGGGGGGCAGGCTGCGGTTTCAAATCGTAGACCACAGCTTTAAGATTCAAATTTGGATTAATTGATCTTAAAGAGGTCATATCATGCTTTATTCAGTTTCACCTATGCTCCAGTTTGTATAGCACATCTTCATGCATGAGCACATTCATGAACAAAACAAAAGTCAGTGGCACTGAGACTTCCCCTTCCCTCTTAAATGCTTTGTTTCCACAGCCCCCTGAATAGACCTACCAAAGCGACACCACCTTACTATTATTACGTCATTAGTTTAAGTCTACTGGCTCAAAGTATCAAGCCCAGTGCAGAGCATAAACTTTACAATGAATGCAGAGCTGTTGATAACATGGCCCTGAGCTGATGTGACTTTTCCCCACAGAGTTGACCAGTAACCAATCAGAGAGTGGGTCCATGTGGGGGGAAAGAAGCCTTTTCGAGGCAGGAGCTATTGCAAAGCATCTCAGACACATGGAGAATCCAGCACTACCACAGGTTTCCTGTATATTAAACTAAATTTTTGTGAACATTTGTGATTGTTAACACACTCGAGCAGACTCTTAAAATGGACATATTCATTTGGGTTGAGGCCAAATATGACCTCCTTAAAGACACAAGTCTATCTCAGTAGTTCAAGTGTTCACCAGCCTTGCAGCTTTATTCTTCATTACTGCCATGACTCCTTCTCCCATTCCACACCTTTACCATTGTCTCTTTCTGTCCCACCAGTTGAGGCACAAAATGCCCTGAACATAGAAATAAAAATGTCTTAGTCCAAGGTCAAAGGTCAATGAATTGCTAATTCTTAAAAATATATGGTTTCTTTAGCTTTTATGGCTCCTTCTCCTTTGCGTGCCTGCCTTCAGTCTAGAGTCCCATGATCAGTCCATCTGTACACGTGTTAAAGAGAGTTGCTGGCCATCAGTAGCCTGGGGCGAAAGGTGGAGGCGGTCTGTACTCTTGAGGTAACCCTCCACTCGTCACGGTCACTTCAGGGCAGGTGTTCAAAAATGGTAGACTGCTGCAGCGCTGCTCCTCTGTGATCTCCTGATACTCATTCTCATTGTCTCCTCTCTGGTCAGTCTCTACTTTCATTAACTCCTGCGATGGGCTTCTCTTCTTGTTGAACTTTTTCTTGAAATTCTTGAGATTTGATACAACCGTTGGCTTTGCTTCCTGGCTCCTTTGGGCGCTGAGTGGGTGCTCGCTGGGTGGTTGCGTGGAGCGGTTGTTGGGAGCTGAGACTGTTCTGGTACAGGCTGGGTTCTGCTTTAAAGGAGGAAGAGAGCTGCGATCGGGAAGTTCAGGTGGCTGGTTGTTCCTGCTCAGAGGCAGATCCTGCTGATCAGACACAGAAACATACCATTCAGTTCTTTTGAAGACTATAAAAATACTGGGGTCATATTTCAGTGCTTTTTTTTGCGTAAAGACTATTTTTTACAGTTAAAGCAAATAAAATACATAATTACTAATATATTCCTTACTGTTGCTTGCAGAGGTGAGCAAACATTTGGAAATTGCTCATTCAGTTGAGGGTAGAGTCTGCCCTGGGCCACGATTGCAGGTTGCTTCAGGTTGTTGGGTCGATGCGGAAGGGTTGGTGGGATTACTTTTTGTGATACTGTTGTGTTAGTGTTGGCCTGCTGTGAGTTATTTGGCAGCATTGTGTTCAGGTTTGGGTGTCTTTGGGGGAAAAGCAGCTCTGCGTAGTCAGTCTTGATACTGGAGCCCTAAAATGAGATTAAACAGGGGAAGAAGCAGAACAATCCGGGACTGTTTATTTTCATATGATGGAGAGGTGCAGAGCAAATACGCAAATAATGTGGTTTCAGATGGGAGATGTAACACAGTTTCAAATCTACATGGTTGCACTATGAATAGATCAGAGCAATGTGAATTTCTGATGCATACAACCCAATTCCAAGGAAATTAGGATTTTATTTAAAAGGCAAATAAAAACAGAATGCAATATGCGAACTTCCAACCCTGACCTCTCTTACGAAACAGCTTAAAGCTTGGCTACTGGAAAACCAACACTGCTCCCATAAACAGGCCTAAATTTGTCTATTTGTCCTATGTGTTTATTGTGTCAAGGGCTCCATCTCCTATTTAAAAAAAAAAGGCAATGTGCAATGCAACTAGCACTTTATATTTCTAGTTACTCTAAGCATCATAAATTACCATAGTTGGTATTAGGTTATTGTAATATGCAACTGAGCATTAGATAATCAAAAATAGCACTTTATATTTCTCGGGCAATTTGCAATCCTATAACGCACCATACACTTAGCACTTTGCACTTTAACTAGCTCCTTGGCCTAAATGTTTTCTAATGATTAACTATGTTTGCCTTGCTCTGCTTGTTTTTCTTTGTAGTTTGTTTTTGCTCTGTCTTGTTTTATTTTTATTGTGTATAATGCTTTGTATAACATCAACCTGCCAATGGGACTAAAGATGGAAATTAGCCGCCTGGCTACAATCTTACATGTTTACATGTATGTGTTTATTAACATGTGCTGTCCCGTTACTTTAAAAATAAACAATCTACAATCTACAAAATTGTTGAAGCCCTGAAGGTGGAATTCTCTCCTACCGTTGCCTCATGACTAGACTCAACAGTCCCTGCCTCTGTTGTCATATTTTGTCCTCGATAATGCACCACATTAATTGTTGAAATTGGACGATTTGTTTGCGACAATCTTGTTTCCTTTATTTCCTATTTAGTTTCATATTTATTACATATCATAGAGTATCATTGATTGGAATGGCCTTTGTCTATACTTGGAGTGTTTGTGTTACAACTTCTAAGGAGTCCTTCGATTTCATAGGTCACTGATTACTAAATAACCTTGTGCAAACCTTGTACTAGCCAGTGAGGCGCTAACAACAAGTGTTCACTTCCATACCTGCCCACAAGCCATGGTCAGCAACTCATTGTAAGGCATGATGGGAGACCTTCGATGGAAATCCACCATGTCCTGCAGACACCGATGCCGCATCGTCTCCCCCACTATGATGTACTGACCATCCTCCAACACATCAATCATGAAATGTCTGCAGCGATCCTCAGTGCTTATAGGGCCAAATAATAATAGGAGAGGCATGCATTGTGAAAAGTAAACAGATTTGGACTTTGACCTGGAATCTGAAAAACAAAGCTCCATTATTCCTCTTAACACTCACCGATATGAAAGTGTGTAGCCAATCCTGCTCTCACTAACTCTGATGAGGAAGTAACCTGGAGGTTTGGACATCAGAAGATCCTCTGCCATCCTGAACACAGAAACATGCTTAAGCACAGAGGAAGCTTATTTAACAATCTGTAAATGATGTGGCAGTTTTTTGAACTGTGGAGCTGAGATCTGTTTGGTAAATTTTACTTGCATGGTCTTACCTATGAAAAGATGATTGGATACACACCGTAACATTCACTTTTCAGATCAGAGAGTGTGTAAGGTGGGTATGGAGGAAGCGAGAGTTAAAAACAGAAATCTGATGAAGGTAGCTCATTCAGTAAAAAAAACCTTCACTGCCTTGTTATGTGTGAGCATGTACACAACTAAAATGACCTTATTATTATTTAAACCTGCTTATCAGGACGATTTCATTATGTGCTATTTAGTGCTGAAATTGTGAAGGAAAATATGCACCATGTTGTTACAAAAACATATTTTTGATTTAGTTCTTATTTGTAGTCAGAAATATATGTCTGTGTGGTCTGTCTACAAAGACCCCCAACATTAAAAATGTCTTCTTGCTTCTTTGCTTGCTTTATCTTTTAGAAAATATTTTGCGTAACAATTTCCATTGATGATTTTATGAGTTGACATGCAGTTTTAATTCTTGGTTTTAGACCTGTCTAACACTATCATGTTGTCAGGTCCTTTTTTGGCTGTTATTTTAATCCTTACTTTTGTTTTAGGGCTTGTGTCCATAGAAAGCGTTTTTCTTTTTCAGTTGGAAGCGTAGGTGTCAATTATAGAGTTACAGTCTTGGTGGCACTTAATGTTGCCAAGAAACAAGAGTTGATCTCTACATATCTTGCTGCTACAGTGAGACCATTTAAAACTGGTTCATGTGTGTCCTTTTTCATTAATCCACCAAACTATCATCCAGAAAATCTGACAAAAGAGAAAAGAAATCATGTCCTACCGCTGGCCTAAGCTGAAGACGAGGAGAAAGTTTCCACATAAGGCAGCTCACCTTCTCCTCCGCCATTTTTGTTTAAAAGTGGACAGCAGAAGTCTCATCCCTTTTTCATTTTGGTTCAGTGAGAGAAAAGTGGCATTCATGAGTGCAGTGCTCTTTCAGAAGTTGAGCTTTTTTCAGCTGAGAGAGCTGGGTGCATGGTGACAAAAATCAGGGCAGAAACAGCACTGGATTACAGTGGTTTAAAATTGAAAACAAGTGCTCCCGGCATAAAATACACTGTCTGTGGACACAGGCGCTGAAGCACCGCCATGAAAAGTCATGCAGTTATGACACAACGTGTCACACTGACAGATCTGTTTAGAGACCTTTTTTTTTTTTCTAATTAGCTGACAGCATATGGGGCCACTGATTTATAATTGGTATTAATCAAGTTGCATGTCATAGCCTACTGTATTTTATCTAACCTCCAATTCTGAAGTCACAAAATGTAAATAAATAAAAATAGCTATATGAACTATTTGATACTGTATATCTTCTAAAACAACTCCTGCAAATTTGGAAAAAAAAAAAATCCTGACTTGTAAGATTTTGGGAACAAGTGTTGACATTCTCCTCTGTTGTCAGACAGTGGCAGACGTTGTTGTTGACTTACTTCCTGGAAATGATCCCATGAAACCATTCAGGGACGATCCCATTTTTCATCACAGACTGAAGCTGGGACACTTTGAACCAGATGACAGCTTCATGCTGTCCCTGTAAGGACGGACTCAACTCCATCATCCAGTGAAGCCTTCCTCAGTAGAAACTCGCTGCTAAACAGAGACCTACAAATACATAATTAACAGTTAAAATATTCTCAGCAAATATGGAACAAATGAAGTTCAATGAGTTTTGCCAGTCATCTTAGAAGTTAAAGCTTTTTGACTCTTCAGGCAGACCAACCAGGTCACACCATATTCACACACTGATGTAAAGAATAAATTGTCCATCATAATCTGTAATCTCATACAAACTGAGTTATATTACATTAGCACTGCAGTAAGAATAAACTTAAGTGGCCAAGACACATTATAGAGTACCATCAGGATTAACCCTGTTTCCTCTCGTAGAGAACCAACTCTACCGCTGATCCATAGTCACTTCATAGAACATTTATGAAACACTAACACAGCATAAAACATAACTATGGTATGTTCAACAAAAACTACATACTGAATTTTGACCTGTCAGTACCCTGAATAATAAGTTTAATCACCTGGTCAGCAAACACTGTATCAAGCTGCTTTTCCCCTTTTGTTGTTCTTCTTTTAATCACACATAATGTCAGTAAAAATTGTCATACAAACTGGAATTGTTTCATATACCTAAATTTTAGTCCTCAGTTTAACAGTCAACAAATCAAATACTTTCCGATTCTATCATGAACATGGTAAACCACTTTTTCAGCATCAGTAAGAGCGATCTGTGAATCAAAATGAGGCTGAGACTTAAAGGTAAACTGCTGTTACTGTCTACATACTCATTTTGTACAGACCTGACACTCTTACATTTGTAAATTAACACTTTTTAATTTAAACAACACAGAGTTTTGAATAAGAAAATAACTTTAAATAACTCAAAGATTTAGCCTGAAGCTCAGCTCAGGCACATGAAGAGTTACTCACCGTGTCTGGCTTCAGGGCTGCCTCTGAAAAAATGAAACTGTACAGGTCACTCCTCTGATAACACCTGTAGGGGGGCAGAGCCAAACGCTTTAAACACACTGAAAGAACGGAAGTCATTGTGAGATATCAGAACAGGGAAATGCTGTTTAGATGACAGGTTGGTAGGATTAACAGTCTCATTTACAGCTACGAGGAAGTGTGACTGTTTTTTTCCAGAGTGACAGCCCATAAATCCAGGTCATTTTTGTCTTTTTTAACACAACACAATTTAAAATATAATTAATAAAATCACCATTTCAGAAAAAAAATAATGTTATGATTGGGTTATCAATATTAAACTGACTTAATAGTTACAAATAGGCTTAAACACCCTGATCTAGAATCTAGATCTGAATCTAGGGACAAAAAAGTAACACTTTGGAAAAAAACTGGACAACAGGGTGTGTGTGTGTGTGTGTGTGGGGGGGGGGGGGGGGGGTATTGACAAAATAACACAAACAGAGACAGAGGGAGTTTAGCATTTTTCCCACTTGCATGTGGACATGACATTTACCTAAGTAAGTACTGAGAGATGCAGCCCTTTACAGAGAAATAGAACAAAAGTTATTGGAGCAAACACATGAGTGTGAAAGATGACCGAGTTTAAGTTTCATTTCCTAAGAGTCATATCTTGAAGGTAGGCCACAGCCCAGCCTTTTACTGTTGTTGCACAATACATGTGTTACTTACAGGTGAGAGGCTGCAGTTATTGGGGGCCAGAGTTCTCCCAGGAAGGAAAACTTTAACCCTCTATCTACTGCATCAGTTAGTAACACTAAAAATGACATATATATTTTTAGAGTTGATGAGACTAATAGACTAGTAGATATATAACGGTCCATCTGGTGTGTCAGGTTATCGTGAGGTGAAAATGATAAGTTACAGCTTGTTGTTGTTGTTTTTACATGCTGTTAAACATGTAAATGTCTGTTGCAGAAAATGCATTTTATTTTGGAAATCCATATTGGTGTCCAACCCTTGTTTTTTTTTATCTGTGATTCCAGCAGCAATTAGACAAATTCAACTGAGCTTTTATAACACTGGAGTCAACTTTTAAAATTCTGTGCATAAGAGGAAATATTAGCAACAGAAATTCTGATCAGCCATGCCCCTGTAAGAAGAGAACTGGTGTGGAATCTGGACTTTCCATTGCCATGCAGTTAATGAATTTTAGCAAAGAAATAGATTAATCAAATGGTGTTAAAGGGATGAACACTGTGCTGAACAAATTTACAATGTTTTTCCAGCAAGCTGCTTAGTTTTGGAAAATCTTCGTCAGACTGCATGGCAGATATGTCCTTCTGCACGGAGTGAAGTGGATCTAAGTAAAGGGGTTTGCAGTGAGAAAAGAAAAGCTTTGGAAATGAAACTTCAGGGATGAATGTACACTACAGTGTACAATCACTCCTGTACTGATTCTTTCATTTGCTCTCACCTCAAATTCAGTCAGTTATTTGGAGCTCTTGGCCCCATCTGCAGTTATTCACTCATTCATTACCTCCGCCAAGGTGGTTATGTTATTGCTGGCGTCTGTTTGTTTTTTTGTGTGTATGTTTGTTCGTTTCTCTTTTAGCAACATAACTCAAAAGTTAAGGGTGGATTTCGATGAAATTTTCAGGAAATGTCCGCATTGGGACAAGGAACAAATGATTCGATTCTGGGAGGGTAGGTATGAAAAATGTGATTTTCGTGAACACCAACCATTCACGCTCACACTCATACCTAGAGGCAATTTAGAGTCACCAATTAACCTCAAGAGCATGTTCTTGGTCAGTGGGAGGAAGCTGGAGTACCTGGAGAGAACCCACACATGCACGGGAAGAACATGCAAACTTCACACAGAAAAGCCCTGCCCGGTCCTTCTTGCTGTGAGGCACGTGCACGACCTGCTGCGCCACCGTGCCGCCTCCCATCTGCAGTCATGCATTGCCAGTTAAGTGCAATCTAAACACTTTGCAAGAACATGTTTAATTCATAATTCTGAATGAGGATTTTCAAAGGAACTTAAATTTTAATCAGAAATATTGAGCTCACATTTTGGTGAGACTTATCAAACTTCTGGAAATTGTGAGCTAAAGTTGGTCCAGAACTTTGCTGAAGGTCAAATCAGCATCTTTTCTGTCCTCTTTTGTTCTCTGTTTTAAACTGTAAGAAATCAGTCTACATTATTGTCTGATTTTAAAAAACACGTGTAATGAAGCTGGTTACAGCAATGATCTTGACACTATGTCAACTACAACATCACCTACAGCGCCCTCTAGAGGCCATCAATTCTTACTCCACTAGCACATAAAGTGTCCATGGGACTGTTTGCTTTAAAACAAGTTTTTGAAATGCTTTTCTTACACATTTTTGGCTTTTTGTGTAAAACCTGTAATCCAGCTTGTTGAAAAGCAGCTTAACTCAACTGATGATGAGAGCAGAAAAACCCTGTGAAGTATGTGCATGTGTATTTTCTCTAACTTGTGTCATTTGTTTTGATCAAAGGGGACCTGACACAAACAGGAACTTTGTTCTCTACCATGTTGTGATAGTTCATGATCTTTGGTGTTGGTATTTTGCTCGTGACACATTAAATTCAAAATAGCAAACTAGTGTGACTAAATGTCCAGATCATGTTAAAGATCCGCTCCAGTGAACAGAAAGAATCAGCATAGGAAGTTCTCCTCCCACATGATGATTTTGGTCTTTGTGAGACAAATAACATTTAAAAAGATCATTGTGTGAGTATATTATTGGAAACAATGTGAAGAGGAAGTGATGCGTTCAGGTACAAGTGCATTTTGTTGAGTTCTTCTCCTTTCAAACAACAAACATGCATCATTTTAACTTCTGCTGATAAACATGAGAATTCTTAAAACGTATGTATGAGGCTCCTGAAAATTACATGTTTTCTTCATCTTCCCAGACCTTCAAAACATAAACAGACATTTTACGGTTTAATATCTGCACATACCAGTGAAAAGAATTAAGGGCCTTCACTGTTTGTTTTTTTAACTGTGCATTTATATACCTTTGTGCCACCAAGACCAGATGGGACATCATGTTTTCAGGTTGACTGTTTGCATGTGTGGCACTATTCTGATGAACACCTTATTTTAGGAATGCTTCCTGGACTTTTCTTCTAACTTAGCAGAATGTCCACATTTATACGAGGAGAAAATGTCCCTCTTTTTAGGCCATGGGTTAAAGATTAAAGTCAAAGAGCTTCATATTTGTCTATTGCTCATGAACATCAAAAATCAAGAAAACTTTTGAGGAATTTTCTTTAAGCTTTGCATCATTTACCTCTCTAGCCAAGCAGGGCTCGTCTGATTAGATTTAAAAAGCCACAGGTGAAAGGTAAAGGGCCTAGATAACTGGTGTGAATCATTCAAGGATGATTTGAAAGATTTTCTTAAACGGATCAGAAAAATCCTCTGAGATAAAAGGATCAAGAAATGGAGTGGGAGTCCAAAGATGTGACAGTGAGTTAGCCTTTAGCACTTTCTGGTTACCAAGGTCGAAAGCAGAGCTGTTTCAGATAAATGACAGAAATAAGGTTTGTGATGATAACATACAGAAAAGATTTTAGATTTAATCTGAAATAATAAAATGCATCTGATTTTTAGTCTTGCCGATTACATTAAAGCATAAAATCAGAGTGGATTCATTTGTTAAGACAAACACAAAGAGCAAAACATGCAAGTTTCATTTATTTGATTTGCTACTGACCTTATTATCAATATTGATCCACAACAGTAAAAATCCACAGGCTTTTTAGTCCAGGGAGCCAGTGGGATGCCAACTTCCTCACTGGCCCACAAAAAGATGCCATCCCTGGGGTGCTGGTTTGGCGGAGTGGTTAGCAACCAGGCACCTCATGTACTTGCTTCTGCCGGTCCAGGTTCGAATCCCGCCTGTGACCAGTTTGCAGAGTGTCTTCTTCTACTCTCTCACCCCCTTTCACAAGCCTATCCACTGTCTCTCTCCTATCAATAAAGGCACAAAATGCCCCAAAAATACATTAAAAAAAAAAAAAAAAAAAAAAAGATGCCATCCCTGCCCCACTCTGTTAGACTGAGGAGGTCTTGGTCGAGGTCAGTATCTCAAAAATGCTTTCAGAGACCTTCATCAAACTTTGTAATAATGCCCACTAAGACTCAAGAAAGAAACAATTAGGCTTTGATGGTCACAAAGGTCAAGGCAAAGAGTCCCATATTAGTCCGTGCATGTGAACGCTATTCTTAATAAAGTTTTAAATTTGTTAAAAATAAGGAATTTGCCTTATAATGATCATAGTCACAGTATATCCAAAAAAATCTGTTTGGATAATAGTTTCCTGTAAGGTTGATCCAACAACTGAGGGAAGGGATGGATTATCTCATTTGGGGGCTTTACAGAGAGGCTATGGACATAAAATCTTGTGTATAAACCAATAAAAGACCATCCTAAGTTCCTATATACCTTTACTCCAATATGATCGAGCCCTTTCAGTTCTGCTGTTTTATTTTGTTTCCATTAATTCAAACTTACACACAAATCATTTTTTATATTTTCTCCTGATGTAAAGCACTCAGTGCCAAACTTGGTTGAATGAAACATGCTATTCAAATAACATCTGACTACTGATTAAAAAGTGTAAAATTCACTGCTGTTCTAAAGAATCTGCTTCTGACTTCCTTTGAGACGACTTTGGATACTTGCGATAAGATAAAGACCTCTCTAAAAGCTGATGTCACCTTCCCTGATGGATGACACTCCCTGCTTTGGAGTCTACACAATACACATCGATCTCCAGTGGGAAGAACCACATCTAGGCATGGTTATGCAGCCACAGTAAACATTGGAGTACAGCAGGAAATGTGGAGCCATGTGTTCTTCTCGAGAGGGGTGTAGCTAGACACATTTCAGGGAGAATACAGACAGGTTTATAGTCATGCCAAATCCATTATCTGATTTAGAATAACTTTATGTAAACAACCATGATTGCTGTTTTTTATGGGGCATCTGTCAGCCTATAATTGTTTACATTTTCTTTCAAAAATAGGCTTAATAAGTTCTTCATTACTTTTCTGATGTTGACTTCCAAATGTGACTATTTCAAAGTAAAAGAAAAATGCGCTAAGCATGAAACAACTGCACACTTGTTTGAGAATCTCGTTTTTAATAAATCATCAAAAGTACACATATCTACAAAAGGTGTAGATCAATAAGATTTATGAAGTACAATCATTGCAGATCTTATTTACAGTTGCTGAATAATTTCATATTTTGCCCATGAAGTGGAAAACTGATTAGGTCAGGGATAGCTGAGGATGTGTTGACATTGAACTTTCAAGTTTGCCTTTTTATGTCCAATAATAATAAAAAAATTACTGACCAAATATAAGCCACTCTCTAACCATGATCTGACTTTCTCTGTGAGAAATGGTTGAAATCCAGAGGATAACATTGAGGCAGAGTTTAGTTCAACGACTCTTCAGCACCACGAGGAATTGCTTTGTTTTTTTGTTGAGCTTTCAGTTAATTTCCTATTTTATTCCTGATTGAACTGTTTGACAGAGCACAACACAGCAAGGGTCCTTTGCACATGTCTAATCTCAAATAAAGCTTGTCAAGTCAAATGTGCATAGCCTCTTCAGGTTTTCTACACACCGAGAATGCATAGTTCAGAAGAGCGGGCCGAGACTCACGAGGGAGTATCTTGAGAGAAGAGGAAAGGAGAGGGTGGAGGGCTGAGAGGGACAGTGTGCATTCAGGGCTCCCAAAGGCATTAAAGGGGCAGAAAATAAATTCAAAGCTACGGAGAGAAAAAGTAAAATCAGTTTAAAGGATTGTTGTACACGGTAATCAAAATGTCTTTGAATGACAGGCCTTCTGAATATCTTCTTCAAACTTCTAACTTAAAGACAAAGTTTCAGTGCTCAGATGTTTTTAAGGAAGCACAGGAAAATAACGTGTGCACAAGTAATCTTTGCCAACAGTTAAGACTTGCAACAAATAAAGTCGACAAATGTTAAGAAATTCTTTTTACAGAAAGAACAAAAGGAAAGTGCATTAACAGCAAGAACATTAAAGGGCACTTTGTCATTTTGGTGCTATGGTTTGTTTTTGCTCCATGAATACTGCTACAGCACAGCCCCACTACTAGGACCACAAAATAGATGTGCTCATGTTCCCCCATTGGAACGGACAACCAGAAGAAATATGAATGACAAAAACAGATTTTAAAACATCAGGGATTCATTCTGTGCCTCTGCTCCGTCACCACCAGGTGTTAGGATAAGGTACTGCAAGTCCTTCGTCACCTTGATAATCTTGGGAAGAGCAACACCCAGAAATAATGAGGTAAGACACGACAAAAAGGAATCTGTGCTCCCCTAAAGCAAATTTTGTCAAGAACCCCTTCTAACTTCAACCTTTTGAATTCTTGAGACAAAGAAACGTCTGGGCCCCACATATATCTCACATTGCACATTTAAGATTTTAAAGAGGAATGTTTCTAAGAACTCAACAGAGAGACACGATTATAAAAAACACAGGAGGCTAGAGACATGCTTGCTGTTTATCCTCATGGTTGCATGTGTGGGACATAAACTTAAAACATGGCAACAATTGACCACATTTTCACAGCTGCCATGCCCCTGTGACATCACTCAGTGTGTAAAAAATCCCACTCTCTCTCGGGGTGTTTGTGATGTAGACCTTGAGATTCTAACCGCTATTTCACTTGTTTGTCCCTCATTTGAAAGGCAACTATAAAAAAAGGGGATATTTACAACTCAGAGAGAGATCAGGCCACATTGCATCAAAAACTCTTTATGAACCATTACCTACAATTAGATCAAAGCTAATATTAGCATCACACTGACGTCACTGTCTGTACCAAAAAATCAGTTAAAATAGTGTAGCTTGACTACTATGTAGCTACCGCTATATTTTAGCAAATATTAATTTATGTTCGAGTTATCAATTATAGTCAAAAGTCATGGCCATGACACACAAGGCATGTTCTGATACACCATATCTGAGTTCATGTTATCCATACTTGTTGAATCCTGAGGTAAAACTCACAGGATGAATTTGTGCTTTCCACAAAAATAAGACGGAGCTAGATTGCGAACTTTAGGTAAAAATACATCCTGTGAGTCTTCACACACACACTTAGGTTGGTATGTTAAAAAAAACCCTCAATATATTCATTTATTAATTTGTATCATGCGTATGATTAATTAACAAAAGCAATGAGTGTACTATGAACGAGTGAATGAAGGCTAGTATTAACATTACACTGAAACAGTAAAGGTAAGTCAAACATGTTTTAGGTTGAAATGTGGTCTGATCTCTCTGGATTTTCTATCTGCTGTCTTTGTTGTCACTTTTTAACTGGGAAACAACAGGAGAACTGAACCACAAGGTGTGTATGATGAACAGCCAGTAAAATGAAGGAATGACATGCTTAACCATCATTTGAGTTTCCCTCCCTGAGCATGAAGTCACATGAAGATGGCCACCATGTACTCTGTGTTGCTACAAAATTATCCTCCATATACAGATGTTATGACCCTGGTGTTAGGGTTTGATAAGCGACAGTGCTGGCTGGTGACTTTCAGCCAACTGCTTGTAAAGATGTAGTTACAACACCTATTAAAATAGCCTCTTGAACATTTTCAGCTTTATGCCTAAATATACTCAGATGTGGTGTCAGAGGTGTAATATTGGAGAGAGAGCACATGGACTCAGCAGAGGTTATTAGTGCTGCATGTGTGTTTCTGCTGTTATGTGAAGCACACGCATCACGCTCTGTCATGCTGCTGCAAAGACGTGCTGCACAGTGCCTTAACCCAAATATTACAGTCTTGTTTAATTCATATGAATGACCTGATGTAAAGATTATGGAGCTTTGTTGCAACACTTTGACGTAGAGGCTCTGTGCAAAGGGCTACAGATGCTCTTGACTAAAAAGTCACCAGATCCACTGAACTCCTTATTTTTGGTTTTAAAGGTTTACACCTTGACACTCATATCAGCAATTACCATAACTGTCACTGGCTAGTCAAAAAGGCATAAGAGGCTGTGAAGAGTCATAACATCATTTAAATGTAGATAATTGTGGAGGCGCTTTTTTTTTGTTTGTTTGTCTTGTAAACCTTTACGATTGATGTGTACTGCATCTCCCATCCAGATCTTGCTAATCCTGGAGGATGTGCAGGTAACGCACTTGAGACCAGGACAACAAGTGGCAGCCATTATGCTTCCATGTAGTTAGCAGCAAGTATATCTCCAGCCGAAAACCCAAAGTTGATATGGTGAGTAAAAATCTGCTGGCACTATTGTTTCAAAGTATGGATCATAATCAAAATTACATTCTTAAATATTCTGTTTGGATATATCAAAGTGTAGGCCACCCCATCAATACATAAATGTTCTGTTACAAAATTCAAAGTACAATCGGAGGTGCTTTTAGCAATAAGGAATCAATAAATGAGGATTTACCTCATGACACTGATGACACAAACATACCAGCCTAGCACCCGCCATTGAGGGTTTGATCTATCATGATGTCTCCGATGTCTTTAAAAGCCAATAAAATCATAGAAATTCAGTTGAAAGTATGAATACCACTGCAGCAAAGAAATCATATTTAGCATGTTGCAGAGGTATCAGTTATTCAAATTTGCTGGTGTCATGGGAAGACTGGAAGGCAAATGTTTGTTTTAGTTAGATGAGGGACAATCAGAGAGAGGGGGAAGACAAGAGATAAAAAATAAAAAAAAGTGATCAGAGTGTGCTCTCTGTCCAGTTCTGTCCAGTGGGGGGGACACAGTTAAGGCTCTGGTGGATGCCGATGCTCTGGTCTCCTCACAGGAGCGTGCAGCGGAAGAAGCTGCTCTTCTTGGGCTGTTCTGTGATCTTAACTCCTTGATTGCTGCCCTGGGGGTTGTTGCCCTCCTGCAATAAAAAAATATGAGAGAAAAATGACAAATATGAGCACAGAAGAGGCAGCAGACCAAAAGACAAACACTGACGCCACTAATGAGTTTGATTAAGCTTCAGAATTAAAAAAATGTTATACTGGTCATCACTCTTACCAGCTTCTTGTCCATTTTTGCTTTGATGTCTCTGGCGAGCGTCAAGAAGGCCTGCAAACACACACGCAGAAAGTGGGACACCATTATTTTTCATTGGGCAGACTTTGTATTTAATATAAATGTAATTATTCATCAATAATCTCTCCCTCTGGTGCCAATACCAGTGTTGGCTAATACTGTAGTGATGTCTCCGCCCTGTTTATTATGACTTTATTTTTTGATTTCACATTGTCCATCTGTCTGTCCATCGTTGTGCGAGCACAAAACCTCAAAGATGATTTAAAGAGACCAAATTTACTTTATCTCAGATGCATATATTTGATTTTGATGACAGTAATTGCTAATGCCTAAAAACCTCCCAGGTTGCACAGAGTATCCCTGATCCACCTCTATTCTCTGAATCGTTCTGTTGGAGCTCCTGTCATCCTAAAGCCCCTTCCTCACATGGACCCAGTCGGTTCTGACTGGTTGATGGCCGGTGTGATTTTGTGCTGTTTTTTAGCAACTCTGCATCCATTTTACAGCCTATGCTCTGTGCTAGGCTTGCTACCCCAAACTGATGGGTGTAAACTGCTGAGGAATCAGTGGTGGGATGTAAAACTGGTCAGTCTGTTCTGGGGGGCCAACGGGACAAGCCGTTTCAGGCAGTTACTGCTGCTGTTCATATGAGAAGATTTAGACCTACAATGCTGCAGACTTTATTGTCTCATGCATAGTACCACTCGATCTGATGGAGGTGACATGTTAAACACAAAAAAAAAAATGATATGACCCTTTAAAAACCTTTAAACAAATGTCCAATTACATTTGGTAATAAAACTGATTAGAATTTTCAGCTCACAAATTGGTGTCACTGAGCGCCAAGCTTATCCTTAACCTGCGCCTCTCTTGTGCCTACTTTTAAAGCTTCATATTTTACTCCTTTTCAACAAGTCTGCATTTTTTCCAGTTATTTTCAAATCCAAGTTTAAATTTCTTGCCTACAAGTCCTCTATTATACTGAATTTAGACATGCAGACAAGCTCTTTTATTTCAGCTTTGTTCAGACCTGAGCAAGAGTTATGTCTGACCATGGCCCTCTCAAGAAGACGATGTGACTTGCTTCAAGTTCTGTGCTCTAATGTTAACTGTGGCTGCACAGGCATGTCATTTCATGCTTCTACGAGTAGTTTAGTAAACAACTGAGGTAACAACGGGATTTTCTCATGTTTTTGGTCTGTAGACAAGCCACAGATACATTATTATACCAAAAGCATGAAAACATATATTTACATCATTTGTGATCTTAAAGGGATTTTATCAAAATGACCAAAGATGTTTATTTTATTTTATTTTTTTTAATGTATTTTTTTGGGCATTTTGTGCCTTTATTGATAGGAGAGACTCAGTGGATAGTAGGAGTGGGAGAAAAAAATCGATACACCTAAGTATCGCGATTTTTTGCCTGCCGATTTTAAAATCGATATTTTTATTCAAAAATCGATACCCCCCCCCACCCCCCACCCCCCCCAACACACACACGCACACACACACTATAGGCGCTAAAGTCGCCAAATTGAGGCAAGCGACATTGCTGGATAAAACAGGCCATAGCTGTTAAAATAGTGCTGAGTAGATTTACTACTTTTTACCAGCGGATAGTGGACAGGTGACGGGTTTCTATTCAAAGTTTTGGCGTAGCTATATTTATTTTAAAACACACACACCGGACTGAGGGACGCGAGTGTGGCTGCAGAGGCTGTGGAGCGGAGCAGAGAGAGACACAGAGTGATAGAGACTTAGTAAGAGTACTCACGATGCCGAGAGTACTTTGTCAAGTACTGTCTGACTCTGAATCGGAGGAATATTTACTCTCTGAGGATGACGGTCAGTCGTCCAGTGAGAACCAAACTGGCAGCAAGTGCGCGCAGCGGGAGCGGCTCCGCGCGCCATGACAGTCCCGGAGCAGTACATACCGAGAGCTTTTCCTCTCCTTGGCCGGCGACTGCTGAAGAGGGTAAGCCTACATGGTCTGGGATGCAGGGAAGCTCAAAACACCGCGAAAAGTGACGGTGTTAGCGGAGAATGAGACCGCAGAGCTCTGGTCAAACGAGGGAGAAGCCGGGGGTAAAAAGCACAGTGAAGGCAGCAGAGGCGTTCATGCTCGGCCCGTAAATTACAGCGATGACGATGGCTGGGAAAACTAACCACTTTGAAACTATAGCCTTTTTAAATCTTGATAGCAAAACTGAATATTTCTTGAAAAAACTCTGTTGCATGAAGGGATAATAAGCCACTTTTTATATGCAATCCAGGCTTTTAAGGGGAGAGCATGAACAGCAGGTTAAAATATATTGCTGAATAAATCCTAAAAACAGACTCACATGTGATGTGTATTTTTCCTGATATAGTCTGTAGGCATCATCATTGTTCATCTTTTTCACTGGTTTTAAAAAAGCTAGCTAAAGATTGCAAAAATCGGCAATAACGTAGAATCGCAATTTAAATCGTATCGGCACCTAAAAAATCGTAAAAAATCGAATCGGGAGAAAAGTGAATCGTCCCAGCCCTAGTGGATAGGTCCGTGAAAGGGGGCGAGAGAGCAGGGGGAGACACTCTGCAAACTGGTCACAGCCTGGATTTGAATCCGGACCGGCAGAAGCATGTACATGGGATGTGCATGGTTGCTGACCACTCCGCCAAACCATCACCCCCAAAGATGTTTATTTTTACTTAAGGATGGGGACCAAATGTCATGGAGGCCTATGATCATTGTTTGCTTGAATGAAATCTTGAGAACATAATGTCCTGAGAAAACTTTCAAGAATTTGCTTCAAATTTGTTTCAAACCTTGCACTAATTCATCCTTTGATGAAAAGATGAATTAATTAGACTTTGGAGGTCCTTGGTCAAAAGGTCAAGGTAAATCAGTTTTACTGTCTTTTTTTGCTTGTGACTGCAATATCTCAATAACATTTACAAGGTTTCTTATCTTTGCATAAGCTAAATTCAAAGATGAACTGGGGATCATATGTCACCGGTCAAGGTCATAGAGCCTCACACCCATCTTTTGCTTATGCTTGCTTACGATTATGTTATGTGTTTTAAGCTGCTACTGGTTTGCTCTGCTCTGGGCTTCTACTTTGTACGTTAAGGTAGTTGTTTGCATACATATCCTTGAATGTTTTGAGCTGAGGTAATTTCACTTGCATCATGAATGAGTTTGACTGTGGAATACCACCGGGGTGTGTGTCAGCCACTGTAACTGGTGTCATGATGGTGTATGTTAAAAGGTTTTATGTTGTTAAATTGGCCATATTTGTGCATTAGAAGTGGACAACCTTTTGGATAATACAGCTACTTGTAGTTCTGTTTTCACGCTGGATTTTGCAGGAGGCTCTACACACATTACTGCTTTCTTATGAAAAATATTCACAACATTTAATGTTGGTACCAGCAACTCAGCAACTGTCCAAAAAGTTCTTGGTTCGAGACAGGAAATACATAAACAATACAAACGTTTTTGCCTTGTTTGGTTTGTGTTAAAAAATGTGACAATTAGAGAGTTTTGGAGGTGTTCTCGGCAGATTTTGTTACCTTTGGACGGAGCAGGGCAAGCTGCTTCAACATGCTTTCAGTCATTAGGGTTTGTTAATCCAAAAGACTGCTGGGTGCAGGGTTCATAATAGCGGATACCAGAGCGGCATAAATCTCATCTTAGTCTTAGCAGCAACATGGATCAGTGGATTCCAATAAAAGCTTCACTTTAGAGTGCAGATACCAGTGAATTAGTGACTTACATTCTCAACGTTGATGTTAGCTTTTGCACTGGTCTCCATGAATTTGATACCGTACTCCAGTGCCAGCTAAAAGCAGAAGAAAAGAGAGAATCAGAGTAATAACTCAGGTTTATTCAGCCAAAACTCTCAAATGTCTAAGCTCTTTGTGTAAGAGCTTTTACTGATGCCATTCATGGTCAGATTTGTCACCTTCTCGCCTCTTTCTTTGGACACCTGTCGCTTGTCATTGACGTCACATTTGTTTCCAAGAACCATCCTTTCAACGTCTGCTGAGGCATGCTGTAAAAAAAAAAAAAAACAAGTGTGGCAGCATAGCAGACGGGAAAGCAATCAGCATAACTGCACTTAAAGCTGAGTCTGCTCTACTGTGTTTTGTTTCAGATCACAAGTAAAATAATAAGAAAAAAAAGAATGACACTGTTCGCAATGAAGGGCACAGAATCAAACATGATATAAATAAAATAACTTACCTCCTCAATATTCCTTATCCAGTTCTTGATGTTGTCAAAGGACTTCTCATTGGTGATGTCGTACACTAACATGATACCCTGTGAGGATGGGAGAAACAGAAGAGCAAATAAAAAAATCAAGGAAACAATTCTTTAGTTTTCTATCTCTACAGGTGCATATTTGAAAATCACATTTAATGCAATCACAAAGTGAACCCCTCAACTTTTACCATTTTCATACAGCAATATTTTGCAGCCTTATGTTAAATTATTTAAATACCAAAGCATGGATCAATCAGGAAAAATATACCATCGCAGGCATCCAGTAAAACAGGAACTAAAGGAGGGGCTCACAAAAACTACAATGCTGTACTGAGCGCACCTCTGATTTTTAAGGTGCGTGTAAGATACAATACAATACAAGAAACAACAATAACCCTGGGTGTGGCTCAAGTACAGCATTTAGTTGTGACACACCTGACCAATTCACCCATTCAAGTCCCTCAGAAAATCTGAGCTATTGTTTACGGTTCTGCTCACCATGGCTCCTCTGTAGTACGCTGTTGTGATGGTCCTGAACCTCTCTTGTCCCGCTGTGTCCCTGCAGAGGAAAACAGTGTTATGTAAATTCACATCTAGACCTACTCTACATCTTCATTTGTCCAGAGTATGATCTTTGTGTGTGACTGAAGTAGTAACAAGACCTTTAGCTGTGAAAAGACAGCACAGAAAAAAGCAGATGTTATTTTTGATGTAATCTTCTGTAAACTATGCAGAATTTTCCCCTCCAGTACTTCCAAATAATGAGCATTTACTATCAATATTTGTTAAGTCAATGGAATTGTAAATCTAGGAAAACCAAATGGGTCAACATAAAATTACAAAATAATCAGAATCACCACAGATGTCAAGTTTCAGTTCCTAGACCTATATCAGACATGTCTTATTGTCATGTTGAAACGTTAAATCTGTGGTGATAAACCTCACTGAATTGACTTTGGAGCAGCATGTGGTTTGCAGAACTTTGGCTCTTTTTGCATTTTTTTGTTTCTAGCACACATCTTTCTCCTTTGCCCATTCCAGGAAGGAAGTTTCCACAATTATTCAAATTTGTTTAACAAGAGAGAGATGAGATCCAATGTGTTTAATCTCATTTAATTTGAACCTCTATTAGAAACTTCTCTAGAAGATGGCTTCTAAATTGCACATTACTGATCCCCCCCCAGACGCTAGCTTACCATGCTGTTGATATTTTCCTTAATGTCTTACTACAAAAACAAAACAGAGTTTGTCCAGCAGGATGCTTTGTTTTCCTATTAAAGGATAAGTTCGGTTTCTACAGCTTTCACATTGTTTATAGAATGAAGTAGAACAATATACTCACCCAGAAGGCTTTTCTGATCCAAACAGTGCTTCGGGAGATATTTAGATCCAAAATCGAGCGGCCGACATCCGTAAAACGGTAGCACACGGGGCATGAATAGTGCCACTCCTAAAACTGCATTAATCGTCCAAAAACTCATTAGTTTCACTAATATTTCATCATGGTCCGCTCGGGCTACTCCTCCAAGACAGTCCGGGGTCGCTCCAGACATGTTTTATGACAGTACTGACCTCTGAACTGAAAACTTTCTTTACTGCTGCCGCGCATGCGCAGTACGGCTCATTGTTTCAGCGGCGACCGCCGGCTACTCAACAACTTTCTTCTTCCAGTTTTGTGCAAAATGGACGAATATCTATCGGATGAAGATGTTGTGGATGAGAACTTTGAATATGATGGGTGTCGATACAGTTTTTGAGCCAGAGTTTACAGATGAGGAGCTCATTGAAAGGAGGATACAGAGGCAAAGAGAAGATCAGCTGGCCAGAGAGCAGTCTTCAGCTCAGAGGTCAGCACAGTCACAAAAACCTGGGTGGAGTAACACAGACTGTCTTGGAGGAGTAGCCCAAGCGGACCATGATCAAATATTGGGGAAACTAATGAGTTTTTGGACGATTAATGCAGTTTTAGGAGCGGCGCTATACATGCCCTGTGTGCTACCATTATATGGATGTCCGCCGCTTGATTTTGGATCTAAATATCTCCCGAAGCACTGTTTGGATCAGGAAAGCCTTCTGGGTGAGTATATTGTTCTACTTCATTCTATAAACAATGTGAAAGCTGTAGAAACCGAACTCACCCTTTAACTTTCTCCTCTCTAAAGCAGTGGGGCAAATTATCTGCTAGCATCTGATCGATGTGACACAACAGATACATTTCGGCAACTTGGATTGTCTAGTACCTCATTATTCCCCAACAGGCAGAAGTCTGCCAACAGGGCAACTTATATTAAACTGACCCATCAGTGTGTCCATAATCCTTATATCAAGAGCTAAATTAGTGCCTGGTGATTAATCAAGTTCTAAATTTAGCTTAATTTATTTAATTGACATACTTGAGACTGCAACTGTACCACATGCTGTGTTACGTGCATTTTATCCATTGGTTTGATCACGTATGGTAAATGGTCACAAGTTCCTTGCTTTACAGCTCAGCATTTAGGAACAAACTCCTCTAGCTTTAAACAACACAAACTGTGCAAATACACTCCTTAATATATTTTTAGAAGCTGTCTACAAGCCCCCTGAACATGAGAAAAGCCCTACGTTTAATCTGTTGCACCTCTCAGAAAATGTGTCTGTTTAAAAATATTTTCCTATTGAGCTACTCAGGGAGATGCCACCTCTTCCATATTGGGGACACTCCCTGAGCCAGGTGTTCTGTTCAGAAACATGTCTCGACATGTCTACGTAGCCAAATGGCTTGGTCAGATATAGCTCATGATGATTTACAATAAAACAGCCTGTTCTTAGCAGGGCTGAAACAGAGGGGTTTAAATGCATGATTAACTCCAAAATCGTTATGAAGCTTTAGGCAAGAAACTCCAATATATTCTGGGGACATCTGGGACCAGAGTAAACTTGGAAAGAGGAAAGCAACATATGTGACCTAGAATTTAAGTGATGAGTAGAGGGATACTGTCAGACTGTCCTGCTAGGTCAAAGAAAAAAAATACACAGAAGTTAATGGAAAGGCAGCTTCTGGTTACTACAAGTAATATTACCCTGAACTGCATTAAACCATTCTGGCTGTGGTGAGCATTAAATGCTTAATTCATTACAAGGTTCTAACTGATTCTCAAGGACACACACAAAATGCATTGACATATTAGCACATGTGTAGATGCAGGTGTTGTCAACAATGTGTAATTTGAGTTTAATAAGCATGATCTTAGTGTCAGTCAAAGTTAACATATTGATAATTTTGCCATTATTGAGCAAGTCATTAACCTGCCATACCATAAGGACTGTTTCACATACCAGTTATATATATTTCACTAACCTACCTGGGCAACATTACAAAGAAGAGATTAGAAAGGGCAGAATCTTTCACGAGAAACTGGGAGGCGACTTATCCAAAGTTCAGTCAGAAGTTTGAAGCCACATTTAACTTTAAGCAAGACTGACTCAGACTCATGACTACTGCCTTTTATACTTAAATGACACTGAATAGCCTGTTCATTTTCTGACCTGGAACAATGGTTTCAGCTTGTAGCTTTGCAAGATGGGTCTGCCTGGTGATAGACATGAAATCTGGCAAAATGCGTGGCATTGCATGGTCAACAAGTCATCATATCAGACAATTACTTATGCCCCAGAGTTTTCAACCTGCTTTCTCACACAAATGGAGAATGGATCAATCTTGGGTCTGGTTGTATTACCCACACAAGACTTTAAACCAAAGCATTTGCCATCATGTTGTGGTCCACAGAGAAGCAATTTTACAAATCACCAGTTTACAACAAGCAGTCACGTTTTTGATACACAGTTTACAAAAAGATCATCAATCAATGATCAGGTAGAAAGATGCAGATCAGCAGCAGTGTTAATAAAGTTCAACATTTTTCCTGCCACATTAAACAAGTGGTGATAAGAAAGCTCATCATCAATCAGACTATCTTACCATATTTGTAGCTTGATCTTCTTTCCATCTAATTCTATTGTCCTGATCTTGAAGTCAATACCTAAAGAAAAACAAAGATGATTCAACACACATGCATACTACCTGACATCTGATGCTGATACCCACAGAGCACATCTGTCATTATAGCATTAATGTTGTGTTTGAGACTTTGACAGGGCCACTGATACTTTCTAAAGCGTTGTCTGAAAGAGAGCGAAGTTCACAGCTGATCAGAACAAAAATGACAGCTAGCTCACTGACAGCTTTAGCATGTTAGCTCATCTTCTCAAGGATTTATACATTCCGTCAGAGCTGTGCATGGTTCACAAACGAAAAAATCACACACACCGCGGGATTTTGAGTTTAGTTGATGGCAACATCCACACTGTCGTGGAGTAAATTGCCCCTTTTTCAAGCCGCCAAAGCTGCTTCCTGACTAGCCACCAAAACATGAGAGCTAGCTAGAAAAGTATCAAATTAGCACGACGGGATGGGCAGATCCTGTGCCGCTTTCTGCCAAAGACAAAACTAACTATGCGACTTTTACTCACCTATTGTGGAGATAAAAGTTGAGTTGAAGGCATCTTCTGAAAATCTGAATAGCACACAGGTCTTCCCAACGCCTGAATCGCCGATTAAAAGTAGTTTAAACAAGTAATCGTAAGTCTTCGCCATGTTATTAGTTAGCCTACTAGTGCGGATATCCCGCCTCCGCTGGTGAAGTAGCCGTCACCGTTTGTCAGATGACTATTAGTCCAATCAGCTGTCAATCATCTCTGTCGTCGTGGCTCCGGAAGTATGTTGCTGTTCCGAAGGGTTTGCTTGTTTCGGTGTCTGACACCGCCCGGATTGAAGTAAAACGTGTGTTCATTCCAAAAAGAGGTGCAGTAAATATTCCTATGACACAGCGGGTTTCAAAGTGTGGAAGCCTGAGACTCCCATGTGAGGGAAAAATGTCTGTCGCCCCCCAAGAACCAACGTTTCAAAAATTATAACATGAATAAAACTTATTTGATATTTTTATATTTATTGATAATGAAATGTCACACCATCAAACCATTTTATTTAAGTATTTATGCCTCTTTAGTGCATTCAGTCTTTGAGGAATCTTTCTGTTTTTGCGTTTTTATTTTGTCAATAAACATACCTTTTCATTTATTTAACTATTTCTGAGTAAATCATGCCAAATTTGTCCCGTCTTGAATGTTTTTCAAGATTTTTTTTGACAGTTTGTCAACATTTTTTGCAATAAATACATAAAGAACAAGAGAACAAGAAAACTATAACCTCATAAATTATATTTCTAAATAAAGCATGCATTATTTTTGTTTTATTATTTTGAGAAATTACACATTGCAAATCTAGAAGCAACTCTTGGCACAGAATCCAGTTCACAAAGACCCAAACTTGAAACTGCATTGGTTCCTTTTTTACTGTTTCATCTTTACTACTTCCTCAAAGATGTCGATTCAATATTGGCTGGGCAAATATTTGCCCTATAAACAGCAGAATTCAGCTGAGCAGAACATTTCTGCTGGTTTGCCTGCTCATTCTGCACCTCCCCTGGGGTCCGTTTGCACCTCTCTAGGGAGGCCCCACCCACACTTTGAAAAGTAGTGCACTAACAAATCATGGGCTGGCACTGCTCATGCATTGTTTCTTGCATCAAGAAATGAGACACAGAGTTAATGATTTTTAGTAAATAGTAAAGCGTAAATGTGATGAATGGAGGAGCAGTTACTTATTTCAGTAAATGACTATAGTACAGAAAAAGTACAAAAGTATGACCGACTCATTCTTGGCTCATAGCCTTTTGAGTCTCCAGGACATATGATGGTTTAACCAAAGTGAATGGATCAAGATTTGTTTTTAACTAGTGCTGTCAGAATTAAAAAAGAAAATCTAATTAATTACCGGATTTATAATTAATTAATCTAATTAATCGCATTTTAATCTCATATCTGCTTAAAGTACCCAGATAAAGAATTTGAATTCCAGGATATTATAAAATTGTAGTGCAGGGCTTATCAAATGAATACACTAAGAAGTGAAGATTTGTAAATCCACATTTTTATTGGTGACTGAATAAAACCAAAGTCAGGGCAACTTGTCCAGAAAGTTCTAAGCTCAATCAGGCAACTCAAATTACACTTTAAGTGTGTTTCATAAATCAAATTCAAAATAAGAAAAAGGTCAGGGACATCCAGCAAAACAATTAGGCCTGATGCATTATTAAAGAATTCAGTAAATATAGATAAATAAATTCAAAAATAAAATGAGACTAAGGGCTCTAATTTCTAATTTGCGTGAGACGCACAGCGCAGTGTTAATTTCGTCTGGGGCAAAGCACTCTGCTATGCGCTTATGATCCAATTTGACAATTTGCGCAGAGATGGGTGTGATGGCGCACCAGGGGGAGTTGACGGCGCACCAGGGGGAGGTGTCAACAGATTCATGTTGGTGCAGTGACAATTTCGTGCCAAAAACAGTGCAGAAAGTGCGCTGAAAGCTTGCCAGCTCCAACTCCGAGGTCTAACGTCAGCGCAAAGCGGAGCGCACCCTCCGCAGCTGTAATTTGGTGACAGGCGCACATGTGCGCACACGTCAACAAAGCCTCAGAGGCAGGTTTCCAGAGTGTCAGGAACATTTTAATGCAATAAACAATAACTATTTAATGTAACCGCCTAAACCAGGATATACGTTTGTGTCTATGTTAATTGTCCCATCACATCTGATGTCGGATTAAAGATGTTTGTCATAATGGAAACTTAACCTGACGGCAGCTGGAAGTCTGATGAACATCTTACAAGTCAACAATAAACAGTCTTAACATCTGATACTGAGTATATATCTGGCTTCTCTCATTTCATTAAATTCAAAGAAAAGAGGGAGAAAAAAGACGAAGAAAAAAGAGAAAATAAATGTATGTCACTCATGATTTACCCGTGATTTCCCATATTTGTCTATTTTAGTCTTTATTTTTAACGTGATCTAAAAAGATGGAGTAAATTATTGTAAGGAGGATGAGGCGGAGACACCGGGAGAGTATACAGTATGTCACTAAAGGCTCTGCTATTGGCGATGACAAACCAGGAGTGAAGGTGGATCACAAGCATTGTAAATGGATAAGCCAGCTGCTGTGTAACTGTCTCTTAATTTTGTACTCCTATAATGACAAAGGAACAGATTACATCTGTCCTGGGAGCTGGCCCACACGGTGACGCGCTTCGGGCCTCCGATGTGCGCCCCGATGGCCAGTCTGTTCTCCCAGCTGCTGAATGACAGCAGCTCTGACCGTCTCCAGCAGCGATCATTCAGACCAATCAGACGCTGCGCCTCGGACGCTGCGCATTTAAAGGCGGGGAGAGGCACTCATTTGATTGGTGGAGACAACACTTGGCTGTGTTAAAACCACTCTTGCTATTCTCCTCCTACTCCGACATTTGCGCAGAGAGGCAGAGACGTGGGCGTGGATGCGCTCCTCTGCGCTCCTCTGCGCTCCTCTGCACTCCTCTGCGCCCCTCTGAGCCTTGAGTGCGCCTCTCTTGGCACTGCAGGAAACTTGCAAAGTGTGCTGGTCACACCCTGTCTGTGCGGCGAAGGCCGGCGCAGGGCAGGTGCGTCTGTGCTTGCGCCTGGTCTACGAAATTAGAGCCCTAAGTCTGAAATAGGCCATTCCTGTTGTCACCTGGGCTTTTTTTGGTTTGACTAGAGACGCATGTGTGAAGTGACGTGCCACTGCCATGTACGGGTCCTCCAGCTGGCCAATATCAAAATGTTTGTGTGCTATGATTAATCTTGCGATTAATTTTTTTTTTTTTTAATAAACATTTTATTGAAATTTTTAACTTTTAACACAACACACAATACCCCTCCCAATGACCAGACAGTGCTGCAGAACAATATATATATATATCTACAAAATGTACACAGCTCCACATATACCTTATCTCATCCACAAAAGGAGAAACAAAACAAAACAAAACAAAAAATATAAATAAATAAATGTAAAATAGGATAATAGAATATATCAATTATAGCAGTAACAATTACATAATAATACAATCAAATTAAAAAAAAAAAAAAAATATATATATATATATATACATACATCCACATATACATACACATACACATACATATACATACATACACATATATACACATACACATACATACATATATATACATACACATAATAGCACCTACATGTGTACATAGACACATGCACTCATATACAAACATACACTTACATATATATGCATATACCTATAAAACAAAAATTCAAAAATAAAACAAGCATCGTGTACATCATTTGAAACGTTTAACAAAATCCTGAAGTAGCTCCAGCCCACCTTATGGGTAACCATTCATCAATAGTTCTTCCTCTTTTATGATTTATTCGCTATTACAACTTCTATTTACGGACTTTTTCCAATCACTAAACTGCTTCCCCATTAAGATTAGCGTTTTTAATTCTGCAGGCAAATAATTTAAAAAGGGTGACCAAATTTTAACAAAAAACTCCTCCTTCCCTTTTAAGACCGCTTGGAGTCGCTCATGAGGAAGGTTATTAAAAATCTCTCTGTACCAAATCGTAACAGTGGGTGGGACATCCTTGATCCAATTGTGCAAAATGCACTTCCGAGCAATCAAAAGTAGCTTATCAAGAAGTTTATAGTATGATACAGGGAGGTGCAGTTCTCGAGATGGAAGTCCTAGAAGGAAAACACCAGGATCTTTTTTAATATTAATTTTGAATATACCACTTATTTCTTTGGAAATAAATGTCCAAAACTTAGAAATTAGTTTGCACTCCCAGAAGCAGTGAAAATAGGTCCCTCTTTCGGAGCAGCACTTAATGCACAGAGGGGAGATAGAGGGATTGCGATTAATTTTTATAACGCATTAATTTGCAGTGTAATTAATCTAATTAATGCACTAAGGTGACAGCACTATTTTTAACACTTTGTTTTAAATAAAGAATAATTTAAATTACCTCCATTAAGTAGGACAAAAGACAGTCTTTACTGCATGGTATGTTGATTTGTTGAGCATGTGTCTTTAAAGAAGAAGTCAATGGTCAAAGTATGACGTGGATGGGTGGTGGTAGTGTTGTCAGAAAAAAAAAGGTGCTACTTTGATTTAAAACAACAGGTTGGTGTAGCCTCCCCCCCCCCCACACACACACAAACCCCAATTCCTTATGTTAACCATACATAAAAACAGATGATTTGCAAACCCTTGTCAAACTACAGTATATTAAATTATATCAAATTAGGTAATCTACTTCATTGTTTATTTTGCAAATATTCACTCATTTTGAGCGTTTTGTCTTCAGCACCTTTCAAATAAGCTGCATCAGAGGCAACAAAAGACTAAGAAAGTTGAGGAATGCCCCCTCCCCCCAAAAAATAGAAGAATAAAAAAATAAAAATAAGAATAAATAGATAAAAGAATAACTGGGTCATAACTGGGTATAAACGGAGCAGTCAGGTTCAGTTGCTTACAAGCAAGTGAGGACAGGGTGAGGCACACTGCTTTAAATATATGAAGTCACACATCAAGCAGGAATCGAAAAAAAAAATCAACCCACAAACCCCCAGCAACTAGTGTCCTCTGTTACCCAGTGTTTCCTGAGTGTTGTTAGAAGGTAACAGTGTTAAACATGCCATTGTCTGGCTTTAATGGAGCATACATCAGGCCCCATATTCAAAATGAGCTGATACTTTCAAAAAACAAAACATTTTATCAATTCAGACCTTCAGTATCTTGTATTTCAAACACATTTCAGACACTTATATTCATGAACAGCATTGCCTCCCAGTCGATACATGTTGGTGTTACAAATACCAGTCAGAGAGGTTAACAGACAAGCCAACCAGCAGGTTGACCTACATCTCTGCTTCCCAATTGGGTAATCTGAAAATTAAAACCTGAAATGCTGCTATGAAGAGGCAGCAACACAACAAACAATTTGCTGCAAATGTATTTGTTAGTTTGGAAGTCAAAGGGTTAAGATACCAGTTTCAAAATGAGACAAATTATCGACATCCTTATTCTAACTACTAGGTATTTTGCACAAATTTATAGTTTTGAGTAAAATGACATTTAGAACTGAAAATACAGCAGCACTAGTTCAAAGAGGAAATGTAAACCCCTTGGCTTTTCATTTAATTATTTCATAGTATCCAGATGCTGTGAGAAATGCAACATAACACTTCTCACAAAAAATCTTTTCTAAAGCAGCTGTATTATTCACTCAGATTATAGACATTGCAGTTAGATAACATCTATTTTAAATTGATGCACTATTTAAATTAAAACCTGTCCAGAAAGTTTCTTTGACTTTAATTGTATTTTTTTTTTTAGGGTTTTACATGTTTTATATGTTAAACATAAGGAAAAAATGATCAAACATGCAAATTAGTCTAGAAAAATCAACATAAAAAAGAATCGAGATAAAATCATGATCGTGATTTTATTTTTAAAAAATTGTGATATGATAATTTTTTTTTGCCATATCGCCCACCCCTACCTACAGGTCAGTGGATGATGCTGTTACATGCAGCTACATCCTGCAGCATCTCGACAGTCCAGTGAACTAGGAGGTTGAGCGGCTGGTGTTTGGTGCAGGCAGAACAACTTGGAGCTGAACATGCTCAAACTGCAGAGGTGACAGTGGACTTCAGGAAACAGCCCTCATCACTGCTCCTCCTCACCGTCAGCAGCAGCCCTGTGTCAGGTCCTGGGAGATACTATCTCTTAGGACCTGAAGTGGGAGATGAACATCCACAGCATCCTGAAACAGGCTCAGCAGGGGTAGCCTATATATTTTTACTGTTAGGTGAATATATTTTTTTCATTACTTGTGTTTAAGCTTGCTGCTTTATATTCTGTGAATGATGCCACCTGCTGAAACCAAACTCTCTGCGTTGTGAAGTACTTGGCCAATAAAGTGATTCTGATTCTGAATGCTAGAGAGAGATGTGCATATTAAAAAAAGACACAAATTGGAGGTCCTCTGACTAAAATAACAATGAACACTGACACAAATTTTTATATTGTACAACTAAAACCATGAAGCACTAGGAAACAAAGGATAACAGATGGCCAGTTAGTTAAATACACTTGTAATTATTTCCTTTTCGGCATATCCTCACAGGGAGAATGGATCACCCTGCCTCCTCTGGACTCCTCCCCTCAGAGTGATCTGGAGACAAACAGTAAGTCTACATCAGATCAACACCAAACCTCAGCTGACAACTGCTGTACAGAGACGAACTCGAACCTCAACATCCATCCTAACAACATACCAAGTTTACTTCGGACGACACTCCTGAAACATCTGCGCAAAAATGCCTGTGAGTTCAAGCTTTTCTTCTTTTATGTTCTTTTTACTACAAAGTAAATCATAAAACAGCGAGGGCCGCTTTTTATCATTGTTAAACAAAACAATATGTCCAACAAATGATTGAAGAGCATCAACTTTTTCGTAAATATGTGGTATTTTTGCGGAACATGCTCTAATGTGGGGAGATCCTTGTTAGTGTTGAGAGTGCAGGTGTAGGTGATACGCCTGGACTTGTCTGGACATGTCTGTGTGATCGCCCTGCAGTGTAATGCATTAATCAGACGGAGGGGGCGCTGCAGTATCATCTGAAGCCCTGGTCGTTAAACTGCGTTTGACGAAGGCGCAGGTTTTTAATTATAAAGTTTATTATAACAAATCATGTTGTCGACATACAGTCAAGAAGATCATTTTTCCTTTATTACACTCCAAAATGTTTCAATGAAATAATTTTGTAACAATAATAATATTCATGATAATAATAATAATTATATTTTCTCTGCTAGACAAAATATGAATGTGCCTCCTTTCCCCTTATACAATACAATTTTCTCATTTATCCAGTTAATTTTCCATTGTTATCTTATGTAAACGTTTAATTTATTTAAAAAAAAAATTTAAGCACATTTTCTCAAACCATTTTCAGCAAAAACGTTATTTTTAAATTTTGATGAGGGGGTCCATGATTATTTTATTTATATGATGTTGGAGGATGTTGTGATTCCATTGTATTTCAAAGTCTTAAAAAATAAACACCCCTATGTCATAGTGCTGGACTATAACTACTAAATACAATGATTCCTCTTGTATTAGGTTGTACAGTAAATGAACTTCGCATCTATTTGTCAAAAAGTAAGCCATAACTTCAACCAGTTTGCCATAATTCGTTTTTATAATAATTGGCTATTATATCTGCTGATGTGATGTCTTTAAAGGAATCACTCAGCAAAACATTAATGATACTGATTCCTTGAGGGAGCTGTTACCAATTCTCAACTCAATTAATTTTTTGATTCCTATTCCTAACTATTATAATGTTACTTTGAGCAGTACTGATAAAGTTTAGGATATCATTTTAAAACAGTTATATGTAATATTAGTGGCTAATTAAAGAAATGCTTGGCTTCTTCTAGATTGGACAAGAGCACATAAACCATCTTGATGAAATAAAAAACAGAATGACCCAGTATTGAGGATGATGGAGGTTCAGTGGTGCTTCCAAAAACTTTAAACTTCATCATAGAACTTTTGCACACTAGTCTTGTTGGAAAGAAAACTTAAAGTAATGTCATTACTTGTACTTGAAGTAAGAAGTAATTTGATTACTTTTTAAAGACTTGTAAGTAATTGAGATATATATGCCTAACCCTGTGTAATCTTGGGAAAAGTCACCACCACAATGCAGGAATTGAACTTAAGACCAACAAGAGGTCTAGGGAGAACACTGGGAAAAATATTACGCAGAAAGTTTCCTGGAGTTTTGAAATAGCAGCTGTGATAACGTGTTCATTGTGATTGCAGTTGACTCGGGACTTACTGTACCCCAGTTTATCTGAGGAGAGGAGAAGGCACAAGAAGAAGAGGCTGGTACAAAGTCCAAACTCCTACTTCATGGATGTTAAATGCACTGGTAAAAAAAAAAGAATCCCCTTTTCAGCCATTGGCACTTTTTTATGTTCTTTTTTTATCAGAAAGTTATGTTTGAAAACACACTTACTTATCTTTGTTCAATTCTCAGGTTGCTACAGGATCACCACCATCTTCAGCCATGCTCAGATGGCAGTACCTTGTGGGGGATGTTCTATAATCCTCTGCCAGCCTTCAGGGGGCAAATGCAGACTGACCCCAGGTGAGGGAAATGTCACTCAACATTCAATGAGTGCATATCATATTATTTAATATAGGCAAGTTTTCTCTTGATGGTTAAAAAAATCTAAAATGGTTGATTTTCTCCCCTATAGGCTGTGCATTCAGGAAGAAACACACCTGAGTAGAAAACGTGGATACACCCATGTCGGGCAGCAGAACGGACCATTTCCAAATGAGTCTGAGCTTCACACTCCTTGATCTGAAGTGACCTTGGGGGAAAAGTCACCTCTCTGTGAGAATCTTGTAGATTTGGGGTGAAACTGGAACCGGAAGAGGAGGCGCTTTGAGAGTTTAAGATGAATTTGAAAATTACCACAAGCATTCCACTGATGAAGGGTTAAATTTAACGCTTATCAGATTTTTTAAAATAGGGTTAGCACTTTATATTTTAACTGTGTCCTTTGATTTGTTTAAAGATAATTTTGTTCATCAAAATACAAAGAGAAGTCAAAACAAGGCATGGTTTCTGAAAAACATTTATTAGGTTGACAAAGAGAAGGGGGTGGCGAATGGAATATTTCAAAATGGTCTCACGGCCCTGGCATGAGATGAAACCACGACGACCATCACAAACAAAAATAAAACATTTGAAGAATTTATTGTCTGTGTCATGTGTGTTCTTTGGTCTTGAGAGTTCCCCTTGGCATAAAGAAGTGGTGTATGACACAAAACGAAAATACAATTTATCACATACCTATCATTATTCTACTATATACAATAAGTATCCATGGTTGATAAAACTTGATGAGCTTCCAGTGGTTTGGTGTATAGCTCGCTCATGTAATACAAAGTATAGTAAATCTAGTAAAAATGGCTACATATCGTTGGTATTTTGTTGTCTGTCATTGGTCAGGAGGAGCTTCAGGAAAGGTAGGTCAGCTTGGATATACAAAACAGTGCATACCCAGGTTTAAGCCTCAGATCAAATCCCCAAACCAAGGCTACGTAGAGAGAAGATGCAAATTAAGACTTAGTGCATCTTTGACATGGAGGTGTTGGGACAGAACATGAATATCAGACTTGACTTGATTCAATGGAAGGATGAGTGGTGAAACTCAATGACCAAAGCTTTCCTGTAGTTCACCTGTCCATTGACTGTAATGTTTTACACAGACAATGTGGGTGTTACAAAGACAACCCGTTCACCTGTAGCCCTCTCAAGAGGGTCAAAATGATCAGAGAAGAAAGTGTTTTTTTTTTTATCACCACTTGGTGGCACTCTGAGCCACACTTATGTATACTGGGTAGGACTTAGTTTAATCACCATCAAAAAAGTTGAATATGTGTGTATAAAGATGCTTAATTGAACCCGTTTAGATGGTTTATTCTATATGGGTTTTAAGGCTGATAGCTCCTTCTAAAATAAAACAAAGTGGTCACAATCATTCTTGGGATAATTTCTGCAATCATGGCTGTAATAAAAGAAAATATGTGGTCATTCTGCCTTCCCATCTTTAAAAAAAAAAGAGTTGTGCCTTAGAAAAAAAAAAAACATTAAGGGGCGAGTGTTAAATTAATCCCCTGTTGTTGATGCCACCTGCTGAAACCAAACTCGCTGTGCGTTGTGAAGTACTTGACCAATAAAATTATTCTGATTCTGAATTCTAGAGAGAGATGTGCAGATTAAAAAAAAGACACAAACTTATTGGAGGTCTTCTGACTAAAATAACAATGAACACTAACACAAACTGTGTACACACGTGGACAAAATTGTTGGTACCCTTCATTTAAAGACAGAGAAACCCACATGGTCACTGAAATAACAAAAGTAAGAATAAATAAAAATTTACTGAAAATCAGCTATTGAAAATCAGACATTGATTTTAAATTTTGGTTCAGCAGAAATATTTTAAAAAACAAAATAATCAAACTGGCTTGGACATAAATGATGGTACCCCTTAAAAAGATTTGAAAATGGTGTGACTATAGGGACGTGTTAAACTAAGGCGTGCCCTGCAATTATCATCACAGGTGTCTCCAAGCTTGTAATTAGTCGGTCTGCCTATTTAAAGGCTGAAAAGTGGTCACTGTGCTGTTTGGTATCATGGTGTGTACCACACTGAACATGGACCACAGAAAGCTAAGGAGAGAGCTGTCTCAGGAGATTAGAAAGAAAATTATAGACAAGCATGTTAAAGGTAAAGGCTATAAGACCATCTCCAAGCAGCTTGATGTTCCTGTGACTACAGCTGCACAGATTATTCAGAAGTTTAAGGTTCACAGGGCTGTTGCCAACCTCCCTGGACGTGGCTGCAGGAGGAAAACTGATGACAAACTGAAGAGACGGATAATACGAATGGAAACCAAAGAGCCCAGAACAACTTCCAAACAGATTAGAGGAGAACTCCAAGGTCAAGGTACATCAGTGTTAGATCACACCATCCATCACTGTTTGAGCCAAAGTGGACTTAATGAAGAACATCACTGTTGAAACAAAATCATAACAAAGTTAGACTGGAATTTTCCAAAATGTACATTGACAAGCCACAAAGCTTCTGGGAGAATGTCCTTTGGACAGATGAGACAAAACTGGAGCTTTTTGGTAAGTCACATCAGCTCTTTGTTTACAGACACAAAAATAAAGTTTACAAAGAAAAGAACACTGTAGCTACTGTGAAACATGGAGGAGGCTCAGTTATGTTCTGGGGCTGCTTTGCTGCATCTGACAGATGGTGTCTTGAATCTGTGCAGGTACAATGAAATCTCAAGACAATCAAGACATTCTGGAGTGAAATGTGCTGCCCAGTGTCAGAAAGCTTGGTCTCAGTCACAGGTCCTCCACCAGGATGATGAGCCAAAACACACAGCTAAAAACACCCAACAATGGCTCAGAACAAAACACTGGACTATTCTGAAGTGGCCTTCTATGATCCCTGATCTAAATCCTGTTGAACATTTGTGGAAGGAGCTGAAACATGCAATCTGGAGAAGACAGCCTTCAAACCTGAGACAGCTGGAGCAGTTTGCTCACAAGAACTGGCCAAAATACTTGGCGACAGGTGCAGAAGTCTCATTGTGAGTCACAGAAATTGCCTGTTTGCAGAGACTGCCTCAAAAGTTTGTGCAACAACACATTGAGTTAAGGGTACCATCATTTTTGTCCAGGCCAGTTTCATTAGTTTTTTTTTTTTAAATAATTCTCTTGGAGTACAATTCAAAAGCAAAGTCTGATTTTCATTAGTTGATTTTCAGTAAATCTGTATTTATAATTACTTTTGTCAGTTTCAGCTCATTTCAGTGACCATGTGGGTTTTTCTCTCTTTAATGGAAGGGTACCAACAATTTTGTCCACGTCTGTATATTGTACAACCAAAACCATGAAGCACAAGGAATCAAAGGATAACAGATGGCCAGTTAGTTAAATGCACTTGTAATTATTTCCTTTTAGGCATATCCTCACAGGGAGAATGGATCACCCTGCCTCCTCTGGACTCCTCCCCTCAGAGTGATCTGGAGACAAACAGTAAGTCTACATCAGATCACCAACAAACCTCAGCTGACAACTGCTGTACAGAGACGCACTTAAACCTCAACATCTGTCCTAACATCATACCAAGTTTACTTCGGACGACACTCCTGAAACATCTGCGCAAAAATGCCTGTGAGTTCAAGCTTTTCTTCTTTTATGTTCTTTTTACAACAAAATATATCATAAAACAGCCAGGGTCGCTTTTTTAAATCATTGTTAAACAAAACAATATGTCCAACAAACGATTGAAGAACATCAACTATTTCGTAAATATTTGGTATTTTTGCGGGACATGCTCTAATGTGAGGAGATACTTGTTAGTGTTGAGAGTGCAGGTGTAGGTGATTAGGGGTGGGCGTATCGCTCTTAATATCGATAGTATCGATACCAAGCTGAGTATTGGTATTGGATCGATACTAGCATGATGAGATCGATAATGTAGTTTCTCTTATGTCGTCTTTACTTTACTTAAAAGGGAAGAACGTCAACATGTTACTGGTCCTGAACAAAAACCTATAAATCTGTTGTCAATATGGAAACAGAGCCAAAAGGCCAACCCAAGAGAGGGCTTTGTTAGCAGAAAGCCAAAGGTTAAGGTTAACTGTAGTTTACACTTTATTTGTGCAATGGAAGGTATTTTTTGTTGTGATGTTGACATTGTTATATATATTTTTTTTTTACATTGCTGCTTTTTTTTTTGTTATTTTGCACTTTTGATTTTTTTTCTTAAAGGTGGAATAATTTATTACTTTCATACAGTTAAAATTTTGTTCTATTGTTGTGGTTCATTAATAAAAAGCATTTTTATTGCCTAAAATCTTTGTACTGTGTTTTACCATAATCATAATCAACCAACTCAGCAATCATTACATTTCATGTAAAAAGTATCGGTATCTGTATCGGCGACACTAGCCCCGTATTTACTTGGTATCGGATCGATACCAAAATTCCCAGTATCGCCCACCCCTATAGGTGATATGCCTGGGCTTGTCTGGACTTGTCTGGACATGTCTGTGTGATCGCCCTGAAGTGTAATGCATTAATAAGATGGAGGGGGGGGGGCTGCAGTATCATCTGGGGGCCTGGTCGTTGAACTGCGATTGACGAAGGCACAAGTTTTTAATTATGAAGTTTGTTATTATAACAAATCATGTTGTTGACATACAGCCGTGAAGATCATTTTTCCTTTATTACACTCCAAAATGTTTCAATGAAATAATTCTGTAACAAAAATAATATTCATAATGATAATTATATTTCCTCTGCAAGACAAAATTTGAATGTGCCTCTTTTCCCCTTATACAATATTATTTCCTCATTTATCCAGTTAATTTTCCATTGTTATCTTATGTAAACGTTTAATTTATTTAAAAAAAAAATTTAAGTACGTTTTCTCAAACCATTATCAGCAAAAACGTTATTTTTTTCAATTTTGATGAGGGGGTCCATGATTATTTTATTTATATGGTGTTGGAAGATGTTGTAATTCAAAGTCTTAAAAAATAAACATCTCTATGTCATAGTGTTGGACTATAACTACTAAATACATGATTCCTCTTGTATTAGGTTGTACAGTAAATGAACTTCGCATCTATTTGAAAAAAAAAGTAAGCCATGACTTCAACCACCACTGCATAGTCTGTCATAATTCGTTTTTATAATACTTGGTTATTATATCTGCCGATGTGATGTCTTTAAATTGCAAGGCATACAGAAGTATGTTAAAGAAATCACTCAGCAAAACATAAATGATACTGATTCCTTGAGGGAGCTGTTACCAATTCTCAACTCAATTAATTTTTTGATTCCTATTCCTAACTATTATAATGTTACTTTGAGCAGTACTGATAAAGTTTAGGATATCATTTTAAAACAGTTATATGTAATATTAGTGGCTAATTAAAGAAATGCTTGGCTTCTTCTAGATTGGACAAGAGCACATAAACCATCTTGATGAAATAAAAAACAGAATGACCCAGTATTGAGGATGATGGAGGTTCAGTGGTGCTTCCAAAAACTTTAAACTTCATCATAGAACTTTTGCACACTAGTCTTGTTGGAAAGAAAACTTAAAGTAATACCATTACTTACTTGTACTTGAAGTAAGAAGTAATGTGATTACTTTTTAAAGACTTCTAAGTAATTGAGATATATATGCCTAACCCTGTGTAATCTTGGGAAGAGTCACCACCACAATGCAGAAATTGAACTTAAGACCAACAAGAGGTCTAGGGAGAACACCAGAAAAAGATAAAACAAAGAAAGTTTCCTGGAGTTTTGAAATAGCAGCTGTGATAACGTGTTCATTGTGATTGCAGTTGACTCGGGACTTACTGTACCCCAGTTTATCTGAGGAGAGGAGAAGGCACAAGAAGAAGAGGCTGGTACAAAGTCCAAACTCCTACTTCATGGATGTTAAATGCACTGGTAAAAAAAAGAATCCCCTTTTCAGCCATTGGCACTTTTTCATGTTCTTTTTTTTTTTTATCAGAAAGTTATGTTTGAAAACACACTTACTTATCTTTGTTCAATTCTCAGGTTGCTACAGGATCACCACCATCTTCAGCCATGCTCAGATGGCGGTACCTTGTGGGGGATGTTCTATAATCCTCTGCCAGCCTTCAGGGGGCAAATGCAGACTGACCCCAGGTGAGGGAAATGTCACTCAACATTCAATGAGTGCATATCTTATTATTTAATATAGGCAAGTTTTCTCTCGATGGTTAAAAAAAAGCTAAAATGGTTGATTTTCTCCCCTATAGGCTGTGCATTCAGGAAGAAACACACCTGAGTAGAAAACGTGGATACACCCATGTCGGGCAGCAGAACGGACCATTTCCAAATGAGTCTGAGCTTCACACTCCTTGATCTGAAGTGACCTTGGGGGAGAAGTCACCTCTCTGTGAGAATCTTGTAGATTTGAGGTGAAACTGGAAAAGGAAGAGGAGGCGCTTTGAGAGTTTAAGATGAATTTGAAAATTATCACAAGCATTCCACTGATGAAGGGTTAAATTTAACGCTTATCAGATTTTTTAAAATAGGGTTAGCACTTTATATTTTAACTGTGTCCTTTGATTTGTTTAAAGATAATTTTGTTCATCAAAATACAAAGAGAAGTCAAAACAAGGCATGGTTTCTGAAAAACATTTATTAGGTTGACAAAGAGAAGGGGGTGGCGAATGGAATATTTCAAAATGGTCTCACGGCCCTGGCATGAGATGAAACCACGACGACCATCACAAACAAAAATAAAACATTTGAAGAATTTATTGTCTGTGTCATGTGTGTTCTTTGGTCTTGAGAGTTCCCCTTGGCATAAAGAAGTGGTGTATGACACAAAACGAAAATACAATTTATCACATACCTATCATTATTCTACTATATACAATAAGTATCCATGGTTGATAAAACTTGATGAGCTTCCAGTGGTTTGGTGTATAGCTCGCTCATGTAATACAAAGTATAGTAAATCTAGTAAAAATGGCTACATATCGTTGGTATTTTGTTGTCTGTCATTGGTCAGGAGGAGCTTCAGGAAAGGTAGGTCAGCTTGGATATACAAAACAGTGCATACCCAGGTTTAAGCCTCAGATCAAATCCCCAAACCAAGGCTACGTAGAGAGAAGATGCAAATTAAGACTTAGTGCATCTTTGACATGGAGGTGTTGGGACAGAACATGAATATCAGACTTGACTTGATTCAATGGAAGGATGAGTGGTGAAACTCAATGACCAAAGCTTTCCTGTAGTTCACCTGTCCATTGACTGTAATGTTTTACACAAACAATGTGGGTGTTACAAAGACAACCCGTTCACCTGTAGCCCTTTCAAGAGGGTCAAAATGATCAGAAAAGAAAGTGTTTTTTTTTTTATCACCACTTGGTGGCACTCTGAGCCACACTTATGTATACTGGGTAGGACTTAGTTTAATCACCATCAAAAAAGTTGAATATGTGTGTATAAAAATGCTTAATTGAACCCGTTTAGATGGTTTATTCTATATGGGTTTTAAGGCTGATAGCTCCTTCTAAAATAAAACAAAGTGGTCACAATCATTCTTGGGATAATTTCTGCAATCATGGCCGTAATAAAAGAAAATATGTGGTCATTCTGACTTCCCATCTTTAAAAAAAAAAGAGTTGTGCCTTAGAAAAAAAAAAAAACATTGAGGGACGAGTGTTAAGTTAATCCCCTGTTCATTGGGAATAAAGATTTTACAGCCCAAATGTGGAATGGAGTCGTACATTGAAGGAATGTAACTTGATGATCTGACGATCCTCTCCAGGTTTTTCTCAGTCGGTTTATAAGCTGTTCAGCTCCTGCAGGGTCTGATCCAGGACTTGATGCATGCCCAGGTTCTCCTCTTTGGCACTTGATAATTTCTCTGTAGAAAAGAAGAGGAGAGACATAATGAAGCCCTGGTAACCAGAATATAGCACTGCACATCTGTTACAGGCTTCTCAAACAGCATCTCTTTAAAAACACCACAGAAGATTATTTTACTGGACAGATGCTTTGCATATTACTATTTTGGTTAAATTGTGCCACATGCAAAATCAAACCACACTGCAGTGCCTTTATGCATAACCCACTGACTGTTGATAAAGACTGTTAGTAGACTACAGGAGGGACTTGTTCTTTAGTTCTTCAAGGTGAGGTTCTCCGGTATGAGGTGCTTTCTCTTATAGAAAACATAGATACCACTTAGGTGACACAAAAATAAAAAAAAAACATCAGGAAAATAAAAGAGGTTTAATTAGCAACTAAAGTATTTCAGGGGGATGGCAAACTTTGTTAATTCACTCAGAAACTAGAATATATCTCACCTTGTCTCATAAACTTGCTGAGTTACACATGTATTGTGTACCTTTTCACAAAAGCAAACTGCTGATTATAAATCATGTTTCACTGCTACAGAGTTCTGCAGTAAGGAGTGAGAAAACTCTGAAGTAACAATAATTCCACAAAAATGTTTGTTCAGTTGTCCAAAGTCTGAGGGGTTGTTCAATAAGTTTGTGTCCAAATAAGGTCAGTCATGGATACAAAACTCAGAGATTTTGATTGTTTAAAATGACCCACGTGAATATTGACGATTTATCAAATCTTGCAAAAGGCAGTGGCTAACCAGTACTGGAGACTTACAAAACATCATCATGTCTGATTGTCTTTCAGAAACATTTTTAGACAATAAAGGCCACTGAAAACGAATGCATATTGGCTGCTATGTGTGTAACTTGTAATGTTAGTGTGTTCACTTTAAGTCAGGGCTCTCCACTGTGAGCATAAGTGACTCGTCTCACCTGCTGAGGATTTAGTGCAGGGGTTTTTAATTACAAAATCAATTAGCATGTTCATGTTCAAAAGCTTAACGTGCTACAAGATACTCTCTTTTGTTCTGAATTGTTGTTTTCATACAAAAATAAGATAGTCCACATGCCAGGCATTTGTTCTCCCCACAGGTGGCTCTGGTTGAGGAAATATGTCTGATTATGTCTGTGCTGTCAAAGTAAACATTAGAGCTCAGTGTGTTCATTTTAAGTCAGGGCTCTCCACTGTGAGCATGTTCATGTTCAAAAGCATTAACGTGATACATGATATTTATTGGCATGGCTAATCTCAATATCTGAGTGGATTTATTGGCAAGAAAAATAAAAATTGAGGCCTGGTCTTCAATGTGTTGAAGAACAGGAAAATATGGGACTCTTTTAAACTGGCAACAATTTGTCAAACATAACTCTGAAAAAAGTCAAAATGCATTAAAAAAAACAGCATAGCTCAATATAACTCGATATCTAATTTATCATTTGTATGTTGCACTTAAGAAAATTCAGACTGGGCCCAAATTCTGTATAGCTTGTTATTTTAAGCATTGCTGTTGGTGTTTGGATCTAAATGCAGATATATTGTGACTACAGACAGCTTTCAACACACTCTTTAAAGTAAACAACCTAAATAATTGAGTATATCCGACAATTTGAATAATTTAGGCCCCTGACAGTATGAACACGACAAATGCAGCTTTTTTAATAACCAAACTTGCAAATCCCTGAATTAGAGAATAGAAGGCTCACCTATGTTTTAAAGCAAGATACATGGCTATCATGGCCAAAATATACTGGAAGAAGTGCAATGTTTGCCTTGTTTTTGGAGGAAAACAACACAGATTAGAAAACACAACACAGTTATACTTCCTGTTTGTGCTTTTCAGAGTAAAGCCTGGTTTTGCATTGCTTTGGAGAAACCCATTTTTTTCTATACAGAATGATAGTATACTTAAATTTTAGCAGGCAAGTTAACCACTCAAATTACTGTTAGAGAATTCTATTGTGGTTCTTCCTAAACATCCCATTGCTCCATATAACGAACCACTGTATGCACTCAGTATTTTAGCCCCCTTTTCGGTGCTTTATGTTAAAAATGTAAATCTAAACAAGTAAATAGAAGGCTCACCTATGTTTTAAAAAAAGATAGCAATAGTGACACATGGCCAAAATATACTGGAAGAAGTGCAATGTTTGAGCTGTAGCTGTCATTTGGAGAAAACAACACAGATTAGAAAAACACAACACAGTTATACTCTTAGTGGTGCTGATGCTGAAGTCTGTCAGTGCCAACCTTGTTGTAGTGCCTTTGCAGCCTGAAACCGGTTACTATCTTTTCCAATTGGTATAACACCCTCAAAATCATAAAAGTGGAATTTGTTTTTTGCTCAGCAGCCTTTTATCAGTGGAGCCTGCATGATGCTAACTTCTTGGTGGACCTTCAAAAAGGAGTCATCCCTGTCCTCCTCTGATTACAACTTGGATGAAAAAAAATCAACAACAAAGGCACAAATCCTGTAAAGTAGCAGAGAAGCAGATTTTTAATGATGTCCTGCATGGTTTGATGCTTGGAAGGCACGTGTGATCCACAGAGAGATGTAGAAAAATGAGAGTCCAGAAATTAAAGTACACAGAGAGACTGAGGTGAGGAACAAAGATGGAGAAAAAGAGACATGAGAGCGTCTACAGAGATGTCATGTCATTGAGGGCATGGTCCAGCTCCTCACTAATGGCCTTGTACTTCAGCTTCTGAGCGTACAATTCATCTGGAGGTCAGAAGGCGACAGGCGGGTGAAGAGGACAGCGGCGACACAAACACACCCAAAGCAGGGAAAGAATGAGAAGGAAGTAAAGAGTAAAAGGGTGGAAGAGGAGGACAAATAAGAAAAATAGGTCAGACTTTCAAAAGTTGCAAGAATACCTGGAAAAAAGAGCAATGCATAGGTCATTTTTCTGCTGGGTGAATCTGTTCAAACTTCTTTAATAACATGACAAATTGAGCTGTAAGTGTTTCCAAAGTTGAGCTTTTCTGTCCTCTAATTGTCCTTTAGAAACAGGCAGTCACTGGCATGTCTCTTCTGTACAATTGGAAAGAAACTAACTCCCTTCCACAGAATAAATATCCTCTGTTGCTGCAATGGGACACTGTTTTTAGAGACTTGGTCAATCTCAATATATCTGTGTAACAACAGCTTACAGTTAGATGCTCAAACACAGGAAACTCCACCTTACCATCCACTTGACCATCAACAAAAGTGTTTCATCCAACTAAAGCTAAATCCACACCAGGTCCCGTATTGCAGATTGATCAAATTTGTCATAAAATTGTTGTACATTAAGGTGTGGTGATCTCATACCTTCCAGATCATCGATGGACTTTTCCAGTTTGGCCACTGACCGCTCAGCAAACTCTGCACGGGTCTCAGCCTGACAAAGACATACAACATAATCAAAGCATGATACGAGCTTGAGTTCTGAGTATCACCTTAAAGGCACAAATCTTGTAGATGTTAGGAGCATTTCCTTTTCTTTTGAGTAAGAAAAGGCATCATTTTTAGTACAGGTTTCCACAGCCTTCACATTTTGAGTGAATAATGATGTGCTAAAAACGTAAATAGGTCTCTGGCCTGAATCAAATCCCAGAAGTGCTACATCGTGCACGTCCTTGACCACAACTCTTTTCTATCTTCAAAAGAAAAACTGGTCTTGCTGATGTGTTTTATAAAAGCAGCATTTTTACAGCAGATTAAAATATTTTGATATATCATGTGATAACCTCCTAAAAGAGCAATTTTCAACTCCCCATAAGTCTGTTGTTCTCAGCACTGTGTTCAGACTACAACTAACTACAATGACTACAAACTAACCTTTTCAATCTTCTACTAGTCATCAACTATTGGGTTGATTAGTTGACTAGTTGGGTGCCTTTTTCTTTACTGCTTTACACAATTACCTATGGGTCTGACTCTTGCTTTGTGGTATCAGAATTATATTATATCAAACAATGATGCAACAAAATATGAATATTTGTTACTTTGTTATTATTTTCTTTTATCATTTGACAATGCTCTTCTCAAGTGCTAAGCATAACAATTGTTAACTAAACATGGAAGATTTTGTTTTCCATGTTTTCTACTGAATGGCTTTTAAGCTCCTTCTTCTTCAATGCTCGTGCAGTACTGACATTCTCTAGAAAACCAAAACGCTGCTATATAAATAAAAAAAAAAGCTAATTTCACACACATTTGTCTAAATGTAGCTAAGTGAGAACACAGTATTGACGAGTGGGACTGAGTTTGAGTTACGGTGTCACTTACAAGAGCCTGAATGTGATCTTTGAGAGTAATAATAAAAAGTAGGACTGGGACGATTCACTTTTCTCCCGATTCGATTTATTGCGATTTTTTAGGTGCCGATATGATTTAAATTGCGATTCTACGATATTGCAGATTTTTGCAATCTTTAGTTAGCTTTTTTAAAACTAGTGAAAAAGATGAACAATGATGATGCCTACAGACTATATCAGGAAAAATACACATCACATGTGAGTCTGTTTTTAGGATTTATTCAGCAATATATTTTAACCAGCTGCTTATGCTCCCTCTCTTCAAAAGCCTGGATTGGATATAAAAAATGGCTTATTATAATTATTATAATATCGATTTTTGAATAAAAATATTGATTTTAAAATCGGCAGACAAAAAATCGCGATACTTAGGTGTATCGATTTTTTCTCCCACTCCTAATAAGAAGTGAAAAGAACATTTAGTTGTATCTGTGAGCACCGATCTGCAAGTCTCCACAGTGTGTGAGGAGTAGCTGTAGATGGAGAACGAGTTATCTTTTAAATTAGCCACAACTTTAGCCTCATTGAGGGATCAGTATGAACATCATGAGGTACAATGACAGCCGTGACTTTTTACAATACACAATGGAAAGGATGTTTTTGGTCTAAAACACAGTTCCCAACCTTTGGTCCTGACCACTCCAGAGGCTCTGTCAGGTTTGAGGTTGTCAAAAGTGGTTTTACAAGTTTTATCTAAAACAATGATGTCATACCAAGGGGATACTTCCTTTAAAGGCTTGTTGCATAAGAATCTTTAAGTAAGCCCAGTTCACCCTGATCTTATTCAAAAGCTGGTCCTCATTTTGCACAGAAATGTACCATTTTTGTTGTAGTTCCTGGGGTTTAAGTTTTCTTAGCAACCAATGAGTGTCATATCTATGGTCCTATTTTTAGTTGTGTCTCAGCTCTTATTGTTTTTGGTACGAGGAACTTTGTTATCCATTACAGTATTACAGTTTACACTTTGATAGTGCCTCCTCAACAGTTGAGGGGTCTCTAACTTCCAACATTTTAAACAAAGGAGCAAATAGAGGTCAAAGTGCCTCTGGCTGTCTGTCACAGTAAAGAGACAAGTTTTGTCCCGAAGGTGTTTTCAAGCAGCACAGAGCTGGTAAACTCAGACGGCATTACTAAATTTCTAATGGGAGGCATTTCATTACTATGTTGAATATTCCTGTCCTGCTGATCATTAAGTGGTCAGCAGTTTCTTCAAGTCACATTTTATTCTTAGCTCAGCTCCCTATGAATCTCTCTAGATGTGGCATAGAAAAATGTACCATGTACTTGGTAAGATACCTAATGAAAAAAACAAAAATTACCAAGTGGGGTCAAGGGGAGTTGCACCCATGCTATGTACTGGAAAAGACCCGTCATGCCATACGTATGTTGCAGAGTTGAATAGGAGGGACAAAAGGATCCCCTCTCTGTGCCGGCTTTTAACAGAAGCACTACAGAGGCATGAGAACATTGGGTTAGCTGGCTGTATGTCTAAATATTCATCTGTGTTGGGCTTTGGCTGTGCGGTGTCCAGAATACTGGATCACAATGTAAACAGACAGAAAGGGAAATCAATATGACACAACTGCTGAGCCATTATACTTGAGTCAAAATAATAACAAAGCTACATTTAAGCTATAGTGGAAATGGACTGTGAATTGGACATTAAGAAAGGTTGGGAATGGAGAGGAAGTGGTGAACTGAGTGACAGTGAAGGCCAGCTTTGTTTAATTTCAAGAGGCTGATGCTTAAGTGCAAAGTTTATTTAACATCTGATCTGAAAGCTGAATATTATATTAATTCAGGACATTCAGAGGCTTTACATTAAAACTCATGTAAGGTGGTCTCCTGTGGACAAATCTCTGACTCTTGATGCTTTGCTGGTCTTCTGCATGCACATCTAGTTTTCAGATAAAATCTATTCTGCCTCCTTACATGATCTTATTTCATCTAATTGTGACATTAACACAACCTTAATAAGATGAGCTCCATATTTAGCCTGCTTTTGATCTATTTTCTAGTTCCTGCAGAAGCATCAAAATTTAGAAAAATAGAATTAATAAAGAATAACTGTTGTTGTTTCAGTTCTTCTTCGCTCCAGTGGGTCGTATAAAAGTGTCAGTATTAAGGTCAATCTATTTCATAACTGGGTAAAATCCTCACAGGAGTTTTAAGTTCTTCATCATCATCATCATAATCAAATGAGTCCTGAACTCACCTCCTTTAGTTTGTCCTGCAGGACTTTAATCTCCGACTCGTACTTGTCTTCTTTTTCTGAGTACTGTTGGCAGAGAAATAACATTACCTAATCAGTGGCAGAGAAACGAACAAATGCTCACACATGCTTTCACCGACAAACACACATTGTAAGAACACACTCGCTTGTGTGCTTATCCAGGCATCATTGTTGCTGTAGCAGGTACCACTCCCTCTCTGAAGAGTAATAAGTAAGTATTGACACAAAGGAGCTGAGGTGTTGGCCCAGCCTGGGAACACACTGTAAAACCCAGCATGGTAGGCCTGACTGAACAAAGCGTAGTGATGTGTTGTTAAAGCATGGTCATGTGGAGAGGCTGGCATGCTGTCACACTGCCTGTCTGCCCAAGGAGAGGAATTTAGTGTAGCAAACAGGAAGAATGTGCTGCAGAGGCAGGTGAATGTTAGTGAGACGCCTACTGTTGAGGCTGGGCAGCGTTAGGGATGGGAAGGAATGCATCTGAATCTATGTATCTGCAGAAGAGATGTATCAACATCTGTCTTTGGCACTGAGATGGTGAGTACTTTATTTTTATCAAAGAAACCAGCTAGCAAATATCCTCAATACTGGTTGAAAAGCACTCAATATTCCAGAAAGGTGTCCCTTTATTAAAATTTGTATCCATAATAAAAATTCTACTTGGATGGAATGAAATAAATACATTATTGACTCATAGAATATTTCAAGTAGAATATCTAATGAATTATAGGCATATTACAGTGTGTGGTTCCAACTGTAAATCATACTTTATCGAGCATTAGGCCTTGCATATGTTATACTTAACTAGACAGTGCCCCAACCAATGGCCATAGGAAATCAGAAGTAAACGATGAGGTTATTTAAACATATAAAAATAAATCTTGCATAAACAATACTACCATGCTGTACATCTACACAAAGCTAAAGATACCATTATGAAAATATGTATCTTGAAAACCTGATACACTGCTGAGCCCTGTCGTCTGTGGACATACAACCCTACACAACACAACAATAATTTCTCTGCTGATGATTTTCCAAACATTTATTCAAATCTATACATCTTTCATTCTTGAAATGTTCATGTTTTTATCTAAATAACCAGAGGTGAAAATAAGCAGTTTTGTAGTAAATAGGGCCTGATGATGCACAATTACAGTGGAGGTAGTTAAAAACAACACCTTGGTGATGTGGTGTCCCTCCATGTGGACGGTAAACTCAAATTACTGTCCTGTGATCCAGCCCAAATGATAGGATACAGAGGAGTGGAGATGAGTATGTGCAGAGAGACAGAATTGCTGTCCATTTTGCCAGTGTACATATTTAGGCTGAGTATTTGTGAGGAAAGAAGGAACATCTGTATTATCCAACAGTCTTTTTTCATAGTATCATCAAAGAAGTGAAGAAAAGCAGAAACGTTTTTGACAGGGTGGATATTGTCAGAGCTGGTGACTGCATACATACTTTGCAGACAAGTGGTTTTTACACACAGTTTGCGGCCAGCCTTACACAGAGAAAGCTCATTTTGAACTGGGCAAAAACAGAAAGTTGTTTTATTCATGCAGAGAAAACATGCACACACTGTGTAACACAAAAGACCTAAATGTTAAAAAAAAGAATTATTCTATTTGTGTTACATCTATCTATTTAGATTATAGAAATGATGATAAACTAAGGTAAAGACAAATGATAGTTTAGGAAGTTTACTATCAGTACTGATAAATATACAAATATAAGGTAATATCTACTGCTGGTACTGTATATTGGCTGTCATTATTAGCAGAATGTATGCATGCACCAAAATAACCTCACATCACAAGGGTTGTATATTTTTAACCTGAACCAATTAAGTTTGAGGGTACATACATGTTCAAAAACAACAACAACAAGCCTGAACATACAGGCCCTGGTATGAGCTAAAATTAGTTTAGGAACAACATCTAATTGGGGGATTGGCAAATATCTGCCTGTTCCCATCATTTCTTGCACATACACTTCTTTCCAGTGTCTGCGCAACAGGACAAATGAACAAACACAGTAACATGTTTTTGTGCAGCAAGATGCAGCTTTCGTAAAGGATGAAACCAGACAACACACTCACCTTCTCAGCCTGGGCTTCTAGGGACTTCAGATTGTTGGTCACATTTTTCAGCTCCTCCTCCAGATCAGTGGCTTTACTGAGGACAGAAAAGTTTGGTTTTACTGAACAATACAAACAGGTTAAGACTGTCACACTTTGGGCAGAAAGAAGTTCACAGCCACAGGAAAAAAAAACGAGATGCATGCTTTCTTACTAACTTAATGTCCTTAAGCAAAAATACAAGCACACTATCATTTCAGCATCCTACAGCCATGCACTAATCATCCATTATGTACACAAACATTAACAATACCATACATCATGTGACCTTGCATCTTTATAAGTCAAAACTGTTTCTCCTTTAATTCAAAATGATAAGTGACACAGAGGCACAGCGGAAAATTACTTCTGATAGATGTCTGGATGGATAAATAAAAAATATTAAAATCAAAGTTTGGGCCACTTGAACGTTCCCCTCAAGAAGACCCCCTGGATTATCACAAAACCAGAATGTTCTACTTCATTATATTACCAGTCCAAATTTTAATAACGCTATAAGCCAACCTAAATATCCGATGTTTAAATCAGTTTTATTAGTAAATAAAAAAAACCAAACAAACAAAAACAGTAAAGAGTCTTCTTTAATTAAGCAGTCAGGTTTGCCACATGTCAACATTAAATCGATAAGACACAAAAACTGATATCTGCTCACCTCACATTAATTTGGCAGATTTTCTCAGACTAAGAGAAGATGAGTACATGACAAGATGGAGGTAATAGAGATCATATAAATGTCAGAACATAAAAAGGTCCTCGCGATGTTCTGTAAATATTCTCAGACCCTTGAAAAGTTGTTCATCTCCACCTGACTCTGCTCTGATAACTGTGCAAATTGTTAATGATCGACTTAAAATCTTTAATTGAGGTTGAACATGCCTAATTGGCTAGCAAAGATGAAGTGTTCTGTACTTTTATGTGTTTTATTATATAAAATACCATTACAAAATTAAGCATAAAAAGAAAACAGAGCAGGTATCAGCTGATAGCATACAGGGATACGTGATATTTATTTTTTTGCAATATCTGATATGCTGATATTTTAAGACTTTTAAGACCAGAATTTTTGGCCAAGACTAATATATAGAAATGTCTAAGAGTAGTTCTTTTAGATTACAACTATGTCAAATGTAAAATGTATTTTTGACAGTTATAGTAAAATAAATATTCATCTAACCTTTAAAAAGCTGAAACACTGATTTACCTACCTGCTGACACACCAGCCCTATTTTGGAAGCTTATGCTTTCAATATAAGATCAATATGGAAAATATTAGCAGAAATTCTCATATCTGCCAACGCCAATATTTAACTTTCGAAGCAATTATTTGCTGACAAATCATACCAATAATATCCTGCACACCTAGGTACCAATGCTGAGCCAGTGCCAATGTGCATACCTCATGATAATGTGACTGTGGATCAATCTTAAACCCTGCAACATTTCTTTATGAATGATGATTTAAGCATTTGAGAACGCATCATTTTTAAACAGATGGCAGTCAAATCTTAATAGTCCCACAACTGAATGTGTTCCTGTAGGTAATGTTAAAAAGGAGATCACACCCAAGAACAGCAACATTTCGTTGAATTTTGGCTGATCTTTACATGACAACAACATTTTGAGTTCCTAAAAATGGTCAAATCTTGACTCCAAGGTCTCAGTCATTTCACGTAGTGCTACCAGATCAGTATGATTTAGCATTCAGTTTTTGACGACAATCAGGAGGTCAACTTGCAAATCTTCAACATGGACAATCATGAAAATTTGGCTTTAGAACCAAGAACATTTACAAAAAGAAACAAAACAAACCTTCTGTCTTCAGTAGATTGTTACGTAATAAAAACGATCTTATTCTCATGTTAAATATTCACTGGGATTACCATTCTGCGAGCTCGGCCCTCTCCTCCGCTCTCTCGAGATCTCCCTCCAGGATCACCAGCTTACGGGCCACCTGGGAAGAGGAAATATTTAGGTTTAAGACCCAAGGATCACTATTATTGGAGAATCAAAATTGAACACATCTGAGTTTTACCTCCTCGAATTTACGGTCTGCCTCTTCAGCGATGTGTTTGGCCTCTTTAAGCTGCATCTCCTGGCACTCCATCTTCTCCTCGTCCTTCATTGCTCGGTTCTCAATCACCTTCATCCCTCTGGCAGCAGGAGGAAAACAAAATCCAATAAACACCACACAGAAAGAGCGCTTCACAGTAATCAGTGTTAAACTGTCTTTAATTTGACTCAAACTGACCTCTCGCTTTCGTCTGCAGCCTTCTCCGCCTCCTCCAGTTTCTGCAGTGCTGTGGCCAGCCTCTCCTGGGCACGGTCCAGCTCCTCCTCAACCAGCTGGATCCTACGGTTCAGAGCTGCTACATCCCCCTCCGCCTGAGAGAGAAGAGGAAGGGAAAAAGGAAGGAAGAGAGAAATTTAGTCTTTCATTTATTTATTCAACTTTAAATCATCCAAGCTGGTCGACTCTTTTCCCACGTAACTGCAATAAAACAAGAGCAAAAGAAAAGGCACAAAGAGGCAGAGAGGGGAACTTAAGGCAACATATAAGCAAAATCCAGGAACTGTTATCCGCTTTAGTTTACTTGATGCTGCACGTCCAAGACAACAGTTTGAAAATCTACTAAAGCAATAAATCCACTCTGTAAAGTTCTATAATACTACTAATTGTTATACTACTGCATGAATAAAGTTGGATCAAGCTCACTCTATTCTAGCTGGCTTTTTCTTCTTGTTTTAAGTTTCCTTCACCTTACACCATGTACAGAAATATAATCAGGTCTTAATGTTCTTAAAGCTGGAGAAGAGTATTATGGTGACCAGCCATGGTCCCTGTCTCTCTGAACATTTTCAACAGAAAGCCTCTGCATTATATTTTCTAAATTTTCCTGAGGTTTTGTCCCCTTTTTAAACCTCATAAGTTCTGTTTCACAAATACATACAGTGTGTTTTTTCAAACACTGGAAGTGTGACTTTGGCCAACCTGAACTCTGGGTTGCATAACTTTTTGTAAGCATTTTTTTAAACTCACTTCCTTGTACAATAAAAATAGAAAACACTGAAAACACTGAACTGAAAATGCATTTATCAAAAACAAGTCCTGACTGTTAATATGTGTGTTTCACACTAATTCACGGTCACTGTGTTGACACGTGGCTGTAATTATACCGCAACCTTAAACTTAAAATAATATTTAAAGAAATCAGTCTATCTGTGCCTGTTTGACACATCAGCAAAAAACGAAGTCTTGATACCAAGATTTGGGTAATTTTGGGTAAGTTGGTTGGATGTTTCATGTAATTCTTTCTAGATTGACTCTGGAGCTGTGCCAGACATCCCTAAGTTTTTGTCACACATCATGAGGTTCTGCAATAAACACGTCACCAAGGTATAAATGTATCACCATAAATTACTTCAATCATCTCATAAAATCAAGCAGTACATTCTTTTATAGCACGTGTCCACTCACATATGGAGGTGAAACTTTATTTCAAACACAGTTGAAAACCTGATGGGACTTTTGGAACAACATGATCTAGAGCAGCACATTCTTATTTGCTTGCAGAGTCTGATGATTATTGACATTATAACATATTAAGGAGACCAGCACTGGATGTAGATGTGTTTGGGTAACAAATGGTGATCTTTTGTGTTCATGCTCACAAAATACCACTGCATAATTAAGGGGACCCTACTTAGAAATTTGGAGTGAATAAGCTTTATTTCTTGTATTTGCTTTATTTTATGCTTTAGTTTTTAAGGGAAAAGACAAAACAGATTGCTTTTATACATGCAATCTATGACATATAAAGGGGCATGGGTCCACCTATGCAGAAGGCCCGTCTTAACTGACGCTGAGATCACAGCCATTTTTATTTTTACTTTCATTCATGCATAAGTCGGTGTCTGACTAATGACTGACAACTCAAATAGAGATTTACCAATTTAAATGTAAGGAGATTATAATAATGCTGCTGTCATGTGCAGCCATGATGAATCAAATCAGCCAATTTTATATATCAATCTGCTAAAATATCTATAAATCCCTGAGTGATGTGAAGAACCAAGACTCAGCTTTCATCCAGGAAAAAGTGAAGATATTATTTAAAGTTTTATGAAAAAAATCCCTTCCTCCTGGTGAGGGTGCTTCTGCTGAGAGGATAAAAATTTGGTTTGATATCTGAATAACGTCTCTTACTGACATCACAAATATGGACACAACAGAGGAAACAGCAGACTCTGATGATCGCTCCAGTCAGATGACGATATGAGAATGCCTTTAAAATGTCCTCAGAGCCAAAAATGCTGTTTGTTTTGACTAAATGTAACAAGGAAACAGAGTCATTCATTCTCCTTTTCTGCTATCAAAACAATGGTACACAACTAAAAGGCAGATTGTTTTGCATAGTTAAGTATTTAAAACAGGTTATTTGATAAAGGTATCTAATCAGGCATGCCGTGGTGGCCTATGTGAGAGGAGGAAACAGATTATGGACAGGCCAATCATTTCTGAAATCAGCTCCCCTCCTTACTATGCAATAATTTGACATTTAAACACGAAGAGGCTTAAGAACACAAACCTCTGTCATAGCATTTCCAACATTTTTGACAAAAATATGGAGAACTGCTCCATCTCACACCATTAAAAGATCCCTAAAAACATTCCTGGATTCAGATCACCACTAAAATCGAATCACTTCTGTCTTGTGCTGTAACCAATACTCGCGTCATCCAAATCTGTTCCTTAGTTTTTGAGTTACCCTGTTCACAAACTAACACAAGCACCATTTTCAAATGACAGTCTACTGAAACATTTTCAGCCTGAATACATTTGCAGAGCAGAGCAGGCCTTTTCCTTTGCCTACCATGCATTACCGAGAAAAAAGTGAAATGACTGAGTAGGTCAATACAACACAGTGCTTGACACTGCAATGCAATAACTGTGGACAAATATCCTACTTCATCATTATTAATACGTCTGTGTTCTGTACATATAATATAAACTACACTAAGATCCATAAAAATGGATAACAAAGGGTGAATGTAATAAGAATACAGTTGTGTTAAACAGTTCAGTTATATCTGTACTGTGAAATGGAGACATCAGGAGGTCACTGGAGAGAGGCCTGCCGGTGACAAACACAACCTCGACCTGCTGAAAGCCCTTTCAATACCTAAAGATCACCTGGTTGGAGATTTGAGCGAAACTGAAAAGTTGATTTCAGAGGAAGGCCAAGTGGGCAAACAAATAGCTTCTTCTCATCTGGTCTTAGTAAACAAAAGCAGAGAGAGGAAGAAGAGGGCAAACAGACAACTTTAAAGGCATTTCCTCTTTGTTGGCTGGAGAGCTTATCCAAGCACCACCTCCCGGGAAGCGGCTTTCAGACTGAAAAGAAGCCAAACTCTTGTGTTTTCAACTTGCAAATGCTACAACAAAGAGTGAACTGTGAAATGCTGCTTTATGACCACGCAGCTAAAACAGGGATACATAAACGCTGAACTGAAGTATTACAGCCCAGCCCAGAGCACTCACAGGTTAACTTTCTGTTCCTGAAAAACGGAGCAGCTGCGGATTTCTTCGACAAACACACATTATTCTGAGCTGGTTGGAGGGCAGCAGTTTGTAGGTCAGTGACTCATTAGCTTGCTGTTCAGTCCAGAAGTCAAAGCGACAGTCACAAACTGTCTGCAATACAGAATGTATGTCAGTAAGCAAACCTGGGACAAATTTAAAACTAGTTACTAAGAGAGACAAAGGTAAGTCGAGGAAGCTAACGACAAGATGACAGCTGATTGTAAAAATATGTGACCTTTGAGCTGCTTAAGAGTTCAAAGTGGCCCACACCATTCATAAAGTGATGTATTACTTAGTTTCACCTTTTATTTGTATTTGTCCTGTAGGAGAAAAATTGGAAGAAGGTAATGTTGCTTACTGCAGAGTAAATATGGATACAAAATATTAGATATTTCCTCCAAAAAGCTCAACTGGTCTATTCTAGTACTCTTGCAAACACATTAGACGACAACAACTTAAAGATGGTGATGAAATGAAATCGAAACCCTTATTTAGAAAAGCAAAAAGTGGCAGTGTGATGTTACCAAAAACAAGTGGAGTCCAATAATTAAACACAGTATTCCTTCATGGAAACAAGATAAAGCACTGTTCTTAACTATCTTTGTGATGTACAACAAGGTATATTTTAAAATAACAAATGCATTTGACTTTAACTAAATCAGAATTTTTTTATTCAGGAGCTAAGTGAAGGTGGATTAAATGCTTTTTTGGGAAAGGCGGATACAATCAACTGCGTTTTCCACAAAATCCGACCTGTTTGGTGCCCTTCACAAGACAGTATCCGGTGCCCCTTTAACCAATTCCACTAGTGATCAGAATATTCATACACTTAAAGAAAAACAGCATTAATAATATATATAATATGTTTTTTTTTTAGTTTTGAGATGCATCCCTTCTGACAAACTCTGCTTTTATAGATTCACTAGAATCAGGGGGACTATTTAAAAAGTACATCTATGGAGAGAGTGACCATTGTTAAAACATTTTAAACATTTAAAACAAAAACCTGTTGCTTAGACACTTCTGAAACTACTTCCAAACGACTTCAATATTTTTCAAATGTCTAGAATAACTACAAAAACTTGCTCAAAATAATATTGCAGAACAGTTGCAAACAGTTGTCATGATTATTATTAACATATGTGTAAAAAGAAAAGAAACTCTCTAATCTCAGTGACCTTAGAAATCCAAATCCTTTAGAAAACGCAGAATTCATGCTATGTTCTTTCAAGTTGACATTTCATACTATCACCTTGCTATATCACAGAGTTTATAAAGTACTGATGCTTAACACGTTTTAATGATCTGCTCTATGTTACTTTTTTCTACTTTATACATAAATATCTACCAAGAGAGCGACAAGTGCTTTTAGAGAAGAACACTTGAAATGCAACTGCTTAAACCAGATTGTAAGAGTCTTACATTTTGATCTGACAAGGATGTAAACCCACTAAAGATACTATTAAATGTAAGTAAATCTTATGTCCAAACAACACAATTTCACTATAACTTTTTGGGGTCATGATGGGAACAAGAAACTTGGGTGTTTCTGAATTAGATGCTAGGGTTGGCATGTTGGGCTCTTCGGTAAAATGACCAAATAATGTTGGAAATGTGGTCAAATGAAATGACAACAAGCAGTTAAAATGCTCAATATATTTCCCTCCTTCCTTATTACTATTATCTTCACCTTTTTATATCTCCATTTGAGCTGCTGACTGGTGCCCCAAGCATTTGCCTATTCAGCCTACGCTTAATGACAGCCCTGCACACAGTGATACTGTAACACAAGATGTAGAGGTGCCAGGTAGGAATTGGAATTTGTATGACCTTATTTATACTAATGTTGTATGCTATTCTTTTTAATTCTTTTTTGATTTTCTTGATTCCTTCAAATTTTCTGATTAATAATGTTGGTCAGAACAGATTTTCAGTGTCTATTGAGCTCTGGGGCAAATTAAGCAGTGGATATCAAAGGTGCTGTGAGGAGAATCTATTACTGGCAACGTAAAGACTCTGCTACCCATGAGCACGTGCGGCGACTGTAGTAAGGCTGCATTCCAGTAACCTCTGAACTGGGAGTGACATCGTCTCCGAGTTATTGGCGTTCCAGCTGAAGTCGGAAAAAAACATGCCGATCTACCAGGCTATTGTTAGCTGTTGTTAGCACGCCCTGCGTTGTTGTTCACAAATATCACATGAAGAATGTGATTATTACTATGGTAGCATTTTTGTAAATATAAGTCTAAAAATACTTTGAATACAGCTGATCTAGAGCGACACACCCCAGTCAGAAGTGCAAATAAATTGATTATTACAGGAGCTAAATAACTGTTCACACTGGGGGCATCCATCTTCGATTGTCAACTCGGGGGTGGCGAGGTTTCATCGAGTTCCCAGTAGGAAATTCAGACTTCGGGGGATGTTCCAGCTGCAGTTTCCTACTCGGAACTCGGAAATTCCTACTTCTGACTACAACTGGAAAGCACCAAAAGACGTGACCCAAGCCAAAGCATGTGTTTGTTGTGATGCAGCTCGGACCTTCCTCAGAACTCTGCATTGCTTTACAACTTCTTTTTCAGCAACTTACAGGATGCAAAGCGAAAGTTGAGTATCCAGGCCAGTCCAGCCCTGTCCGACCCGACCGCGAAGCTAAGGAATAGGAACAACAGCTCTCAGTTGACTAATCAGGCTTTCTAACAAATACAGGACCAATTTGTATTATTATGAGGGAGAAAAATCGACAATTCTGAACTCTCTTGAATGTCTAATATGGTAGTTATAGATGTACCTATTCTTTTCCATCCAATGTGTGGAGAACATCAAGGCTCAAAAAGGGTTAATATGCTAGAGCTGGGAATAAATAGACCACTATGCAGAATATCCTTCCATTTTGTCAAAGCTTCAATATTCAGGAAATGAAAGCATGGTTTCCTGTGTGCTGGCAGCTGACACAGTCCTGCTATTTTATTTTTTTCAGATTTTCTCCCTCTCCACATCATGTCATCAGACGTCAATGCGGCTACTCAATCTTTCCACCTCTCTTTTAAATAAATATATGTGTTTTTTGTTCTCCCTTACGTTGAACTGAAAGCTGCAAGGGGAAGCTGATGATATTAGACAGGAAATGTCTGCCAAACTAATAGTGACACGTCTTAAAACAACCTGCACAAGATAGGGGAAAACCTGACAAGGAAAGAATAAATTACAAGTTATTAATCTGCCAAACATAAAACTTCATCGAGACGGTTTGGTGCACATCTCGGCATCTGTCCTTTCCACATCTGGCAGGTGATAAACACTGAGAGGAATTAACTGGACCCTGAAATAACAGATATTGTTGTTTCTTTTTTTAGTCCTGGGTGAAGCAATGTACTGTGAAGAATACTGTCTACACCCAAACAAACAAGCTATTCATGAGCTGCAGGTCATCAACAGTGGCACATCAGATGCTGTAATGTACCTACAGACACACACACAAACAAACAGTCTCTATTTCTGTCAATCTCTCCCTCATTCACACATATAAGTACCAGTTAGCAACCAGCTAACTTCCTCTGGGGCAAGACTGTTGTTGTCCGGGTAACACACAAACACAAAAAACCACAAAGTTAACCAACACAAGTACGGTTGTAGTATATCTACCCTCACATTTGTGTGCAACCTGATTTCTTATCTGTCATCAGATTTTCACAATTGCACCGTGGCGGAGATCCCCTTTTGCACAGAGACTGCCTTGTGAACATGCAGCACATTCTCTCATGCCTCTAATTCACTCGACCATGACGACACAAGAGAAGAATTTTTCCTGTAAATCCTGAAGGTGCTGTTGGAAATACCTCTGCAGCTCAAGAAAATTATTGAAACAGTGCTTGAAGAGAAACATATGCTCTTTAAAACTATTAAGAGAGCTAAGAATACAGAAAAGGGATGTTCAACAAGAAGGTACAAGAGTGAGAACAGCAAAACAGAGCAGCAACCTTTATCAACATAAGTACACACTCATTACTTAACAAGTGAGGATCAGTAACAGGATGTCAGCTGCCCCAACTTTCTTTCAAGTCTTCCCCTCTGATTGTTATTTCTCTCACAGTGGAGATTCTCTTACAGGCCGTGCCCCTTCCTTTGGCACCCACTTTGAATTCTTTAGCTGCCAGGGACGCACACCACCTTAAATGGTAAAACAAACGACAAATGTTTGTGGTCAACTATCAGTAGGATTTTGACACACACACGCACACCAACACCTACACACACACACAAATAATTACTGGTCAAAGTGGTGACTCATTTATCTAGCTGGCCTAAAATTTGAAATCTCCTTTTTTGAAGGGTTACGTTGTCCTGCTAACTTCCTAACAGCTGGGCTTTTATATGCTGCGAAACTTTCCACTACTTTTGGGTTGGAAAAAAAAGATCAATAATATCCTGACCGTGACAAGGGAAGCAACAGCCAGCTAGCTTTGCTCTGCCTTAAAGTGGAAATAGTGTAGATTAGTGTTAGCAAGTGGTTAGCTTTAGTTAGCTTCAAAAATAAATAGTATAAGTCAGACTAAAAAGCCTTTTCACTGGTGTAATTCAGATACTTTCTGGGTGACTTCTCGGTAAACAACCCTGATATAATTTCTAAGAGGATAGTTTACACTTACACTTACTTAGAAAATACTCGAGGGCAGTGTGGACATTTTGTAGAAAACGCTTGGTAACATTTGAACCCTGCACAGCTCACCCTTGTATTTTCCGTAAAGTTCCAGGGTTGTTGTGCATGTGCAAAAGTGGTTAGACTCAAGATTTTTTATTTCATCACAACCATACTTTACCGGCTTGATTCGATCAGTCTGCGGGTGCTATTCCATTTGTAGCATCTACTCAAGTCAGCTCAGCTCTACACAGTTTGAATACCACCTGCTCCATTTCCATTACAGTAAGACTGGATCAATACCTCTTTACAGGCCGTTGTAGTGTGTTGGCACAAAACCACAATAGGATCCTGACAACATCAGCAAAGAAAGAACCTAAGGTGATAGAGCTGCCAGCCCCTTTGAGGATTTTTGTCACAGTTATGAGATAAATTTAGTCTCAAACATGTTTGCAAGAAGCAAAACATACTATTAAAGCACAGGGGAGTTTGGGAAGTCATACAGCATCCTAGAGCCAACAACAAAGTTATTTCATTTCCACATCAAAACCCCCAACTTATAGTAATGCTCTGACCAGAAAGTGGTCTTCAGTGTTTGGAAAACTGTGCCATGTAAAAGGTACAATCCCTAATGATAAAACTTAACCACCAAGTAAAGCCGAGCCAAGTCAAACGGATAACGCATACAATCACCACCTCCAATCACTTAAACTACTTACCAATCTATTTAATAACAACAGATCTCCATCTGTTTTATTCAAGAAACAACACAAGTTTTATTGCAAACCATTCTGGGAATGCTCTAAGAACAAACCAGGAGGTCCCTTTTTGAGAACTTCTCTTCTTCATTGTGTTTAATTTATCCATAACACGGTTGGTTTGCAGTTAATTAAATAGACCATGTGAAGTGGTGATAAAGGCAATCACAAAAAGTAAACAGGCGGTCCATGGTGACAACAGGTCGCTACTCGACTTGTAAAGGCCTGGATTGGCCACTCAGTTTGAGATGGAGTTACGGGTTACAAGAGCAATCGAAGCAACGGAACTGGCAGCTGCAAGGACATCATCATCTTATCATTACAGGTAAGCAGCTTAAAACCTACATATGAGACAGTATCAGAGCTGTAAAACTGAGTGGCTTTGCCTTCTTCAGCAGCACTTGTAAAATATTGTGTTTTCACAACAAAAACAACAAACATGCAGCATCTGTCATGGCAGCTTAGTCAATGCATCTGCTATGATAAGGATTCCTCTGTCTTTAAAAACTCAAAGACATATTCAAGGTTATGTAATAACTGCTAAAAATATGTATATAAAGAAAATAAAATAAGTCATTTCGGTAAGTCAGTGTGTGGAAGTATTGAAAGCAGGAGCCAACAGCTGGTTAGCATAGCTTAGCCTCAGACAATGAGCTTCTGATTGAAAGTTGGAAAATCCCCCCAACATTGCTTCGTAAACACACAGTATGTACAATTAGACATATATTTTGTTCTATCTCAACTGATTCTGTGTTATATTTTTTATGTAGAAAGCTGACCTTAAGTTTTTAAAGACAGATATTATTAAATAAACAGATAAAACTGGCTTGATAATAGTGACCGTTTGATTATGGTTGTTAGGAGAACGGTGGCAGGGAAGTAAGCAGAACCAGCTTCTGCTGAGTTCTGTTTCAGTACCTTATTTATATTCAGTGTTGCTTACATGCGATGGACCACATTTAATCTGTCCATTCTGAAACTCAAACTTCTTCTTGTAACTCCAAACCCCAAACCCACTAAATACACATCCTCAAGTTGTATGGAGATCCTGTCTCGCTTGTGGACTTCAAAAGGACACTGAACATGGATGCAATAGCCTAAACCAGAACTCAGACAAGCTTCCTGTCTGTCACTGGTTTTCTGATTATATTACTTGGCCTTTATTTAGTCAACAGTTTGCAGCTTGACTTAAAGATAAAGCTCAGTCCTGCTGTGGGTGACTTCAATACCTGAGAGTATAATAATGTCTTAAAATGTCTTCGAGACAGGATCAAGGACGAGTAAAGGAGGAATCTTATAATTGGCTGATTCCAGGGCAGTGGGCTAATGAGCAGCACAATGCTGCTGGGGTTCAGGGGAAGTTATTCCTGACACTGCTGCACCATATATTCAATGTTAGCGTGTGTCTGTGTTATGTTTTTTCGTAAAGATCTGGGATGCAAAGACATCTGCAGACAGCTCAAGCTGGCTTGTCATGAGATACTGTATGATATGTAAAAATGTCATTAAGCTACTAAAGAGGCATCACAATCAGCACCCTCTATGCTTGATGTGATGTGTTAAACTGTGCACACTTAATATCTACTTGGACTTTCACACTTCTCTCTTTTCTATGTGGCGTGAAAGGTTAAAGATACATACACAACAGTTAAAGCTCAGTTTAAGGGATTTTCACTGGTTATAAACAGACAACTTTCTCAATATTACTGTTATGGAATAGCTATACAGTGCTTTAACCCTAACATTTCAAACAGTGCAAATACATTTTTCTTTGCTTCGAATAGAACCTACAACCTTGACCTACATAATCAGCTTAGCCACAAGCCACTAACATGGGAGTTTTCCCCCAGGATGTATCAACATGTGGCAGTTATATTTGGAAAGTTCAGCTATTCCCAGGGACAAGGTCCAGAGAAAACACTGAAGCCAGGAAGCTCTTTCCAAAGGCTCACAAAAGAAAAAAAATCCTACACACCCACTGACCACACCAGGCAGAAAACAGATGATACCGCAGCTTTAATTTGACAGAATGATGAGCAGAGGGAAGTTGAGCTTAATAGTTTCCTATGGTCAACTTGTATATGAGATGTGTGTAGTATAAAACAAGAACTGCTTTCATATGTCCTGAACTTGGAAAAACTACCAATATTACAGCCTGACTACCAAATCCACTAGTTGTGCTATTTTAGTATCTATTTTTCAGATGTTTATAATTGAAACTCATAGCAAATCTCTATCACCACAAAAAGTAAAACTTTTGACCATAGCAAACATGTAATATAGACATGGTCTAAGTGATGTCAGCAATTAGTTTGCAAAGCGGAAAGCAAAGATTGGAGAGTTAAACCCAACAACTGTGGTCCTTACATTGAAAATGAAATTGCTGACTGCAATAATCCCCTCAAAAAATCTTTAAGCAAGCAAAGAGGGTAAACTGAGCAGAAGACTATCTTAGTTTCAGCAACAAACCTATTTAGCTTTTTAGGTCCACAGATGGATAGTAAATGATTTATGGATGGAAAGATGTAAAAATGTGTCTTGTATACACAAAACTGAATTGTTCCAGATATATCTGTGGTTTGTTTTGATATTATTCACTAAATGTCAGAGCCAAAGATGATGACCTGTTGTCAGCCACTTATGTAGGGCAACAACAGATATCTGGCATTATTAAATCCTGAGACATTCATATTAGTCAGGCTTAGATGTGTTTACTTTGGATGCATGATGTTGAATAATACTGATAATCGCTTTTAAGAAATTATCAGCCAATGCTGATAAAGTCTGGATGATACTTCAATGGTTATATATGATAATATTTAAGTCAATTCACTGTGGGATACAGCTTTGGAAGAGTGTGAGAGCAGGACATGGACTTGTGTTTCATACACTCACAAAGGCAGACACACAGAGTAGAGTACTACTCTAACGCTACCAATGAATGAAGCAAATGGGGAGTTAAGTTGGATAAATAATGCCTAATCCTGGCTAGCATATTCTAATCCAGCGGTGGCCAACATGGTGCCCGTGAGCACCTGGTAGCCCTCAGGGAGCCTCTGAGGTGCTTTTTATTTCAATATTTCTTTTATTTAAATGGCCTAAACTTAAATTGTCACACCTGTGTCAACACTGGGGCTAGCTCGAGCCCTTACAAGGTCACCTGGAAAATAATTATCACAAAAGCGTGACTGTTGCACATCAGTCAAGTTTAACTGAATTATTACAGATGCTTGCAAGTATGTAGCTCTCATATTATTTATCAATCATGAGTTATAGTCACTATGAAGAATGATGAAAAGCAAAAAGTTAACACAGGGCCAAATGTGGTTTATTAAGTGCATAATATTCATTTTTTTAAGGTACAAATTTATATTGCTCAGAAACATTCGATCAAACAATACTCCTCATGTTGGGTGGCTCTCAGGCTCATAAGGGTTGGTTATCCCTGTTTTAAACAAAAGAAGCAACAGCTGTAAGTTTTAGGATCATAATAAAAGAGTACTCAAGTTTCCTGACAAACAGCTTAAATGTATTAAACTGTTGGTCATTCAGCCCAGCCCTATTTTGCCACACATTTTGGCCAAATAAATCACCTTCACAAAAATAATATTTTTCTTACAAATCAGAAGTAAAGCATTTAGATAAAAAAGTTTGGTACGAAACCATTAGCATCTCAAATTCTGCTGTCAAAATGGACTTTGGATAAAGAATCAAATGATGATTTAATTACTTAGAAGTAAGCTAAGTGGACGCAAGAGGTACTGCAGGTCTTTGCTCGGCTGAAACGTCATCCATTTGATACACTTGGATTCAACCTACCTCGTGTGTACTTTAGACATGAATTCTGCAATCAGCCATACAGATTACAACGGGCGGTTCACTGGATCTGCTTCTGGTCAGGACGAGAGCATCGCTTCACCCAGTATGAGGATTCGTGCTAACGACTCATCTCCCCATTTAAACACACTAAAAGAGCTAACTGCACAATTCTGTAGCGGGATCAAAGCTTGAAGATGACTGAATATGTGTTGTAAACACATCTTCTTGCACAGCAGATAGATACCACAGAAAAACAAGCATGATTTGTTCGATTTGATGCTCGTCAAATGTCCTCATCAGTGGAGCACACAGTGCACGTTCTCATGTGGACAATAGTTTATGAAATCTTTTGGAATTTTCTGTGTGAAACATATGATGGAAAAGGAGCCACAGCGGGCCTTGGGCTTGTCTGAAACCCCTGGATTGACTTCATTTTTTAGCAACTTGTTTTATCTTCAGCTGTTGGGTTTTCTTCAAAGTTTGATAATACATTTTCATTTTACACTGCTGACTTGATATGGGCCTCGAGCTGAACTGCTGTGGTCACGATAAATCCACTGAACTCTCTTATCTCTGTTTATCTGGGCTGGGGCTCTGGGGCAGGAAGTTTTGGGAGTAGAAGCACAGGAAGTTCTAGACCCAAGTCATCAGACGACTTCCTGGGAGGGGCAGCTGGGAGGTTCTGCCTGCAGACACTGAAACTGAACGGGGGCAGCCCACTTCCCTTTTTTGTCTAGTTTTTTACATGGTGAGGTATGCCACACTGTATTTCTTCATGCTCCGTGGTAGAGGAAAACAGTCCCCATAGTTACTGTCTCTCCTCATGTAAACTTTAGAAATGCACTCAAAAGTCAGAGATGAACTCTGTGATGATCTGTTACTGCTGTCTGAACATTTCAATCAACATTCTGAGATTTATCATCAAACATTTTAATCATTTGAGTCAAACAGAATCACAAATTTGCTTCTTTCATGAATAAACTTAAATCTCTTAAATATACACCTCTTGTAGTGATGACAAGTACAAACTGTAATCTTGGCCTGACATATCTCTGAACCTTCTTACTCCAAATAAAACGACAGCTCTGAACATTGACGATGACGGTAGCACATAAAACTAATCTCTAGATCAGGGGAATGTTTAAGAGCCACGCCAAGCCCGTGGGATCTAACAGTGCTTTAAAGCATGATTGAGCAGTTGAGTAATGTCTATTGAGGTGATAAAAAAAACACTAAAAATAACACAGAGGAATTAATATTACCTTTAAGTGAGGGATGGGGCCAAGTTTTTCTTCACATTTTCTGACAATGACTCATTACCTCAACAAACTCAGCACGGGTCCTGTTTTCATCTCACCAAGCTTCAGTGAAAGAGGTTTTGAGAGGAGAACAACTTCAGGTTAGCCTAATTATTCACAGATGGGACCACACCAGGACCTGTGCACAAACACACACCACAGTGCTTGCCCTCTGAAAGAGGAGTGGGACATTTCATGCTGTTGATTTTTTTTGTCTAAGTTGCTCTAAAATGTAGCTAACATCCACTCAGCTAAAACAAGCTAGTTTCAATTTCATTTCAGTTTTTATAGGACTGTCCTGTAAAATGTGTGGCAACTTACAGATGGTTTTATCCAATTTTCAACTCTCTGCATCTGGTCATAAATGCTTTTAATTTATTTATTATTTTATATTAAATTATTTTACATGAAAGCTGTTGCTGTGTATGTCTACCAGTGTCCAATACATACGTCTGAAAATAAAATGTAACCAGCAGAAAACCTTGTAAAACTGATAATGAAGTTCTCTTTTCTACATTAGACACGTTTATAAGTGGGCTTCACATTATTCAGTAGGTGTATAAATGGCAGTCCACCAAAAATCTTATAACATAAAGCTGGTGAACTTCATAATATTTCTGTATTTGTTGTTGCATTTAAGCCATAAGAGTCCATTGCCACAAAAGAGAAATACTGTGAATTTATTATTTTTTATTAACTGTTATAATTGCATGTCATCCTTTTATGGTTAGATTTTTCAATATTCCATGTATTGCTTGTTATTCAAAATGCTAAGGATGTGAAAATGTTAAAAGTTCAGGTTCAGTAAATGTTTTTAAAAAGGTGTTTGACAATTGCCATCTTATATCTGTCACATCATTTCTGAATATAATTTTTGCCAAGAAGCAAACCTAATTCGACAGTACCTCCTGAACCAGTCCCAAAACACAACTATGACTATAAACTTACTGAATTAAAATGGTTAAAAGCAAGAATAACAAACTCAACTGATGCAGTTACACTGTTTCATTTCAGATCAATATACCACAAGTGGACAGACCCCCATTTGTAGATCAAACGGTGCCCTGTTACCTAATAGTGAGTGTGTAACAAAGAGCTAAGCTGGTCAGCAGCTCAGCTCCTTTCATCACGTCAGCCTCATATCTTTACAGCCACTCCTTCCCCTCCTACTCTCCTTCAGTCTCTCTATTCGCCCTGTCATTAACCAGTTTCCATGCAAAGGACATGGCACTTTATGTCATAAAACAGCACATGAAATAAGTCAAGACTGTTATCTAACTCAACTGCAAGTTTTTTTCTGCTCAACCTCTTCTGTGTGCAGCTACAACACAGTGACGTGGGCTTAAAAGACAGGCAGGTGACAGAAGTGGGCGGGTATCCATAAAAAAACACATGAGTGTGTTTCAACACATTCACAAGTCTGATTAAAGGAATAAACACTTCTGTAATTACAGCAAGACTTGTGACTTCAGAGCATAACTGTTTAAGCCATACATGTGCACTGTTACTCGGAAGTTAAATCTAAACACTTGAAATGCTGCAGCAAGAAATTCAATAAATCTATTGACAATAAGCAAATGAAGAAAAAAAAACAATCAAGGTTTCATCTGTTTCATTTACAAAAACTTAAACTCCATCTGGAAATTAATTTTTGTTCAGTCATTTTGTCCAGACATTTTACAGTTAACCCATTCATGTTGCAGTTTCAAGCTGTAATATTCATGCCTGTGAAGTTTCACCTCCACTGTGAGCTTGGCTGAAACACAATGTGGGTGACTAGATGACCCCCATGTTCTCCTTGATGAGAGGTTATACAAGAGGCCTTGTAGTGGCATGCAGTCACGTAGACACGGAGAAAGCAGCACTGTGAGTGTGTGTCTACCTTTAAGTGTATGCAAATGATGCGCCATGCCACTCTCTCTTGCGTTCTTCCAAAGCTGCATCGTACCGCGAACTGACCCGAAAGCCCCCAATGGATTTATTGCAAATGTCTCAGGTTTTAAATAACTGAACTTTGTTACGTCTTTTTTGCGTAAATGCACTGTCAAAAAGTTTAATTCCATGCAAAGTAAACATTTACTTTGGAAAGGAAAATTTAAGCATGTTTTCTTCACTTCCAGTGTGTATTTCAAACTATATATTTTACTTATCACTTTTCTTATTAAATTTTAAACCAGTCATACTGTCATACTGCTATAAAGGTGCATTCTGTTGTAGCAGTATACAACAGAAAGATTAAAAAGTCAGTCAACAATACATATACTCTAAATTTTATCTAATGTGGTTGAGTCCATGTAAATCAATCGTCCAAACTAGCACTTGATACAATGAAAACTCCACGTGTTTCTCAAACCTTGAATATAGACATTAATGCAGGTAAGAAGCTTAAGCACCAGTATATATTGACTATTAAAATAGATAAGAAAAAAATATACACAGCATAAGGTAATTCACATGTACTAAGTACTTGAAACATTGCCATTCTTCATCCTCAAAACTCAGGAGTATGAGTGATTGAAACAAATATTCAGTGAAAAAGTTTGATTATTTCAGAAACTTTAAAGACTCATATCAATCTACATGATAACTTAAATATGCCCTTTTCATAAAACTACAAAATGCAAAACGTGACATGACTCATAATATAATCCCTGTCTCATGATTCATATTGTACCTTGAGCTCAGTGAATCAGTACACTCCTAGCTTCAACTGTGTTTTCTGTTAAATGAGTAATCTCTGAAGTCTAGCTGAAGGCGGCATATTTTCTAAACCATGCCTCAGACTCAGTAATAACAGGGTTGCCTTCTTACTTTTAGCTCTTCATTCTCTCATCATCCTTGGAGGCAGTGTGGTACAGTTAGGTATGGTGCCCCACACAGCTGGCACACTTCCACCCTGCTGAAGTGTCACTAGGCAAGTCATTAGGAGTGTGAATAGCAGAATATCCCCTGAGAGTCACAACATTATCCCCTTAATCCAAATGTTGGCAGCGCTGAGAGCTGCTAACACCTAATTAATGAGTAGTGATTGCTATAATACAATAAGCATTTGCAACATGTGTTTTGTCTAAGAAGTTGGGCGGCGATGATACCAGAATTAGATATGATACCAATAAAAATCAAGCAATATCAATGGAAGCGCTAAGCATGGTTTTTACTTTGAAACACTTTGAAACGAGGTCTGAATGTCAAAAACAAACCAATTTAATTACAGCGATTACATCAATTGTACAATAAATTCAATTTTTTTATTTGTAAGTTTTTTATGTGAGTATTGAAAGGAGGAAGCAAAACAATGATTTCCCCAACAGTGTATCTACAAGACTATTTTTCAGTGGGCTGGATAGTCTCTGTACAAATGCTTTAAACATAGAGTTAGGGATGGGAATTGATAAGATTTTATCAATGCCGATGCTGTTAACAATCCTGCTAATCGATCCAATTCTTTAACGATTCCCTTATCGATTCCTGCAGATGTTGCGAGTCGGCAAATGTTGGTCTGATTTTCAGTGGCAACAATGTCAAACATGTCACAGCATAGATATCTGCTTCTGCAAGTTGCTGGTGTTTCCACTCACTTAAGGCTGTGTAGTAGGTGCAATGAAAATTCTGATGCTTCTGAACCCTGTCAGTGGAAGGAATTGATAAGGGAATTGATAAGCAAAAAGATTATTGATATTGATTCTTTGATGGAGCTGTTAACGATTCTCAACTGGAATTGGTTTTTGATTCCCATCCCTACATGGAGTCTTGCAATTTTACAGTTAAAGTAATGGCTTTGGGAATGCTTCAGTAGAATAGATTCTGTATTTTATGTGTAAATTCTTCTTTTCCAACTTTAATTTAGGAAGAAAACTCCTCCATTCTCCTTAAATTGCACAAATACCAAATATTGCAGATGCATTTTGTAACTCAAGACAGTTCATGCACAGGTTTACTTGCACCTCAGCACATGGCTAAGGAATCATCTATACAGTTGAAAATAAAAGTGACACTTATACATGTAATCCTTTGATAAAGATACAGACAAACAGGAGTGTAAAAATTGTTGGGGAAATGCAAGACCTTGTGAAAACTTAAGATAGCACCATTAATTTAAATCAGTAAATTCATTTTCCTTAACATTTTTATAATAAAAATTGAATCGTCACAACTATAAAAAAAGATTCCTTCTATTTAACTTTAAACATATTTTTACTACCACTCACATACAACAGACAGATATCAACAGATATTGTCACACCGTCTGCTTTGGAAGAAAACTGCTTAAAAGTAAATATTTTGGGGGAACAGATGTGACATTATTTTACTATGACCACCCCTTAGTAGAATATGTATTTGTTTATTTGATTGTAAAAATTATGACTTGAACACAAGGATGAACTGGTGATCTAAATCCTGATGCAGATCCAAATTTTTTTTTTTAGGGGATTTCTTAGGAGATAGGGCACATAGTGTCAGAAATGCCTTGGAGGCACTTATAATTTACAGTGTTTAGAGAGTATACACGTGGACTGAAATTTGTTTTGACATTAAGTGTTCAAAATGCATCAACCACATTATATGTATCATCAGATAATCCAAAGTAATTGGTTGATTTTTATTGCCAAATGTCAATTTTTAGTAAGTGAATATAGATTAGCAATCTTGTTTCATATATCTTTGTTAACAAAGTCATTAATAAAAGTAAATCCAAAATATATTGAAGGTATTGATTAGAATGGCAAAATTTTGGCTCATCAAATATCCGTAAGAATACCAAACAGTACATCCCTACCAAATGATGAGTCTTCTCGGAAATTAAAGCCACTCAATGACATTTGCCATTATACTTGTCATAATGATTTTTAGTTATCAATAATGGTCTGACATTTTTTTACATCTTAGAAACTTCATGATGTTGTACCTTATGTTAAACTCAGTGACAGTGTTAAGTGAAAATAAAAGGTGGTGTGGAAAACTTCAGAAGTATCAGCAACGCTGTTAACATCACCTGCAGTTCTTCTTCACGCTGTAAATTCGGTTTTTATAGTTTGTACAGTGTTGTCTACGTGGTCTGCGTTACTCACAGTTTTTCCAGTGGCCTGTGACACTGCGCCTGCGCACAGACCTGCAAGAATCCAAACTTTTTTCATTGGAGACCAACGCCTTACATTGTGGCACCATCACGACCGCGAATGAATCAATGACACAAGCTAATTACACATTTTTAGACCCTGCGACAAGAATACAGAGAAGTTACTGTGGGCCTTCTCGGTCTACCGGATGAGGAAAGACCCTGACAGTGAAAAGAAAGAGTTAAAGTGAGCTAAAAAGCCAAAAAGAGATTTGTTGTCTCACTTTCTCTCGAAGCTCCCGTTCACCGTCCAGCTCTCTCTGTAGGACTTGAGCCCGGTCCTCTGCGTCGTCGGCCTGCTGCTGCAAACACTGAATCTTCCTCTTCACAGCATCCAGAGAGTTCATACCTGCCATATTGTACTGTTTGGTCTCTTAATTTAAGACTACGAGTTATAAAATTACGCGATTAAGACTATTTCTAAGTTGTGCAGTAATAGTTGGCTACAGCTCTCTGCTTGGTCTCCTCGGTGTAGAATTGTAACAAGATAAAACAAAAATGGCTTTTTGAAAATGAAGTAGTTAATTTTCGTCCAGAGCCAAAGTCTTAGGAATGCTAAAAAAAAAAGAGGCGTTCAAGTGCAACAAAAAAGTTATATAACCAGGAAGTAACAGTGTCCAGGTGTCCTGAAAGTGTGTCTTCTTGATTCCAAAGCTGAGAAGTTCATAAGCAGTACAGAAAGTTGTCCCGGGAATGGTGCACGGCTTTGGTCCGGACAGTTTGAGCTTGGATTAAGAAACGCTACAGCGCGGAGAGGAGAGCAGAGAGCGGCAGACTGAGCCGGAGGAGGAGAGAGATGGTCGGCATGATGAGGTCAGAGGGGGCGGGGCTTCGGTGTCCCACAAAGTGTGTGTGAGATTAATGTGTGTGTAAAATCCTGTGCCTGATCTAATCATTGTTACGAGACTTTGTAAAGAAGAAAGGAAAAGTGAGGACGACTCAACCACAGGTAGGCCTACTGAGCAGGCCCTGAGTTTAGATGTCTCAATCAAACTTTCAAACTTGATGTGAGGGTAATGGGATGCAGCAGATGGAGATTGGGTAATAAACCAAGTTGTAATATCAAGGCTATAATCATATATTTAAACTACAGAGGGTGGTGCAGGTCCAAGTCCAAAATGCAGAAGTTATTCAGCATCAAGCGGCAGCCTCTGTTGAAAAAGACACCCATGCTGAAGTGTGGGCTTGAGGCTGGCTGCAGGAGCCCTGAGGGCTACATGACCAGGAATTTAAAATATACACATTTACACCCTCGTTACGGCTTCAGTCTAGATATATAAAACATCTTCTGTATGCGCTTTCACTGTACTTAGGGTGAATTTTTATGTCATGTCCATTTTTTAATTTGGATTTGTGGTGAAGGTTGAGCTAAAGTTTGGTTGAGATGGTATGTGCAGTATGGCAGCATCCATTGTGATGCATCAACAATGTCCCAAAGAGTCTTTGACAATCAAATAACTAACTTCACATGGCTTTGTTTAATTCTCTCTACAGGCTTTGGTTAGCATTTTAGCACTTATAGTTCCCCTTACTGAAGGTATATGGGACTTTGGAATAGATTTTTAGATAATTGTCTTAAAAAGGTCCACGGTGAGCACATGCAAATAAGATTTGAACAGTTTGTTTTGCAACATGAAATGCATCTGATATTAGCCAGCTTTTGAATTTCAAAGAGTTTAGTTTTTAAAAGGATGGATGCTAACAAACTGCTTCCAAAGACAGAAAAAATGTCCAGGGACCCACAATAAAGTGAATGCTTTTTATTAAGCAATAAAACATTAACCACAGACACAACCATGGGCACCAACTTGATCAGTTCATTAGAGAAAATCCTGCAACAATGGGTTGCAGTGTGACATCATACATTAGCAGTGTGGTAGCTGCTTCTTGGTCGAACTGCCATGTAGAGCCATTATAGCTTAATATTAGCTTTTCCATTTCTACACTTGTATTGATCTTACAAAAAAGATCAACTGAAAAAGGACATGTCACACTAACATCAGGTGACACTTCTGACAACGATGGAAGATCTCTGTCAAAACCTGTAAAGGTATGAACTAAAACACCTTGTCTGTTAAATAAGAAAGTGTAAGCAAATTATCAACATAGGCATAATGGACCTATTTGGACAGTCACAAAACCAGTTGGAGATTCCTGACTAAAAAACAACTGAACAACATCCACTGCAGAACAGTAGAGATGAAATCTTGAAGTCCCCAAATCAGACACCTCCCTTATATTCTGTCCATAATTATCACAAACAATATCAGCGACAAAGGGCAACCCTGCCACAAGCTAACATGCACCAAGGAATGTGTAACTATCTGATGGTGCAGACACAGCTCTCACGTTGGTTATACAGGTACCCAGTGGCTAATATTACCACTGTGCCTAACCCCTCAACATCCCTAGAGGAACATGATTGTTAGTCTTCTCAAAGTTACAAAACACATGTAAACTAGACTTGCAAGCCTCCGTGCAAGGTCAAATAACTTGTCCACAGTCCAATGATTTGGATAAATCCACATTATATATTCATCCTAACTGGGAACCACCAACCCAGTTGACTGTTGACAGGCACTGACCCAGACCTCCCTTCTATAATTATGTATGTGATTTAATTCCTCGGAGTTAATATACAAGAGTAAATATAGAATTATGTTGGCATTAGTTTTGTTTTATAATACGCAATACCTTTCTCTAAATCAGTTCTACTATATTCTGACAAGAACCATTTTCATACATGTTTGTTTTTGGGGAGCTAGTTGAGTGTTTGTGTAGAAGGAATCAGCAAACATTATCCAGCACCTGCCTGCCATGTAGATGGTGATAATCGTGTGGGTGTAAATCACAATGATGTTCTTCTGTCAGCCCTGCCCGTGTTTACCCTCTCTGTTTCCTTTCACATGATCGGCCTGTGAGCAAACATTGTCTCCTCCACGAGCAAATCTCTGCACGGCTCGCTTCAGTTCAAGTTCTGCTCGTAATTTACTCCCGCTGTCTGAGAAGAAGAGAAAATGTCTTACAATGGCTCTCATGTGTTGATTGAGCCCTTCTGTCTGATTTGCCCCCTTGCACCGGAAAAGCTGGGAGCATTGATTTCATTAGACACAGGAGGAGTGTGGGGCTTCTCTGTTTGCCTTAGCTGCATTCCTCACATTCCAGAGCCCCCTGGCTGCTCTCTGCTTTCTCTACCCCCCCCCAAATCAGCTTTCTTCTTAAACAGTAACGTTTACTGCTGTGAATGGTGTTATTATCATACACGATTACACCCTCTGTGACCTTTACTGTCTTTAGCTTTTGTGTCCTTTGTGCTCTGGTTGAACACTCTTAAAGGAGCTCTTTGTTTGGGCTTTTTTGGCAAACACTGAGCTGTGGTGACATATTTATCAGCACTGATAGCAATAATTGTTTTCTTCTGAATCACAACCACCTCTTTTTGGGGGTTTGTGGCTCACTGTTCTGTGCTCCAGTGCCCTTGAGGTCTCCAATCTGGCTCCGCGCTGTGTGTGAAATCAGATGTGTAATGACTTGACTGCTGCCTCTAATAAGTGACATGTGGAGGGGAATTTAAAGAAAGGGAGTAGAGCTTCTTCAAAGCTGAGAAATATATTGGTGTGGGTTCATACAATTTCACTTTTGATAGTAAGAACTAAGCACATCTACATGGACTACCACAAGGCTACTGAGTCATTTCTGCCAATATCCAAATTATTTAAAAGGGAAGTCTGTGTAATAATAAAACAAAAAAAAAAAGTTAATTCAGCCATTATAGTACATGACAGACGTACATAAGACTTTTCCAATGTGTGGTATCAGTTTGACACTGTTCAACATTTCTTGGTTGTTTTTGGATGTCTACTAAGAATAAAACCAAAAAGCAGGTAGAGCTTTTCATATCACCTCCAGCAAACTGAGACAAACACTATGACTCTGGGCTATCTGACACAAGAATGCCTTAAAAAGTCTGTTGTTTTGTTGCATGTTTCCGTATTTCGAAAGAAATTTTCTTTTTACTGTGATGAAAAGCCAAAAACTCGCTGGCAGCTCTTTCCCCTCTTTGTCCTCATTTGTTGTTTAGGGGATGACAGTAGTTTTGCACAGCCAACTTTTGATGGCCCTGCCTACATCAGAGCCCATTTACACAACAGCAACATCCCTGAAACTGAAGAGTTTTCGTTGTGTTTGGGCCTTCTGTTTACACAAGATCTGTGCCTAGAGTGCCTCAATCTGCAAACTTTTGGAACCTGAGTCCAAAGTGAAACATTTTGAAAAAGTTTTTGTTTACATCTTCATGTAAAAAGGAATTACTATTTTCAGAGGAAATGGGTATACACGGCACATGTGCAGTACTCTTTCAGATAAATTAACAACAGCAACAGCTATGGCTGATTATCAAGCAACATGTGTGCTGCTAACTGTGCTAGGGTTGTTATCACTACTCCATCAAAATGTGGATTTGCTGCATCAATACTCTGACCAGTGGAGAAGCAACACCTCTGTTTCACTACCAACTTGCATCACCAACAACTAACCTGGCATACATACTAGGTTTTCAGTCACTCTCACGGTTTCATGTGAATGCTTTTGAGAATGCAAATAAAAAACCAAAACCTTTCAGTTTCTGGTGATTGTAATGGAGTTACTAACTAAATCCATACTGTAATGGAAAAGGGTGCAACCAATCTGTGTGGAGTCAAGCATAGCTGAGTAGATCCCACAAATGGAAAAACACCAATACTGTCTTCTTGGGGTATGCCCTAGGGTGCAGCTTGTGGGTGTGCTTAAGTTCTTGTTTTTTTTGTTTTTCTACATTTATGATAATATTCATCAACATAAGGTTTTATAAAGTCAACTAGATACTTTACACATCACAGCATGTGTGCTGCAGTCACGAAGGCTCATGGTCAATGGTCAGTATGTTTAGAGTGCTAGGGTGCAGAATAAACCTAACATTAAAAACCTGTAGATGGGTTTAAGCAGTTAAAAAAGATTCATTTCTAAGGTGAGAATTTGCACTTGAGTCGGAAAATGTATGGCAGTGGAGTACTGGCAGATGCCTCTCCTCTCTCTCAAAAAATTTGAAAATATAATTATATGTAGGGGTGTGCGATACAACGATATAAAATCGTTAAGGATTATAACGTGAGGATGATCTCGTAAAGCAGAAAGATCGTCAGATCATCTGTGTGGGCGCAGAGACTTTGACGCGCCCCCGACGAACCAATCGTAGCACATTACGCGTGGTGCATGGTAGGATCTCCTGTTCGGTTATGTAGCGTGAAGCCATGGCAGAAAGAGAAAGCTGTGCTTGAACAAATTAGTGGCGATACCGACGGTATTTGAAACAGTGTTCCTGCACTATTTACAATTTAACTTCTTTCTGCTTGGTGTCCTCTGCACAGAATTGCAGTTAGATAACATTTGTGTGCCCAAACAAAGGAGATGGTATCTGATAGATGATAATGTTGACATTGTTGTTCATTACCTTTTATGTTTACATTTATTGCACATATTGCACTTTTTAGAATTCAAAACCTGTTCAGAAAGTTTCTTTGGCTTTAATTGTCTTTTTTTTTCTTTCAGGGATCTCCTGTTTGGTTATTTAGCGTGGAGCCATGGCAGAAAGAAAAAGGAGATAAAAGTCTTAGAAGATCTGTCAGAACAAGAATCTGTTCTAAAGCAGCTTTATTATTCACTCAGGTTATAGACATTGCAGATAGATAACATTTGTTTTAAATTGTTGCACTTTAAGAGATAAGATGGATAGCTTTTGTTTAGGTGCAAAAATCAAACAACTAAAACTTCCATTTCCTCTGGGTTCAGTAAGGTATGGATCTACTCTATCAGTCTGAAATAAAAACAGTTTAGTGATCTCTTTGCATTTGGATTGCCACTTATTGTCCATGGTTAAGTAGTAAGATGGATGGCTTTTGTTTCGTGCAAAAATCAAACAACTAAAACTTCCGTTTCCTCTGGGTTCAGTAAGGTATGGATCTACTCTATCAGTCTGAAATAAAAACAGTTTAGTGATCTCTTTAGGACTCTTTTTTGTGTCACACCTTGTGAAGCACAAACCACAACCTGAACTTCTACCTTTTTTCCAGCTGTCTACTTGACCCACTTTGTATGTGTGTGCTCTCAGCACAGTTCTCAGAGTTTATTTAGTCACAGCGTGAGGGTAATCCAGCGTGTCTCAGCGTCTGTATGTCAGACACTTCCCTTCTCTTTGTGTGTTGTACGACACTGCTTTTCCCAGGGAAATCCTCCACAAGACTCAAACAATACCACATCTTTGTGGAAGCAGGGAGACTTTTTTTTTTTTTCATGATGCTTCTTCCTGCTTAGTTTGCTCAGTAGTCTTTTCTTGGAGTGACTAACTGGACTCTTTGCTGTTACTCAAGCAGCTGGTATGATCAGTATGTTAGTCCAATCGTGGACATAACCAGCCTCCTTAGAAGGACTTGGTTGGCCTTTCTCTCTCTGCCTCATACACATATCAGTAATCACACCAGCCTGTGTTCTAAATCTGGAGGACCCACCACTGACAGATATACAGGCCTGTGGTTTGCGGTGCTGCCAAGTATCTCAAATACAATCTTTTCTTCCCAGATTGAAGTTGATTAGTTATGGGTAAAGTGACTCTTTGAATTTTATGCTACATTTATTGATATGATCGTTTGTTTACACAGGTTTTTCCTCTCAACCCACAGAGCTGGTTAGATCAAATTAATAAGACAAGAAATACAAACATTTAGAGAGAAATAGAAAGACTTCACTATGCATTATACCAGCATAAGAGTAGAAATATTAAATATGCAAAACATGACTCTGTCCTGCCTCATGAAGGAGATCATAACTTATTTCACTCCCTAATGTCTTTTTTCCATGTCTTCAATTGTGCGATAATACTTCAAGAGACTCACATTCATGCTCACACTCATACCTAAGGGCAATTTAGAGTGACCAGTTAACCTACTGAGCAAGTTTTTGGTCTGTGGGAGGAAGCCGTAGTGCCCAGAGGAAACCCACTCATGTACAGGGAGAACATGCAAACGTCACACAGAAAGGCCCTGACCAAACCCGAATGTGAATCGGCGACCTTCTTGCTGTGAGGCGCATGCAGTACCTGCTGCGCCACTGTGCCGCCATTATTTCTACAATATCTACTAAACTAAATAAAATAAAAGCAGTCATGGATAAACTGTGTAGATGTGGCCTGCGATGTCCAAGCCGCTTTGAGTAGTTGAAGAGAGCAGAAAAAGGCTTTATCAGTTTGAGTCCATGTGCCATATAACACACATGCACACACCCTGTGGCAGGGCTGGGCAATATCTTGATTAATTAGAATTATTTTCTGCAGAAGATTTAAAAAAAATAAAATGTAAGATTTTTTTATTCACTTACTTAACTTGCAAGTAGCTGCAAAGTTTGAAAAAAATATAAATACTCAAACTTTACAATTTTCATGATGGTGGCCCTGCCAGGTTTTGCACAAGCACTTTTATAGGCTTGTATTTATTTTTTTTTAAATTAGATTACATATTGATCAGAAAGAAACATGTTAACAAGCTGTGAAACCCCTTTAGCTTTCAGTGTTTATGTAGGCAAACCTGCCTGTATTAGAACTACATAATCAACATTTAATTTTAAGAGAGAAATTTTGATTGATTTAGGAATATATTTTGACAACATAAAGGTTGAACTTGATTCATGTCATTTTTGTGTCACTTGGAGTTTTTTTGCTAAAAAAAAAAAACGATAAAAATCGTAAATCGAGTTTTGTGGGGAAAAAAGTTGGGGATTTTATTTTCCTACCCTGTGGCTCTCTAGGAAACCTGTCGTTGCTCTTGGGGCAATGCATGTGTTTGATGTAAACAGTCTGAGGAAAGGACAGACAAGGAACTTAATCCACAGATTCCTTTTCAATGCCCAGATAGACAAAAAAGTTCTGCAGAGACGTTTCGCCCAACAGTGGATTGCAGTTTACTGAGAGAAGTCCAATGTCGCCTACAAACTCACGGAGCCTTTCGAGAAAAAGGACCTAGTGTTATACAGCACAGAAATCCCTTCACAGAGACAATGTGCCAACATTGAGTCTGCAACAACAGGAATTTACAGAAGAGAAAACACAACAGCCACCCGAAATGCACCCTCACTCACCAATAAGGAGAGTGGCACAGTCTGCATTGTCTCTAAAGGATGGAAAGATAGATTGTCTCAGAGTGGCACACGCCATGCTGCCCTAACTGGAATCAGAAAATCAAAATGAGTGTGGTTGTCAGGGGTTAAAATAGGCTGTCAGCCATGTCCACAGGTGGGCTGTCTTTAAGTAATCATCAACATCTCCTGACCCGAGGGTTCAGGTACTTCAGTACAGATATATAGATCTCTGTTGCGACGGGGAAGCCGATTAACGACAGAGAACTCACATTTGGTGCACACGTCTGCCTTGAGGCCCCTTTCTGCATGAGGCTTAATGGTAAAGCCCGCTATGCTTATAAAGCAACTTTTGTGTATGTAACAAGTGCTGCAATGTTCACACTCCCATGCATTGATCCCTTGGAGCTAATTAAGCTTAAGATAATTTATGTTGTTTGTATAAGTAGCTGTGGTATACTTAACAGGGATGATGATAAGGAACAGTGCAGCTCTGTTGACCTCTGCTGCTCTGGTTTCTGGTTTGGAGGACAGGAGTGAAATGTGTGTTCAAGGGTGAGGTGTGTGGGGGTGAGGTTACAGTTTATACATGTGTTCATCTTTCAAGAGTGGCTGCACAGGAATGTAACAGCCTCTGAAGTGCTCCAAACATCACTGATGATCAAAGTGCTGCTACAGCTGGAGCTGGATGAGAAACCGTCCAGCTGTGGGTTGATGGCCTCCTCTTTTTCAGTAGCGTCAATGTGAAAAATGTTGCAATTGACATCAAGAGCAGGAGTCTTCATCAGCCTCTAATGCTGTATATACTTTACTGCGTGGCATTTCAGTCAGACAAAGTGAGCTTTAGTAAACCTAGGTCCTCCCTCTGTATGTGTGTATTGTGTTTTTATTTTACTCACATCTGCAGCCTTTTTCTCAGACAGTTCCAGTTTCTCCTGAGCATCTTTCAAGCCCTCAGAGAATTTATCCAGTTCATCCTCTGTCTGCTTCATCTTCTTCTGGAGATCCACCAGCTCCTCCTCCAGCTACGACAGGAGAGAAAAATTGTAAGTCCATTGTAAAATTTGGCAGTTTTCCACATTTTCAAAATCAACTTAAAAAATTCTATGCCAATTTTCACAACTATATCAGGGGTTGTTGGTTATGGTACATGGAAGAATGGATACGCTTTTAGTGGTGATGCCAAACAAGTAGTTCTTGATAGCGATAGGGCAATATTCCATCCATCCATCAAATTTCTATACAGCTTATCCCCAGTCAACAGCTGATCACGGGCGATTTTCCAAATTGTGACAATAACTTACTCTAGTGTTCTTATGAGTTCTCTTGTATGCTATTTAACTCTATACTCCAATAGAATAGAAAATAATATTTTTATTGTCACTGTAGTGAAATGTACAGCAAAACTAAGCCACGTTCTGCAATGTTGTCAGTATAAAGTGATAAATGCCATTTTCATGTCAATATGAATAAAGAAATCCTCATGCTACATTTTATACTGAAACATTTTCTTGTGTATGATAAGCACTTATAGTGCAGCAAAGTGAATAAGCAGAGAAGTACACAGTGAAGGTGCAGTATTTAAGAACAAACAAATGCCTTATAAACAGTACTCCTGTCTCAGTTACTAGCTTCAATCAAATATGAGAATGCAGAGTGCACATGTCTTGAAATTATGTGGTATGGATTTATGGATTTACTCTATTGGATTTATCAAACTACTCAGCCTAGTCAAAGTCAAACTTTTAAATTGAAACAAAGGATGAGGCTAGTGGTTGATGATGTATTTATGATCTTTGGGAACATGTAATTAGCGATGGCCAACCGTCAGTTAGGAAGTTTACATGCATCATGAAGTTTTGGTTAAAGCATAAGATTTGTTATCTGGAGCTCTGTCTTTGTCCAAGTTAAGAAGCGAAAATCTCCTTTGAGACCAGATGTTATCCCATTCTAGTGACTAGCTAGTTATTAATGGATTAAATTTTAATTATTCCAACTTGTTCCAAAGTAAGTTAGCAGCAAATCTACATCTCTGTATGACTTTACAGTACCCATACTTTACATCTGGCATATATTGGGTGCATGCTTTCCCCCTTTATTACGGTGACACTCAAAGGCAGAGAGCAACTTGACTATGTCTACAGTGTTTATGCTGTTGAAGTGCAGAGTCTGGGAAGCATGCACAGAATTTCTGGTCTGCCTTAAGAAACTGAAAAAAAGTATGCTTTCAGGAAGACCTACATGTCAACATATTGCCAAAGTCAAGTTTGACAAGACCAATTGATAATATCGAATTGCATGTAAATGCACTAATGTCAGGAACCCTGGTATGTTAAGCCCCTTCCCATTCAAACACACTGGGCTAAGTGTTCCCGCTAATCAGTGTTCTCTGAGCCCATGAGGCACTTCTGATAATCCTCTGAATTCCTCTGTGTCATTCTCTCCTGGTGTCTAAAAATACAACAGTTATCAGTGAGAACACACAGATGCCTCTGGGATCATGAGCCCAATGTGTGTGTCATTCTCTCTCTCTCTCCCTCTCTCTCTCTCCCTCACTATTAATTTGCATTCTTTATATTTGCACTGTCTCTTGTATTAGACACACCTGTTAAAAAGCTATATGGCAGAAGAGACATCATGAAAGAGAACAGTGTTGTTTCCCAAAGACCAGATCTTGATGATGGGTGGTCTCACCAGCTAGTCTGTCCAAATCCACTACTCCACTCCTCTATTTGATGGAACTTTGTCTGGGTCTTTCCTTGCTAAGACGCTTTTCCTGATGTATTATTGTTGTTTACTTGTCTATATACAGTTGTTTAACAGTTGCATGGCAATCGGGCACAATGCAACTGATTAGAAGGTAAGTTTTGATATAGAATTGGTAACTTGTGAATACAGAAATTGCATAGTGCATTACAGAAATTGCATATTGCACATCACTAACGGATTCCTATTTATTCTAAAGTTTTTTATTCTCTTTTTTTATTCTTATATTTTTATGTATTTGTTTAATTCTTACTTGGGCTTGCACTGGGACCAGGGAAACAAGTTTCGTTCTATCCCATGTTTAACATGTGTTGAATGACAATAAAAAGTCCTTGAATCCTTGTGCTGCATTTCCACAAGGAAAGTCCTGAGGTGTATAGCATCAAACAGTCTAAGCCTAAAAACACAGAAAATCATTAAAATGAAGCACTCTCTTTGTCACAGGATAACAGCATCGGTAGGTAAACAATATGAAATTTGAGAAGTGTGACTAACTTTAGCATTGCCAGGACTACTTCAGGTCTCCTTTTAATGTAATGCTGTATCTCTGTGCTGAATGCTGTTAATCACTGTGCTTAAATTTGAGTATAACTTGATTCAGCCAACCAACAATTTCTTGAGCTACTAATTGGATCTACATTAGTGTACAGTGATGGTGCTGGGTTATAGCTCAAGCCAGTGTGTTTGACTGGGATATTGGGTCTCTATATTAATAAAAAAAAATGAAAAATTAGTTTAAGAATCATTGAATTCTGGTGCTGGTTATTTAGTTGAATGATTAAACAATTTATGTGGCTAATCCTGTGCACCCAAAGGTCCAAATTGAATACAAGTTTTTGTAATGATCAAATCCTTTGAGTAAAACAGTCTATTAGCAGTGTAGAATGTGGCATAAATAAATGTGGAAAATGTTTGCAGGCTTCTCCTCCAGAGTAATGTCTGGTATGTATTAATGTTGTAAATAGCCTCGGAGCTGGATAGGGAAATACCCTTTTAAGGAAGCCTTACATATGCCTTATACTGGCTTGGATTTTTTCAAGTGGACTTATACAGTACTTTGAATACAACATAGTTTAGTTCTCCAATTGTAGCTGTTAAAACACTAATCAACACATACCCCAGCCTCTCAATTGATCCTTCTGTGTTTGGCAGTTTCTACTCTACAATTTTAGTGGAATTTGACTTGTTGCTAAAAACAGCAACTTGAACTTTTTCAGAGTTTTAAACTTTATCACCTCCTACACATCGATCTCAGGCCCTCCCTCTGCTTCATTCCCACCTGTTTGCATTTGTCCTCTGCAGCCTTCTTGTCCGTCTCGGCCTGCTCCGCCCGGTCAATGGCATTCTCCTTGTCCAGTTTCAGCATCTGCATCTTCTTCTTGATGGCCTCCATGATGTCTGTTTGCTTGTCTCTTCCTCTGAGATGTTGAAGTGCAGCTTTGAAACTGTGGCTCCAGTTGTGTTGAGATGTTTAGGTCTTAGATTTAGTGCCAAAGAGAGCTGGAGGCCAACAAAGCTGAAGAGAAATAAGAGAAAAAGAGAGAGAGGTGGAAAGGGAAAGAAAGCAGGAAGGAGGCTGACAGAGTTGTGAACAGGGATGCAGAGTTGAGCCCTATATGGGTAGTTACTTATGCTCAGCAGAACCTGCCTCCACTCTCCGATCACCTCCTCCTCCTACCCCCTCCTTCTCTCCATCCATTGCTCCCTCACTCACCACTCTGTGTCCTCTCCATTCTGACTCCCTGGCTATCGCTCTCTCAGGCACGTACTCCAGCCTATCAAACCATCCATCCAAGCTCTGGCCTCTCCACTCCACTCAACCACTCTTCAAACATGCCTGATCTCCTTATTTGGGTTGTTCTGTTTCCAGAAAGAGCTCCATCAGAAGAGAGAGAGAGAGAGAAGGGTCATGTTTCCACATTTAACCTCCTGTTAGTAGATAAAGAAACTCACTGGCACCCAGAAACTAACGCTTAATGCCTTGCACCCTGCCCCAAACAATCCATAACCTTAAATCGTCAGCAGAGAAAGGACAAGTCATAAAAAGTTAGGCTAGAATAATCCAAATCATTTTTGAAGTCGAGCTGAATTTCTGCTGCGAAGATAATCTTTTTCAAGACTAAAGTGTGTTTGACTTCCAGTGCTTTCTGCAGACGACCCCAACTGAACATTCAAAGACCTGTTACACTCTTTGTGCTTCTGCTTCAGCTGTATTTTGCAACACTGGAGGTTGTGTCTTGCTAAAACAGTTCTCCAGTGACAACTTTTTTGATCCGATTTTGCTCTCTCTACAAGGTATTTTTTACTCAATTTTTTCTGTTAATTATATTTTAGTAATTCTATTATTAAACGAGTTGTTGATAAATTCACTCCAAGACTCTTCATTTGTGGCTTGTAATACTTTCTACTTTGTGAAGCAAGCCTCTACTCAATACAAAAGAATGAGGGCAAATTAGCTACGTGTTAGAAGATAGCAGCTCCTCTTTAACAAAGCAAAGGATGACAAGAACTCTCTGTAACACTGACACTTGGCCTGTGACCTATCAAATATATTCATGTCTTCGTGTTGAATATTATTTGCAAAATTTAGAGAAAATTCCTTCAGGCATTTTTGTGGATGGGGTTCCAGAAGTTACCATTTGCAGGCGAAGAATGAGTCATGGAAGTCCATGAATTTGCACTTTGACCTATAACTTTTAAAATCCAATCAGGTCACCCTAAAGCAAGAATGAGAATAAGTGCAAAGTACAATGAATATCCCCGAAGGCTTCACAAAATCTCATATTCCTAAACATAATATGGCCATATTTGACTTTTTGACCTTGATCTATTTGTTCTAAAGCCTGTTAAATATACACTCTTGCATCCGAGAACACATTTGTGCAAAGTTTAATGACAAAGCATGCTTGATTTGCTACACTTATTTTATATTAAATAGATGATTACAAAGTTGAGCAGAAGAGTAGAAATCTGTACAAAGTATAAGGAGAGTTTCTCAAAATCCCTCAAGATTATTGTGTTCACAGGATCACATTATAAACAGTGAATGAGTGAGAAACTTTATGAGCTTGACTTTTAAAATTTTACCTTCAAAATCTTACCAGTCCTTCCCTTAAAGAATTGATCTTGCAGTGCAGCTAAATCCACCTGATTCCATGTCTGTAATCAGGCAGATGCATCCTGCCAAGTTCCAATCAGCAACATCTGTACCCGGCCCAAAGTGGGACGGCTTAATCAGCGATCTTTGAAGCAGAAAGGGGTGGAAGCTACAAGCGTGACCACAGCAGGTACAGAGCACAGTTTTGTCTGATCTGGAATGCATTTCTTGATGAAATGACAAATCAACAACGCCACTCTCAATCTTAAGAATGTTTTTGCGCTACTTCTAAAATATTTTGGTGAGAGTGGCTGATGTTTTGTGCTGTAAGACACAGCAGTAGCACCCACCTACAACATTATCTATCTGTAATAAATGTGATTGACAGAATGATCGTCCAATCACCTGCTGTATGTGTCTTGAAGGGTTTTGCCCATTCAACACTTTCAATGGGCTGTTGCCCAGATGTACTGTTCAAAGATACTTAACGGTCCATCTCGTTCCCAGGTTATAAGAGAATCCTCAAAAACATCCTAATAAGTTTGCATTCAAAAGATTGTCTTCACATAAATGAAAAGAGTAATAACACCGACCTCAGATCCATGACTGTTGAAATCTAATCAGCTGTCACACTTGACAAAAGTGTGTCAGGGCGCCGGTGGTGCAGTGGGATAGTGCGCTTGGTCATTGTTCGGGAGGTGGCAGGTTTAGGCCCAGCTCTGGGTGACACATGGCGATGTGTCCTTGAGCAAGACACTTAACCCCAAGCAGCTCCCACTGCTGCATCAGTGGTAGGTAAATGGGTATGAAAGGGCGTGAATGTGTTAGAGATACTGATGGAAAACTAACACAGAAACTCTAAACTCTGAGAGCAAATGGGTGTGAATGGGTAAGTGTGACCTGCGGTGTAAAGCAGCTTTGAGTAGACAAAGACTAGAAAAGCGCAATATAAGCTCAAGTCCATTTACAAAATGGACATTTTTGTATAGTTTGATGAAAATACCGTGATGTGGTCTTGAGATATTGTGTGCACAGAAGCAAAGGGTGACAAGTAAAGGTCATTACCTTGACCTTTTAAACATGACCTTTACAATCTGATGGACATCGGTACATAGTTTGAAGAATATTCCTCTAAGCATTCTCGTGATAACCTGTTCAAGTTTTTGCTCTTATGAGCAAAAGGTACACATGAAAACTTTGTAGTCTGACCATTGACCTCTCAGTTTGCCCTAACAAATCATAATGGAAATTTGTGCAATTTCTGATGGAAATGTCTTTAAGCTTATTGTAGGACTTGAGCCTTTAGCCTATCACTGCAGTCAATATTAGTGCAAGTGTGTCCAAATGCTAAACTAAATTTGTAATTTTTAACTTCTGAATCATTATCAAATGACAAGTTTACACAAACAAAGATTGTGGTGCCTGTAACTTGTTTGCTCTAAACATCTGTATCCATTTAACAAACATGAAACAGTGGCATCTTTGTATGTAGTTGTTAAATAGGATGATTTTGTGAGGGAAGTAACAAACTTTTTTCTAAATCCTTTCCCATAAAGGTAAGCCTGATAAGTAGGCTAAGACATCTGCTTTGACTTTTTTAGATTTTTTTACAAATGGATATAAGTTTTCTCAGTCATAGCAACAACTTATTTTTTGTTTTTATTGTGCAGATTTTGACTATGCTGTTATCAAAAAGACAGCACACAATTCTTTATGTTTTAAAACCAGCACCAAATCCTCATGGCTGGCATAGAATGAAAGAATTTTTGTGGTATTACATGGCATTACTGCTCCTGATGAAAAGCATGTATTACATAACCTCACATTATTTACAAAGATCAGTCATGAGCGCAGGAATGTAGAGCTTTTTGTCCAGTCCTGGTTCAATCCATGATAAAACATCAAAATTTTATACAAAGCATCTGCTCTTGACATTTAGAATGAAAGTTATGATGAGGTAAATGTCCAGTATCGTGAAGAAATCTTTCTGTCTTGTTTTATGAGGAGTAAATGTGCTTTACAGTGCAAAAAGAAACCCAGCTGGACCTCTGCAGACTTCTTATGCTGTTTTAAGCTGCTGATGGTTTCAACAGCTGCCTGTGGTGTCGATGTGGACGAGTTGCAAAACTGATCCACAACCAAATTGTTCCGCCCCCTCTGGAACAGAGGGGATGACCAAGAGGGATAAAATGGCAAAGAGGAAAACATCACATAATCATCATGTGCAAGGAGCTAGACTTCTACAGTCAGAGGAATAGTTGACCATATAGTGATTGGTGTTTGACAGCATTTCAAGGTGAATGCTGCAAAACCAATCATATCCAGTGAGAAGCAAAGTCTCATACCTGCTGTACTCAGTATGGTTTGGAGTGCAAACAAAAATCAGGTAACAAAATATGTCAAAATGTTCATAATGCATGTTTTTAAAACAAAACATGCATAATGTAAAACAAAACACTGTCAGCTTTGATGTCACAATTGCAAAACACATTTTTACACAATAGATGTGTATTCTGTCTGTCTTCATAAATCACACCCCTATTAAGGTCATACAAGATATAAGTTAATTGGGAAATAAAAAAATCATCTATAACTGTCTCAGGAAAAACTTAAGGATAGAAGCATTTTATACAAGGTAATGGAGTCCCTCCACAGAAATGGAAAACCAAGCTTTTACTTTGAAAGGCATAAACAGGAAGTGTAATTACCCTGTGTTATCTTATCTGTTGCAAATAATTAAAATGTGGACATACATGTCTAGGTTGCTTAAACAAGGCAAGTATGGATCCTTTTATTTTATATCTTTTACTATTGGCAGAGGTATGCATGAAGCTTGCAGTAAAAATAGACAAGCCTCCTATTCTCTATAGTTTTCTTGCCTGTGAGACTCAGAGCTCATGCCGGCAGTCTGAAAGCTCTGACTTGATAACCAGCACTCTTCCATCCAAGATGTTTATCACAAAGATTTAAATGGTAATTACCATTCAGGGTTGTGGAGGGCTGGAGTCTATCCCAGCTGACACTGGGTGAGAGGATGCATCAACAGCTAATCACAGGGCTAATATATCAACACAAACAACTATGAACATGTGCACTCATAACTTAGAGAAATTTAGAGTAACCAGTAAACCTAAAAAGTCTGTTTATGTTTTGAAGGAGGAAACAAAAGCATCCAGAGAAAACCTAGGTGTGCACAAGAGAAGATGTAAACTCCTCACAAAAGGCCTTGTCCGACCTGCATGGAAGTAACAGCCTTCTTGCTGAGAGGCAGCAGCACTTCTTGCTGCATCATTGTGCAATCCTTGGTTATATGTCTGCTGAAATTAAAATTGGAATGTTCCACAGCTGTTGCATTAGCAAAATGCATCAAGTGTGAAACAGTTGTTGAATTTATATCTGCACAAAGTCCTATGCAAATGTAGCATATCTTAAAAGTCTTCAAACGTGCACAGCTGTACTGAGCAATAAAACACTTCATTCACACTGGTACGAACTGGCTCCTGACCTCAGTGGGAAGCATCTAGTTTTAATGCTAAACTAGCAGCTCAATTCTCAGAACCTAAGTGTGCTTGCATTTAAACTTTATTATGAATGTTGATTTATCTTTTAGCCACAGGCCTGTCTGACTAAAATTTGTGCTACAGCCAAGTGTTTTTAACTGAGCTACATCTTAAAGCTTAGTTTAGGCATGCTATAGCAACACACAGCACATGTTTTAGTTCTCCTTCCTTCACTTTGGTCCCCTTCTTGGGCTACTAAAATAAAGTAAGTGAAAGCAGTCTGATGTTTTCTCTCTATCATAAGGCAATAGAGAGAAACATTGAGCCATCAGTTAGTGATTGTGAGAATGAATGGGTGTGAATGGCTAGATGTAACCTGAGGTGTTGAACTGCTTTGAGTAGTCTAAGAGACTAGAAAGCATTATAAAAGCTTATGTCTAATTAATAAAGCACTTATATTGTATGAATAATTCTCAATACTGCATTACAAAAATACATTTGAATGAAACTATAATGGTGAATCAGTACTTTCTAACACCCCAGTCATTCTTTTTAAAATATTATCTGCTGTTTTTAGAAACATTTTATGAATATTGAATGGACTGATTTTTATTCTTGCTTTGTAGACAAAGCTTAGAAAAGGAAATAACTTAGTAGGTGCTATCTTATACACCAGAAAAAAGAAATCTGGATGAACAAATGTATCAAGAGTAACAAGCCATAGATAAACTCCTGCTTTAGGTACTTGGCTTTGGATCCCTGTTGTGACCCCATACAGTCATTTTGCTAATATTCTGACCAGTGAAAATACAAAGCCTCAAATCTGTTAAATTGTAGTTGTAGACCTAAAGGGTTTCATGGGCCCTTGGCTGGCGGATCCTGTGTTTGTGGAGAATAACGTCACAGGAATCATAATTTAAATAATTTCCTGTCAGGAATCTGCTAAATCCATTGAATCTGATGCTACTCAAAGTGTTAAATCAGACACAGATAGTTTTAGACAGTTCTCAAAGTCCAAATGTTTAAAGCTCATACAAGCAGTAGTCTTCTCTGATTTGTGGGCTCAAAGCTCTTCGCCTCCGTCACATATTGTATGAATGCTGTCATGTCCCACCCAGCCTCTCATTGATTCAAGAGTGTAATTTAGTGCTTGCAATATCATCTCCTGATGTTCCGAGCCACAGAAATGCTGCGGACAGGCACAGACTAAACATTAAGATATTTGCAAATAAAGACTGAGCAGCTAATGAAAGTGTTGCTGATTTATGACAGAGGCCACAACATATTCACTCAATGCAAAACTGAACAACAAGGGGTCTTTCTCATAGCCCAGTGTTAGTCGTCTTTGTATGTGTGCATGTATGGACTCCTCTGGCCCTGGGAGGAAACATGCCTCATGACTCATGAGGACAGGACACCACCTGGATTCTGGTGACACACTCAAACACTCACACACTCACAGACGATGAGTAGCATCTCCTCTGAAACATTTTGGCCTCACAGACAGAATAATGTGTTTCCTGAATGACGAGATTCTGCGCTGCCTGAAATGACATCATGACCCCACCCTCCACCCCCCGGACATATGGAGATGTTTGCATAATAAAGATAACCAATCAGAGACTGGTTTGCATGTCTTAACTGCATTTGCTGTGTGGCATGTATGACATGATATATATGGCAGCATGGGTGATGTTCAGATTGGTAAGAATATAAAATGCTTCAAAATGTGACCTCAGGAGAGAATGAAAAAAAGAACCTTAATTAAGTGACTTGTCCAGTTTTGAAAAAATAAAGCATGTGTTAAAGTGCAAAATGAATGAAAAATTGATACAAGTTCATGAGCTCCATTTGAGGCTGGCTCAAAATACACATTTCTTAAAAAGACTTACTTCTTTTCTCTGTTTCATCTGTATCAAATGAACAATGTAAAGAGAGCAAAACCAGGAGACAGAGTAAGGAATAACATGTGGCAAAGGTGCCACTGTCCACATTGAAGTCAGCTCATCCACTTAGTGAACTATAGTGTGGTGCAGAAATGTGTCATCAAACAAAGTGACTTGGCTTTTTAGCACACCCAAAGTTTCAGTCAATCGGATTTTAGGATAACGTTTTGAATATATATCTGAAATTAGGTCTGTAGCCACCACATCCATACAAGATTTGAAATATTCGTTTCATAACATCAAATGCAACAGGTATTGTCCCACTTATGAATTCTGAAGCAATTGTGTGTTTGAAATAGTGGTTGCTAGCAAACTGCTAACATGGACTGCAACAATATTCAGGAACCCTAATGGTTACTGTTTCTAAGTCCAAAGCCCTTAAGCTTAAAATAGATTTTGAAAGCTAGGTTTCTTTGTGAGGATAATCATGATGAACAAAACATGCGAGTATCACATATTTTTGTTTATCACAGAGTCAGACCATGTTATCAGCAATGATCCAAGAACGCTATGAAAATTCATGGGCTTTAAGTCGAGGGTACCGGCGAGATGCTAACTTTGGTGTTAGCGCACAAAAATATGTTATCCCTGCATATGTGGTGTGGCCTAACTCTTTGGCCATCTGCACTCTTCAAATGCCCATTTTTGCTGACAAAAACAAACATGTTTATGTATTTCATTTCTACATGCAATGAAATTATCTGTGCGATATAATGAAAAGTAAATGCTTTGTTGCTTTCATCAAAGAATAGCTGTAATGGGCTTGGATAAGCTCATTCAATTACATATCACTGCTTGTATTTGACTTTAAAAACACATGTAGGCCTATGTAAATGCCGATGAATAGCTTCATAAGACATCTTCATATGTATTGTGCCTTTTGTAAAATTGTGAGTACATTTGATTGACAAACTGCAACAATTTGGCTCTCTGACTTTGCAGATAAATTTAATATGGCCCTCACGGTCACCAAAGTTGCCTGTGTAGGGGAATCGGGACAGAAACTGATGGCACATGTTTCGGGTATGGTTTTGTCAACTCTCATATGCAGTCACTTAATTAAGTCAGGAGCAGGGCTGTGTGGCAGTTGACAAAGAGGATGCAAAGAACCAAGATACTGGAGACAATAAGAAACTAAGTAAATGCCATATGGTTTTAGGATACATAAATATGCTTTGGGGTTTATGTTGCACCTTCTTAACCGAGACAACCAGTGAGCAAGTGTCCACTGGCCAGGGGGGAAGAGTGCCGCCACTGTGTCACTGTGCAAGTTGGTCCTTGCATGAACGAAGCTGTAGATGGTGAGTCAACCACACACTCACAACACCAATGGATGATAATGTTGCACTTATTATGCTAAGCTCAAACAATGCTCAGTAATGCTGTATGCATCGTGTAGGAAACAGCACTACTGTCACACAGACCCTAGATTCTGGCTATAGTTTTTTGTCTGGGTGGTGTGGCAGTGGTAAAAGGGGCACGACTGATGTGATTACAAGCCAGTGTGTTGTACCAGTTTGTCAGGAGGCTTAGATTCAACCTCAACTCCACATCATTGTTTCTAGGTTGATTAAAAGTTTGTTTAAGGCTATATTTTAAACATGATTATCACCTCAGCTTGGCTTCAAAAGATTTGTCCAGTAAGTAATTAGGTGACATTACTCACTCTGCATTCAATGCTTCCTCTATGAAACAATTACATACAATGGTTTCAACACCCTAATAATGGCATGTTGCACACAGTTTGAACAATTATTCCAATATATTGTTTTCATATGACTGGTCTCAGTACTTTCCACCGCATCATTAAAAAGCATTTACAGTTCAGTAAATATATTTTTAGAGCACAATGTGCCAATGAGCTGACATCATCCTTTTGTCATTAAGCCAGCTTGAGAATGAAACCGGCAGTTCAGGTTGAAGATGTTGAGCATTAAATCAGAGAGTGTAAACAGGAACCTGATTGCTCACATGTGAGGTGATGAGATCAGGGAGTGTGATGTATTCTTTTGCATGCCGCATGTACACTTGAACTCAATAAAAAAAGTTTGGTTTGGGATACTTGTGATAAAAACAATCAGTTAAATGTGGTTTTGCACAACACAGCATGGCCCATTATGTAGAATTATCAACTTATGTGAAAGTGTGAACATTAAGAGCTCTAAAAGATATCCGTGTCACAAACCTGGTATGAACAAATTTGGAAAAACAGATTAGAAAGATGCTCAATAATATTAGACATGTATCTTACAATACACATGTATCTGCTGATACTTAAAATTCATATAGCCAACAACCTTGCATTTCAGGTTTGTTCTTTCCTCATTTTACTTCTTGGTCAACTCCTCTTCATCCCCAAATATAATCCCAAAACCAAAAGTGACACAGGCCTTTCTGGGCTGTCCCAAGTTAATTTGAAAAATAGAGATTTTTCACTTACATTTTAGTAAATATTTCACCTGCATAATAATATCTGCACAAAGTTTTTTTTTTAACACATTCATGTCCACACTTTCATTATTTACCACCTGTATGTTTTTTCAGTGAGTTTTTAACCCAAGACATTTCTAATGTGCTCGTGCTGATTCTTAAAGACACTGAGAGCTCTTGAAAGCAGTCATAGACACAGATGGTTTAATGCCACAAGTTATATGGTCACAAAACTTATTGATCATTGATCTTTAGATTGATCTTTAAACATTTAAAGTATCTGTTTATGTTTAGAGTGAGTAAAAATAAACTCTGTAACTGACTAATTTAGATTTTACTGAAAGAATAGCATATACGTGTTTCAAGTCTCTTTGGTGTTTGGGAGCAGAACACGTCCAAATAAGCGACTGCAACCTGCAACTGCCTATAAGAAGAAGTCCAAAGTGATTTATGATGAGCAAATCTGGCAATTATGGTGAATACTTTAAATAGACTTTCTGATTATTTTTTTTTATAGTGGCACAAGTTTTTTAAAATATAATTTGTAAGCAACCTAAAATGTGGTTAGCATGTGTACAGAAGGCACAGAAAAAGTTACTTCAAAAAATACCTGAATGCCAAAGTATTTGAGGCCTGCGCCACTATCATTAGCTTTCATGTTATTGTTCTCTGTTATATTTCAGAATACGATGGTTTTATTAACCTTAACCTCTCTGAGCTTAACCTCTCTGAGGAAACTAGTTAAATGAAAGCTAATAAAAGCCCCTTTCAAAAAATTCCTGTGTGCCCACTTGATGCATGGCCTTAATGATGTCACATTTGCAGCTCTGGCATTTACTTCACTGCATTACATTGTCTCCCACTGGTAGTGCTGACAAGCCCTTTAGGCTAATTGGTGTGGTTCACATATACAGGCAAAAGCCCAGAGATAAAGTCAGTCCTGGTGCAGTGTGTGAAATATGACATCACACTAACATGTTGGTATCGCACCAGCGTTGGCCTGTAGCTCCCCTCGGCAGACACTGACCTTATAAGGACAAGAACTCACTCACTCTTGACCATCTATTTGATTCTTACTGACTGGCAGGCTGTTGATGGAGAAGATGGAGGTGTTTAACAGCTCCAACCTCCCTTTCACCACTCTTTGTTTAAAATACCGTTTCTTTCAAACTCTTTATTCCCTCACACTTTCCTCCTTTTACCCCACCCTACATATCTTCTTCTCATCTCTCTCATCACCTTATTTCCCTTCATGACCGAGTGTTCACCTTCTGCTAAGTAAAGAGGTCAGCATGGACACATACACACTCACACATCTGGCTGTAGCTGGATTTCACTACTTTGCTGGGAGTGTAAAAAGGAAGTAAAATGTGGATGTGTATGTGTGTGTGAGTGGGAGTGACTGAGAGCAGTCGGAGTGAGAGAGGATGAGGACGTCCCGGTCCGGCCTCCAGCTCCAGAGTCAGAGACAGAGAGGAAAGCCCCACCTACAGGAAACCAGCGCTCCACTCCACATGGCCTTTTAAGGTAAAAAACTCCCCAAAACTCATCTCACCAGGGAATAGAGCAAAGATAAAGTCACATTTAAAGCTACAGTGGGAGCAGGATGAAGCAGGGTGGAAGAGTGTATGTGTGGAGGGACTCTGTTAAAAGTTAAGAAGAACTAAAGTAATAAAGTCAATAGCTTTAGTAAAGGAAGAAACCCAAGAAGAGAAAAACTCGTGCAGTGTTTCCCCTCTTTGTAAGTGAATGCTGCTCAGTGAGTGCAGCCGTCTTTATGCCATGTGATCAGTTATAACTCATATTTTCATAACATTTCACTATCAGAGTATGGGTGCCTCAGGGTGCACACTGGCCCTGGTCATGGCTGTTTCTTTATTGCAAGGTCAGAGTCATAATAAGAGTAGAAGAGTGTGGGAAGTAGACCTCATACATTTCTTCCATGTGGGAAAATCGGCTGCAATTGAAAGCAAATTTAAACAAGAGATGCATTCACGAGTTAAGATTTCATGGGAAAATTGTTGCAAGAACTGCTTGAACTACATTTCCCTTTCTTTTGAGTTCATTAATTGATGGAAATTTCACTTTATTGCAGCCCCCCCCCCCCCCCAACAAATAAAAAACAAAAAAAACGAAGAAAAACACATTGTTATGTAAGTAGAAAAGTATTGTAGTATAAATATTTCCCAGTGTTGTTAAATCCTTCTTCACTGTTACGTGTGTTTGAGGTGTGTGTCCATAAAACATGATGGTATTGTAGATTTATTTGTGGCTGCTGTCAAACGTGTTTGAGATGCTATTATGAACAACCATTCACAGGTGATGGCTATTTGCCCTTTTTTATTACCTTCTCTCATGACCTGTTCAGCAACATCCCAAAAAGTCCTGATCAAGTTTTTATTGATGAAGGCATTTTTTGCTCTTTAGGTGAGATTGAGATTCTCTTTAGCTTAGCTCGCAAAAGATTGACGCGAGAGCCACATGGCAGGGTATGTGATGTACAGGCTTAGAATCACTGGGGCAGAGAAGAGATATAGCTAGAACCAGTGTACAATAAACCCTATTGATATGGACTACCTGTACACATTTTACTACACAAGCTAGCATTAATTACACTCCAATTACACACACAGACTGTTTCACATATCAATGCAAATGTTTTGCATTCACTTAAGCAACATCTTATAGTAAGTGTTTGTGAAGAGCAAAACCTTTAAACAAGAATAGAGGGAGACAAGGGGATTAAGGGGATGCGAATTATGAGATTTTACTAATACCAGTCCCATTATTAATTCCACCTATCAATCCAGGTGTGTATTGATTCCCTGTGGATATTTCTTCTCTTCTGATGCTGACTGACCTGGACGTTTTCAGTAACAAATGCGTCCACTCAGAGCTTTGTAAGATGAATTTGCTTCAACGGCAGAGATAGAATCTGGCAAATCCAGCTGCTTTCTGATACAAAGAATCCCCTCTACCCAGTTACGTTTCTAAACACACAACACATCACAAACTCAACATTACCTCTGTAGCTGGTGTATAAGCTGAAGCTGCCTCCACTATCATTATTCTGAGGAAGCTTTTCAGACAACTGTCCAAAGATGTAAAATAACAAATTCTGATTTTTTCTGGCATATGTTCCCATAAACTGTACTTTCATACTTAAGGCACAATTTAAAATGCATTATGGGTCTTCTTATTACTTTTTTGAAGACAGGCGAGGGAATAGACTTGAAAACTAGTGTTGGGAATGACTGTGTCAGGACTATGGCCTACAGCTATTGTTTTAAATGATCATCATGCCTGAAATTGCTGTTGCATGTATGTGTAGAACACAGTTCTTAAATATGGCTAAAACCAAAATTGCATAAAAAGAACATACTGAATGTTGGCAGGGAAAAGTCTCTTAATGAAGCTTCAAAAAGTTTGTCAGTATTGAAGCTATCATATTTGATGGATGAAACTACAAAACAGTTAAGGGTCTTTCAACCAAGTGTTGGGTAAGCAGACTTAATTTCCACTTTAAGAACAGCAGAAGGTAAGATTAAAACCTGTGACACCTTTCAACTCAAGTACCATGGGTGTCTGTAGCTGCATTCAGCTGAGTGGTAGGGTTTGGTCGACTGCTAAGTGGAAATACACCATTACAGCCCCATACACCATGTCTTTGTTCCTGTGTGTTTGCCCCTGACACCATGTTAGCCAGTGGTCCCCATCATCAAAAACTGGGTGTGTATCTGTAAGTGTTGTGTGTGTTTGAGAGAGTGTGTGTCTTTACTGACCAAGCTACCCCTGTTATCAGACCTAACATTTGCTTCTTTGACATTGCTCTCAGGGAATGAGTAAATAAAGACCCCTGTGGTTTGAATGGCTGTAATGAGAGCTGTCCTGATCCGGTAATTCACAGAGTTTATCACCTAATCACACTCATTCACGAGAGGAGCTGACAGGAAGAGAGGAAGGAGAGGAGGGGAAACACTACGCACAGACAGACATTTTTTAAAGACATAGTGGAGAAAATTAGAAAATAAGGGATATATACTAACTTTTCATAACTAAAGTGGTTTGATAAAGTGGAATTATTGAAATAAAAGACTTTTTACTTATTAACTGCAATACATTTTTTAAAAACAATAATGCATTTTATATGTAGAGTGTCTAATTACTATTAAAATATATCTTTAACCTGTACATTTTGTGTCATAGATCTTGTCATTTAAAGCTCCTATTAAGAACTTTCTGAATATGTAGAGGTCACTAAAAAACAATAAATGTTTATTTGATTTGTTTGGAAATTTTTACCTAGTGTAATATCTGAGCATAAAAAAGATGTTAATTGTGCTCTCTTTCGATAATGTTATTTAATAAAGGGTAAATCAAAGTCAGTATGGCCTTAAACTAACTGACTGAGGAGATACAATGTATTTCTGACAATTATAAAAGAACTAATAGCTTAAAAGGCTCCTTTAGCAGTAAAAAGCATTTGAATAGGCTTTAACAACATTTAAATTAAAATGCTTAAGAAAAAGGAACATTGAAAATTTGCATTAGTGAGTTACATAAGTTTTTAAATTGGTGTTTAGAAGTCAGACCAAGGTTGATGTACTTCATATTCTTCAGGGATTTATTTTTTACTGTGATGCTGATTTCTTAATGGCTATCTGTGCCTTGTTTACACTTTTTAACCCCTTACACAGGAAATGAAGCAAGCTGTGGCTTGAAAAAGAACAACAATGATGGCTCTGTGTCAGTGTGTTTGTGTGTGCTTAAACCAAACAAACAGTTAAACTGTGGCCAATAAAACTCAAACAGTTTGCTTAAAGAGACTGTAAAGCTCTGTCGAGCTGGGTCCTCGGTCAGACTGGCAGAGAATGCAACTTAACTGCCACCTGCTGTCATTACAACCAGTATTAAAATACAAAACGGGTAATACAGCTGTCAAGGTAGACTGAAGACGACTAACTTTATCTACTTGATTGGATATTTCTGAAACAAAACAAAAAGGTCAAGTGTTCAGTTCTTCAGGCTGTGTCTGATAGCCTACAAATTGATTTTGATCACATAAGACCAGCATTAATCTGTGTACTTTGGAAATGTAGGATGAAAGTCAAAGGGCTTAAGCACTCAATGGTAAACAGAGCAGATACCCAGCTTCAAAATATTTCAACATGTTGTATTTTTTAGTCTTCGTTTTTGCTAAATTGCCTTTTCTTCTGATCTCATAATACATTTCATTGTAGAAGTATTTTTTTTTTTGCTATCTTTTAGACAGCCAGTGAAAAGCTAGATTGGCTTTTACATGCCCTTAAGTGGGTTTTGCATGTCACCTTTACAGAGTACTTCTAAGCACAAGACAAAAGCCTGGTGCATCAGGAGATCTCCCTCTCCCCTGAAAAGACTTGTTACCCTTGTCCCCCTGAGTAAACAAAGTTATATCCTACCACTGTTTCCTAAGAAGTTTAAGCCCGCTGGCTCAAGCTTGCGAACTCAGACCAGGACAAAGACCACACAGTGCAGAGTCCGCAGCAGCGGAGTGACCATTACCACAGATTGGACTAGTCAACCAATGAGGAAAGACTTGGCCAACGTAGGGAAGGGGGCTTTAAAGTAGTAAGAGCTCGAACTGAGTGTCACAGACAGATAGTGTAGGAGGATCAGGGGTTTTAGATATATGAAAACTGAAAAGGTTTTTGGACTTAGCAACAGTAAACATTCTTATGCAGTCCTCGAAATGTAATATATGATCCTGACAACATGGGCTATTCAATGTTCTTAACATTAAACATGTTCACCTTTTTAAGTGCTCCTCCTGGGTTTTGACAATCTGGAAACCAACCTGGCCTTAACATGACCACCCTGTCCTGGCTCTCTAATGGAAGACCTGACTGGCCACACAAAAACACAATGCTCACTTCATGACCAATTTTGTACGATAAATGTATTCCCTCTTCTCTCTCCACTACCCTGTTAATCCCTGTTTCATCACACTAAAGTGTCTCTGAACACAACAACAAACAGTAAAATACACACACAAACAAAAAAGCCAGACATTAAAGGACATGAAAAACACATCACCAATTAAGAAAATATTACAACCACGAAAGAAAACTTCAAAAACATTAAAAAAAACAACAAATCACCAAACAAAATGACATTTAAGAAAACACAACAACAAATCAAAAATGCAACAACAAATCACAAACATTCCAACAAAAGAGAAACGAACAAACAAAAAACAAAGTAAAAAAGATGTAGAACAAATCACAAAATAACAGAAGGATACACAACAGCAAAAGATATTTTGATTATGGTTACACTTGTTTTGTTTCTTTTCGCACCTTAAAGCCTTGTGTTTTTCTTAATTGTCATGCCTTGTAATTTGTCAAAACAACCTGTTATGTTATGCTGTATTTTTTTTATTTGTCATTGATATTTTTGTTTATTATGAACTTTTTTTTAAATTGCATTTTAAAAAAGGTTGATTTGTTTTGTCTTTTTGTATCGTCATTGTGGGATTTTTCTGTTGTATCATGCTTCAATTTGTAGTTGCATTTGTATTTTTTGTCATTTTGATTTCAAACTTGTTTTTGTGTTTTGCGCTACAGGGCCACCATTGCACACTTACCGTTTCAACATATATCTTCCAGGCCAATTATCATACTCCTGTGCAATTTTACCCCTAATGTAGTATCTTTGTGTCACATACCAAGGCCACACAAATAGTGTGTTATGTTGTCACTGTGACCCTACTAAGAAAAATGGAGGCAATCTGTTTCAACACATAATATGACCATAAATCAAATCACAATTTTAAAGAAGGTAGATAAAGCATTGTGACTGAACACAGACAAAAGCAGCGGCACTGAAGATCACTGTGTGTATGCCTGTGTTTGTGTTTAATGAAGGGTGATCTTTGGGTGGACACATTGTTTTTGCATATGGCTTTATTTAGGGGCTAATGGGCTAATTTGTCATCAACAGTATGAAACCCAGATGTGTGGGGGATGTAAAATGTGTTAGTATCTCCCTTCATTAGTTAAGAGCAACTTAGTTGTATCTTTTAATTCAGGGTGCTATTTCTTCTGTTTTGCTAACATGCACACTTTCTCCCTCTGACCTTGTTGGATAACCTTTATTTCTCAATGTTGGGGGTTCCTTTCCTATCTCCTCCCTCGCTGTCTGTGCCATGTAGGAGCTGATGTGTGTGTGACAGGCTCCCTCTTCTGGACCTGTAGAGCAGTACAGCTGTCAAACAGCAGAAGACCAACCAGGCTCTCCTCTTTCATCTGTCTTGAAACAGTTAGATGCCATGTCCCTTGTAGATAAAGCCTATTTAAAAGGGACTTAACAAATACATGATGCAAAAACAGCAACACTAGTGCAAAACTTGAAAATAGAAACTGCCTTTGCCTAGCAAGACATTTAAAGGTCTGTATGGGATTAGTTCATGAAAGTTTTGGTTCAATATGTTAAAACAGTAACAGTTATTGATAAATTACAAGATAGGAAAGGCTCTTGGTACTTGTTATATTTAAGTCATAAACTGTCAAAGCTGACAGTTGCTTATGCTTTCAACTGGAGCCTATGTGAGCACTGCTAAAAATGAAGTTTTTTTATGTTTTGTTTTTTTTTAGTTTTAAGTCCGGACAAATGGGAATTATGGTTTTGGAGCTGAAGGCCAGTGCTTAAACAACTTTTTCAATATATAAAATAATCAACCTCTCAGCAGAAAAGTTTTTGCTTTATATGCTCCAAATTACTATGCCTAAAACTTAAATATACAGACCCCAGTTAACCTTAAAAATATCAATGCACTAACTGGATTATGCTTTATGTTTGCCTTTATCTACCTGTTAGGTGGAAAATAACCTAAACCCCTGCTAGCCCATATTAAACTCACCATGCAATCTGGCCTTGAAATTTTGTTTTGAAGCTCTATTAAAACCTTAGCAAAGCTAAAATATGCCCACAGCAACTGCAAATAACAACAAAAATATCATTTTAATTATAAAAGCAATCTCCATAATTTTGTGAGCAAAAATGGTTCAGGCTCAGTTTGCAAAAACAGTGTGGGTCATTCCCACAACATGACAAAACCTCACACTTCTTTTAAAAAGGGATAGATATGTTTTTAAAGATAAATAGATTTAGTTTTTCTTATTTAAAGCAGGGCAACGTGTAGACACATTTAAGATTTCAATAATGTCTGTTTACCCTCAGCAAAAAAGTTTACATAAGTGTGCTACAAGTATACACATCTTATACCAAAACTGAGGCAGTATTCTTGAAGTTAGCTCTGTATATTCTTCATTTTTATATACTTAAGAGAAGCATAGCTAAGTATACTTGGCTTATACTGAGAAGTAAAAATAAAACTCTAAGACTAAGTGCATAATACTAAGACTTACACAGCGTACTTGTACTTTAAGTATACTTTAGTTAGCTAAAATGTAGACTGGAAGTTCATACCGAGTACACTGATAGTACATAGATAAATGTACTTTTGTAAACTTAAGACAAATGACCTAATTAAAGTATACTAAAAGCTTGTACTCAGAACATGGATAGAAAAAAAGTGTAATTGAACAGCCCTTCAGACTCCGACTCAGGATTTCGGCCAAGATCAGACAGCCCAAGTAGGCCGGAATAACATCACAGCAAGAAGCCGACGCACATCATGAGAAGTAAACAGAATCACTTTCTCCAATATGTTGTCTAATAAACAATTGTGTTTGAGGAATAAACACAGCGCAGTCACTGTAACTACAAAGTTGCTTAATGACACCATAAATTACATTAAAAACAATGTGTTGCCTTTTCTCAGATTATCCAAGGCCTTTGACCCCTGTTCTTTTATCGAGCCTTGCTTTTATTGGACTTTCTTCAAAAACACTAAAGTTGTTTTAAAACTGAGAGCGAGCAACTTATTGAAGTTGATAACCCATCCTCTGGCTTTTTAAATATTCAAAATTGTGTTAACAAGGATCCATTCTGGGTTCTACTTTACTTTCTGATATAAATAATTTATGCAGAAACATTACTGATGTGGAGTTTCACTTCAATGCTGATGAACTGTTTGTATACACGCTCATCTAAAAATACATCACAAGTAGCATTTAATGTCTAGAAAATCTTATGTATATATATTACAACTTGTACTGAATGCTTTTAAAGGAGACATATCATGCTGATACATGATTTAATACTTACATATAATATAATAAATTTGAAAACAAGACCTTACACCCCTTAATTTTCAAAAAATGAGATATTGTATTTTCTCTGATATCCTAGAACGAGATTTGATGCCTCTGAAAATAGGTCATTGCGAGATGTCCGCGAGATTTCAAACGTTGTGACGACACGAGGTACATTTCTTTTTATTGGAGTAATCTGATAAAACACTTCCTCCTCTGTGATGTCCTTTAGCCACAAAACCGTCACTGAGGAACACATCCACCAGCAGGGGTATATAGGTCCCTAGCTCACAGTCACTCATTACCAGCTCTGGCCTGTAGGGGGACTCAATACGCGGTCGCTGCTTTGAGCTTGCCGGAATTTACAGTAGAAGAAGAAGGACAGGCTGGCTCAACCCCCGATAGAACTGACCAATCAGAGCACAAAGGGCTGTGACATTGTGAGGTTACTGTAGGGCAGCCTGAGATCCGAGTGTTTCAACGAGAGCTTGATAATGGCCTAAAATGAGGATTTTGAGAACGCTATTGTGGGGCAATGAAGGAACTAAATGACTTGTACTGAGGGCAGAAATGCTTTACAGGCATCCTAGTCTGGCATAGTGAAAAGGAGAAACAAGCATGATATGTCTCCTTTAAGTGAATACAACCACCAAATGTTTCAATCCTTCAAACAGCTTAAATTTTCTGAGCTGTAAGACCAGTTTCTGATGGGTTAGCACTACATTTGAAAACAGATTATTGTGTTATGTTTGATAATTTTGTCAGTCTATTGGTTTGTTTGTCGGTGAGCAAGACAACTAAACGTTCTTGATAAGTTTTAATGAAATTCCAGAAGATTATGGACATGGCACATGGACAGAAGTGATACGATTCTGGTGGCATTTGTCTGTTTTTTTTCTGTCTGTCTCTAAGCAACATAACTCAAAAGGTTGAACAGATTTTGAGTTTTTTTTGCTCAGAGACAGACAGGAAACAAGTAGACAAATGCCACCAAAATCTTATCACTTCTTCCATGACTCCCACTCAGGTACCTTACTGCTTCATATACCCTGCATGAATTTCTATTTTTGTTGCAATTCTATCAAAGCAAGTGAAGATAATCTTTGAAATATATACTTCAATCAAGGTGAAGAAACCCTACAATACTATGAATACTACTATTTAACAAACTTCCCATTCTGAAACTTGAATAGTTACCTGTACTACATGCATATCTGAACTGTACCAGCTTAAATGCTGATGCACAGACCAGATCAAATAAATAAAGTTTCTTTCAAACTTTTAGATGGTGATAACTCTCCATTGTGACAGTGTGTCCAGGGCTTTTCAAAAATGCCAAGGTTAGTAATTGTTTTTTATTTGAAGTGTTATGTTTTACCATCCGTCCAAACTATTGTATCTTGTTGTTAAAGGGCAGAGACTGTTCCTCTCTATCTCTGCTGATATTCCCTGTTGGACTCTAATCGTCTGTCTTGTTGTTCTGTCTCATCATCTTGTTTTGGGTAGCTGCTAATGTCACAACCTTGGTCTTAAGATGGCACCTTCTATGCCTTAGTGGGGTCAGCTGAGCTTCACAAATCCTATCTTCAAGCCTTTTAAGTAAATTGAATTATTGAGATATGATAGATTATGTCATGGTATTTAAGAGATCAAAAGAAACTCAAAACTGAACAAATATTACAACAGGTGAAGTAAGAGTTGGACTCTTCAGTCATTGTGGTTGCTCAATTTGACCTTACTTTGCAGGTTATGTCATCCTTATCTGAAAGAGAGTGAATCTGTCTGTCGAGAAAAAACTGTTAGGTTGACACTGTTAAAGAGTTTCAAAAATACTGTTCTTAAACTCTTGAAGATTATTGCAAGAAATACACCAAACATTCATAACCATGTTGAAATAAATAATAATAAAACCTGCAGCTTCATGATCCTCTTCCAAAGCTTTCTCTAGGGGGAAGCATTGCATTGCAAGTGGTTTCAATCTCACCCCTTCAAACTCACGCAGCAGGTCTCCAAACCATGTCAGATTTCACCCAGAAGAATTTTCATTTCATTGAGAGTTGAGAAATATTTATTCTGTGACACCTTTTGGTACTTTTTATATATATATATATATAATTAACTATTTAACAGTATTGTAAGAACATAAGCTTATTTTTAAGAGAAAACAAACTATTTTTTCAGAGAGTCATATATTTTCTTTCCATTGTCAGTGCCACCCAAGCCACAAACTTTGAATTCCCCCCTGCATGTTAAACTTATGTCCAAGCAGGCTTCTTGTTTCCCACCAGCATGACAGTAAGGGTTCTGTTGATGATAGGGAAGGTTGGGGAATAAGGATAGTGTCAATGTATTATCAGTAAAAACTATGGAAACATTTTTCCTTTTCATTTGATCCAGTGTGGCTGAAGTTTCTGCTAAGAGGCCCTGTCTCTTTTCCTCTATATTAAAAAGTCTAGTGTTATGATGAAAAGTCATAATCTTTTTGGAAATATTAGAATGTTTGGTATGTAAAACACACACTGTTCGCTAAGCAGATGTGTGCCTATATTAGTGCACTGCAGTGTCTGCTGTAGATGAGCCATCAATCAGTGTGTGCATTTGGGACTTTGAATTTCTGATCAGACACAATGATCTGTGTTGAGGGAAATGGTAATAAACTTGAATCAAGCTGATGATTATGTTGAGCGTTTTGGCCACCTGGAATCAGGTGGGCCCACAGCAGCACACCGTCAATACCAACAATCCAGGGAAACCACCATGGCAAAGGAACTCAGGTTCTACCAAGAATATGAGCCAATATTTCCCTTGAGAAATATCTGTTGAGTGGTGACCATCATATAATTATCCAATGGGGATCCAAAAACCAACTTGACTGCTTCTTAAAAGACATTTTGCTTCTTCTCCAAGAGGTTTATTCAGTCCCTCCAGTAATTATTGGCAGACACTAATTGATATTAGAGGCATGTTGCCATGTAATTTAGTCTAATTAATTTTCTTGACATGATGGATAAATGAAGTTGTTCTTCTGCTTTAAACAGAGCCACAAAAAAGAGCAAAGATTCCTTCTCAAAGTGACAGAGACTGATGATGGCTACAGTTCAGCTTACATCTATGTCAACACCCTGAGTACAATGCATCCATTATGGAGTGTGACACAGACTCAATATTGTGTGGTGCCCAGGCATGAAAAAGGGAAAACCTTGGCCCTTTGTGAGGCGGGTTAGGTCTATTAGAGGTTAACAGTTTGCTATGTCAGCAGAATGATGTGATTTTATAATTCCCATAGCCTATGAACCCTCAGAGAACCAAAGAAAACCAGTTTTAGGCCTGTGGTTGCTCTAATTATCTCATGATCCTTTGTCTGGCACTGAATACCAGACATTTGTAGGGTCAGATTGAATGTCATACATAATGTTGATTTAAGTTTGCCTCAAAGCTTGAAAACCATTAAAACCTTTCTGCCAGGCAGCAAATAAATCCCATGTGAGCTTTTTATCTGGCAAAAGCCTTGGAGGAGAAATGAACATGAAAACTAAATGCAAAATGGTAAATCTATCTGTGGACACTTCCCAAGAGCTGACATGAGAGCTTATAGTGGCTCGTGAGAATAATTTCTTTTTTTATATTTCTTTATGTGGAAGCATGTAAGCCTTTGTAATCATGTAACAGGAACCAAAATCTAATTGTTTGGAAGACATTTTGTAAACAAGCAGGGATTTTACTCCTTAATGCTCCCCCCGCTGACTTCCTGCTATTGTAATTCATAATTACCGGAGGTTACACAAGGGCACATTGAGTAGTAAAAGTAGTGCAGGTGTTCGATCTTCAATTACTACTTTCACAATGAAACTTTCTAACGGTGTTGTTTAAAGATACCAAACTCTCTTAGTTATGAGAAAACCTTCCTAAAAATATAAAAAAGGAAATTACAGGTACAAGAAGACAAGCAGCACATGGAAATGTGTGTCTCTGTGTGTCTTTGCAAAAGTGTGTATGTGTGTGGACTCGTGGGTGTGTAAAGTCTGTGATGTCATTGCCCAGATCCGGGTGATCACTTTCTGGCCAATCAGAGTGAAGCAGGAGGTTTTGGGGGAGGCACTGGGTGGATGATTAAAGGATGTGGTGGGGTGAAAGCTCTAAACCAGGCTGTAAAACATTGACCTGAGGGAGACAGTGAGAAGTGTCGCGTGTTGACTGTTGTGGTGTCATCGTGTGACAGCTCTAAGTTTACACAGCTCACTGACATTACATGAACTACAGATTTAGACATTACACACCCCATAAAAACTCTACATAATATTATTGTTCTTTTAAGAGTTATGGCAACAAAGTGATGCATAAAATAATTTAATAGATTTTTACAGGTATAAAATGTGAAAAATTTGACCTCTAAAGTGTTTAAATAATTAAAAAATACTAAAAGTTGGTTCATCAAACTATGCACAAAAACTAAGAAAATGAGTGAATTGTAGATAATCTCTTTTGTAACATGTTTTTTGGGATTTAAACATGATGGAAACACTTTTAAATGGTGTCACATTTGTAAGGATAAACAGTATTGCTGCGTATGTAGATTGTACCAATGAAAAATTTGCCAAATCCTCCCTGCCAATCCAAACATTTGTTATTGCCGTTGGCTCTTAATTTGAGTTTCTGATGCCCACCTGTGAGTATAGACCCTGCTACAGCGGTCTGTTATTGTCTGCTCCAAAAATCAGCATGCCACATCTCAGAGGCAGCTTTAAAGTGGTGTTCTGCAAAACCAAGTTGCAGGGTTAATCGAAGTGAGCGCTTGCACCAGCTCCAAACTAAAGGCCAAGTTCCACATTATGCAGGGATGCCAGAAACAGACTATGAAGTAGGCATCCCCAAGAAGTCTGTTCCCTCATCCTGTCAGCACTGTTTATTTCTGTATAATTCCTGATATAACGTCAAATATTTCTAAAATTATTTATGAATTATTTATATCTAGATAAGTCTTTATCTTAAGTTATTTTGTAACAACAACCAATGAATGACCTTTTTGAATTAGCTTAATATCATAATGTGTTTACAGATCTTAAATAACTTTTAAAGATCACATATGCAAAATGCACTTTTAATGTTTTACAAACTAAAACACATGTTCATATTTTCTCAGCTAACCATCCCAACATGAAAAAAGTTGCTTCTTTTCTTCAATGTCTGCTCAGTTACTGCTATATAAAACTCTGTACCCCACTTTCCAGAGATGAAGATACTCTCTTGACCTGACACACTAGATTGACTAATTGATTTATACTAAACAGAATATGTTTCACTAGTCTGTCTGGGAAATAGCCCGTAAATAGTCTTTGGTGAAGGCAGAACTTTTTAAAGCATATCCTAAAGGTAATTGGACAGTAGTTCTGTCTGTTCAATTTATTATGTGCCAGTCAAATGTTGCAGTACACGGGTGCTTCTGTCATGGTGTAAAGTGTAAAACCTAACACAAGACTTTTCAAATCAATCCAACAATATTCATGTTTATGTTCATTTTATTGGAGAAGTTGTTGAGAGAGTAACTGAGCTCCTGTGGGGGAACTGTGCTGACACTATTCGCAGTTTAAACATTTTAATGGTGATGAAATAAGAAAGCCTAAAAAGCTATATTTCACATTTGTCTTTTTTCTTGCCCATTATCAGCAGAGAACATTTCACAGTAACCTTTATTACTTTGAGAACTATCATCCATTTAGTTCATTGTCCAGGGGACTTTTGCTGACTTGTTGCTGACACCTACACAGATGTGTCCTAAAGTAGCAGTGTTTATTTTAAGTAGAAAAACTTTTGTTTTTGTTGACCTTATTCTGAGGTCGTATTAGGTCATATATCCTGTTTCCTCTGAGAAGATTGTTGTTCCTCAAAATAATCTAAAATAGTCTTCCTTACTTTAAAGAGGCGCCCAAAATGCCTCTGACATAGTGAGACTCATACAAGTGATTACATCCCCCTCATATTAATAATCAATTTTAGCACCTCTGTACCAAGCTAGAGTTTATTATTGGACAGTAAGAGGCCTTGAAATAAATAAGAGAATCAACAGATTGTAAGTTTTGGCTAGTTTGACTCCGATTAGAGGAAGGCACTGCAGTTTTATACATCAGAAGTGATTATGACTGGAGTTGTTTTTGATAACAAACATGGTGTCTTAAATAACCATATGCTCTATTTTAAAATACTTTCTTAATAATCTTTCTACAACTTCTTTACAAATGAAAGCCATGCCATCACCTGTAACATGCAAGAAAACAAGTCTGAATATGCCTCTCTGGTGAGTGTTAGTGTTCACATTTCAAGCTCAGTCCTGGCTTGAACCTTCAAACTAGTTGCATTCCTCTGTGGGAAGAACACAGGTAGGACTCTGCCGGAGAGAGAAGTAAAGTTAGAGAAGATGAATAAGAGAGACGCATGTGAACAAAGAAGGAGGCAGAGAGCAATGTGAAAGTCAGGAAAACAAAGACACAACACCAGGAAGATCATGGGTGTTCAACATTACTGGCCGCTGCTGTTGTTGGTCGCCTGCCGGGAACAGATTACAGGTACTACAGTGCTGAAGTATACAGATCAGAATGAAAGCTATGGACTTCATACAGTCTGAGAACGTTTCTGAGGCTGTTAGTTGTTCTGTGATGTGTGTGTTTGCGTTAAGTGCCCTATGCCCGATGTGCATGTGTATAAATCTGTGGTGTGTGTTTGTTTGCTGTGGTGGCCTGACCTCCTCTGGCCTCAAACATGCCTCAACCCGTCCTCTTAGGAATGCTGCAGACAAGAGCACTGGTGCACAACCTGCATGGACATAACATTCAGATTATTAGATTGGGATAAGTGGGGTGCCTCCATTTCTTAAAGGAAAAGTTTGGTTCCTGCAGCTTTTACATTGTTTATAGAATGAAGAACAACAATATACTCACCCAGAAGGCTTTCCTGATGCAAACGGTGCTTCGGGAGATATTTAGATCCAAAATCGAGCAGCGGACACCGATATAATGGTAGCCTGTAGGGCATAGATCGCCGCTCCTAAAAACTGCATTAATCGTCCAAAAACTCATGTTTTTCACCAATATTCCATCATGATTCGCGCCGAATGGACCGCCATTGCAGCCTGTGTCTCTCCACACAGCGCTGTGTGGCTGAACTAACCTCTGAACTGACGAGCTGTTTACATGCCCTTTGCGCATGCGCAGTGCGGCTCATTGTTTCAGGGGAAGACCGGCAGCTACAAATCAACTTTCTTCTTCCAGTTTTGTGCAAAATGGACGAATGTCTATGGGATGAAGATGTTGTGGAGGAGGACTTTGAATATGATGGACGTCCTTACAGTTTGGAGCCACAGTATACAGATAAGGAGCTCATAGAAATGAGGAAGCGATCGCAACGCTCCAGAGAGTACTGCGCATGCGCGAAGAGCATGTAAACAAACTCGTCAGTTCAGAGGTTAGTTCAGCCACACAGCGCTGTGTGGAGAGACACAGGCTGCAATGGCGGTCCATTCGTGATGGAATATTGGTGAAAAACATGAGTTTTTGGACGATTAATGCAGTTTTTAGGAGCGGCGATCTATGCCCTACAGGCTACCATTACATCGGTGTCCGCTGCTCGATTTTGGATCTAAATATCTCCCGAAGCACCGTTTGCATCAGGAAAGCCTTCTGGGTGAGTAGATTGTTGTTCTTCATTCTATAAACAATGTAAAAGCTGCAGGAACCGAACTTTTCCTTTAATGGTTCAAGTCAGAGTGATTCACTCAGGAGAGACAGCAGTTTGGAGAGTGCAGGCCTCTTCCAAAGTTTTCTGCTGCTTGAATGCACTTTTATAATAAACCTTAAAGTAGTTACCAGAATACTCAACCAGTATGACTTCCTCGCAGTTTGCTCAGACAACAGTGAATGTGCAAAATGTGTGCAACTGACTGATGGTGAAATCGAGAACAAAATGTGCTCACTTATACTGATGCATAAGCAGGATGTAAATATTTGCTTTATTTTACAACATTTTTCCATGGTAATTGATACAGTTTGATCACTTTCTCAACATTTTGGCTTTTTTTTTAATGTATTTTTTCGGCATTTTGTGCCTTTATTGACTGGAGAGAGACAGTGGATAGACTTGTGAAAGGGGTGAGAGAGTAGGACAAGACACTCTGCAAACTGGTCACAGGCGGGATTTGAACTTGGACCGGCAGAAGTAAGTACATGGGGTGCCCGGTTGCTAACCACTCCACCAAACCAGCACCCCACCATTTTGGCTTTTTATCCAACGTTTTTGCTGACAAGTTTTTTTTACTGTCACAAGAAATAAACGTATTATGGTAAAAAGTGTTGTTATCCTGATTCCAAATTGCCCTGAGGTATGAGTGTGAAAGTCAATGGTTTTCTTCTCTCTGTGTGGCCCTGTGCTTGGCAGGCGACCAGTTCAGGGTGTACCCTGCCTCTGGCCCAATGGCAGCTGTCATTACCTGCCTGATTCCTGACTAATTCACTACGTTTGAACAAGGGCTTTTTTCTTGGCCTATGCTACAGGGTCCGGGTTTAAAGAAAACTGAAAATTTTTTAGTATTTTTGTTCAGTAAGCATAGTAGTGTGATATTTGTAATTGAATTAAATTTATCTGATCCCTTAAAAGTAAGATCCATCCCTATAAACTCTAACACTTCCAGCCTCATAAGTCAAATTGTGAAATCTTAACTCCTTCATTTTGAAGCGTTCATGTTTTCAATGACTGGATTTGACTCTAAAATATTCTCACTCCTGGTTGAATATCTGCTGAGGATGGCTAAAAGGTGGATTTCCGTGAAACAGATCAATTATTAGGTTATTCCTGATGCAACTGCTTCAGTTGCAATAGTTTTGAGGATTTTGTAAATACTTGAGTAAAAATGAAAAAAAATACACGCTTTAAAATGCCAACAAAATTTTTCCACGTCACATTTCCAAAGTTTGCTAATACTCTCCAGATGGGAAACTGTGGGGGCTCCTGTACCACTAATTAATAATCACTGCTCCAATACTTATAATAGTGCTGGATGGAGGGCAGGTTGGCCCCAACACAGCATACATGTTAGATCTGCTGTGTTGGTCCTGCTTAATAACTTCAAATCAGAAGGTGATGGACACATAAAGGACGGACTAAATGATGGCAGTGTAAAATATCAGCAGCAGCTACTTGAGCAGGCAAAACTCCTGCAACTGCTGGTCCTTTTTCCTGATAGTATTATATTATTATATTATATTGCACAGATCCATGTAAATGTTTAAATGAATGTACCAATCTTCTAAGGAAAGCAACGTGTTGTCTACGATAAGGTGGTAAATGATTTTCTTTACATTGCTGAATTCAGAAAATAAGAGTGGACATCCTTGTTATTTAAGTGACAAGAGTTTCTTCTTTCTTTTTGCCAGAAGCTGAAAGCGACATCAGCCCATTTATAAAGCATTATGAGGGACTGTCATATGACATGGAGGATCTGCACAAGAGGCACCTCAGGGATAAAAGGGCAACACAACATCATGATCCCACACTAGAACTGGACTTCACTGCATTTCACAGGTAACATCACGTTTCCCTTGTGTGGCAAGCTCTTTTTGACAAAACACTGAGCGGTTTGGTTTGAACAAATTATTTATTCCTCAACAAATTGCACGTGAAGGCCACAAGGTTGCTTGTTTTGATAGATCTACATACCTTTACTGACTACAAAGCTTTGACCACATCTGTGAGCCATTTGTCATTTTCTTTTTGTCAGAACTTTTCGCCTACGGTTGAAACGCGACTCAGCAGTTTTCACAGAAAATTTCAAGGTTGTCTTTGAAAATGGCTCCACATCAGCTGACCTCTCACACATTTACTCAGGAACACTTAAGGGTGAGTGAAAATGTGATTTCTGGTTCACTTATGGGAAGAGAATTTACTTTGATCACAGTTTTGATATTAATCTTGTGTTTTATATTGTATCCACTCTTTCTAGTGTTGATAAAACATCTGGAAAAAAACAGTTTGATCAACATCGGTGTGTGCTAAATCCTTCTGATTACTGAACTTTAAGGATCAAAGTAAAACTTAATGTAGTATGCACAAAAATTAAGGTCCATTCATTTTCCCTCTCTTATTGCCCAATATCTTAACTCGTGAAACTCTTTGGTGTCTAAAAACTGGCTCTTGTCTGATCGTCCTGTAATTTCAGTCTATGTGTCTGTGTGTCTTATCTTTATTCTTTTCACCTCCCCGACCCTGACATGTAATCTCTCTTGGCCCGGTTTGCAGATGAACATGGCTCAGCCTGCCATGGCTCTGTGTTACAGGGTCAGTTTGAGGGGACCATCCACACAGACAACGGGTCTTATTACGTTGAGCCAATGTATCGATACTCCAACAACAAAACAGATCACCACTCTATAATCTACCATGAGGATGATGTAGGTAAGACTTGCTTCTTTCAGTATTCTAGCCTCTATGGCTCTTGCACTTTTTTTGTTTTGAAGGAGAAAATAGAATTTTTGAAGTTCCAGCATCTGCAGCCTGGACCGATCCAGTAACACCCCATCTGTAACTCAGCTGCTTTTTATGGCTATTCAATTATGATCGTGAGAGCACAAGAAGATCTGCTTTACTCATATAAATGTCCCAGAACAGGTTGATGCATGGCCCTCTCCTGGCAGCGTCACATAAAGATCGATGTCTAAAAAAAGTCCTCGTTAAAATTGTTTGTTCCCCTGTTATAGTGAAGTACAATGCCACCATAAGCTGTAGAGCAAATCAAGGTTACATAATGTCAGTAAGCTGTCACCACCCTGATGATGTGATGTTAAAGTAAAACCTACTTTAGGCTCCGTGAGATCTACCAACTGGGCACCAACCCCTCTGGTCATAGGCCAAATAAACTTTTAACTGAGGATGGCATGACTTTGAAAGAAAGAGTAGACATGGCAGCTTGAGTGAGGGGGAAAGTGGAAAAAGAGCTGAAGTACAAGTTCATGTTAGGTCATGGCCATGAAGAATGTTCCTGACACAAACAATCGAAGCAAACCTGGTTCTCTGTTCTTTTGTAAACCAAAAGTTGTTCCATCCCTTGAATCAGCAACATGGTTGCAATCCCAAGCGTGGTCAGAATGTTCCATGTCAGTGTCAGTGAACATGTGGATTGATCTGCTGACTCTGACTGCACGTGGTATTTTTCATCAGAACAGGGTTTTCTAAGAAAGTGATTTACTGGAAAAGGTTTGTCCAACCACACCCCCAGCATTTCATAAATCTACAAAGACTCTATGGCTGTCCCCCCTGCCCCAACACCCCCTGCCATGTCTTCAGCCAATTTCACAACTGCATCCACATTTACATTAGATAGTGCTGAGGTTGACAACATCCTGCTCTCTCATTCATGGGCCCACGTATCTGCAGGAAACTCTGAAAGATTTAGGGACATGATATTTCCATAAAACAATCAATGTTTTCCTAAGACATTTTGTATAAGGACATGAGGGGATGACATAATGTTGTGTTCCTGTGTGTGTCCATGTCCTGTGGTTGTTGTCTGGGGGGCAACAAAGGATCCCCAGGGATGTAGGATGTCTTAAAGTCTGTCAAATCTGGGACACAGGCCACAGCCAAGGCGGCCATTTTGCAATGACTGCAGTGTCAATACATCAGGACATTTAGTCTCCTAAAGAGTTAAACTTATTTGAAAAATAAAGTTGAATTATATGTTTGTAATATTTTACCTCCGTATTTATATGGTAGACATTAACCACGAGTCATTGGAGAATGTGCTAACTTCGTGGGCAGTAGATTGACCAAAGATGTTTTTTTCCATACAGCTTGATCTGTTGCTCCTAAAGGGGAAAACAAAAGAAAGCAGAAACACTTTTATACTGGCAGATATGCAGAAAGGCATGACAATTGGAGCTTGATTCAGTTTGAGTTTGTCTGCTTCTTCAATTTAACCCTTTCTGAGGTGTTTATGGTGGACTGGGGTTGTTCAATTATTACAAACATTCAAGATTAGTCTCTTAAGTTTTATTTAATGTAATTTTATTTCATTTTGCCAGTATTGATTGTGGGTTTCAGAGTTAAAACATATTTGACTCTCACTGAGCTATCTGAAGAGGGAGTTTTGGACATTTGAAAGCAACCGCAGTTGCACCTAAAGGAAACTTGGCCTGATCAGAGAGTTTTGTAGAGACAAGTAATAACTTAGATGCTGAAATTCAAGTACTCCAATGCAAGAAATTTGTATTTGGTCTTTAAAAGACTTTCAGCTACTGATCACTGAACAACACACAGCAAATACTGAAAAGCAACCAAGAGTATTTGCTACTTTATGAATAGATAAATGATTCCCATCTTAAGTTTCATTCCAACAGCTGCTGGGAATGACAGTCCTGGCTGAAATATGTGATGCTGATTTCTCATTTGGGAAATCCTCTCATCCTGATAGTTTGGGTGTTTTTCATTGTTTTGGAACATAACGGCAGTCCCAACAGATTGACAGAGAAATGGTTGTAGCTTTATTTTGGCAAAACACCACGGAGAAAGAGTGATCTTTTGCAACCTCAGTAGCTCAGTCCAGGAATAATCAACTGCACCAGAAACAAAGAAGCAGAGAAGACATAAAAACAAAAGCTAAAGATTGAGTTGGGGTGAGACAGCGGACATGTAACAAAAAAAAGGTCTGGAAACCGTCCATAATGGACGCCCAGCACTCATTCCCACCCTCATAGTCCACTCCCACTCATGCCATGTATAGAATGCAAAACACATCTGTGATTGGCTGACTAACCTTCATTGGATGGTGTGATCCAATCATGTGTTGTCCAGCCCTTACTGTAGGCCCAAATCTGATCCAGGGGGATATAGGCTACTGGAGCAAAGTGGGTCACATGCACCGATATGCATGTGCATACGTGCACATGCATACGTGGGGTGCATTACCACTTAAACTTCTTACATCATCAGTTTGCTGGCACCACAGTGCCTCATTCTGTCTCTTCTTCTGCACCACAAACATCATGTGAAGGTGATTATCGTGGCATGTGACTCCACTGTAATCTGTTCAAGTCAGATCCATTTTTCTTACACTGATGTCGCTGAAGGAGCTCTGAATTAGCTGTACCCACAGCATCTGCAAACTGAGATACAATGTTTTGATTATTCTGAATATTGGTTTATTTGAATAAAACATTTGGCTTTAAAGTATTTGACAATAACCCCTTTAAAAACAACAACAAAAAACAAAAAGATTTTCCGCAGCTCTTAATTCATACACCCTCTTCACTTATGTTGAAATGGGGCCCATTTGGCTCCTTTCATTTGTGTGGAGATTTGGCCCGTTCATGCAAATGTGGTGCTTCCCCTGACTGCATTCTCAATATTATCTTTGTAAAACTGAGGAAGGAAGGTACCCCAAAAGTGTTGAAATAGGCAGACAGTGTTACTATAGTAAAATTAAACCAACTCCTCTCAAAGCATTTTCTCCAAATGCTCTAACATGGCTCCAACTCAAGACCACAGCTCTGATTTCCAAATGTGGGTCTGCTATTTATAAAGTGTCTGAGAATGTGAGGGTGGCACTGCTAGAGTCAGCTGCTTGACGCACTGATCATTAAGGAGCTGTCAAAAGATTTTCTTCAAAATCCTCTTATCCAATCAGTTGTTTGAAATTAAAGCAACGTTCAAATGGCATCTTCAATGTAAAAAATATGTTGACCAACATACACCGTCTAATTAAATTTTATACTTGTTTCCGTGATAATGAGTACATTTTGATCAGTTTTTTTAAGAACTTGAAAACTTGTTATTCTGGAAGAGCAATGTTGTCTTACAATAGTAATGAACCATCCTATTTAAACAGAGTTTAAGAGACAATACAACTATCAGAGCGCTGTTACTTCATCAGTGAAAAACGTGACTTAACTTTTTTACTCAGTACCTCAATGATTTGTATTTTTTTATTCATCTCAACAAAGCTCAGACAAATGAGGGGGTCAGAAACTTAAATGGACAGTCAAAATGTAAATAAATGGGTCCATATGCCTTAACCTCTTATCTGAAAATTCTAAGGCTGCACAATATCATTAGCACAGTATTGTTAGTGCAATACTGCAGATACAGACACTAATTTTCAGTATTGGCAGATACTTAAAAATTAATTTAACGTCTGCAGTTCATGTTTTGGTTGGCGATTTTACAGTGTAGAAACTCCCATTGAAATTGGGATGTTGTGTAAAATGTAAATAGAAACAGAACACAATGATTTCCCAATACTTTAGCAACAAAAAAAAAAAAAAAAGCAAAAAAAACCCTGAATGCACTACAGAAAGAAGATTTTTAATGCTTAAACTGATTAACTCTGCATTTGTTACAACAGCATGGCTTCATAGTTTAAAAAGTGTGGGTTCCTTACCTCCCTTTTCTTGCAGTCAGACCTGTCTCCCGTTGAAACTGTGTGGCACATTACACATTATGAAGGGTAAAATACAGCAACAGAGACTGTTGACGACTCAAAGCCATACATCAAGCAAGGGTGGGGAAGAATTCTCCCTGCAAAGCTTCAACAATTAGTGTCCTTGGTTCCTGATTGCATCTTATGATTGTAAATAAAGGTGTATTAACACAGCGGGGCCCAGTCACAGATTTTTTTAAATGTGTTGCAGGCATTAAAAGCTAAATTGAGTAAATATTCACAAAAATACAATAACATCTTGTCTTTGCAGTGTATTCAATTGAATAAAGGTTAAAAAGATTTCCGAAATAATTGTATTCTGAAAGGAAGACCACACTGCTAACTCATAGAGCAGGTGAAGGAAATATGGCTGTGTAAGTGAGTGACTGATTGGCCTGATTTGGCTCACGTGTGATGAGCTTATACAAAGGTGTGCAAAGTTGTTGGTATCCTTCTGGCAAAGACAGAAAATCCACAATAGTCACTTAAATGTGTGCCAGATGCAGCAAAACAGCCCCAGAACAAAACTGAGCCTCCTCCTTGTTTCACCATAGGTACAGTGTTCTTTTCTTTGTATTCTTCATTTTTGCAACTGTGAAAACAGAGCTGGTATGACTTGCCAAAAAGCTCCAGTTTTGTCTCATCTGTCCAAAGGACCTTCTCCCAGAAGCTTTGTAGCATGTCAATATGCATTTTGGACAAATTCAGTCTCACTTTTTAAAGATTTGCTTCAACAACACTGTCCTTCCTGAAGCCCACTTTAGCTCAAACAGCACAGGATAGTGCAATCTGGTACTGATGTACCTTGACCTTGGCATTCACCTCTAATCTCTTTGGCAGTTGTTCTTGGCTCATGTCTTACCATTCGTATTTTCCGTCTTTTCAATTTGTCATCTATTTCCTCTTGTGGTCTCGTCCAGGGAGGTTGGCTACAGTCCTGTGGACCTTAAACTTCTGAATAATCTGTGCAGCTGTAGTCACAGGAACATCAAGCAGCTTGGAGATGGTCTTATAGCCTTTACCTTTAACATGCTTGTCTATAATTTTCTTTCTAATCTCCTGAGATTACCCTCTCCTTAGCTTTCCATGATCCATGTTCAGTGTGGTACACACCATGGCACTAACCAGCACAGTGATGACTTTTCAGCCTTTAAATGGGCTGATTACAAGCTTGGAGACACCTGTAATGCTAATTATAGGACACACTTAGTTTAACATGACCCTGTGGTCAAATCATTTTTAATCTTTTCTTGGGGTACCATCATTTTTGTCCAGGCCAGTTTCATTATGTCATTTTTTAAAAATAAGTCTGTTGAACCACAATTAAAAAGCAATGTCTGATTTTCATTAGTTGATTTTCAGTAAATTTGTATTTATTACTACTTTTGTCAGTTTCAAGCTATTTCAGTGACCATGTGGGTTTTTCTTTCTTTAGCGGAAGGGTACCAACAATAAGGCTACTGTCATAACATATTTTTTCAAGTTAACTAGTATTCTTTTTTAGTTTAATTACTTGAATGTCTACCATTAAAAAAATACTGTTTTTTGAATAATAGAATCAAATGTTATCCTTGTTTTGTGTTTATTTAAAAGAGTAACAAAAAGAAGAAGATCAATTATTATGTGGGATTTATTCAAAAACATGTTTATATCAGTATTAGCTGAAACTTGGTTGGTAGTGTCAGCATATTGGATATTTGTAAAAAACATGAAAATAAAAAAAATCCCCTTTGAGTATCCTTAGACACTGCCACAACTTTGAACTTTGTCATTATAATCAAAACTTTTTTTTAAGTTGGAAGACTTAATAAAGGTGCCGTGTCCTTGCACTGTCATCTTTTTTCAAACTGTCGATGACTTACAATGTTTCCATCACCTTTAGATTGAATAAAGGAAATCATCTTGAAATTTTAAATCTATTACAAATACTTCAATCTATATCCTCATTCATTAATGGATAGGGACCACTGTTTGAAAATGACACTTTTTGAATGTTAAAGTCAGTTTTGGATGGTGCCTTAAATCCAATGAGCCAATGTGACAAAGGAAAGAGATCATGAAAAGCTTTTTGAACATTTTTAACAAAAGTATAAAGCCCAGGTTGAATACTCACGGAGGGATGAATTACTCAACTCAATCAATATTTATCTAATCAGAACAAACAGTTAATTTCCAAAGATTAGCTATGAGCCTCTATTTCACAACGTACTTGCAGTTCAAATGGGTATAAGTGGATTTAACCAAACAGTGCTTAATCTGTGTGCAGTTTTTTGTAATAGGAGAGCAGAGATTTATTTTGGACAGTGCAATGACCACATTTCAATGAGTCATTGTCGGGCAGAAGTTCACTTACTGCATGGTGACAGTGTGGCCTTCCTTCATGATTCAGTCTACATCTCTGTCTGTTTTTAAAGTAAAGGAAATGAAACAAACAAGGAGACAGAAGAGTTAAAGTGTGCTTTGATATCATTCATTTCACATCTTCTCTAAGCAAGAAATGTGTCTGTCTGTTCTGTGCAGTACTGCCATCCATGGCTGCTGGCTCTGGTGAATTTTGTGTTGCAGAACATCTAAAACTCCTCACCCAGGGCCTTGAACGTGATGAGGTAGGACAATCCAGACATCATCTCAGTGCATGGGTACACAGAAACACAGACAGACACACAACTACTCCACCTTACTTTCTGAATTTTCCTCCTCTGAACATATTTATAGCCACTTAATTCCAAACAAAGACACATTTCTGAGGATAAATAAAGCTACAATTCTGACTCACATGTTAGAACTGACCTAAATTGTGAGCTCATTGAGTCATGTGGTGAATTCATTTTAGCCTGTTGAGTCATAATGGGCAAATAACAGGATTTACTTCTGTTTAGAGGACCAAAAACACAGTGTGCTGAGGGGACCTGAGAAAGCTGAAAGTTGCTGGCTTACAATGCAAAACTATTTTTGAAGAAAGCACCGCGAGAAAGTGCCAAAACCACCAGATGACCTTGACAATATCATGAAGCAACTATAAAACCATATGTAATGGATAAAACAGCTGCCTAATCTATTAATCTTATCCCCCCTTGGATTTCTTATTTATTGTTTACCTGCGAGACGAGGTGGTGGTCTCTGTATTTATTTTTAACAATGGATGTTAGGAAATGGGTATGGGCCCATTTTTACCAGCATACCTGCTCATGGAGATCACTTCCACAGTTTGAAATGATGAAATGATCTCAGCAGATGTTCTCGTGGAGCCATGCTGCGATCATGTAACCCTATGCCCCCTCTCCCTCTGGGACAAAGGACAATCCTGCTTTATAAAAAGCAAAACTGAAGTCATGTTGTAATTGTATGCACATATTGAGTCAGTAATGAAAATAAATCTAATATTTCCTGATATTGCATGAATAAAACCTGCTCCCCAGACCGTATAGACTTCAAATTCTGTAGCAACTTTAATTCTTCCTTTGGATTTCGTCTTTCTGATTTTTTGTCCACAGGAGGCAGCAGCGAGCCGCTCAAGAAGAACAGTGAATGAGTCAAAGACCACCTGCCTCCTCCATTTCCATGCAGACCATCTCTACTACAAGAGGTTCAAGTCTGTAGAAGCAGTGGTGGCTCAGGTGAAGGATGACACTCTTCTGTCTTTAGACTTCATTTGTCTGACACACAGTACGACTTGGACTGCGTCACACTCACCTGGATTTATATTCCAGCTACTTCCAGCTGAATGATGACACACAAAGCGCATTAAGTGTTTTTCTGTGTACCAAAATTATAAACTTCATTATGTTCCTTGTCAAATCTAATGACACTGACACCTGTTTGACACCACAGTAACAAAAACAGACAGTTCATTTAGTTTTAAAAAATTTGCAGACTGAACTCCTTCACATTGTTTTGAATTTACACAAAAATGGAAAAATTTGTGTTTAAATTCAGAAAAATGTCTATCATTATATTACTGTTAGTGCCAAAAAGAGTTATAATCACAAGTTACATTTTCAACCACCCGTGTTTCCATATGTTGCCTGCATTTATATTAAATTTAAACAGCGCACACAATTTTCCTGCAGTTTTTTATGACCCTTTTTTGGGGTATCTAAGACTTCTACTTGTGTCACAAGTGTGCTTTTGAGACTAAAGGTTATAAAAAGTTTTCGAAGTCATCCACATCTGTAGCTTTAAAATGCTTGTTAAGGTTGAGGCTTAATTGATATTGCTATTGTTTAAATAAATTGGTTTGACATACACATATGTTTCTCTGAAAAGCAGCATTTTTTGATGCCAAAGAAACCACTCTTAATGTATTGGTATTTCTAATTATTGGTCATTATCTTATAGTTATAAAAATGTAAAGACTTTGAAAAGTACTAATAATGGAAACAGTTCACTATTTGGGTATTTTTTGTCTTAAAGGACAAATTACAAATAACTAAACACTGAGTTTAGAACAGAAATGTTGAAGCTTTTTGACAACATAAACCACATAAACATGCACAGACACAAACAGTTGTCATTTCAATGTACATGGTGTCTATTAGAAGGATGTTGAGAAACTTCTCGTTCAGAGAGTTCATGGTGGTACATGGATCACAAATAACAGATCGTGTAAGGCACTGCTGTTTGTTTCTGTATTATAGAACAAGAAGGACTCTCCTACTTCTCCCTGTCAGCTGCTTTAAAGAACTACACATATTTATAGCTTACTGTCACATGACCAGTGCTAAGGAGAGCTGCAGCACAGGCCTTTTAAATTTCTACCCAACAAATGTAGTAACTCACACAAACTCCACTTGACAGTCACAGAAAATCATTTAATTTTTTAAACACTTTGAATAATGGATACAGCTCATATTAATTAAAATTATAATCCCATCCCAGAACTTGGCTTTAAAAGGACTTGCACATGTAATACTTTGAGTATTCCTTCCCTTATAACACTGCCGGATGAAGGCCTTAAATGACAGTTTTATGCATTTTTGATGTGTTTGTGTCAGTAATAGCTTTTTGGAGATAATCTGACTCACACCAGATAGACATTTTAATAGATTTAATGAGTTAATCTGCTAAGAGCCCATAGAAAGTAATTAGGCATGGGCAGTACCTTTTATAAGTTTTCCGGTAGGTGACTGGATGATTGTTTGTCACCTGCATTCATTAGGGTCCAGGCACTACTGTTGCAGTGTAAAGGGACAAAAGTCAAGCCACTTTATGAAACAAACTTGAGCAAAAAATATGTCAAAAAGGGAGCAAAAATATCCTTTCTATAAGAAGTTTATGATGTTTTTACTCATTTTTTAATTGAACAAAGAAATGAAGTCCTGAAACTGTTCACGTGTATGCTAATCTCTTTACAAACATCCGCTGTCTGCTGTCGCCTGGCTCATAGCTTCCTCCTTTTCCTGCTCAAGAGGACAATGATTGGGCTGAGCTGCTTCAGGGTGCTCAAAGTCGTTGCAGATTGGAGTTTGGCAACATGGATCCATCTGATTACAGATATTAAATAAGGTTGATCCATCTAAACAGCAAGTTCAGTTTGGAGCGTAAGAGTTGAAAAAATCCTCAGCATTCAAACAATCATTATTGCCAGTTAGCCAACAGTAACTCATTAAGGTTATTTAATTAATAAAGAACTCAGGGAGCAGTAGCTATTTGTCTAGACCAGGGATACGCAACTTTAATTACCAAGAGGGCCACATAAATCCTTTTTTCCTTGTCTAAGGGGCTTCTTTGGTGTGGCTCAGTTGAGGTAAAAATCCAAGCTTGTCTTCTCACCAGCTTGTGCATTCATTCAGGAAACAAATTTTTGTATTAAAAAAAGAATTGGAGTAGAAACCATTTTAACCTTTTTAAAAAGTAGTTAAGGTACCAGATATAACATCTAGATGCCTGTCCTCTTGTATCAATGCACTCTGTGAATTCAAAAGTGGCTGATTATAATCAAAATGTCAAACATTTTGACCTCTGGTGCTGTCCTGACCTTTTTCATTCCAAATATATGTTTGCATCAGCCTCTGACTGAGTGAAGACTTTTCAAGGAATGTTATTTTTCACCTCACATGGCTCACAATGTGAGCTAAAGGTTAACTGAAAAAGTTTTAAGGGGAATTTTTTGGTTTAAGCCGATCTTGTTTTGAAGGTTGACTAATCTGACATAAATTCAGATTTATTAAATTGTTGGTTAAAACCTGCTGGTCATTCTGTGTTGTGTCACTTACAGAATCGCAGTGATTTGAGCCTGTGTGATTTAAGTTTCTCTGTCTGAAGAAAGTGCTTCACTTAGAGGTCTGAGGTCAAGTAGATGCTCTTCACATATTTGGTAAAGTCAAATGCTGACGAGGAAATCCAGTGGCATGACATTCCCCTCAGCTACTTTGTAAATTGGCTTGAAGTTAAACAAATAATCTATTTTTGCTTGTATTGAATCTGTGATAAGAAGAGCAGCACAGACTTGACTTGAATTGTTGTGATCAAAGCGCTCAGTTCCTCCTCCAGGTTTGGAACAGAGTTGCGTTTGTGTTTGTTGTGTTTTCTTCCCGTCTGTGTTGCCTTTTAATTAAATCTCCTTGTGGTCAAATCAAGGTCAGTTAATGAATACATATGGCTGTCCTTTGCTGATTTTTTTGGCCACCCTGGCTGTTCCCTCGCTGTTCAACCTCATCTGACCCGCCTCAGATTCTTTCCAGCTTAAACCCTCGCTGGTCTTTGGTTCAGCGCCAAGCCTTTGTTGCACCATGTGAGAAAGTCCATTGTAAGTGATGCTGCGATGCAATCTTTGACTGTAAATAGACAAAATGGCGTCATCTATCACTGCTGACCTGGATTTTACCGTCTCTTTATTTAACCTTCATTCGACTCTTCTGTCTAAGGTGTCAATATTTTCATTCATGAATGTTCCCAGCATGCTTTGCTGTCCATATTTCTTCTGCTGTATAGCCCTTCACATGTGACCGCCCTGCACATGCTTTTTGAATCCATTACTGGCTGTGCCACCCACGGGGAAAATACCCCTTTCAATAACCTGGAATGACTTCAAATGCTCTTTATGGATCACAGTCCAAACTTGGTTGAGGATGTTTGTGTTTGTGGTGTTTATTTTTGTGTTCTTGTGTTTCGATGTGTTCCAGTTATCCAGTAGGTGGGGCAATCAGAGTCACACTGTTTTAATCTGCTTTGATATCCTGCTTTGTGTTTACCAAAACCTTACACCATTCATTTATTGTTGTCTGGAGCTGATCTCTGCAGTGGCCCTGAGAGTTCAGTCAACTGTTTCTGGGAAGATGCTGCTCAAAGTTGCCCAACAACACATCATGATTATCTTTTTTTTTTTTTTTGCACATTAGGACAGGCTCGTCCTCTGGAGGCAATATCACTGCACATAGTTAATAATTAAGATGGCAGCACTCTAGAGCAGGGGTGGGCAACTAGCAGCCCGGGGGCCACATGCGGCCCTCCACCTCACTAAATGTGGCCCGCCAGTCGTATCCGAAAATCAACAATAATGTAGAAAATGCAGATACCAAACAGAATTGATTCTGTGTTACTTGATTATTTTAAGTAAGTTTTTGAAGAACTTTGCTGTAATAGTGTCTCTATATCTCTTTCATAAAGCATTAGCACATTATATCAAGTGTTGCTTAATACTGTATTTGGAAAATTGCAGTGGTCAAATATTTGTGCTTTATAAACTGAAAATACTCATTGTTTGGTTGATTGAAAAATAGTTATGTGTAGATTGACTAAATTAGCTTGAATCCTATGTCAAATCCATTTAACTATTCATGATAACTTGTATTTGTGTTATAATACATGAATATTTGTGTACTATATTTCTGACTACTTTATATTTGCATATTTTGTTTATCAGACATACAGCTACATCTAAAAAAATAGAATTAAAAAAAGTTCAATATTTTTTATCACTCATTTCAGAATTACCAAAATTTCAAGCAATACATGTTTGAAATGTTTCACTCTATCTGTAATGAATCTATATAATATATGGGTTTCACATTCTGAAATGAGTGATGAAAAATATTCAACTTTTTCATGATATTCTAATTTTTTGAGGTGTACCTGTAATTTTTCCCCATCAAGAGCATCTGGAAATTTGACATAAAGCGGCCCTCAGCCTGGGAACAACAGATTTATGTGGCCCTCTGGGTAATAACGGTTGCCCACCTCTGCTCTAGAGGATGACCAGATCATGACAGATTTTAAAGAGAGAGACCACAGACATTTTAGCAAACCTTTTTAGCTTACAGATCAGTAAACACACACTCTGGAAGATTTGCCAGACTGTGAGTCCACTCACCTGACAACAGACAGAAGACTCACAGAGGAGGAGAGTGCAAAAGTGTAATTTACTGTTTGCACCACATTTATTCAAGTAGTAAGTGAAATACCTTATTATTATTCCCCTTCCATAATTGTATCCTTCTTTTTTTAATTTGAAACAAGAAAGGATAATCTATTCTTGTATTATTTTAATCTAACTTGATTCAACAGTAAATTACAAGGTTGTGCGCTCAGATGGCCATTTAACAAGTTTTGTTTTACATCAAAAAAAGAAGGAAAATGTTGGGGAAATTGGTTAAGTTAAAACTATGTTTAAAGGATAACTTCGGTTCCTGCAGCTTTTACATTGTTTATAGAATGAAGAACAGCAATATACTCACCCAGAAGGCTTTCCTGATGCAAACGGTGCTTTGGGAGATATTTAGATCCAAAATCGAGCAGCGGACACCGATATAATGTAGCCTGTAGGGCATAGATCGCCGCTCCTAAAAACTGCATTAATCGTCCAAAAACTCATGTTTTTCACCAATATTCCATCATGATTCGCGCCGAATGGACGGCCATTGTAGCCTGTGTCTCTCCACACAGCGCTGTGTGGCTGAACTAACCTCTAAACAGACGAGTCTGTTTGCATGCACTTCGCGCATGCGCAGTACTCTCTGGAGCGTAGAGATCGTCATTTCTATCAGCTCCTTATCTGTATAATCTGGCTCCAAACTGTAAGGACGTCCATCATATTCAAAGTCCTCCTCCACAACATCTTCATCCCATAGATATTCGTCCATTTTGCCCAAAACTGGAAGAAGAAAGTCGATTTGTAGCTGCCCTGAAACAATGAGCCGCACTGCGCATGCGCGAAGAGCATGTAAACAAACTCGTTGGTTCAGCCACACAGCGCTGTGTGGAGAGACACAGGCTGCAATGGCCGTCCATTCGGCGCGAATCATGATGGAATATTGGTGAAAAACATGAGTTTTTAGGAGCGGCGATCTATGCCCTACAGGCTACCATTATATCGGTGTCCGCTGCTCGATTTTGGATCTAAATATCTCCCGAAGCACCGTTTGCATCAGGAAAGCCTTCTGGGTGAGTATATTGTTGTTCTTCATTCTAGAAACAATGTAAAAGCTGCAGGAACTGAAGTTATCCTTTAAGGACATTTTCTTGTTTTTTAGGTTTAATGTAAAACATTAGATTAGTGATGCTTTTTCATCTGCAGTTTCATCTGTATATTTTTGGGGCTAATTTGTATATTAAGCTCACAAACTTGTTGATTTATTGGATAAACTGTCACCTGCAGCAAGCCTGAAATCTTGTCCCACCTCACCTCCTTGAGAGAGACTAATCAGGGCAGCAGTCTGGCATCAACATTGTTTTTGTGTTGTTTGTCTTTGGAGGATGAGTCTTAAAGCACAAAGTCTTTACATTTTACTCTGTGAAAATGTTCATCATATCTTTTGATTAGTCCTTTGGAAAGACATTTACCCGCAAAATGCATCTTCTGCATCCATGATGTATATTTGTGTATAAAACAGCACAATATAATTGGATGATGCTGATGGAGAACTTTCCACATATACAATTCTGCCATCAGTGTTCGAATCTAGTATCAATGGATAAGTGTGACCTGTGAAAAGCATTTTGAGTTCTTAGATGGTTAGAAAAATACTTTGAGTTACACATGTTGTAGGAAAAGTGCTGTATAAATAAAGTTTGTTTGATTGATTGATTGATATGTTGCAAGTTAAGGGTCATTTAATAATGATAATTTCTGTGCCTTTTAATTTCTGTCAGCTTATATTTACTATTAGATTGGGGTGTCCATTAGGGTTGCACCATTTATCACAATTTTAATGATATTGTTACATGAACAGAAGTAGTACAGAAGAACTGAACCAATAAATAAAATAATTATTTTATATGTAAAGTAAAGAGGGTTGTTTCTGTTTTTTAATAACGGACATCTTAACAATCAAATGTATAAGAAAAAGTACTTAAGCTTAAAAAAAACTTGAATTTATGTAATTTATGTAGTGCGCAGAAGTCTGTCTGCCGTTTCTGATAACCAAAAACAAAAAATCACCAAACATTAAGAGCCTTTGACTTCCATCTTTAGTCATCACATCAAAATATGTTTTCATTTTTGCTTGTACTGCATCACATTTGAAATTTAATTATCTTGACAACCCTATGAGCATTGCTTTCTCACTCACAACATGCATGTATTTTACCCACTAGGGTCTGGTTTGTTGGTTATGCTTTCATAACAGAGATGCAGTCGAATACAACACTGTATCTGCTGTAATCTGATTCATAATTAAGTTTTGTTAACATAAACAGCAGGTATTAGCCGAAACTAAGCTGAAAGCTTATATGGGCTCTAGGTTTCTCTTTAAAAACCACTTCTGTTACTGCAGTAATAAACAAGTTCATCAATCGTCACTTTGTTTCTTACACATCGTCTTGGTATCTCCTGTTACACATGTGAAATCATTTGGGCCTCTTATTAAAGCCATCAGGTTTTCCTGACAAACAGAGACAGAGCACCCTCTTGATTGTCTTCTGACATTATTGTTTGTTCTTTTTCCAGGTTTCCTCCTACATGCGAGCTGTGAATGACATCTACGACAAAGTGGATTTCGATGGCATCAAACTTATCAACTTCCAAGTGAAATCAATTAAAGTAAGAACTTTTAAAGCTTTAACCCTTTAACTGCCAGCTCAACTGTTTGACAGAGGTCAGAAAATCAGTAAATTCAGGGATATCTAACGTTTTAAAACAGAACTGAACAAATCAAACCATTGTTTGATCCTGTTAACACTTTAGGGAACAGAGAAAACTAAAACGCAAACCAAAAACCAGATAATTCCTTGGTGTGGAGTTTAAATGTTTAAAAAGCTAACAGTTGATTGTGATGACATAAAAATGCACAAATGTGTGAGATAAAAATAGGAAATTGCAGAAATGTTTGTAAATAAAGTCGCAACTAAAAATGACTTAAAATGGATGATATTGTACTGAGTTTGACAAAAGCACAAAATGTTTTTGATGAATATATGATTATATATAAATCGTATAATCAGTAAATGGTAAAGTATATAAAATAATAATAATAGCTTTTAACTTTTAAACTTACAATACTACACAAAGAAAATCAGTTCTTTTGGTTTCTTTGCAATTTTTTCTGTATTTTTTTCTGTAGAAATTGACAGAAACAAACAATATGCCATTTTTTTTAGACATCAAAAATATTCCTGAATGTACTGACTAGAGGGTTAACATTGACATCCTCACTTTAATTTTCAGACTAGGCAAACAGGTTGTAGTCTCTTTTTTCATCAAGAATGTAAGACCAAAGAATTAAAAGATGACTTGTTCGGTGCATTAGCCTTACAGCAATGCCTGGATGTCTTATTCTAACTTTCAGCTCCTACTATGAAATTTAAAGCTGAACTTGGAGCGTTTGTGTCCACAGACCTGCTTTCCAGATGTTTAATGAACCTCTTTCTGCAGGTGATGACAGAGGAGGACAAAAAGGACCCTCTGAATCGTCTTTTCATAGGGCCTGAGAAACTATTGAGCCTCTACTCAGAGAACAACTGGGGAAACTTCTGTCTGTCCTACCTGCTCACCAACAGAGACTATAGCGGAGTGCTTGGGCTCGCCTGGGAGGGAAAGAGCGGTGAGTTACACAGATTGTGTTGTTGGCATTGGTTCTAACGTTTTGCTAAGTTTTTGTTTGTATTTGTTGTTGTGTTGTAATACCAAGCTGTACATCCACATTGCTGAACTGGTGAATATCTCCGGATCATATTCGTAGTCTTGTGGTTCATGGAAATCTTTTTTGGGCTATGATAAGAGGTTAGCGGCTATAATAAACTCACCTACAGCTAGGACATTCTCCAGCTATGATCTTCTGTTCTCTGCGAAATGGGGCCAGCTGTTACCCTCTCATGAGGACTCTGTCCATGGACAAGAGGCACACCAGGCTAAAAACGCATCCCTTCATCCATCAGATTGAAAAAATGTGTGTGATGAAAAGTTAGCACAGATGCTAGGCAAGACAAGTTTATTTGTAGAGCACAATGCATACACGAGGCAATTCAAAGTGCTTTACAGAACAAGAAAAATGCATTAAAATCACAAAAAAACCAACATTAATCATTATAAAATAAATTTAAAAAGAAGATTGCAGATCAGATCCTTTCAGTCATATGCAGTTCAACAGAGCTGTTTTAAGCCTAGATTTGAACATTGTCAAAGTCGAGGTCTGTCTCACATGTTCAGAAAGACTGTTCTAGATTTTAGCTGCATAAAACTGGAACCCTGATTCCCCATGTTTAGTCCTGACACTGGGCACCAGCAGAAGGCCGTCCCCTGAGGTTCTCAGAGTCCCAGATGGTTCATATGGCACTAACATGTCAGAGATGTACTTTGGTGCTAGGCCATGGAGAGATTTGTACACAAACAGAGCTGCTTTAAAGTCTATTCTCTGAGCCACAGGAAGCCAGTGTAGGGACCTGAGCACAGGACTAATGTGCTTGTACTTCCTGGTTCTGGTCAGGACCCGAGCAGCAGCATTCTGGATGTACTGCAGCTGTCCTACAGCTCGTTTGGAGAGGCCAGTGAGCGGGCCGTTACAGTATTCTACGAATGCATGGATAAGTCTCTCCAAGTCAGGTTTAGACAATATACCTTTGATTTTGGCAATGTTTTTTAGATGGTAAAACGCTGCTGATGTTACTGATTTGATGTGGTTGGTGAAGTTCAAGTCTGAGTCCATTATTACCCCGAGATTTCTACACCACCAGTTGTTCACAGATGCTACACCACCTTTTGCTGGGTTCAGGGGGCTTATGTGGATGGAAGATTGTGGCCCACTAAACATGATGCATTTCCTCAAGTTCACTTTGTCCTGAAGGAAATGTTTTGTTGTTGTTTTAAATGTCTTGTCTATCCAAATGTCTTTAGTCTAGTTTTTGGATGGAGGCGACACAAAATACAGAAAAATGTTTACTGGCAATTGAAAGAGCCAAAACCAAACCCAGACTTAATTTGAGTCCAACCTCTTATCAAACAATTTTACTAATTTAAAAAAATATTAAATCGCTAATAAAGAGAGGTTGTATTCATTAAAAAAGAAAAAAAATACTAACACAAAATCCCCATGTCATCAGAAAAAAAACAAACTGATCAGAATAAAACATTTTCCACAACTGAAAAGTGGACACATAAAAGTACATTTTGTTGAAGGAAAGTGAGCTGAGAGTCTGTGAGGCTGAAAAGTAAGACTTGGAAAGTGAACAATAGGTTTTTTTCTGCTTGCCTGTCAGTGTGAATTTGGCGTGAATCCTTGTTGATCTTTAAAATCATGGCTCCTTTTCTTGCTCCCAGGACTCTCTGGCCCCCTTATCACACAAGCTGGCCACAGGCCTTGCTCTACACTCTAGCATCCATAGTTAGCAGTATGACCCGTGAAGAAGGTAAAGCAGGATGATGGAGCTTCTGTTCAAAGACAGAAAAAGCTTTGGACTGGATAATTTCCTTTTTTTCACAAATCACTAATGTGGAACACAGATTTGTATGAGTTGTACAAACCATGTTACTGTGACTGAAGCAACCTTTTGTTTGAGATCCCAAAGCCAGAACAGTCCTAAAATAATCCCTCATGATTTTCTGGTAATACTTTCTAACATCTGCTGCTTTTCTTAATTCATGTGGAAATGTCATTGTAGACAACATCTTGTTTCAAGGAGCTCATTTATAAAACATCACCTAGGATCCATACTAAAAGTGTACATGCACCAAAAGCAAAAAAATGTTGTACGCCATAGAATAATCTGACTTATAAAACCGTGCATGTGCACACCTGCAAGCACTTTTTCCTTTAAAAATCACAGTCCACATCAAAGGTTGCGCAGGTGGATTCACCTCACATCCTGTCCTCTACACACCAACATGTTACCATGAATGATCAATGCAGAGTATCTCATGAATGTTTTTATATCGCCTGCCTGCAGTCTGTTCCCTACACTGCTGTGCATCAGAATGAATCAGTCGTGTGTCATCTAGGCCACTTTACATTAAATTTGTGAAAAACGTCTTTGAGGCACAAATAATTTGTACATTGATGGTATGCACATTTTTTTTCAGTTCACATAGACAAATTCATTTTCACTCTGAGCCCTTATAACAACGTGAGTATAAGCAATTGCAACAATTTCATTTGGTAAACCTGACATTGTTCAAAATTGCCCTATAATGATGGTCTGTTTTGATGCTGGTTTAGCTGAGTTGTAAGCAACCAGACACAACCAAAGAACAAGCTTCTGCCAGCTCTGGTTCAAATCCAGCTCGTGGTCAGCTTGCAGTAATCCTTCCCTGTTTTCTCTCACCCCCTCTACACAAGCCTATCTGCTGTCTCCTTCTCTCCTATCAATAAAGACACAAAATGCCCCCCAAAAATATTTTTTTTTAAGGAGACATCATGCTGATGCCTGATTTAATACTTACATATAATATAATAAATTTGAAAACAAGACCTTACACCCCCTAAATTTTCAAAAAATGAGATATTGTACTTTTTCTGATATCCTAGAACGAGATTTGATGCCTCTGAAAATAGGTCATTGCGAGATGTCCGCGAGATTTAAATCGTCGTGACATCACGAGGTACCTTTCTTTTTATTGGATTAATCTGATAAAACACTTCCTCCTCTGTGATGTCCGTTAGCCACAAAACTGTCACTGAGGAACACATCCACCAGCAGCAGTATATAGCTCCCTAGCTGACATTCACTCATTACCAGCTCTGGGCTGTAGGGGGACTAAATACGCGGTCACTACTTTGAGCCTGCCGGAAAATACAGTAGAAGAAGAAGGACAGGCTGGCTCTACCCCCGATAGAAATGACCAATCAGAGCACAAAGGGCTGTGACATTGCGAGGTAACTGTAGGTCATCCTGAGATCCGAGTGTTTCAACAAGAGCTTAATAATGGCCTAAAATGAAGATATTGAGAACGCTATTGTGGGGCAATGAAGGATCTAAATGACTTGTACTGAGGGCAGAAATGCTTTACAGGCATCCTAGTCTGGCATAGTGAAAAGGAGAAACAAGCATGATATGTCTCCTTTAATGTTGGCCTGTTCACCCACAGTGTAAGCAAACCTGATGTGTTGACTGGTCATGTTGATAATGCCATCCAAAACAGCTGGCATTACTGTGCCGAGGAAAGACGGCAATATCCCAGATCTAAGGACAAAATTTAACTATTTTATCATACCCAAATGAGCTTTGGACAGAGTATTTAACATTGTATATTGTAAATCATGTCAAACACACACCTGTCGACAAATTCCTGCTGGAAGGAGTAGGTTGCCAGAAACCCCAGAGTGGTCTGGCCCTGTACGCACCGAGCTGGGGAGGTCCCGGCGGATGGTTTTCTCAAACACTGGCCCAGTTCAGTACATAGATCCAAATGCACTGCTCTAGGAAACTTAAATTGGCTTATTAGCCAGTCATCATCATGGGCCAGGAAATCTTTGTGGTCCCTAAAGACTCTCTCCATCCTGATCCTACCACATGTGTGATCTTTCAGAAGTGCCAGTGCATCCATTGGCCAGCATTGCACAGGAGTTTATATGTTTACTCAGCAATTACACCATTTGTTACACACATTTCACGACTAATATGAATCAGTGCCATCCACCGCTCTGTATCATTTGCATATAGAAGTATGATCATTGCATACAGCAGTAGGCCTAATTGCTCATGAAGGGAACACGTCTATAACACTACAGACTCAAGTGTTTATGATTACACAGATCTATAAGTCTGATATTTGATGAGATTAAACATATGAGAAGAAACTGGCTTCAGTTTACCACCTCAGCACCAGTTTCTCATGCACCAGCATCAAAGTTGACATACTGGTGGACTCATGCTTCTGCCAAGTTTATTTTTATGTATCACAACCTTTTCGTGGGAAATGGTGTACGCCAATTCCAATTCCCCTTTTGTGCATTTTTGGCACTTCAAGTTCCCTTTTCCCAAGTTAATAGGGTGAACTCATGCATAAGGGACAATTTTTACTTGCCTGACAGCAGCAGTGTATACATATTTAATTCTGGCAAACATGTTATCAAGTCAGAGACTGCATGTGTAAGTCGCACAACGAAAATCTCGGGAATGGGGCTCACCCATTTGTTTTTCACAATCCATGCCAATTCTTTATACCCCCCAAAAAAGACAGAAAAATGAATAGAGAGCCAGTATCACCTTAATCTGGCTGTCATGTAGAATATGTCATAGAGAAGATGAAGACTGTGCTGTAACTTTCACTGCCTGAGCCTCTCAAAGTTAAAACAGCTTGTTTCCTCTGTGAATAAAACCCCCTTGTCTCTTCTGAATGCTCTCATTCTGCATGTTTCCCGGGTTTGTTATTCAGTAAATCAGGTTCCTTGTGGGAATATTTATTGTTGTTCTTCCTGAACTTTTAACAAAGGCTAATTATTGGGTATGGAGAAATAAATCTGGGACAGCAGGAAGATGCTTTCACCAACACAACTGATATGGAAGCTGTACTGTCCATGACCTTGAGCTGGCATGCGTGTAAGTCACATGCACCTGATGTTAAAGTACCATAAAAGCTTTAAATGCAAATTTTCCCCAAAATTAAATGCATCTGTTTGAAGTTAAAGGGACAGTGCAAATTCATAACATTTCTGTGATGTGTTAGTTTAGCCATCATGGCTAATTCTCATCTGTAGTTCAAGGCCAATAATGGATATTATATATAATAACTGAAAAAAATTCCAAGTTGTTTTTATTGAGGGAAGCAGCATGATACTGATGTTCAGATTGGCCCACAAAAAGTCATTTAAAACCCACAATAATGATGCCACAGATCAAAGTATTTAAAGCTGGAGATGGTGATTTTGGAAAACTAGCATGAATTTGAAAGTAGCATCTCCTCAGGGCTCCGCCTAGCCCCCGCACAGCCCCCACCGCCCACTCACATGCACGCGTGCGGCTGATATATCCAGAAGACTGATTCAACTCCAAACCCTCAGCACAACGCGTTTGTTTTACACTACACCAAGTCATGTCTCAGTAGTAGTAAGAAAACACCAAACAAACATGTAAAGTTAGTTAGTACTCACAGCCGATGTTGATCGGGGTATAGGTAGTTCCTCTGAAATTCTCCACATAGCTGTCAAATCTCCCGTTTTGGCCATGAAACTACCGTATTTTTCATATTTTCTCCTCTTTTCTCCCGTCCTCCTGTATTAGTATTCTCCTGTAAATCTCCCGTGTAATGATATAATAATAAAAACATTCCTCTGCCTCTCCAAACTGAGCTCTGTCTCTAGCCTGAATGGGGCGGTAGTGCTCCAAAATGATGGATGCCAACCGCCCTAAAACCGAAGAAGAAAAAGCCTCACGAGAACGTCCACCTGCAGTAGCCTGGGTGGCAGCTATCATGAGATTAGAGCAGCAGAACAAACTTAGAAAAACAAAGAGTTTATTTTAGATTTCTTGTAAATCTGTCTTAACCCTATAAAGCCAAATGTATCATATTTGATACATACTTTTATAATACCTCTTTCTACTCAATATGATCAAAAAATTTTAAAAAAATCCATCTGAATACAATCAGATAAATGATAAAAATGTCCTCAAATGGATTATCAGTTGCCCAAAACACCTAATGTATCAAATGAGATACGAAAAATCTATATGTTGAATTTCATGGACATTTTGATTTTTATGGATTTTAGCAGAAAGTGAAACAAACATTTAAGCTCCAAAAAAAATAGAATTTTCCGGCTATAATCTATGCTTTTGGGCCTTAAAGGGTTAAAATGTGAGGGATACTTGAGCTTGGTTGGGGTTGTGGGACGGCTCACGGCGGGCTTCCCTTTTTTTCAAAGACAAAACTTGAAAGGTAAGCATTCTCCAGCGGACTCTAACACGTATGAGCTTGGCTACCTACACGCACCGAGTCTGTGCACGCCGGGAAAATGCACGCGCAGCAGGCAGGCAGAATGGCGACGGGATTTGATTGGTTTAAAAACAGGTGTCCCGGCATGATTATTGGTTGGTGTTTTCCCTGTTTTACTCCTGCTGTAGATAGCGGATATCTTTCGCTCTGTTTTAAGAACACATTATGAGTTGATTACCATCGGGTCACGAAGACCATTTTAACCAGTATTACAAAAAGTGTATCTAAATAAGATCGCCAACCCCAGCTTTAACTTTGCTGATATTTAAAATAGTAATTGTGTGATGGGCTTGAAACTTTCCAAAACAAACTCGAGTTCATACTACTATTTTTTCAAAATATGTTGACAGAAATGTACCTGCCATTTATGTCCTCATAACTAGTAAAAACAGGAATTTCCCCGAATCAGCTGTTTTTTTAGGTCTGCAGATAGACTGTGCTTGCATTTGTGTGTGTTTTTGTGTGTGTTGGGGGGGATTAAAGAGCGAGAAGCTGAAATTGTTTATGTGGGAGGGCTCTCCTCTCTGTGACATTATCTCATACTCAGAGTTTGATTGGTTAAACTGAGGGGTGTGAGAGCAGCCCACCACAATGACATGTGATTAGGGAGCAACAAACCTTTGACACACACTAACACACAACAACACTTACACACACAGACACACACACCAGACATTTTAGTGAAGATTGGTCACTGCATTCCACGGTGTGATCGCCATGGTTACATCTCACGTGAGACGCACACAAATGCACACACTGTGTGTAGCAGCAGTGACATTGTTGTGACATTTGGGGATCACGTGAGTTTCCTGAAGACTGAGTCGACTGTTGATGGTGGATAAAGTTTGACCTCCTGAAACAGATACGTTTTCACGGAGCCTCAGACACCCAATCCATTTCCACCAGTTTATTACTGGGATTGGGGGAAACGGGAGGCTTAACCCTGAAACTATTACTCAAATGAACCACATGCCACTACAGCCATAAGGACGTTGATTACCATCAGGTCACGAAGACCATTTTAACCAGTATTACAAAAAGTGTATCTAAATAAGATCGCCAACCCCAGCTTTAACTTTGCTGATATTTAAAATAGTAATTGTGTGATGGGCTTGAAACTTTCCAAAACAAACTCGAGTTCATACTACTATTTTTTCAAAATATGTTGACAGAAATGTACCTGCCATTTATGTCCTCATAACTAGTAATAACAGGAATTTTCCCCGAATCAGCTGTTTTTTTAGGTCTGCAGATAGACTGTGCTTGCATTTGTGTGTGTTTTTGTGTGTGTTGGGGGGGGATTAAAGAGTGAGAAGCTGAAATTGTTTATGTGGGAGGGCTCTATTCTCTGTGACATTATCTCATACTCAGAGTTTGATTGGTTAAACTGAGGGGTGTGAGAGCAGCCCACCACAATGACATGTGATTAGGGAGCAACAAACCTTTGACACACACTAACACACAACAACACTTACACACACAGACACACACACCAGACATTTTAGAGAAGATTGGTCACTGCATTCCACGGTGTGATCGCCATGGTTACATCTCACGTGAGACGCACACAAATGCACACACTGTGTGTAGCAGCAGTGACATTGTTGTGACATTTGGGGATCACGTGAGTTTCCTGAAGACTGAGTCGACTGTTGATGGTGGATAAAGTTTGACCTCACTGAAACAGATACGTTCACGGAGCCTCGTATCACCGTAACCTACTTCCACCAGTTTATTACTGGGATTGGGAAACGGGAGGCTTTTAACCCTGGAACTATTAACTCAAATGAACCACATGCCACTACAGCCATAGGACGCACACACATGCATACAGACACACATTAGTTGACACAGTTGGTCAAAAGGAACTACCCCTCACCTCTCTCAGTTCTGTGAGTTTGTCAGGAAGGGCTGGGGGATGGGGTCTCAGTGTCTCATGCCACGCATGTTTTCTCACCAGTAAATTTCCATTTCTCCCCTGACTAATTGAGGAAAGCAAGTGTGTTGCTGTGGCTTTTTATTCTTTTTGTTGCTTGTTTAATTCCACATACATTTTGAATGAGAATATCTCTGTTAAACTCCCTGCAGTAACCAACTTAAAGTCAACTTTTAATTGCTCTGATTTCCAAATGTATATTATGTTGCTTTCAGTTAAGCTTGTTAGGAGGTCCTGCTCTTCTTCTTTTCCAAGCAGGAATTCATGGTGCAGGATGACGCGTTGGGGCACTTTAAACATCAGAAGTCTGTAGAAATGCTAACAATAGATGCAGCGAGATGAGATTGCAACACAAGTTTTTGTCCCTCATTTTTGAGCTGTTGATCCACTCTTGTAGGCTACATGTATGGAAATTTAGAACCAGTTCCACTTGAGAACAAGTTTTAACCATGTCACGGCATCAATGTGATTGTTTCTTAGGTCCTTAGCAATTCCCAAGTTTTTGCCCTGCACTTTACTCTGTATACCTTGCAAAGCAATGATGCCACTTAGGGGACATTCACACAACAGTGTAAAAGGAGTATTTCCGATGTGTCTGCGCCTTACTTTTACACAAGAATGATGCCTGGAGTGCCTGAATCTGCAAACTAGGGTCCAGAGGGAAAAGTTTTGAAAAATATTCTTGTATCTGTCCCTGTCTAAACAGGAATCAGCAATGTCAGGGAAATAGTGCATGTAGCATGCGCAGTACTCAGTCAGATAAAGGTTGCGTTTGCAGCTAGAAACAACAGCAGCAGCTATGGCCGTTACTGAGAAACATGTGCGCTGCTTGTGGATTTGCTGAGGCAATACTCTGACCAGTGGACATGCATTTGTTACATTCACCGAGGACTGAGTCCTCGGTGAATGTAACTGGTCTCACCTGGCATGCACAGTACAGCATTTTCAGTCATTATCAGGGATCTGCGCATCATTTTTACAGCGTCTCTGTGTGAATGCTGAGCGCATTGAAAATTTGAAGGAAAAGCCTTTACATTTTTGCTGACAACACTGTCATGTAAAAGCCTTTACTGTGAGAGGCAGGCAGCTCAAACAACAACTAAGGAGTCAAGTAAGTAATTTTAGAGGATCAGAGACAGAAGTGGGAAAGAAAATCTTATCAATGCCCATCCCAACTTTTGCATAAATTATATTCAGGAGATACCATCAACCCTAGGACTGAACTGTGCTGCTGCCTCTTGGCAAGAGGGTTGCTGGATCGTCTCCAACAAGTGGAGTTGGCATTCATGTAAGCTTGTACATCAGGTTAGTTGATAACTCCAACAGGCTGTCCACACACAGATAAGTTTAGGCATATCTACACACATTTTTTTTACACATTTTTTTTTATCATGCATATATTTATCCACACTGATCCAGCATTTTGGGAGCCCTAAAATGCACTTTTTTGAGAATGGGTCCCAGACTGAATAAATCTCAAATAGCCACCCTTGTGTTACCTTTCAGAAACAATGATCTCATAGTCCTCTCCCTGTAATCCCATGTGCTAACCCAAACGATAATATGAGCAGTATGGGAATACAGTGTCGTATTCATGCTGCAGAAGCTACTGAGTTTGTTATGGCTTTTACGACAAGATCTACTGTTCCTGTACAACTACCGTTAGCAACAGCTGGACATGGAGAACACAGCATATGCCACTGTTTACGTTTCTGTGCGAATGCTCCATGTCTTCTTTTCTAGTTTTGATGTATGTCAGCGGCAGCGTTAAAGCACCACCTACAGGCCTGGAATATATTCAGCATATTCAGTGTTTTCATGGATGGACACAAAACTTGAAACAATGCTGTTGTTGACAGAAAATGTTGTGAAAATGAAAATGTTTTCATCTCCATGTGGACAGGGCCTTATTACTAAACAGTAACAGTGCAGGGTGGAAAAAGTATGTGAAACCCTAAGCTAATTACTTCTCCAAGAGCTAATTGGAGCCAGGAGTCAGTCAACCTGAGGTCCAATCAATGTGATTAGATAGGATGTGTTGTTTAAAGCTGCCCTGCCCTATAAAAAACACACACCAGTTGTGATTTTGCTGTTCTCAGAGGCATTACCTGATGTGAACCATGCCTCGCGCAGATGAGCTCTCAGAAGATCTACGATCAAGAATTGTTGACATGCATGAAGCTGGAAAGGGTTACAAAAGTATCTTTTAAAGCCCTGATGTCCATGTGTCCACGGAAAGACAGACTGTCTACAAATTAAGGAAGTTCAGCACTGAAACTACTCTCCCAATTATCTTGTTCTGTTAAAATGACTGTGAGAGCACAGCGCAGAATGCTCAATGAAGTGAAGAAGAATCCTAGAGTGTCAGCTGGTGACTTACAGAAATCCATGGCACATGCTAACATTATTGTTGACAAATCTACGATACGTAAAACATTACACAAGAATGGAGTATATGGTAATTACATATTAGGTATGAGTGTGTATGTAAATACTTGTCTTTTTATGTTAGCCCTGTGATTGGCTGTCAAATTGTCCCGGGTGTGCCCTGCTACTTGTGCAATGTCAGCTGGGACGGGCTTCAGCTTCCCATTACCTAGAATGGGAAAGCAGAACAGAAAATGGATGAATGGAGCACCCACCTTATGACCTCAGGAATACATTCATCATTTTTAGTTTTCAACCATGTGTCATGTTTTTCATTTTTATTAGCAGGTAGAACCTGAATTCTTTTCACTCATCGCAGAAATTGACAAGACCATCAAGGAGGCACTGCTTTCATTTTTTCATCTACTTTTAGCATAAGCACAGTTGTTTTTTTAATCATAACCCTGGTTTTAAAACCACATGACTCCTTTATCAGCCTTGGCCGGTGACTCCATGGTTTGTAGCAGTCTGATGGACTCACTGCAGGGTGTTCTGTACTGTATGTTTTTGGCTCTTATAGTTTTTCTGTGTTGTGTCTGACCTAGGGTGCCCTGATACTTGGTTCAATTTGGTGTGTGTGTGTCAAATTGAACAGACTGTATCTGAGCTTTGTTTCGGTTGTGGATTTTTAAAAGTGCTTTATAAATAAATGTGAGTTGAGTTGAGTATATGAAACTGGAACTTGATACAGGAAAATCATCAAGTAAAAGACTGAATTATCATTCTACAAGAAGATGATAGGGTCTGTTACACTCTTACATTGTTTGAAGGTTTAGTATTTGAAACATCACACCACTGCCTCTCAAAACAATTCTATTCATGTAGAAACGTGCCACCATCTCTTTCTCCCATGCCAAACCGTCCTTCCTGTGTGGAGAAAGATGTTCTAAAGTAATGGGTTGCACCATCATGGAGGCACGTGTGCAGTTCTCACAGCTGATGAACCTGGCCTACATACATATAATACACTCAACTCTATATGTTGAAATGGTCTCTGACAGTCCATATGTCACTTAGTGCTGAAGCGAGAAGAGAGAGCTTTTCAGGCTGGGGAACAAACTTCTGGCTTTGTTTCAGCTGACAACCTGATGATGGCTGAAGTGTTTGTCATGTTAGAACTGTCAACCTAAATGATTGGTGGATTTAGTGGCTTCTCTTCATACTTTACTCTTTACAAGTAAACAAGTAATTCAATAAATAATTGGCCAAATAAGAGAAGTTCAGTTGTTCCCACCTAGTTTATTTTCCATTAAGAGGCAGCCTTACCCCACATTACTACATGTACTTTTATTCTATGCCTTGTTTGTATTAAGTGGTTCAGAATTTACCTGCAGTTTCTCCCAGAGCCGTGTGCAAGAGAACAGAAGTCCATTGTTTAAGTTCTTTACACTTGTTCATCATGACTTTTTTTTTCAAAGCCCACACCAAGAGTCTTTCTTTAACTTACCTGGGCAGAGAGTTATCAATAACATACACCCCTATATTTTTTCAGTTTAGATTAAGCAACTGGGTAGTTGGATAAAACTTTTTCTTGTACTATCAAGATGATTAAAAAGCACATCCTTAAATATTTTATTACCTCCTGCAAATGTAGAAAGTGCAGGATCTGAGAACAGTTACCGTAAAATCCAATTATTTACCTTGGTAGTCAGGGCTGCCTGATTATGGCAAAAATTATAATTGTGATTATTTTGATATATATTGATGTCATAATTATTAAACAGTTACTTTCTGATTCTCAACATGAACCACATGCAGTTATAGATCTTAAACATTCTTAACATTAAAATTTTGAGCTTTAAAAACACAAACACAGAGAGTATTTCGGATCATGTAAATTAACTCAGTGTGGCAAGTGGTCGGATAAAACCGTTTTAATGCTGCTTTGCAATAATTACACACCATATTGATTTGGCAGTGATTCTTAGGCTTCAACAGAGTGGAGAGTTCTTTATCTCATCCTCCTCCATGATGTTTATTTAATTGGCACAAACAACCTTGCAGTGCTGATGGATCAGCCTGTTTCAAGTGTGTAATCAGACAGATCTGTTGATTTCAGTATGGCCCAAAGCGTGACTGCCTAATCAGTGTCCTTTGGAGCCAGAAGAGCTACAAGATAACAACAGGATGAGATTGATCTTACAGAGCTTAGCATAGATGCTAGCATTTCCTTTTTCAGATCTAAACCAAATTTTTTTTAACTGAAAAAAAAAAAAACAGCACTAAAAACTTCTCTAAAGGCCATTTTACTCCACTTCTGACATGTTTTGGTGAGAGTTTGTTTTATGTAGTTGGTTACTCTCTATCCTTTACACCAAGACTGCAGCACCCACCTGCTAAATTTTCTGACTGGCCTGTAATGGATGTGACTGACAGAATGATTGACCAATCATCTGCCTGACTTGCTGGTTCTGCTCATTCCCAAACCCTTTTTACAGGCTCTTTCCCAGATGGACAATCCATTTAGTGCATCAGGTTAAAAAAACAACCGCAGGGACATGAATGCCATGCCCTAAAACAGCACTGTCAATAAGCAAGACGTTAAGTCCTTCACACCTCGATAGTTGGTTTGACATCACCACCTTGTTCTCCCACATTTATGGTCTCTTCTTAGCTGTCAGACCAATTACAGCAGGGCAGCCAAAACACTTGAAGACTATGAAGACGGACCAGGTTATTAGCAAACTGCAGAAAAACACCAAGTTTGAGAATCCCCCTCAGGAAAAGTGCCTGTAGTGCTGGTATTTTGTAGAGCTGAACTGGACACACTGAAACCTGAGCCTCACTGTTGCTGAAATTACAGTTTCATATGTTGCACCAAAAATAATAGTTAGACTGCCAACACTGGAAGAACAAAGGGGGAAAAAAAAGCTTAAGGAATTCAGCCCGACACCAAAAACTCTCCAGGCAGTTCAGCCTTTACTGCTCCTCTTCACCATTAACCATAAATAATGATTATTGTCAAATTACTATATGCTAACATTTGGAAAGTTAATGTCTGGTGTCAATATTGACTGTAGAGTTTAACCATTATGGTAATGATTATGATTCTCTATCTGCAGTTATGTTTTACTTGGGAATTTGTATATATTGATACATTAGGGAAGTATTTGACATTTGTTTGCCTCATCAGCTCATTTTCATCGTGTCTGCTGCCTCTTTTTGGTTTGTGTGTTTCCACAGTATGGAGAATAATCTTTTACAAATATGCAATGCAGAGGTCATTGAACTTGGCAGACAAAGAGAGCAGTGATAGAAAGCCAGTGGATTTGGTTATATATCTTACAGTTTGGCTGACGTCCAGAGCAGAGCTACTGTAGTTTCTGAGAACTTTGGTCAGTGTTTAAGAACCGCTAACTGTTTGCTTTTGTTGATAATGGTGTTATTGAGACATTCTGTCTCCCTGTGGACGAGTATCCAAGGACAAAGATGACTCTTAGTTACCCATAATTGTTTGTTTCTTTACACCAGTCCATGTGAAGGGATGTGTGTGTGTGTGTGTTTTAGTTTGTGCCATGATGTGTTAAAATAAGTTGTCTTTGATGCTTTTGCGAGTTGCGGTTTCAAGGTGTTTATTTCTGAATGGCTTCGCATGTGTGCCTGTGTCCTTGATGTGCACAATATGTGCATGTGATCCACAGGACTGTTTGTTTCTTTTGGGAAGTGTTTGTCCAGTGAGCTAATAATAGGTCTCTTTCATTGCGGCTTCTTTCTGTGGCAAAGAAGGAGGGACGAGAACCGCAGCCCCTCTAGACTCAGGCTGCCAAAAATCACAGAGGAGACCTCCAGAGCTCTTTCTAGGAAACCCAACTCCTTGAATTGCCCAACAGGGGGGCCATTTTAGGTCAAAGCAGGGAGTGTTGCAGAAGTGCATCCAGAATTCATGATTAACATTCTGAGGGAGTCTCACTGGGTAGTTTGTTGATACGATGAAAGTGCTCACGTTTCAACTTGGCCTGTCTTTCTCTTGGAAAGTAACCATGGGATTTCAGATACTAGCAGAAAGTCTCAGCCTCAGACTCGGCCTACTTAACCTGACATATGATGGTATTGTAACCATCACCATTTGCTCCTACAGGACACTCATTGTTTCTACAACAGAGGAGATAGGGGCTGTCTTTGTTTTTGTTTTTTGACCTCTAACTGTCCCTCACCGTTCTTCAGACGTCACTCTTACGCCCGCAGTGTAACAAAAACATGCTGGTGTAAGGTCCAGATGCCCGTGGTTGGTTCCCACACTCCTCAGTGACACAGAGTGAACTCAGATTTCTCTGAAACTGTGAATATCTTTACCAGACATGCATCCCACTACCTTCCTAAAAATGGCTGGGGTGACTGCATTGTGTAAGAGATGTTACATAAAATTCACGTGAATGTGTGGCAAGTGCTGGGACCTCCAACCTGAGCCCCCAGCGCAGCACAAATGGTGGGAGCCAATAAAGAGAGGAGATGTACACAAGTGACTTTTGCAGCAAGTGATGACGGAGTGGAGGCAATAAGAGCAAAAAAGTACAGTACAGTGCGAATAACTGGGAGCAGGTTTTTATTTATAGAGTAGTGCAGGAATGAGTCTAAAATTGGATTAGTGAATAAGCATTAAAGCACTGTCTTTCTTTTGGATAGATACCTGAAAAAAGGTTTGTGATGAACATGCACACACGTTTTTAATACTTTATCTAACATAAAAAAATCATCTGCTATTGCCTGCTATTAAATCCTATGTTGTGTGTTTAAAAGGACAGTTCTTAAGGAGGTACTATGGAGAACTAAAAAATAAGCCAAGGAATCTGAAGCGAGTGTTTCTGATAGATTTTCAACTTTCAGAAATTCACACACCATTGCCAATTCTGAGCACCAACTTGGCCAGTTCACTCGACTATGGGGATCTTCTCAAACAGGAGTCACACCAAGACGTTGTACTTAGAAAATATTGTGTGCACTGCCATGTAGCTCTGTAGTAGCTTAATGATAGCTTACTCTTGCCAATTACATTTGAACTTGAAAAATAATGACTACCCATCTCATGAGTGGAAAAATCAATAAAAAATAATTGAAAAAAAAATGACTTTTTGGTTGCTAAGACTGTCACAAAGACCAAATTGTGTTTCATAATATCTTGTCAAGCTTAAAGTAAGTTACAATCCAAAGCATAGCAAAAAATCCCATCGTTATTTCTTGTCCAGTAAACCAGTGCAATGCCATGCACGTTGGTCTACAAAAATACATCATCCCCGCAGCATTCTTTTAAACCTACATGTTATACAGATTGTATTTATTTTACACAAACAGCAAAACCAAGCTACATCTGCCCTATATGAGCTACAAAAAATAAACCAAAGCAATACAAAAGACAGTAAATTGGCTGTTTTATTTAGTTTTTCTAAATTTAATTTGTCTATTTTAACAACAGAATTGCAAAAACTACTTTGATCCCCTCACATTTCCTGCAGAAATTTCATATCTACAGGTATAACTCTTTTTTCCAATTTTCAGGGGGGCTTCTTGTGCCTTTACTTAAAACCATAGACAGTGCAAAGTCAAAAAGGAGGTGATAAAGTAGGGTAAGACATACAGAAGAGTCCAGAGGCAGACATTAGACACAGGCGTGCTGAATTCAGACAGGGGCCTCCATACAGGGGTGCACTGACATAACCTGCTGGCACTCAGTGCAATGGTCGTCTTTTGAAGTAGTTGTCTGCAGATTATAGTGTCAAACCGGTAATATTGTTAAGCTCTATTTAAAAAAGAAATTATTCAGCATGGAGTAAGACTTCATCTTTTTGCTGTTTTTTTTTTAAAAGAAGTAACAATATACTTGATTTTCTAACACTAAAACTAATACAAGTAAAATAAATGACAAGATAATTCCTCATTTGGTTTAAACAATTAAAAAGATTTACTTGTGTTATATAAACAGACTGTTAGTGGTTTTAATTGGCTTAAGATCTGACATTGTTTTTTTTTCCCCCCATTGCCATCAATTTTTGATTCAATATAGCATTTCCTCAGTCATCTGGGATATTTTGAAGAAACCTCACTTGCTGTCCTTGTGTGTACATCTGTGTGTGTGCATGTGTGAGTGGCTGTGTGTGTTGAATGTAGGCTGCGAGGATGGGTCGGGTTTTATATTTTATTTTGTATCCCTCGACATGTAAATGCTCGTGTTCTTAAATGTACAGCACTGGGGTGTACATTTTTTGTGTATGATAAGTTCTTTATAAATAAGGTTTGACTGATTGATCCATGGACAAAATGCCCTTTAAGTCCATGAGCTGAAGAGCCCTTTCATAGGTGCTCAGTTCACCCAATCACACTGGTTCCCCATCAGTCTGCTCCTCTGGATGGCCAGCTGAATGATGATGTCACAGTCCAGACGTCCATCCATGTGAACCAGACCAGCTGCTTGTAATTGTGGGAATGGCAGCCAAGGACGTTACGTAAACTCAAGGCACTGACTGCTGACCATTGGGGGCCAAAATGAGACGCTGGTGTGAAACTAAAGGAGCTTTGCAGGCCTGTCTGTCCACATGGCCCCCTCCCCTCCCTGTCTCTGGGGGCCTCAGACGCTGTTGATAAGGTTGTTGCGGCAATGCATTGTTGGTTTAAGGTGTTTCCAGCAGCACAAAGCCAGTTACGCAACCATATAGGAAAGAGAGGTAACACAAGGTTTACTGTGATTAAGTTGAAATTATTGTCTCGTTTTTGTAGTTAGGCGGGCAGCATCAGCGCAGCTGTTGATATTTTACCTGCAACCCTAAATTCAGTTAAACTGTGATGATTTGTAAAACAATTTAAAATCAGTATATGATGATTTTTTAAAACTTAATTTTAAGTCACTTTAACATTCAACTCAGTCAAAAGTGGCATTTAATATCATTTTTGGTAACTGTCCTTATTTCATACTCTTGTGTTATGTCCAGTTTTATTTGGGTCTATATTTTTTCCACAAAACACACTCTCTCTCTCTCTCTCTCACTAAATGTTTATATTTGTCTGTCTGTCCATCAGGTAATTGGGGAGGAATCTGTTCAAAGCTCACCACTCTGCGTAACGGCAAGACCTCCACCCTGAACACAGGTCTAATCACCATTCAGAACTACGGACAGTACCAACCTCCAAAACAAGTCCAGCTGACCCTCGCTCATGAGCTCGGCCACAGCCTGGGGTCTCCGGTCAGTCTCGGTAGACATGTCTACAGTGAAAAAATGTCAAGAGTCTAAAAAAGATGAACACATGGTATCATGAATAAATTCTTGAAAGAGTGGAAAAAGAAAAATACACATAATTTATATTGTACATTTAGACTCTTCCTATGTATCCTACCAGCTACTTAGCAAGTAGCTTTGATTGATTGTCAAATCATTAGAAGCTTTTAGCTCAGTACATTTAAAACACACCATCTTCATTTTCATTTGGCACAACTCAGATAAACACAATCCATAAAGTATATGGTTCTGTTAGTAGGCAGACAGCAGGACTTTTGGTGCAGCAGATATGCTGTTCAGGACAGAGATTGTGTAGCATGGACAGAATGTTAGGCCATTCTGGTCTGATTAAGTGTATGATCATCATAAAAGAGTAAATCAATGTCAAAATCATTATTTAAGTTTAAGTCCTGCTTCTAGTAATATAATTTAATTCTGATTGAGTGCGACAAACCTGTGTACATGTACTGTCCACAGATGGACATACAGGGAACTTTGAGTATTTCATCATGCATGCACACCGATGAGGATCATGACACAAAATTATATTAACAATCACTTTAAATTCTAGTCACTTCTTTGTATGCAAGATGAGATGCAAAAACTCATCAGTGGAGTTTTTTGGACATTTTTAGGGAATGCCATGGCATAAGGAAGAAGTGATCAAAATTTTGTGTTTGACCAAATCCAGATCCAGATCTAAGACTTTTATAGGATTCCCTGACACTGTTTGACTGGGCACTTTTCCACATTTTTGCAAATAACTTGGCAAATAATGTCGGAAAAGGCCTTGGCGATGGTTTGAGCTCCGTGAGCACATAGTTTAAATCATTAACTCCACCATTTAGTGTTTGTTTTGGGAGGCAAGTATGACAGTGTAAGTGAACTCAATTCCACTCAAGGCAGACAAATGCCAAACTAATTAAAGACTTACTAAATGTATTTTCCCGCAGGGTGCAAGAATATTTGCAGAGCACCGGAGCAAATTTCCTGTGAATGATTCCGTCATGGGCATCACAGACCTTTGTCTTTATTGAGAGGCTGGTTTTAAAGGAAATCTTGGCTCCGGCTCTGTGGATTATCTTAAATGTCTCTTGTTTTAACTCTCTCCTCATCTCCATACAGATACTTTGTGTTTTATGTAACCCTAAGCACGAAACTCTTTCCAGTAGCAGTCTCAGTTATTTAACTGGCAGTTAAAGGAAAATAGTGGATTTTTTCTCTACATCAACCATTAATTACATGAGTTTTAGAGACTTGATGTAGATTTTCTATTTCACTAGTTAGTGAAAAAGTTGCCCATTCTCAAAAAAATGTTCAAACCTCAATGTGGTCATAAGTCACACTTATCTACTAGAGCACAGCTCTGGTGCATTTCACTCTCTGACTAAGAAAAAACTACAAATGCTTGTTGAGCAAAGACAAACAGTAAGAAAGCAATTCATGATATTCTTACTACTTAAAACACAGTGTCATCATCAGTGCATTGAAACAAGACTTTTCCTGAATTTTCTATTTTTTGTTTGAAAGAGGACATCTTCAACCCACAAAATCACAGATCACACAGTATGAACGATTTACAGTTTAATTTATTACATTAATTTATTATAGTCTATAATAATGTTTGTAAATCCAGCAGGCAAGATTTGAGTACAAGAATTTGGTGCATTATGTTTTGTGTGTTTGTTGATAACATCGATTTTTTCAAAACTCAAAGTTAAAAGTAAAAAAAAAATTGTCAGAGAGCTACAATTTTTATACTTTTTCTTTGATTCATTTTCAACAATTAAGCCTGTACATAATTGCAAAAGTGTGAATCTCTCTCCATGTGTAGTTGCTCACATTGCCGTGCGACCTTTCTCCCACTTGCCCTAATGCCAGCAGCCTCTTTTCACCCTGCCCGCTGTTATTCACACTTTCACAGCCCCTCGAGTGCTCCGTGGCTGTCCTGCACACATTAGTTCTGCTATGTCAGACCTTGCTGCCTCACTTTCATTTAAAATACTGTAAGACCTTCTGCTCTGCCTGGTGTCTTGACTCCTGTCACTGACATTAATCATCATTCTCAGGACATGGAAAAATCCGAGCACAGTCTCTGAGATTTTAAGAGCTGCATGGTGGAGAAAAAAGAGGAGTGGGCTGTGATACAGAGGGAGATCTGGGCAAAGAGCTGCGTTGGCCTTTGACCTCCTTTATACAACCATGACCAGTGACAGCAGTAAATTCTCAAGTGTTGCTTGAACAGGCTGATGCTGTTTTTTTCTGTGAAATTACTTAACTTTGAGTCAGTGATTGAGGTGGTCTGAAGTTAAATCATGTGATAATATTTCATTTGTTCACTGATGGTAATGTTTACTTTTTCAGAAATAGGCAATAAATTATGAAAAATATTTTCACATATCATGACCAGATATTTGTCAATTAGACTTTACCTACCATTAAATAAAAATAAAAAAACACACAATAAGAATAACACTACTCATGTTTCTAATAAATCTGTATTATACATTTTCGGAATCCAAAATAAAGACATGGTTCTTTACATGTTTATCTGAAGAAATATATAATTTGAGCCCCATTACAAAAACACACCTACTTTAAATTTGATTTATGTATGCTGTCTAAAATCAAATTTTGTCCATTGTTCCTCATCTCCTGAGTTGCTTACAAACAACTCTGGCATACTTTAAAGTAACAATTTTCCTGTACACAAACTACAAATTTCTGATATTAACTTGAGTCTTCAGGGCAGCATTCACACTCCAAACCAAAGAGTCCAGATTTAGATTTTGGCTCCTGTGTCACTAAGATGAGTTCTCCTAACATAATGGGCAGCTCGAGACAGCTGTCAAATCAGGAGCAACAAAACTGACCCATAGGTCTGAAACAGGCAACATATAAGACAGCACAAAAGAGTTAAATGAATGAATAAAAGTTATGAGTCCGAATTTTTCTTTAAGGCTTGCAGTTTGACTGCCCCTTAACTTTAAGTAATTTTGACTAAATTATCCTGCCATGGAGATAAAAAAGAAAAGCAAAAAGAACATTTAATAATAATGAGTCCGGCATATATGATCTTAAACAATGACATCATGCGTATGCTTCCTTCACAGGTCTCTGTACTGGAATGTGCATGTACATTTTGTATTAATTTTATCAATGAAAACAATTCAAAACTAGAAAAGCACTCGGAGAGCGCAGACCTCCGCCAGCGCCACAGTCCTCAGCCATATTGTGATTTTGACCATAAATATTAGTCCTAGCTTTATTTCATCAAAATATTTAGATTTCTTGACCATGAAAACATACCATTAGCAACTGGATTCATAATGATATCCATTTTAGTTCAGTAGTTATTCACAGAAATCACATTTTTCGCCATGGCAGCCAGACGCTGATCCGGATCAACACCAAAATCGAATCAGTTCTTCCTTTTGCCATGCTGAACATTTCCTGAAAAAAATCCATCCATTACTTTTTGAGTTATTTTGTTCACAGACGGACGGACGGACGGACGGACGGACTGACGGACAGACGGACAAACAAACTCTCCCAAAAACATAACCTCCTTGGCAGAGGTAATAATGTTCATTTGGCACTAATTTTTTTTAGTGCGCTAACAAAACCGCAACTTTTTAAAAACTTTATAAATATGTAAATTGGAAGTACATTAGTGATAAAAAGTTAAAGCAGAACAACATTTACTTTAAAGATGCTTAGATATCAATGAGTGAAATGAGTTTCTCTTTCCTGAAACAGAAAAGTCAGGTTTTGCTGTGCTTTTTTTCCTCGGTTGTTGACTTTGGATCTCCATCTTGGTTTTGTCTGCACGGGATCTGCAGGTGTTGGACGAGTAAACAGGAAGGACAGGAAATTCTGCAAACTGACATCAAAAACAGATTTTTACCCATACTTCACTGCTCTTCCTTTTCTAACCAGTATTTTTTCAGTATTTTTTTTTTCACAACCAAAGCATTGTGTAAGTTTTACCCGTAAGTCTGCAGACTCTTGATGTGATGGACAGCCATAGAGCAGAGTCAAAGATATAACAGGGGATATGACAAAGCTGTCAGTTTCATCTTAACTAAGAAATGCTTCAAGGTTTTTGGTGACATCAATGAACTAAGAAATAAGAGTGGAAGATCCAAACTTAAGAAAACAATAAAAACATTAACTGTGGCTGTGTTGTAAACCCCAGAGATGCAAATACTGACAGCTTTAGTGCAGACAATAAATTATCACTCATTATATCCATCAAAGTAATAAAAACCAGATGCAGCTCTCCACATGGGTCAGTATAAATTCTATCTGTATCCCTTGGTTTCTTAATTTACCAGCAAGTTTGACATCCATGAAACACAAGTTGCAGACGGAGTTTCACAAAAACATTTCTGCCCAATGCTCAAGGAGTTTTGTGTTTGTCCCTCTGCGCCGCACATGTGGAACACAGCATTCCTCTGCGGACTCAGGGCCATCAGATTCCAGGGAAATCTTTTGACTGCCAAAGGATCTACCCTTCTTGAAAACAAAGATAAAACTGGCTTTGGTCCATGCAGAATGACTTTGTAAATTCACAGATGTTAACCGCATTATCTCCACTGTCCATGGACAGGAGTGCAAACATTTTTACTGACTGCAGTGACCTTAGAGAAGCCACTGAGAGCAGCAATAAAGGGATTTAATCCCCACATCTGTGATACAAATGGAAACAAATAGGCAAGTTGTCAGATTATGTTTGCCCCTGCTGTTTTTGTCTGCTGCTGTCTTATAATGGAAATGTCAAGACAACTGCTCACACAGCGTGATTTAATCAAACATAAACACATTTAATCTTGAAAGTTTCAAGAAGAGGCTGTTAACAGCACAGTAGGACCACTCTTAAGAATTTAACCATGAATAGTATGTATATTTCTTATTTTAAAAAATGCTAAGAATAAAATCTTGAATACACAAGAAATACAACTCAGCGTGTTTGAGATTAAAAAGCCATGTGCTTATGAGAAAAAAAAAGATTTTTGAAGAAGTTATTTGATTTTATTCATTAAGAATTTGATCTTGCATCTGCCTGGTGGGCTGGAGCGCTTAATAGACAATATATGTTATTGTCCTATATGTCTGTATCACTTTGTGCTCATAATATACCACATTTGTGAACCTTTACTGGGTCACGCAACAAAAGCAGTATCTCAACTTAAACTCTTGAGAAGCACAAATACTGATGGGGATCACTGAACTTCCATGAGTCCTTTTTTGAATGTACTTCTAAGTATTTCATAATGTATAAACTGATAACTATTTTATTTCACAGCAAAATCTCTTTGAAATGGTTCTTCTCTATAAATCCACGTAGCACTATTTTTCATTATAAAACCAAAATTTAAGATCATAAAATTGCTTCACATTATCAGCACAGATTCATAAAGGTCTGTACTGAAATGTTAAAGTATAAAACTTTAATTAAGCAACAAAAACTGCAGAAACTGGCAGTGAATGGCAATATAAAAGGGGCGAGACTAATTGAACAGCCTTGGCTTATTATGTTTTTTTCTTTTTGTTTCAGCATGATGAGGGCTCTAACTGTGGTAAACTCGGCTCCTCTGGTGGTAAAGGCAGGTACCTGATGTTCCCTCATGCCACGGACGAGATACGTGAGAACAATGACAAATTCTCCCCCTGCAGCATTCAACACATTAGCAAGATCCTGATGCTGAAGAAGGATGACTGCTTCGTGGGTTAGAGAACAAAAATATCAGACGATGTCGGCTTGCACGTGTCTTGCCAGGCTGTGCAGACTCACAGCCGAATGTTTGCATGTCTCATTCTCCACTCTAAATAATTGTAACTTGTCTTGACCTTTTATGTGCATGTGTTTATTTTCTTGTGTTTGTTTGTTTTTACATGTGGGATATTTTCGACCAGTCAGTGATCAACCCATCTGTGGAAATCAGATTGTGGAGAAAGACGAGGAGTGTGATGTTGGCCACAATGGCACAGACCTCTGCTGCTTCAGTGCTCAGCAGCCTGTAGGAGTCCAGTGTCGACTCAGGCCTGAAAAAGCCTGCAGGTACAAACCCACAGAATGTCCATTTGTCTCTGAGAAAACACTTTTTTTCACTGAGGCAGGCTCAGGTCCAGAACGAAATGACTCATGGTGCCCCAGGGATCACAGAGAGTGCAGTTACAGTGACTGACAGCATCAATTAAGTCACACTGATAGTTCTGATGCTTTCCAAGAGGCCTAAGTCAACATGTGCATCACTTACTGCCCAACACATCAATAGGATTGTTGATTAAGTGCAACAAACCAAAAGTCTCCTACAAAAAGTATCACAACAAGGACACCATTTTATTGCGAAGGAGGTTTACAGCATTCAGACACATTATTCCTGCTTGGCCTGTTAATATAAGAAGTGAATATTATTTCCACTTATCGCACTGGTACACCAACCTCAGCTGAACAGTGTCGCCTGACTATAGGGCCATTGTGCCAGTTACTGCTAAATGCATGTAGTGTTGAATTGTCTCAGTCTTTGGTTGCCTAGGTTAAAAAATGTTAAACATTGCCCTGAAATGTGAAGTGTTGTGAAACCCTAGACATTAACAGGTAGCACATTATATAAAATACATTTTAATGAATTTTATTAGAAAAAACAGTGTCCACATTCTGTCCACTGTGAAAAAAATCTCCTTTGTCTCAGTCACTCACTCTGTGTTGTAGAAAATTAATTCTAATAATGTCCTTAGGGGATATGTCACCTCTTTCCTAAGTCAGGTCTTTGTTCAGCTCACAAGTAACTCCAGTGGGAAGAAACATATTTGGTAATGTCTTTAGCCCATCATAAACATTAGTACACATCCTCTTCTCTAGTGGGCCATGGTCAGGCACAACACATTACCATTTACACACAATCTGAGCAGGGCTGAAACAGAGGGGTTTATGGACATGCTAAAATCCAAATGAATTTAGGGGCAAAAACCTTAAATTATATATCAATTCATGTGGCACCAGTGTGAACTTGTAGAAAGACCGTAAAATATGTGACCTTCAAATTAGTCTGCCAATGTCTCCAGCGTCTGTGTCTTTTTGTCCTCAATGAGTGGTGTCATCGTCTGCCTATGGCTAATCCCAGATATCCCCAGTGGTTTACAACCACTGCTCAGATTTCCTCAGATGTGTGTTTGTGCTTGATTAAAGCTCATCAAAATAAAGTGTACACAACTCCCCCCAATGTCTGACATCGCTTTATGACCCTGATTTTTCAACTAAACACTGCAGCTACAGCTGAGGCACTGATGCAGAGCATTGACCCTGAGGCATTATCGTAATTGGCTTAATATGTGAGATATTGCACTTCTTATATATTTTGTTTTTTTTAATCTTAAATGTTTTAAAACTAAAACAGACCTATCCACCTGCAGACTTCTCAAACAGTTTATCAGTTTATTACATTTTTATTTGATGGGAGTAACATTATGCACTTGTTACGGTGCAAAAATCAGATTCTATTTACTTATGCATTAATATTTCAGATCATTATCAGGTCGGCTTAGTTGTTAGATAAATCACTCTTTTTGTGACAAAGGCGTATTACTGTCTATTAACCTTTATTGTCAAATTAGAAAGAGAGAGAGAAAGAGAGAGATCAGGTCAGCGGGCAGTCTCCACTGACTTTTGATGTGGGAAGAATACAAATACAGTATGTTTGTGCTTTCTCCTTTTCACAGTCACAGAACAGGATCTGCCTCAGAGGAAAAGATTTTTGGGAGAGATTTGCACAAAGTGCATTTTTTTTGTCTTCTCACCCTGATTTGTTTATGCCGTACATGCTTCTGATGGTTTCTTTCTCCTGTCCGTCAGTCCCAGTCAGGGCCTGTGTTGCCGTCAGGACTGTGAGTTCAAACCACCGGGACAGACGTGTGATGAGGAGGCGGACTGTCAGAAGGCGAGTGTTTGTACAGGCACATCCCCGTTCTGTCCTGAGCCCAGCAATAAGGAAAACCTAACCGTCTGCAGTCAGGGCACACGTGTCTGCCTAAATGGGGTGAGGCTGCCACATTCACCACACAAACCACTCCACAGCATGACCTCACTGCCCCACCAAGTTTATGTGTGCAACAGTAACATATGCGGCAATGCTGCTGTACAGAACGTCCTGGATTTCTTTTTCACTTTGGAAAACAAATTCTGTATGGTCTCAAATATACTTTGTAGAAGCAAAGCTGAAAACAGGTATTTTAAATATTTATACTATTTAACAACTACAGGGGGCAAATCTAGTGGTTGCAGTCAGAGCTTTTCTGGATGAGACATGATGTTTTTTTGTGTAATTTATGGCCACTTTAACATTTGAAATTATGTAACTAAGCTAATGCTATGTATCATGAGACAGAAACAAAACCTAAACCACAGAGGAGGACAGGAGAGTAAGACACATCATACAGAAGTCAAGGAAGGTTTATAGGGTTTAATGGTCTACTGGGCAATGGTTCGGTACGTGGAAAAGCAGACCAAAATATCAGGCAACAGTGTCCAAAAATCGTGCGGCAAAAATCAAGGTCAAACCATAGCCAGGTTATACAAGGCAGGGCAAAACTATGAATGCTGCAAGATGTGAAGGAGCAACAAACTGGCAACAAGACAGGGGAAGACATGACGGTTATTTGGTGACTGGGGGTGAAGCACAATCAAGGATCAGGTGTGACAGAGACAGACAGGAAGTAAAACCTACAAAGACTGGGAGAGACAAGCGAATTTTCAAAATAAAAGAGGAAGCACGGGACAAAACATGAAACATGAAACTAAACAGGTAACTTAACTCAAAGAAAAGGCAGGATCATTGACATATTACAGCCATCTCAAAAGTGTCATGCTTTGCACACTGCTGAAGAAAGACACTCAGAGCAGCTGGAAAAAAAGATTTAGATTCTGTTTTCAGGATCCACCTGTTACAAAAGCTAACAGAGTGAATTTCTGCAGGTGGGGAAGCATTTCTTCTCTCTGACTTCATCCGCTTTCACTCATTTGTGCATTCCGCCATTATTTAGTATTTAGACGCCACTGACCTCTCATGCACAAAAATGTAAGGATTAATAAGGCACATTGAAACAATTAAACGTAACACAAAATGAACAAATATAAAAATGAACTAATCACAAAATACAACAACAGGATAAGCAGAAGGGCAGAGCACTGTTCAAGACAATAGAGGTCAGGAAAGACGTTGATGAATTAAAAACAACTGCAACCAACAACCATTCTTGTCTTAAGGTCACCAGAGGCCGTCCCACTTTTTCATACAGGATGCAATGATGGGTGGAATAATTTTCATGGGTAATGAATCTAATGGTTTTCAGAAAAAGACACTGGCATGTCAATAAATTGGTTCTCCAAAACTGTCGAGGAGAAAGCTTTAGCAATGAGTTTTCTACACAACATTCTGTTTTATGTTTATTCATATTGTAACTTCAGAATTAGCTCATATGAATAGAAAGAAGTGTGGATGGGAATCAAACACCATTTCCAGTTAAAGTATTCAATGTCATCACCATGGTGATGACCCTAAGTAAAGGTCATCACCATGACCTTTACTGAGGGAGTTGTTTAGATGTTTAATTTGCATACCATTAAAATAATTTATCAAACATTTTGTCTTGTATGTATTGCTCTTAGAGTTTATTAAGTTGAACTTTCAGAGCATTGTTAACAAAGGTTTATTTATGTCCTTAGTAGAAGCCTCATATTGGTTTCTGTACATGTCCAAGCTGTTTCACTGCACAAAATTTCAACCCAATAATTTTCTAATTATTCCCCTGTGCTCTCTAAAAACTAGGTACACAGGAGATTATACAGTTTAATGAAGTTTAAGAATAATCTGTGCAAGTACCACATAAAAAACATCACTAGAATGGTTACTTCAGAGTATATATCTAAAATCAGCTTGGTCAAGCTGTAATGCTACACATTATGTAAATGTTTCAGTAACTCAGCATTCATTGAGGTTGTCATTTTGTTTATGTAAAGTTTTTGTACTTTATACTGAGCTCCAGTAATCAAGGGCTGCAGAGTTCTGCTGTAGTGAGTCCTAAAACACAGAATTGACTTGTGGAGCCCTCAGCCATGGACATTTTGAATGAGTTTTTAAATGTTAACTGTCAAACAGCTCTGTGGTGTCTCATGCATCAGGGATTTTCAATGAAATAGAATACATTTGGAAATGTCTCACTTTTCATTTTGACTTTTTGTTTTCATATTACCCACAAGTGGCCCACTCAGACAACAGTCAGGCTAGCCAGGCTCCAGTCTAACAACAGGCTGTTAGTCTTTTCCGGTCAATAAACATGTACAACTGAGACTGAAGGACACTGTCCTCTGGTCAAAGTGGATCCAGGGTTTAAATGCTCCCACACAGTATCTGTGTGCACTGGTGCTTCTTGTTCTCATTCAGATAAGCCATCAATCAGGCATTTTGGGCCAAGTTTGGCTTTTTCATGCAAGTTACCAGACTACTAAAAAAAAATACATCAGCTGAACTCACACTGGCACCTTTACGGTAAAGAAACTCAAAACAGTTGGTGGTGGCAGCCTTACATTATTTATAATTCAGTGATTAATTGATGCTTAATTCATGGAGCAATGAGCAGCTGCAATCAGTTCTTTGTGGATTAAATGGTCTGCCTTTACATAGTTAAGTTTATAACACCACTAACACATGGGTGATCCTCTATTATGACTGCGTCCATCTGTTTTAACATGTATAATAATATTTAACAGCATAACACTACTATATTCAACAGTTGATTATAACATTTCAGAGGGGATTAGACAAATCTGATCTTACTGTATCTGTTTGAGAACCTGATATTTAATGTGAGTTTGATGTCCAGGATTCCTGAAAATTTCTGGATCAATCCGGATCTTTTACTGCTCAGTAGTATTGCTCTTTAGAGACTAAATGCATAAACTAAGGCCCCATTACAACACAGCCCTGCTATGAAAAGAGTGAATCTAGCCCGTGCTACCACAAGACAACACTGCATGACTCCATTAAAGTTTCATGTTGGCCAAATTTCCTTCACCAATAAATATCTTCTGATGATATTATAGTGTAGCCTGTGCAAAAGAGGCAAAGAATTTATTCCAGCTGTGTGTGTTGCTTCATCTTGTTTGTTAGATTTATTTCTCCCTGCATGTGTAAAGTGTGCAAACTATGACAACTGATCCAAGAACATAACAACTAATGGGACATTGGAACCTAAATACCAAGAAATGGGACCAAGGGAAGGAGAGGTTTTGTTTTTAGGGGATAAATTCACTAAAAATTCTTAGAAAACAGGAAACTACTCCAAACTCCTTTTACAAATAAACAAGGACAAAACCACGTATTGATTTGCATGAGATAAAAGTTTGGTTCCTTTTTAATCTTTTCATGAATGTAAAATTTACAAAACCACATGTGTGAAGCACATTACTCACAGTAATCAGTCAAGCACTGGCCTTAGATTAAAGCTTCAACTTTCCAAATGTGCTCTGATCCAGATAAATGATGAATACAAAAAACAGAGATCCTTTTAACTTTGTTTGATGCGTTTTGCAATCAGTGTTTGAAATGTAAAATCAATGCTTAAAATATATCAAGAGACAAAACATAGGATTTAGTTTGTCTAGGCTGTGAACAGCTTACAGACTTTACTGCAAAAAAAATTCTCAGGGCTGTTCTAACGTTACAGTCAGAGGTACACTCAAAAATGTTTGTTGGACCCTTTAAAAAAATGTATTTAGACATCTTGGTAGACATCCTTTGGGCTTGATCCAGCAAAACTTTTACAGGTGAGATGACATTTTAACTTAGAGCATTAGGCTTGCACTTTAAAAACAAATATTAAGAAGTTCAAAACAAGTTATGAAGTTTGATCTATTAAGCCTGTCCCAGTTATGATATCCTGATTGCAACCTGCCCACTAAAATTTCTTTTAAGCTTTTCATTTATTTATTTGAATGTTACTCTTTTATCTATTTGGTGTGTCTTTATTTGATATTTCCTAATGTTATACTGTGTATTAAGAGAAACAACTGGTTCTGACTACCTGTTGCTTTGTTTATAAATATTTATTAGGTATGTATCACTTTCCTGTGCTTGTTTTATCCTGATTCTCCTCTTCCCTGTATAAATCTCCTGTTAATGCTTCTGTCTGTGGTTCTGGTTGTAGGTCTGTGCTGAGTCGGTATGTATGAAGCATAACCTGCAGCAGTGTGACTGTCCTGGAAACTCCATGAAGGAGAAATGCCATGTGTGCTGTCAGCAGCCCGGTAACCATCATTCATGTGTCCTCCACGACTGGGGAATGTGTTTACACTTGATGTCAAAAGTTGTCAGCTTGTGTCAATTTGTACATGAGTCACCCTCGTATAGTAATGTTTTCCATTAGACATCCTGAAAACTGTCACAACATCTGACACAATGGTTGGCCGACATGAGCACAATATGGGGTCTGGAGGGGACAGAGAGTCACATTTTTATTAAATCATGTATAATATTCTTTAATATTCCTAATGCAGATAAGCCTGAGACATGTGCCAGCACCACCTCCTCCGTCCTCTCCCACCATTTCCAGAAAAAGTTGTTGCCTTTAGTTGGCGGGGCTCCATGCTCAGGGAACGAGGGATACTGTGACAAATTCCAAGTGTGTCGTCTGCTCGATGCTGATGGTCCCATTGCAAGACTCAAAAACTCCTTTCTTCACTTGGATGACTTTGATGACTTGGCCGAGTGGATGAAGGTGAAGATTTTCGATCCAATATGGTAGCATTTAAAATATATTACGACGTGGCTAGAAATCCAAACAACTGCAACAGAGAAAGGATGCACTGAGAATGTTTTATTTCAAGTAATTTGTCGCTCGCTTTATCTTCTGTTTTATAAATATCTTTTATGAGGAGCAGTCTAAATTAAACAGTTTGAAAATTCAAAACAAATAAGCAGCAGAGGTGGGCGAGGCTGATAGCATGTCTCCCCTTAACTTGAAAACTTGTAGCTCGGTCACTCTGATGTGTTGGTTTATGGATGGAGAGGAGGAGCTTGGGAAACACACCTGATCAGAACAAATCAACATAGATAGATAGGTAGATACTCTGAGGTCTTAAAAAGTTTATGAGTCCGAGTCTGTTAAGTAAAAATAAGGCCCTCAAAAACATTTCAACCAGATGTACTGGCTGGCGTATTTCTAAGTTTGGCCCATTCATAGCCCCATTCACGCTTCCATTATTAGCCATAATATTCCCCTTCTCTGATGAGGCGTCTCTACTCTGAACGTCACAGAGACAGAATGGGGAGTCTATTCTCCATTTGCGCCAAACTATCCAAGGTGTAATGTTGGTGAGTGGGGTCCACACAGACTCAAAGATGAGACTGCTGTGACTGAGTGTCTCTGCCTTGGCGCATATGGAGAACATGTGACACGCAGCGCACATCCATGCTGTAACAAACCATCAGTTAACTCAGATATAACATCCTCATAGAATTTTATAGCTGCCTCGAGGTGTAATGATGATGGAGCTTCGTTGTAATGCTTTTGCATAAATGCACTGTGACAAGAGTCAATGTTTAGTTTCAATTACACACCCTCTGATGGACATGCTTAGTTTAAGGTCTTTTGCATACTCGACTGTTGAACCTCGAGCTAAAAAGTTAATGTTATGTGTTCCTGATGGATGCAGGTTTCTAATGTTGCTATTTTTTTTGTTTGTTTGTTGGTTTGTTAGAAAATTTGTCTTTCACTTGTTTGGTTATTATTTAACCTAAACATATGAGTAACTCTAAAATGATAAAGAGTAATCCTGAACTATAGACTGTTATGATAGTAAAAATAGCACAACTTAACAAAGCATAACTGTTACCCAAGTGATTCTTATGTTTATTCAGTCTTTCCCCTAGGAGGACAGAAATGTAAATTACTTTTTAAATAGCATTCACTATATCCATTTCAAATATTAAGATATATTTATCCTAATTAATTTAACTCAAATGCCACTGGTGTGGGTGTGTTGAACTATATGAAGAGGGATTCTGAAAGGGTCTTAAACCGTATTTTTATTTCTGACTCTCTGTATAGCCTGTTAAATGATCCCAAAGACATTTTTAGAATGAAAGATATAAAAAAGGCAGGTCTTGGTGGTCGTTTGTGCTTCCTTATATGGCAGTTTTTGACATCACCTCGAGTGTCTCCTTGGCACAGAAAAACATGTCCGTGTTGTCCTGTCTGAGAAGCTGGCACAAAAAGGCTCGAACAGTAAAGCAAAGTACAATAAATATTGACTTCTCTTGTTTTGAGAACTGATGGAAATGTTTTAGACAATATTGGTAATTAACTAAAATTATCATTCGGTGCAGGATAAGTCACTTATTAAATTCATTTCTACATGAAAAATCTAAACACTAAATTTTTGATAAGACACTCCCAAGATGGTTAAAGGTTCATGGTATATAATCCATAAAAGCATTACACAACTTCTCGAACAAACTTGTGAAAATGAACTGCTTTGCAAACACAACAGTGCTTGTGATGTCATAATCGCTGACCATTGAGAATCAACTTGGCCTTTGTTAAATAGTTGTAAGGTCAAATCTTTCCCTCCGTTTTCACATTCAGCTGTCTTCAATGTTCCATCTCCTCACTTCCTTTGAGCTTTCGTTCCTCATGACAGCGCGAAAAATCAGGAATGGGTTAAACAGTCCCTCATCGCCCTTCAGCCTGTTTCAGCAGATTTTTAAGTGACCCCTACCTGCAGGAACCTTCTGTTGTTTCGTCATACCTTTACGATGATGTTGCAGACTCATTTTTCTTGTGTGCAGATTTGCAAAATAACTACCTGTCCTGTATGGGGTGATAAATTGCATGTTATGACAAGTCTATAGTTTTCATCTTCCATTACCCCAATGTTAGTCACCCAAAAAAAACGCAGAAAATGAAAAAGAACAGCTGGATCTTGAAGAGGTCTAGGTTTACATAAACCAGTTTGCCACTGAAAATTCTTCTCTAAATTAGAGCCTGATAAGCAAAGATATCCTGATACATATTTTTCCTCTGCAGGTTTATTGGTGGGCGATCCTTCTGGCGATCCTGACTACGTCTGCAGTCATGGGCTGCACCGTCTGTCTCTGTGGCCGCACCCTCGACACAGATGACCTGGACTGACTCTTGAATCTTGATCCCCGTCACCCCTGGTAATCCAAGCTTCCTCCTGATGACGGACACATTTTTTAGGAATCGTTTGTTAAGTCTTTTAAATTGTGAGGGTGACATTGAAGAAGAGCTTGGTGAACTTTGCTCCACATGCACACCAATGTGTCATCTGCATATGACTTTATAAAGATGCACACACCTGTTGTTCACTGCCTCTCAGTCTGCCTGTTATCCGATACCTTTGTACAGTCAAGTCTTTTGTAAGCCGTGTGTGTGTTGTGGAAAATGTCTGTGTTGTGGCCAATTGAGGGTCAGTTGACCCCCTTAAGAGACTGCATAGTATCACACACCTACAGCAGCTCAAAGCCATCCATCTCAGGGACTCCCCCTGGTCAACTCTTTAGTGTCCTTGCTGCTCTAGTTGAACCTGGGAGCTAATTTCTTTTCACCCTTGATGTCCATCCAGTTTTCCAACCACGTGAGACTTTTTCAAATCGCACACCGTCACTGGAGACGAGGACAAGTTGAAAGAGCTAATTCTTTTGAAAGGACATTTGATTTGAAGGTTGGTTTTATGATAGATTGTACTTTTGCTTGCAGCCTATCAAAGTTCTGACTATATTGGATACAGAAAAAAAATCACTATTTTGTCACCTCATAAAGGGTTAGCAAATAATTTCTGAGGGTTTCTAATTAAAAAGGGAATAATTCTTAACCAAGTGTCATTCATCTTTATGACAGATCTCCATTTTAGGCACTTTTATATTTCCTATTTTTTACTTTAACGGACTAAGAACGGGGGCAGTGGATAGACTCAGGGGGAGGGCGTGCTGGCGAGGCCCTCAGTTATCAGTGCTCCCACTTCCTCACAAGTCATTCTTAATCTTTGTTAAATTTGTTATTGTCTGTTTATCAGATAATCTGTCAGTTCAGTACAGCTGTTGTAAGGGCGCTAATGGTCAAAAAGTTTGCTACACATTGAATGCAAAGAGCCTGTTTTCCTCCAAACAGGCAACTCAAAATCCAACCTGCACGTCTTTTCCCACTTCCACTATCTGCGAGTGGCACCGTCAGCCATAACCCTGTACACACTGTGCATGCTTTTACCAATGATTCAACTTCCTAATGCCAATAAAACAACAAAAACAATAGAGACTGCCATTTGGTGTGCTTCCCTTTACTTCTATTTCTTTCCCAGAGCTGATCTCATTGGCTGCATCTACTCATCAACACAATGAGGTAAACGAGGCCCCGTCCACACGAAGACAAAACGCTTAACAGTTTCCAAAACGATCATCATAAAGACAAAGGCGTCTCAGAAAATGTGTACGTCTACATGAATGCACTTGATACGCATTAAAACCCTATAAAACACATGCCAGACCTCTAGGGGCACTGTAACGATACGACGGAAACAGGCTGAAACAGATGAAAAAACAGTGGGCATGCGCACTTGCGGCAAAAGCTGTAAACAGAGACCACCATAATGTGTCCGCGATAATTGTTTGTTCAACTCGATGGTGATTGAGAAGAAGGAAATTTTGCTGCAACAGGGATAGTAGGGTCACTAGCTTCATCAGCACATATGCTACACAGTACACCGCCATTGTTGTTGTTGCTGCGTGTGGCGCATGCGTGTCAATGAAAATATGAAACTATGACGTAAGCGTATCTGAAAACTTGCGGAGGGCCAGTAATCACGGAGCTGCGTATACGGCACTTCAAAATCTTTTCACTCTGGAACCTGGTTTCAGAAATGATTGTTTACAGACCCCCAAAACGCCATCTTCCTATGGATGATACGCAGATTCGGCAAGCAACTTATGTGTTTAGACCTCGGTTTGTCTTCGTGTGGATGGGGCCTGAGATTAGCCAAACCTAACCACTTATGGTAACCATCAGGGGTAAGGTATAACTTCCGGTGTCCAATTGTCAAGTAAGTTATGCTGAATAAAGTTCTTTTTTAATTTTGAGAAGAGTTTAACAAGCAAAACGAGCAAACACAAAAACTAAAAGTGGGATAAATTAGATTGTTAATTGTAACCACTGGGTGCTCCTTCACCTGCTTACGGTGATCCAACACATATCCAAGGAGTACAATGACTTACAAACATCTGAGTGGTAGGACAATGATGAACATTCATCAGAACTTATTTATTTTCTGCAAGGGTTTGATTTTACAGAGAAATAATGCTGGAACTGTAGAAATGGAGTCTAAATTTATTCTCTCAATTGTTTGTTGTGGTGGATGTTTGTCTCACTCATCTTGTTTTTCTCCTCTCCCATCTTTTCTATGTTGTGCTTCAAATGATTTTGCCAAATGGAACCTCCGCCATAACAACTTTTGTTACCTACATTTCACCCAGTACTCTCTCTGTCCTCCAACTCTTTTCTCGTCTATAATTATATATGTATGTGCACATGAAAATCAAGAACTAAGGTGTCCCTCACACTGTAATGGTTCGCATAATGCTAAAATCCACCTGCTACTGCTATCTACTACTACTGCACTCTTTCTACTGTCTACTGGTCAGTCTATGAAGCTGTTATAAGCCCCATAATAAGTCTAAGGAAAAAAATACCATCTTGGTCCAAAAACGGGAATGGTCTTGTAAAGATTTGATCAAAGTTTTGTTAAAATGACAACAAACCAGCATGAGCCACCATTATCCCTTTTATTTGACAATCTGCAAATGAATGTATACTGTATTATAGTTGATTTTTGATCAAAGGCTCCGTAGGTTAAAATGATAAAAGGGCAAAATGAGTCTATCCCTGCACAAATAACTCTCTGGCAAAAAAAACAACAAACACTGAAATCCTCCGATACCTCATGTGTTGATTTGAAGTGCTTGCAGTACTATGATTTTGTGCATGTAATAATAACACAATTCAAAGAATGGTGTGTTAGTTTTAATCTGTTTAGAAAATGCTTCATGTTTGGAAGAAATTTGAACAGATAAGAGCCATAAATTTCAGGCTCTTATCTGTTAGGTCACTCTGACACAGTGAGCAAACACAATAGCCTCCCTGCTTCAAGGACCACAAGAAAAATTATGCACTTATGTACTTGGTGCAATTTATAAATCTGAGCACTTTTTACATCAAAAAGATGAGAGCTCAAATGGTTCAATGAAGAACATTTTGAGCATTAAATGTTGATTGATAGAATTAAGATATAATTTGTAGATAATGTCGACATATTTTATAATTAAAGATAAAACAATGTACAATCATTTTACATGGTCATGACCTAAAGATAAATAACAGACTCAGAGTGTTCTCTCTATTCATTTGGTTTATTAGGGAAATGTATACAGTCATATATACAAATATGTACAAAAGATCACAGAAAAACACATTTCACAGACTAAAAATATAAACTACCAGTGTTTCAGTCTACAAAACAGTCATCTTTTAAAAGGTATATACAAAACTGTACATGTAACACAGTTTAACATTAACTTCCTGTGTTCAGTGCAAAAGTAAAAACCATTTCCACATGAGTACAGAGGGTGGAAATGTAGTCACAATGATTACAGTACCGATCTCCAAAGAGCCAGGGTTTAGGAACTGCTCACAGAATTGGAAATGTAAGTATGGATAAAGGAGCATAAGTCCAGACTTAAAAAGTCACATGTGCAGAAAATGCAGCTAAGAGAGACTCAAGGCAGGCAGTGCTACCAAATGCTAACATTAATACTAACTGTACCTCTTACCTAGCATCACATACCTCATTTAATCCAGACACTTTGACAGAACCATAGAAGACAAAGTATTCAACACTTCTTGGAGGATACAGCCTCCCGGTAACTTGTTCATGACAGACACACAAGATATTTAAAACAACAACATTTGCACGTCTGGAGGTTTCAGTAAAAGTCAAAAAGTCAAAGGAGCAACAAAACTAAAGCGCACAAATGTGTAAAGTAACAACAAGGCACAGAGTTCAGAGTCAGGGTCAGTTTGCAGTCCCACTGACGATAAGGCACAGTGGTTCAATCCCACAGTCACGTACAGTGCTGAGAGCCACAGCGGTGAATGCTCTGTTACATGAAACATATGGAGGAAAAAAAACAACAGAAATGCATTAACCACCATTTACTCCTCTCTACTCAGTTCTTCACAGTGGTGTCTCTCACTTTAAGCTATTTTACACAATGGGATTTCACAAATTTTTAACTCACAAAGAGTAAAAGTTACCAATTCTTTGGCACAAAATACGAACCAAAGAGGACCATGTTTTTTTTACAACAATGAAGTTACAGTTATGGGTCTTAAAAAAGATTTTTACAAAATAATTTACACTATTCACAAAGATATTATTATAAATAACATTCCTTTATGACTTGCTTAATTCATGAAATACAATAAATTATGGATATATAAGTTATTTTTTAAGTGCTGACATGGATTGAAAGGTGTCCAACATGTTTTTCATGAGGGTCAGTGTTTCTCCAGAGTGACTCTGAAAACAAAGAAAAATGTATTAAATTTATAGCACAAATGTGAAAAGACTATGAAAACTATTACTTTTTTTTTATCCTTACCTTTTTGGAGATCGCTTTGAGTTTGACCTCCATGCATCCTTACATTTAACAAATATGACCTCCTTTGTTATGTCCTGGGCTTCAGGGTCTTTAACACAGAATACCATTCTGAAAATGAAATTAAAATAACGTCAGAAATATAACAGAGTATCAAATTTGATAATAACTTGTTTAATTTTTTCCGACTTGTATTTAATTTTTTGGTCTTACATTATAATTCATATGAAAACATTTGAACTTAACTTAACTTAACTTTATAAGTCTTTGCCATAGATTTTTATTATTATTATATTCTCTGTTATTTTTTCTGACTTCAAAAAGTATTTGCATTATTTTAGTGACTTGGGCTTGAATTTTCTTTTATATTAAATACTTTAAGTTACCCACATTATTTGAAACTACAAAAAGTAATGAATTGGTAGAGGTTTTACTTTCTCTTTACTTTTTTCATTTACTCATTTTCTTAATTTGTAAAAAAAAATGTCATTAATAGCCAAAAAAATATTTTTAACACGTAAATAAAAAAGTCAAGAATGTGCTAATCTTTTGTCAGGAGCAATGACCTTTCTGTACAAAGCAGCTTATAGAGATCGTTATTTAAAATCAGGCTTAAAATTGCATTTTTTGAAAAAAATACATACAGTTCTCTTCTACTTTTTCAAACTGTCGTTTTTTTTTTTTTTTTTTAACTTTTAATGTTTTACATACATTTTTCTGTTGTCCAGTTTTGAAACAGATTCATATTTTTTTAGACTTTTCATGGATTGTTGTAAAATTATCTTAAGAAAATCTTGGTCTTCATGTTGTTTTTGTTTCTGTTATTCTTTCATCTTTGTGTGCGATCTCCGAGTTATTTTAAAGCAGAACTTACTTCTGTTGGCTCTCTCCAGCTCGGACACGGATTTTGTGAACCTTTACGTCCTTGTTTTTGGAGTCAGCGGACCATAAGGAAGAAACCATCTCCATCATGTCGGAGGCTGACCATCCCTTTGTCTCCACCCACTTAAACTTCAGCATCAGCAGATCTCCAATGTCTTTCTCCGTTGCTATCAGAAATGAATGTGTCTTATTGGTGGTTATTTTCTCCTTTCTGTGAGACACAAATAGAAAGAAGTGTCAGTGTTGAACTTGCAGCCAGAGAGAAATCTCTTAGTCAAGCCTTGTAACTCTGCACCATAAACCACAACATAACCACAGAAAGCCTGAACTGACTGCCAAGTCTGAGGTTTCATCACTGTTTACGACCTCTAATTCACGCTGCGCAGCAGTTACAAAACAACTCTTATAACTTGTAAGATGCAAGTCATAAAACTTCAGTTCCCTTTGATGAGAATGCTTATACAGGGCACTTACACGTTCAGCTCCAGGTTTTCAGCGTCTGCTTTTGTCCCATACAGTGAGACGGTGAGTGAAGGCTCCATCTCTGATTGGCTGACATTACTGAGGAAGTGGATCTTCAGCTGGTAGTGATAAACTGTGGAGCAAAAAGGGCATGAGGTGTTAACAGCTACAAGTGTAAAACCAGGAGATGGGCATTAAAATACTGCAGCATTACTACTTTATCAAACTTCATGGGCATGAAGACAGCACAGCTTCTCACAGACTGACCACTGCTTGAAAAAACAAACCCCCTCTCTCTGCACTCACCTCTGAAAGGCATGGAGGCACGTGTATTGGTGAACATGTTAATGCTGCGTGGTCTGCGGACCTTGATGACGTCATAACCGACAGTGTTGCATCGGTTTTTCCGGCAACTAAGACACATGCCACGATTGAATGTGTCGCTGTTGCTGCACCTGTATGCCTTTCCTGCTTCTTGCTCATTCAGCAGAGAGTCGATGAAGAGGTGGACGGAGCGCTCATGTTCACACTTCACTGCATCAGTGATAGCTGCAGGACAGAAATTAGGAAATATTTGATGAAAGACACGTAATTACCTACATCAACAGAACATTCAGGCCATTATGACCAATATTTAGTGTTTGAAGACTTTAGTTAATTTTTAAATGTAAAAACAATCATCAAGTCCTGTCCCAGTGTTTGGTTGAACTAACCGATAATCCCAAAGTTTGCAATTTTCTCCAAGGCTCCCCTGAGGTTACAGCCCGGCTGGAAGGTGCCTCCATTTGGGTAAATATCAATATGACCAACAGGCTGCTGGATCCCGATACTGAAGCCCAGAGTGCCCCGCGTGAAAGTGTGGAGAACATCGACAAAGTGAGCATCATCCGGAGAGAGGCGCCCATGAGCGTGCTCCCCTTCGAAGTCAGGACCAGCTGGGTCCAGACCTGCAGACAGAGACAGGAAGCTCAAATATCCCAAACAGAATATTTAGGAAGTATTCAGATGAAATATGTCTCAGTTTCTGGTGAGCTTACCAGTAATTCTTCCAACTTTGTTAGTTGCATGGCTTCCAGCAAATCCTGCCACATGAGCCCCGAGACTGTAGCCAATCAGGTGGAGGTTCTCCAGAGGAATGTTAGTCGTTTCCTTAAAAAAGATGTAAAAATGGTAAGACACATGCTAACTATGAAAGTTTTAAAAACAGATTTCATTGAAAATAGAAGGATGTTTTATTTCTACAGCAGCACGGCTTGAGCAAAGTGACAAATGAACTATGACCAACATCACTATCTTTAGCAGTGAGTTACTGAGTTGGAAACTGAGTGTTGGTAAATTATCTTTTACAATATTTAACTTTTTGGAAACCCTGATTTGTTTTATTTGTTAGATAACTTTTATTTTGAATTTGCTTTTTCTTTCAAGTAAGCATTTTTTTGTATGGACCAGGATTCACCCTAAGGGCAGCATTACCTTTAATTATTTTTTTCTATTAGTAAAAGGTGCATCAAAAACTGAGGAAAACCTGCTTTAATTGATTTGACTCACCTCAATCCAGTCTATGAAGCGAGCGACTTCCTGCCCCACTGCTTTGGTGTTCTGAGCAGCCACGCCATAATGATTCTGTGCTGAGCTGAGCCAGTCAACCACGATCACGTTAGCTGTGTGCTCTCTCTCATACAGTGCAGACACCAGCTTAGCCACCCAGCTCTCAAACAAACCGCTAACCTGCAGGAAAAACAGCCACTTAACTCATAATCTAACCAGGTTTTGTTGCATAAATGACAGCATCCTGACAACACTCGGGAACCATTTGCATAACTGGAGTGTGTTAACCCTGGGACAGTAATCTTCTTGGTATGCTCTTGGTCAATAACTCAAACAAGTTTTCACTTGTAGAGATAGTTTTGAATTTTGCCAGACTCTGAGGCTGCTAATTATGGTGAAGAGATAATTACTCCACTCCTCACAGGTGGGTTTTTTGTTTGTTTGTTTAGTTTTTTAAAACCAGAGCAGGGTTAAATGAACAAAGGCCTCTGGTGTTTTGATGACAGACAGACCTGTCACAACAGGCTAAAGTATGTCAGCTCACCGTCCACCCATGGATCACCAGGAAGGTTTTGGAGGTGCTGTTGAAGGTGCAGGCAGTCAGGGAGGCTGGGTTCCCAGGAATGATGTAGCACAAGTCATCTTCAGGATGGGATGGTTTGCGGAGGGAGAATTTGGCAATAGTTTGATTTTTGTCATCTCTGTGGTCGAACAGGTCTCTCAGAGGGTCGAGGAAGTTACCTGAAAGACAGAAGAGTGTAGATGTGTGGTTTTTACACTGCAGGAGGACTCCCCGAGCTGTACAGCTACAGTGTTTTTCACATGTGTAAATCTGATCTGATGTTCTGGCCGGGCGGTCAGAGATGCCTGAGTAGCTCACTGAGTGACTGGATCCAATAAGTGTGGGCCCCTCGAGGCCCCCTTGGTAAATGAGCTTCCACCTTAGATCAGATCAGTCCTTCAGGGTTACAGGAGTTCACTATGTCAGACTGAGCTCCATAGAAACCAGCAAGAGTTTTTCCCGGCTTTGTTCCTGCCATCTCAGCCACTATAATCTGCCCAAAGTTTAGAAGTTCTGAGGTAGTCAGCTGACTCAACTCAACTGGGGGTGGTGCTGCTTCTCAGGGTGGGGGGTGGGGGAAGTGGATGGAGGGGCTGCACAGATATTTACAAGGCTTACATTGCCAAAGGGTTGGAACAGCTTTGGGGTCATATTGTGAATGACAGTTAATAAACTTGTAAAAATCAGTTCACATGGCGATAATCTGACCCACTGTGATCCCTGAGAGTTCAAACAAACCCACAGGCTGGATATATGCCAAAACAAAGATAGGTTCAGTCACCAACACGTGATCCTCCGTTTCTCATAGACCATAAATGTCATTATCAGAGTCCAAACTACACACGCACATCCGGCTAATACACAACACTGGGGGTGTGCACAAATAAAAACACTTTACAATGCCTGTTAATGCAGGTCTTCACCCGCCCCAGCCCCACTGGTCCAACAAAGGAAAGTTCTCGGTGCAGAGCGCAGAGAGAGTGTGGATGAAGTCTGAACTTACCAGAGAGAGAGTTGGAGGTCTTTTCCTGCAGGGTGCTCACATACTGCACAGCTGCGTTCAACACCGCAAAGTACAGAAACTTCGCCCCCCACGCATTCATCTCTTTCACAGCGTCCTTCCCAGAATGAGCAGACTGACAGAGAATCAGTGCTTAGTATCCTCTCGGAGTGATTGCGGTGCGTCGTGCTGCGCGCAGAGCGCTGATATGTGAACCACCTTGAACTGTCCCCTTCTTAAATAGCTCCTCTCACAAACCATTGGCTGCTGACCCCCGGGCGGGGAATGGAAAAGTCTGAGTAAAGTAAATCATTAGACTGCTTTACAACTGAAGGCGACCTCTTACTTAAACATACGGAATGCACCATACATTTTGAAGCTTTGTTAAAGTGTGTTTGTGCCTTAAATCACAAACATGAAGATTAAAGTATAGTAACTGTAAATTACGGACTGGTTGCTTCTGTAAATTGATTCAAAGTCATAACTGTATCAAAAATAGTTGCCATTGTGCTGTTTTTTTGTTTTTTTCAATAAATCGCCTATGAAGTAGAGATGCACAGTATAGGATTATTGTTGATATCCAATATACCGATATCAAACTAATTTTTGCCAATAGAGAAACAGGTACATATTTTTGTGATAAAGATTATCAAATCACCATTGCACTGTCATTTATATGCTACTCTAAAGTCCATTTTAAAGACCAGTATACAACCAGTTAAACAATAATTAATTACCCTTTTAAGTTTTTTTTTTAAAGGATATTGAGGGTAAATAATGGAAACGTAGATTTAAGCTGCTTTGGCGATGGAGCAATTTTAAGCTCTGAACACGTCTTTGCAACCTCTGGAACCTCGGCGACCACTCTCCACGTAAAGTCTATGTACAGCCTTGCCTCTCGCAACATGAAGGCCGCAATCAAGGCAACCTGGTTGTTCATCCCTTCATTGCCAAAGTTGAAAAAGTTTATCTTTTCAGGCAATGTTTGCCTGTGACTGTGCATCAACAGCTAATCAGCATTGTGTGGGTGTGTGACGGTACCCGCGGCAGGCAGTTTATATTCTGGTTCACAGAGTGAAAATTCATGTCCGTGTGGGAAACATTAGTTAGTGAGTAAATTAGTTCCACCTAGAAAGACTGCAGAGTAATCACAGATGATGCTGCTGCAGGGCCGTCAGCTGCAGTGTTTTGTGTTTGATAAGTGAGTGAAAAGGATACAGTTGGAATAATGTCAGCTAAAACATCCTATTATATCATCTATAAACTCCAGTAGACGTGGCATCACTGAGTGACAGCCACAGTGACCAAAAGAGGTATTCATGGACACATGCTGCGCCTTTAGTGAGCGATTCGATTATGGTCGCGAAAATACCTTTGGTGTGAATGCAGCTTTATACCGGTGGCGCAGTTGGATAGTGCGCTTGGTCAGTGATCGGGAGGTTGCAGGTTCAAGCCCAGCTCTGGGCAACACATGGCGATGTGTCCTTGGGCAAGGCACTTAACCCCAAGTTGCTCCCACTGCGTCAGTGGTGTATAAATGGGCATGAAAGGGCGTGAATGTGTTAGAGATACTGATGGATAACTAACATAGAAACTCTGAACCATCAGTGAGTGAATGTGAGAGCGAATGGGTGTGAATGGGTAGGTGTGACCTGTGGTGTAAAGCAGCTTTGAGTAGTCAAAAAGACTAGAAAAGTGCTATATGAGCTCAAGTCCAATTACTTTTATCGCCATTGGGGAATAACTAAAGCAGGGATGGGCAATTTTAGTTACCCCAAGGGCCACATAAATGTTACTCTCAGCTTCAGAGGGCCAATGGATTACAATCAAATGAAACAGTAAAGCTGAATTTAAGTTACCAAATACAGAATTATTGCCAATGTATTGTCAATTTTCAATGCAATAAAGTAGTAGTGGTAGTAGCACATATACAGTTCTTCAATAACTGATTCTTTCTACTTTTTTTTACCAGTAAGTCAAATTGACACAAACGAAATCTACAAACCCAAAACCAGTGAAGTTGGCACGTTGTGTAAATCTTAAATAAAAACAGAATATAATGATTTGCAAATCCTTTTCAACTTATATTCAATTGAATACACAGCAAAGACAAGATATTTTATGTTCGAACTGAGAAACTTTATTTTCTTTTGCAAATAATCATCAACTTAGAATTTAATGGCAGCAACACAGTGCAAAAAAGTTGGCACAGGGGCATTTTTACCACTGTGTTACATCGCCTTTCCTTTTAACAACACTCAGTAAACCTTTGGGAACTGAGGAGACCAATTTTTGAAGCTTTTCGGGTGGAATTCTTTCCTATTCTTGCTTGATGTACAGCTCCAGTTGTTCAACAGTCAGGGGTCTCTATTTTTGTATTTTATGCTTCATAATGCGCCACACATTTTCAATGGGGGACAGGTCTGGACTACAGGCAGGCCAGTCTAGTACCCGCACTCTTTTACTACGAAGCCACGCTGTTCTAACACTGGCAGAATGTGGCTTGGCATTGTCTTGCTGAAATAAGCAGGGGCGTCCATGAAAAAGACGTTGCTTGGATGGCAACATATGTTGCTCCAAAATCTGTATGTACCTTTCAGCATCAATGGTGTCTTCACAGATGTGTAAGTTACCCATGCCTTGGGCACTAATACGCCCCCATACCATCACAGATGCTGGCTTTTGAACTTTGCGCCTATAACAGTCCGGCTGGTTCTTTTCCTCTTTGGTCCGGAGGACATGACGACCACAGTTTCCAAAAACAATTTGAAATGTGGACTGGTCAGACCACAGAACACTTTTCCACTTTACATCAGTCCATCTTAGATGAGCTGAGCCCAAGCGGCGGGCGGCGTTTCTGGGTGTTGTTGATAAATGGCTTTGGCTTTGCATAGTAGAGTTTTAACTTGCACTTACAGATGTAGCGATGAACTGTAGTTACTGACAGTGGTTTTCTGAAGTGTTCCTGAGCCCATGTGGTGATATCCTTTACACAGTGATGCCGGTGTTTGATGCAGTACTGCCTGAGGGATCGAAGGTCACGGACAGTCAATGTTGGTTTTCAGCCTTGCTGCTTACGCGCAGTAATTTCTCCAGATTCTCCGAACCTTTTGATGATATTACGGACCGTAGATGATGAAATCCCTAAATTCCTTGCAATAGCTGGTTGAGAAATGTTGTTCTTAAACTGTTGGACAATTTGCTCACGCATTTGTTCACAAAGTGGTGACCCTCGCCCCATCCTTGTTTGTGAATGACTGAGCATTTTAGGGAAGCTACTTTTATACCCAATCATGGCGCCCACCTGTTCCCAATTAGCCTGTTCACCTGTGGGATGTTCCAAAAAAGAGTTTGATGAGCATTCCTCAACTTTCTCAGTCTTTTTGCCACTTGTGCCAGCTTTTTTGAAACATGTTGCAGGCGTCAAATTCCAAATGAGCTAATATTTGCAAAAAATAAAGTTTCTCAGTTCGAACATTAAATATCTCGTCTTTGCAGTGTATTCAATTGAATATAAGTTGAAACTTGTTCCTTGTCTTTGAAAATTCTTTTACCTATGTTTTATGTCTATTCTTTTATCTCGTATTTTATTTATTCTCCTGTACAGCACTTTGTTTCAACTATGGTTGATTTTTAAAGCGCTTAACAAATAAAGTTGGATTGGATTGGATTGGAAAGGGATTTACAAATCATTGTATTCTGTTTTTATTTACAATTTACACAACGTGCCAACTTCACTGGTTTTGGGTTTGTACAAAAGTAACTTGGTAAAGGAGGCAACCATAAAATCTTTGTCACTGGTGTTTTCCTGATTGCATTAATAATAATTCCTTAAATCCTGACAGATTTCATTGCAGTAAACTATATTGAACAATTTCCTGAAAGGAATGAAAAAACTGTTGAAGATTAATTCAGATATATTTTCCATTTCCATATTGTAATGCATTTTGCTGCTATGTAGTGTCATAGCTGTACATCAGAATAAAATAAACATTTTTTATCTTGACTGTTTTGCAATAATTGCAAATAATGAGTGGTAGACCAGTGAGTGAAGGGGAGGGCTGCATGTGCCCAAAAGTTGTCCATCTCTGAACATATGGGATGAGTAAACTTCAAAAACAGGGCTAACAAAACAGAGAAATAAAGCAAATCACTGAGTTGATGTTTGAAGGGAGTTTGACAGGATGAATTTAAACTGTGTCAGATTTCCAACCTGTGATGCCGACACCAATGCTGCAATCGATTATTCAGTCGGTGCTCAGTGTTTATTCTGTGGGAGAATCAGGTCACAACAGTTTCTGGGGAGTCGTCGCCACTGTTAGCTTAACATTGGTCTCTCCCACACATTCAGTAAAGTGGGCAACTTAGCTGGAAATAACAAGGGGCCTCCTGAGGACACCCAGGGGCCCCTTTTCACTGACCCACTGTGGTCATGCCAAAAAAGAGCAGATGAGAGAAAGGATGCAGAGCAGCCACTAACCTAAATTAAGAAACATTATTTTAAAGCCTACCACTCTAAAGCTCGACCTTATTAATTATTTCTCAAATAAGAGTTAGTTATAGACTTAGGGAGGCGATAAAATCAGATAATCTGTCTCAAACTATTGATAGTACCACATAAAAAATAAGGTGAAATTCATTTTGTCATGGCACAGCTCTGTATATGCTGTTAGCCAGAAACAGTGAAAAGAGGAGTCTTATTAAACTGTTTTCTTCAGCTGCATGTTTGAAGTTTGCAAAAGAGCACCTGGATGTTCCACAGGACTACTGGCAAAACATTCTGTAGACAGATGAAACCAAAATTGAGTTGTTTGGAAGGAACACACAACGCCATGTGTGGAAAAAAAAAAGGCACAGCACACCTCATAAAACCTCATCCCAACTGTGAAATATGGTGGATGAAGCATTATGGTTTGGGGCTGCTTCAGTGCCTCAGGGCTTGGACGGATTGCTGTGATCAACAGAAAAATGAATTCCCAAGTTTATCAAGACAATTTGCAGGAAAACTTAAGACCATCTGTCCGTCAACTGAAGCTCAACAGAGGATGGGTGATGCAACAGGACAACGACCCAAAGCATAGAAGTAAATCAACAATGGAATGGCTTCAACAGAAGAAAATATGGCTTCTGGAGTGGCCCGGTCAGAGTCCTGACATCAACCCGATTTAGATGCTGTGGCATGACCTCAAAAGAGCGATTCACACCAGACATCCCAGGAATATTGCTGAACTGAAACAGTTTCGTACAGAAGAATGGTTCAAAATTCCTCCTGACCGTTGTGCAGGTCTGATCTACAACTACAAGAAACATTTGGTTGAGGTTATTGCTGCCAAAGGAGGGTCAACCAGTTATTAAATCCAAAGGTTCACATACTTTTTCCACCCTGCACTGTGACTGTTTACGTGGTGTGTCGAAAAAAACCCTGAAAACGTATAATTTTTTGTGCGGAATTAGTTTAGGCAGACTGTGTTTGTCTAGTGATGTGACTTAAATGAAGATCAGAACATATATTATGACCAATTTAAGCAGAAATCCAAGTAATCCCAAAGGGTTCACATACTTTTTCATTCAACTGTACATCACTCTTCTCAGTTTCAATCTTCATTTAACTCTCTCTGTATTAATTTAAAGCCTGATAGCCTTTTTCTTTAGGCAAGTTGTTTTCAAACATTTTTTGCCTAAAGCACACCTGACGTCTAGCCATTATCTCAATGCATACCATTTTAAAATTTCATAATGGAGTTCATTTCATATGTATTACAGTATCTATTAGTGTACATTTGATTTTAGCACTATGCAGCCCATGTCCATAACATCAGATGCTGAATGGCCTGATCCATTTCTGACATTTGAAGATAAAATTACAGGAGTTGGGAACTTGGGATTTCGAGGTGGGAAATTTTCCCCCTCCCCAATAAATAATATAAAAAAGAAAGTATAAAAGAGTGGGGATCAAGAAAATAAGTGAGTAAGTCTGATGAATAAGTAATAATGGTAATATAGTAATGGTAATAGTAGTAACAACAACAACAGTAATTATTATCATTATTTTCATATTTTTGTTTATGTGTGCTGTGAGAATATTCAATGCAACTATTTCAGGCAAAGGCACATGTACTTGGGCTCACACACACAAACCAGACATCTTATATAAATCATGTTGACATGGGTATTAAACTTTAAATATGCTTTTACTCAGCTGAGTTGGAATAAAACTAAAAAAAATCATCTGCTTTCAATATTGTGCCATTTACTGTCACTTTACGCTGCACAAAATACAAGCATAAATGAGTTCACTCCACTTGTTTCTGGTGCTAGACCAGAGTAAAGGGACCCATTCAATATGGCGGTGACGCTGGACCACGCTCCAGGCTGTAATGGGGCGTCTCTGATATAATGTTTAAAAACCACACCAAATTAACAACAACTTCCTGGTCAAAGGTTAAACTGTGCTTTCGTCCAATCAAGCAAGTTCTCCTTCTCTCTCTCTCTCTCATCCAATCACCGACGATTAATACCACCGCAAGTACCTACCTCTTCTGGTAGCTCGAGAGTTATTTGCCGATGTGTTTAGTTATTTGCTGTTGAGTTTAGTTCTTTGCCAATGTCTCTTTTTTAATTTCCTGTTGTGTTTGATTATTTGCTGTTGTGTTTGTTATTTGCCATTGTGTTTAGTTCTTTGCTGTTGTGGTTTGCACTTTTGCCAATGTGTTCAGCTCTTTGCTGTTTTGGTTTGCACTTTTGCCAATGTGTTTAGTTCTTTGCTGTTGTGTTTTGCACTTTAGGGCCACCGTAGCTATCTGATCTTTGACTTCAAGCAGAAAGCACTTCATTGACTAACTGGGTAAGATCGTAGTTAGATGCCAGCAGGGGATTATGGACTAACATTCAGGCAACAAGTAATTGGCTTCATGGCGGCTGATTCGTTGCCCAAATCTCCAAGGTGGGATGCCAAGATAAACTGGGCATCAGGCCGGTGCTGTGGTGGTTGAAAAGTTTCAAGGCTGTTGATGTGAAGGTTAATTGAACAATAAAAGTTCACAAGTGCGGCAACACTTTCCACTACAAACTTCTGATGCCGATTTGAGTTATCAGCTCATAGTGTGAAGTTTGCACAATTACAAAAGTGGACTCAGGACAAGCATGTTTTTATTCCAACATACAACGCTGTCACTTCTCTCAGCATCTGCCTGGCACCTACCACAGTGTTGTTGTGTCAAACACAAATAACTTCATTGATGAGACTTGTCCATTTGAGAGGTCTGCTCTGAGCTAAACTACACATCTTGGGAGCTACTTCATTTTTCAGTACAGGTATTTACTTTATAATTTATTTTATTATTTTTTGAGTGTTGGGGACATCCCACGTGAAGGTGGGTTAAGGTTATGGTAGTACAAAACTATCCACTGGACCAAAGAAGGGGAAAACAGAGCTAACAGAGCTGCTGGCTCTCAAGGTGCATTTACACCGAACGCAACCAAGATCACATCGGTCACCCAAGTCCATAAAAGAGCTAATTTTGTCATTGTCTCATTGCTCAGTGATGTCACACCTGATTGTGTTTTACCATGATCATATATCATATCATACCATACATTATATTTGTAATATAGGAACTGCCACTTCTGTTGAATAAGACAGTGTTGAGTGTCGTCTGTCTCTCTAGTACAATGTTAAGCAAGGTACAGCTAACATAGTAACAACTCTTCCAAAGAGATTAGAGGTGAGCTCCAAGGTCAAAGTGCATCAATATCAGATCCCACCATTCACCACAGGTCATGGATCCTCCAACAGGATAATGACCAAGCACACAGCTAACAATAATGGCTAAGAACAAAACATTGGACTATCCTGAAGTGGCCCTCTATGAGCCCTGATCTAAATCCTATCGAACATTTGTGGAAAGAGCTGAACACAGAGAAGACGCACTTCAAACCTGAGACAGCTGGAGTCGTTTACCCACAAGGAGTAGGACAAAATACCTGTGGACAGGTGCAGAAGTCTTACTGAGAGTTACAAAAATTGCCTGATTTCCTAAAATGCTTGTGCAACAACACATTGAGTTAAGGGTACCATCATTTTTGTCCAGGCCAGTTTCATTATTTGTTTTAAAATGATTCTGTTGAATGACTATTCAAAGGTAAAACTTGATTTTTATCAGAAATGGAGCTATCTGTAAAAGGCTGTTCAGAGAGATAAGCAGAATTATTTGGACAGACTTTTGCCAATATTATGAGCCCTAAGGTGCACAGATGTGTTTATGTAAATTTTCCCTCTGTTTCTCCATCTTTTACACACACTCTTGTTCAAACACACAAGACTTTGCTCCCACAGAACAGCTGGCTTCATGATCTTCTTTGAACATTACAACATTTTCCTCGAAAAACTGAGACTGTGTTTGTTTTCCTCCTCATGTCTCTGTGCTTCAGACCCCTTGTGAGGTGACGACAAGGACCAGCTCAGTGATACTCTGATGCCAGACTTCCTTAGAAAGCCTGTGATGGGCTGGAAACCAAGACATAATTCTGAGGCTTTTTGGGCTTGGAAGCACATTTTCATATGTCCAGGTTCAAATAATGATGTCCAAAACACCATAAATGTGCAAAATATCTCATTGGTCTCATTTTTCAAAGGAAAGGTTAATCATGCAAACGTTTTTTAATAAATTCAAAAAGTTTTGATGACCTCAAACACACGAGTGCACAGGTTTCTCTTTACATGTCTTTATGTTCTATACATTTGGGTTACAGTTGGGCAGACAGGCCTATGCAGGCAACTGAACAGGTTTGAAGTCATTTTGTGGTGTCAACACTTTCACAAACATCACAAGTCACAGTGGAAAGTTTCTCTTGTTTTGACATACGGTGTGAAAAGAAAATGCTAAAATTAAAAATGTTATAGAATAGATAGTTTGGTGAGTGAATATATTGAAATAGATGCATCTTCCACATATTTTATGTGATTAAAATGTTTCTTGGTATTGAATCTTATAAGATGTCAAGAGGTTGGAGACTGGAACACAATTAAAGTTTATTTCAGAGAAATAACCACCAGAAAAATTTAAAGGGATGGGAAAATGAAACAAAAATGGGATGGCCTCCAGCCAAAAAACAAAAGCTCTTGTTTGATTTTAATTTCAAAAAGCAAATCTAAACTTCACTGAATGACTTTTCACATGTAAGCAACAATTGGAGAAACACAGAGAAGCTCTCACAGTCTCTGATGGTCAGACAGTGAGTCAGCCCAGGGCACTCCGACTCAGAAGTATATCAGCTCACCACACCTGGGCTTAATCAAGGCCAATCAGACACACCTGACTCTGATTAGAGCTGACTACTGCAGTGGATGAATGCTTCACTCTCCTGAGTCTGCTCTAAAGATTTCCTAGTGCGGGGCAAATGTGAGCGCCTTCAGAACCTGTTGTTTTTCCTCCTTTTAATGATGTCACATTTTAAGTAACAAGCATTCTGTGAGATAAGCAGCAGAGTTGAGTACATTTGTTGTGCCCATGAAAAATTGGCCAAATATTTTTTACCACTATACAACTATTCTGAAGTGGCCTTCTATGATCCCTGATCTACATCCAATTAAACATTTGTGGAAGGAGTTGAAACATGCAGTCTGGAGAAGATACCCTTCAAACCTGAGACAGTTGGAGCAGTTTGCTCATGAGGAGTGATCCAAAATGCCTGTCGACAGTTACAAAAGTCTCATTGAGAGCTACAGAAATCACCTTAATGCCGTGATTGCCTCAAAAGGTTGTGCAACAAAGTATTAAGTTGAGGGTTGCATCATTTTTGTCCAGACCAGTTTCATTATTTTATTTTTTAAATGATTTTGTTGAGCCACAATTCAAAAGCAATGTCTGATTTTCATTTGTTTACTTTCAATAGATATTGTCAGGTTTCAGTTATTTCAGTGACCTTTCGTGGGTTTTTCTTTCTCTGACGGGAGCGTACTGATAATTTTGTCCACGTGTGTATGTTTAAGTTTCCTCCATGGGAAGAGGTCATGCTTGTCCATCATTACATACAGTCTGTGTTTTGTAAACATATAGGCTGCTGGGTGAAAGCAGAACGTGAGCAGAGCAGCTGCAGCTTTATATTACAGTTATTTTTAGTTATAAATATATGTCAGAGGCCTGTATGTGTTCTGGCACTGCACTGATTGTAGGTCATAATTATTCAGGCTCTCAGCCAAACACTGTTGTGTGTAAACAGTCGGACTGATTTAGAAAAAAATGATCACACAAACAATAGATAAAGGTATTTTAGAATTATTCAACTTTAATAGAGTTAAGTTTCAGTTTATATTATTGTATTAGAATATTGACTCAGAAAAAAGAGTTCTGGTGTAGTTCTAGAATTATTGTAAAGATAGAGTTTCATCAAAAGGGAACATATGTACATATTTGCCTATCCGAGTTATGGAATACAGATAAGACAATAATCATCCTCAAAGAGGCCATGATGAGTTTTGATTAACAGAGTTTCCAGTAATTTTTAATATGCTGATCGATAAAATCAAAAAATGTTGGTAATCAGATTTTTTTTAAAGGAGACATATCATGCTTGTTTCTCCTTTTCACTATGCCAGACTAGGATGCCTGTAAAGCATTTCTGCCTTCAGTACAAGTCATTTAGTTCCTTCATTGCCCCACAATAGCGTTCTCAAAATCCTCATTTTAGGCCATTAACAAGGTCTCGTTGAAATGCTCGGATCTGAGGATGACCTAAAGTTGCCTCGCAACGTCACAGCCCTTTGTGTTCTGATTGGTCAGTTCTATCGGGGGCTGAGCCAGCCTATCCTTCTTCTTCTACTGTATTTTCCAGCATGCTCAAAGCAGCGAGCGCATATTTAGTCCCCCTACAGGCCAGAGCTGGTAATGAGTGAGTGTGAGCTAGGGATCTATATACTGCTGCTGGTGGATGTGTTCCTCGGTGACGGTTTTGTGGCTAAAGGACATCACAGAGGAGGAAGTGTTTTATCAGATTACTCCAATAAAAAGAAATGTACCTTGTGTCGTCACGACGATTTAAATCTCGCGGACATCTCGCAATGATCTATTTTCAGAGGCATCAAATCTCGTTCTAGGATATCAGAAAAAATACAATATCTCATTTTTTGAAAATTAAGGGGGAGTAAGGTCTTGTTTTCAAATTTATTATATTATATGTAAGTATTAAATCATGCATCAGCATAATATGTCTCCTTTAAAGAGAAGCTTTTACACTGTGTTTAGTTGGAACCAGTTTAATATCAGCCTGTGAAGACTCTTAATATTGTCAGCAGCAGGCATCCCAACACAGAGAATTCACTTTTTCACCCTTTTTCTTTAGAAATACTTTGAGAGCAAAATTATTTATGAATCAAATAAAACTACAGTCACTCTTTAATGTAGGGTCCACTGGCTTTTATAAGTGAATTAATATATGTATAATATAAAATATGTTGATTGAGTGAAATAAACTTGCGACATAGGATACGTATGTTGTGAGTTAAGCTGGTCTGGAAGGATGTCATGAAGCTTGGCAGAAGTCTCAGGATGGGGTTTTCGTGTCAGGCTTATCCTGCCCAAGCTGATCTCCACCCCCCACCGACAATGACGTGGGCATGGCCTTGAGAGGCAAAAGATGGAGAAGAGGTAGTAATCCAGAGTAAAGGGCAGGAGGTGGGTTGAAGAGTCGCAGACAAACATAGTAATGAGATATTGCTGAGTATAAGAAGGAGGTGTGTGACTAAATCTATAGCCTATGTATTACTGATGTTTCATCATGCAAACATGCATGAATGCATAGATTTTTTAATGAAATTAGTAGATCATTGGTAATTCTTGTAATATGCTTTTTTCATTGTATTTCAGTTAATTTAATGGAGTTTGCTCTTTTTATACTATGCCCCAAACTTACCAAACTGTTGACAGACTTAAGTGACAAATACAATACATCTTTAAATAATCATGATAAATGACTGAGGTTTATTGCTTATTGCAGATGCAAATTATTGTCACCTTTATCTCCCAAACTTTTATTATGATATCAATCCCACATTTTTTCCTCAAAAACAAACCAGTGATCTTGTTCTGACCCTAACAGGTTAACACACAATGTTCTGTCAATATGCAAAGGAAGAAAAAACAAAATTAAAGTTTTTTTCTGTATCTTGTATCAAATCATGTCCAAAAAGGTGTTATACACTACAAACAGTTAAACCTTTAAAGCAATATATATAGGGGACAAAATACTAAGTCAATCAAAGTCCAATATTCAGCGGCAGAATAGCACAAATATCAATGTTGAAATAAGAAATTATATATAGATTTATTGAGAACTATGCACTCTGAACAAGCTGTCGAGCCTGATAATAACAGAGAGAAGTAACCTACATTCACTGAGTTTCAGAGTCCTCAGAGATGCATACTGTACATTGTGTTCTAGATGGAAACTTCAGATGTAAATAAGTCAAGTCATTGTCACAGTAAAATTCTAGAGGCCAAATTCATACTCTGGTGTCCCTTCATTCAATGTTTTTCTTGTGATCTGCATCTTATCACAAAATTCACCCTCTGAAATGATTTAAGTCCTCCTCAGATTCTGACCATAGTTAGAAATGGTGTGATTCCTATTTCAGAACAAGACCTGTTTTGTTCTCTGTACCAGGCGTTCCCATACTTTTCATGCCAAGGACCTCCATGTTGCTTTGACCTCTGGCAGAGATCCCACTCCAGCAAAATGTCTTTAATTCCATGTGCATTCCAACAGTAAATGCAAAAATGTGTTTTAAAAAGACAGTTTTATATTTAGATTAGTGCTGTCAGACGATTAAAAAAATTATTCTAATTAATTACCGGATTTATAATTAAATAATCTAATTAATCACATTTTAATCTCATATCTGCTTAAAGTCCCCAAATAAAGAATTTGAATTCTAGGATATTATAAAATTCTAGTGCACAACTAATCAAATGAATACACTAAGAAGTGAAGATTTGTAAATCCAAATTTTTAATGGTGACTTAAAACTAGTCAGGGCAACTTGTCCAGAAAATTCTAAGCTCAATCAGGCAACTCAAATTACACTTTAAGAGTGTTTCATAAATCAAATTCAAAATAAGAAAAAGGTCGAGGACATCCAGCCAAACAATTAGGCCTGATGCATTATTAAAGAATGTAGTACAAATATAGATAAATACATTCAAAAATAAAATAAGACTAAGTCTTAAATATGCCATTCCTGTTGTCACCTGGGCTTTGTTTGGTTTGACTAGAGACGCATGTGTGAAGGGACGTGCCGCTGCCATGTGCGGGTCCTCCAGCTGGCCAATATCAAAATGTTTGTGTGCTATGATTAATCTTGTGATTAATTTTTATAACTTCGTTCACTAGTTTGTATTAAACTGATAAATGCCCCTTAGCAACAATGAAAAGCACATCTATTATTTTTTTCATCTATTTATCTTAATATTTTTAACAATGTAGTTTTGGAAATGTCCACATATCTACATGTGTTAATTCTTTCTTTCTGGTTGTAAATGTCTTTCTACTGACAGGAGAAACTAGTATCAACTTTAAAAACATAGTTGTACATAGTAGTAAATATATATATTGACATTGTTTTAACTAGTTTGACCTGATATATTACACTGGCCTCAAAGTTTTTACATCAAGGGTGTTTTTTTTTTTAAATTTCAATCCACTGAACATGTTAATCATTGTGGGATGCAACAAAATAAAAAAACTTTACAATGTTGGCTTCTTCTCCTGCTGTCTGTCATCATGATCGTGTGAACTCTTATGACTCCTCTGATTTGACCCCTTACAGATCCTATCACAGTTATTGCCTCTTAGCTTTAGCCTCAAGCTGACTCCTATGAACGCTACATTTTTTATTGGTTTTAGCTTTGCATTAATCTTACCCATCTGATAAAAACGTGCACTGTTTTTTTAACATAGATTATTGCATAATTAATCATAAACATGTCATTTCCAGGCATATGTATGAGTTATTATCACAAACCACAAACATAACAGAATGAAAACATTTCAACACTAAACAGGCATTAAAATATCTGTGGTGGGGCTAATGATTTTTAATGATAAGAAATTAGTGTTTGCTATATTTTAATTAAAAAAACATTTACTTTGAGCTTCTCCAAGTAAGACATGTCGTTCAGGTAACATGTCATTGCTGGTATGTTTTTTCCTCTACTTCATTTATGATGTTGAACCCGTTTGTCTTCTTCTATCATCTGTTTTTCAAGTTGAGTGATGAGTTTCTGTTTTTGTTCCATCACTGTCATCTGTGAAGGTCAGAAAAAGCACAAAGAGAGCTTTAGTAAAAAGAACTGTTTCAACAATACCAGGCTATTACTTATGGTATTTAATATTGTCTCCCCGTTTGTGTAAAGTTAAAAGTTTTGTATGTCTTTGTACAATATTAGCTTCATCTGTGTATTCATAAGTGCTTTTCATAGGTGATGTAAGAAAACAAAATCGCAGACAAACTTTTCTTTCCATGCATCAGTCCTGCTCAGCCAGAAGATCTGAGGACTTCTGATTTAACTTTATTAAACAGTATGAGAGTGTTTTTCACTAATTTCATTCCACAAAACCACACATTAAACTTTAATTTAACTAATTATGGAGAATATTATTCTTTTTGGGGTGTAAATGTTCATGTTGCAAAGCAGCTCATCTGTGATGATCACAAAGAAGAACAGAAAAGCAAAGTCCAGTGGAGTTTGCGTTTCTCCACAGCGGTCTTATGTTGGTCAAATTAGTCGATACAGTAGAGACATAACTTAAGAAATATATATTTTACTGTTATTTTCTAATTTGATTTATGTTGTACAAAAGCACATCACATGAAGATGACTGATGTCATATTGGCTATTATCGCCTTTGTGATTATTACTTAATTTTATTTGTAGATGATTTTTTATTTAAATCCTTCATCCAACACACACATACATATGAAGCAATGCTTATAAATATTTTAACTGGTAAAGGGCAACTTCATCTTCAGTCTCTTATATTATCTGGTTTATATTAAAAAATGAGTAGTCAGGTGTATAGAAATATGAGTTATCTCTTTATTAAACCATCCTGGGCTCTTCATTTAAACAGTGCGCTGCATTTCAAGGAATAAAAATAAATGCCCTTGACTGCTGGCAAGGATTCAATTTGATTGATCCTTTTCCAAAGCCTTGTGCAGAAAATCAAAAAAATGCATCTTTTATTACAAAAATAATACAGATGACAAGAGAAGCCAGGAGAAATATATTACAGCTTAATATACAAATATATAAATGTACATTCAATAAATACAGTATGAAGTATTCTTGAGATGTATTATGGCTATCATGTAGGCCAGTCCAGCACAGATCACCTGCATGTTCAACTGAAGAGTTAGGCAATGTTGAACCTTTCATAGTAAGGGCATGTTGAATCAGTGAGGTAAACTGTTGCAAATGAGACGCTGTTGACCGAATTACAAAGCCTAAAGGGAGAACCTAGATAAACCTGGACCTCAAAAAGTGACTAAAAGTTCAATTTGGAAACAAACAAACAAAAAAGCCTACAACATGCAAATCCCAATCTTAATGACCTCAACATCTGCAGGAGACTCAGAGCCTCCTAAAGTGACCAGTGACACAATAACCAAAACACAGTTAAAGAACAAGAAAGGCTTCAGTGGATCAGATATTGACTTATAAGTCATATTAAAAATATTTGTACATATACATATATATGGAGAAATGTATATAACACTGATAAAATATGTATTCACAAAGACTGCTGTTATACTCTGTTCAGTACATAGTTAATACTTCTTTGGTCCCTGGTGATTGTTGGTAATTACATCAAACATTAGGGATAAACGATCACCATGTACATTAAAAGGGTAAAAAGTAATAATAGGATGTGCCTGAATTATGCCTTTCACTCTGAATCATTAATGCATTAACAATAATCCAAGTTCACATGGGCAAACAAAACACACCATTTCAGAACACATTAAAATCACATAAACAGACTACAAAAGCATACACGCATGATTGCAACAATATGCAGGAAAGGCTTCTGAGAAATTGTCAAATTTGAGCACATAAAAACAACAGAAGAGCATGTGTAACATTTTCCAGCAACGTCTTGTAGAGAGATTGGAGACAGGTTTTTCAACTCTGTTAATGACGTTGTGTTGGAAGCATGAAGATGCAGCAGAGAGAAAAAACAGAAGCAGTCAGTAAAGTCCAGTTAACTGCGAAGGCATTTTCAGTGTCTCTGGATGCTCTCAATCTTTGGTTATGAAAGAAGAAATGGGGATATGTATGATAGGCTGGCGAGTGATTAAGTGCAACTTCAGGCGTCGTTCTGGCCAAAAGAGCTCCCCTTCATTTTCAGCCTGTGCATCCTGTGAAAAAAAAATGTATATCAGTGATCTGAAAGAAATGAGTGACAATGATACAAATCAAAGTGTAATTCCTCAGGTGTCCTCTTCAGGCCCAATGCATGTCTGTATGTAAAGCATCACTCTACACATTAAACAACTCATTTTTGTAGCAGAAGTGAACATAAAACTTTATTAGTACAAGTCACCTTAGTTTTCCATATGGGCCACATTAATTTTATCCACTCATTTTAACAAATGGAGCATTCTGGCAGGACACACAGTCAAATTTGCAAATATGTCAATATTACTAAACAGCTGATCCAAAGCTAGCCCGCCTCTGCTGACAGCCAGATGATGGCCTCTAATCTGCCGTTGGCTGAATGCACTCAGACTGCCTTACTTAAGCTGCTCTACACTGCTTACTCTTCACTGTTCCTTCTGCAAGCTGCTTTGCAACCCTCCTTCCCCACATGCTATCCTCTGACTTAATCAATGTCAACACTGATGACACTGATGCTTGCTCATGGGTGGATTCTGCTGCTTCTCTTGCTGCCTCATGCTTTCCTGCTTGGGGCCATGTGGAAAGGCTGGGAAACACCTGTAAGAGCTATATTGCCAAATGAAAATGTTAAAAAAAAAAAAAAAAAAGAACTAATTCAAATAACTGGTCTTGTTTCTTTTCTTGACAAATTGGTCCCGACAGAATGATAGTTATTTACAATTTAACAAGGTGAAAAAAGAAAAAAACAGGTCTTATATCAGGATTCATTTATTTTGAACTGAATAGAAATTGCAATATTTCATTAAAAACTAAACGTAGAACTTAGGACAGTTTAAGATACCTTTTAAATGATACTAAAATAATTTTGGTGTTTATTTTAGTTTACTGTTCATCCTAAAGACATTTTTGATGCTTAATTTTTTTCAGTACAATCAGAGCTCTTTTCTATTAGAAATACAGCTGTTTTTCTAGAATATTTGGTTAAAAATATTAAATCATAAATCTTTTTTTTTTCATATTTACAAGTGACTGGCAGGCAACATTTTATAAAGTGGGGGTGCCATATGTGCCCTACCCTGGTCTAACTAATACTGAGACATTTGTGGAACACTGTTTGCTTTAATGGCTTATTTTTTTGTTTATTTGTCTGATATATTTTTTGTTTGTTTTATTACGGTGTAATCAGGTTTAACTCTAATTTCTTTCCTCAGCGACCTTCCTTTAAATTTTATCTTTTTCTGGTTGGAGATCGTATCAAGTGCTCTAAGGGTCAGACTCCTCCTGCACATATCTAAGCTCTCCTTGTTTTCTGAAATTATGTGATTAATGTGGATTTTGTGTAGCAAATATGTACTGGCAAATGAAAACATATTTGGTGTAATAATATTCATTCAAATTCTGACACATATGCAAAGCAAACAGTGTGACATGTATGCACAATAACAGAATGTCCTCTTGGATTACATTACATTTTCACAGACATGTATCTGTATGTATGAGGGAAGCTCTCTCTTTACTCACAGTTTCTCTTTGCGGCTCCTGTTGTCTTCCTTTGACTTAACGAAGACTGCAGGTTCTCCTCCTCTGACCAGGTAGGCAAACTCTCCTTCTTTTGCACTAAAGATCACCCTGAAATCATGCAGGTACGAGGTTTAGAGTTGCTTTGAGATGTTACCAGTTTATAAAAGCCTTGAATCTCTTCATTTTGTTTAAACCCATCATAACTTACTTGGACTGGTACTCTCCAGACTTGATGCGCAGTTTACGGAGGTGGAACTGGCTGCTGCTCCAAAAGTCCGACCAGCTCAAGAGGGCATCCTTCTCCCAACGCAGCTTCACGATCATCAGGTCTCCAATATCCGTGTCGGTGGTGAGAAGGAAAGACAGGGTAGTGTTGTGGTTCAGGGCAGGCCTGCGGAAAAAAAAACAAGGAGCAAATGTCAAAGGTCTTGAGCTCAGATTGGAAGGCATCTGTGTTATGTGTGCATGAATGTGAGTGACGTAAGCAGCACGAGAACAAGTATACGACGTCTTTATTTAGCGTCAGGATAAATGGAAGTACTACTGCTGATTTTTGTTTTATTTTGTGTCTGTGTTTGATGGCTGTGTGTGTTAAAGTTAGGCTGCTCCATTTTCACGTACAGGACGTAGGGGATGTCCTCCTTCTCTCCGTGGGTTCCAAACAGAGAGATCTTCATTGGCTGCTCGGTGAAGCTCAGAGGGTCCTTGCTGAAGAAATGGGCCTTCACTTGATAATGAAACACTACAAGAGAAGGAAAGAAAACTCCACTTCAGACACTTCTACACAACCTCACACTGTCAACCTCTCTTCCTTACTTGAAGTTAGCTAAACACCTGCAAAGCTCTTATGTAACCTTGATTTCCCTGTCTTCATGTGACTGTCACAGTGCTGCGTTCTGGTTCTAATCTTGTTTGGCTCCCTTCAAACACGGCTGTTACTTCAGTATACAACCATCTGAGCTCATTACAAAACAGTCTCTTACATATGAGAATCATTCCCAAAGCTGCGCCGCATAGTAACTCTTAAATCAGTGTTTCCATTGCACATGCAGCAGTGTTGCATTACCTTGCAGCATACCCAATGCTACTAAAATACCCATGACCTCCTCTTCATGTCACCACCTGCATACTTGCACTTGTCAGATACATTTGGCTGCATTAAGCATGTGAACTCTTATTGGTAAGACGCTCCTGTTGATAGTGATATAAAGTACTGCTAAATTAGGCCACACCCTGCCTTTAATTTAGCAGCTCAGTGCCTCAAGGAAAGTGAATGAATTATCCCAACTTTCACAAATCCTGACCTAAGGACATAAACCCCTCCACAGTAGTTTAAAAAGGCATGACCTGCCTGCAAAATGACAATTCCCTGTGTTTGTTAATTACCTTTGTAAGGCATCATGTCACGCGTCTTGAGGAACATCTTGGCACTGCGGGTTGAGCGGACTTTGTTGACGTTGTAGCCGAGCTTATTGCAGCGGTTCTTCCTGCAGCTGAGGCACAGCCCCTTGTTAAAGGCCTCTTTGGAATTGCAGCGGAAAGCCATGCTCTGCTGCTGCATGTTGAGCAGGGAGTCGATGAACAGGTGGATGGAGCGCTCGTGGGAACACTTGACAAGCTGGTCCATATCTGAAAAAATTAAAATAAAAGGTTGACACGCCATTAAGTATTAGAGAATACTGAACATCGACAGAGCACCCATTTACTATCAGTTGTTCATTTATAAATACAGTTACAGGTGCTTTATCTATGGTACCGCCATTATTTTAGTGAATGTTTGTTCTTGAAAGCTCAGAATGACTGTGTGTAGAGTGTGTAATTGCAATGACTGCATGCTGGGAAATAAGCAAATGAGAATGTCGTGTAAACTTTATTTAAATATAAAAAAAAATCCTGATTAGTATTTTTGTCATAATTAAGCCTCCCTAGTTGTAGATAGTACAAAGTATAACCAAATGCAAAAAATAATGATTAAACAAAACAAGACCCTCCGTGTTGACTTCAGGCAGCACAGAAACAAGCTCTGTTTCTGATTTTATGACCTCTCACAAGTTAGACTAAATGCTAACCCAGATGGTATTTCTCGCTTAGCTCTCCCTCACTCTGTTAACATGACAGCTAAAGGAGACAACCAGAACACTTACAGCACCACTTTCATCTTTGCTCCAGACAGGGCTTGACTGTGAGCCTCCATGGATCTGTTATGACTGCGGGCAAAATTATTTTAACTGCAGCCTGAAGTGTCTCTTGACACCATGTAAAGTCACACAAGTGCCCCTAAATGATCTGTTGGGTCATTGTTGTCACAGAAGATAGGCCTTTGTATTTATTGTGCAGAGTGTCACATGAATTACACATGAAACAGGAAGTCAAGTACAGACTCCATTTACATACTTTCATTTATACTGAAACATGAGTAGATTTAGACGGTATGCAGATGATGTATTTCTGTATCTGAGAGGAAAAACCTTACATCCCTCGCAGAAACCTTCACTATAGTTGAAACAACCTCAAATTATCTGATTAATCTATGAAGAGTTCCAATCTGAACATAATCCAGAACAATCAGCTTAGAAAAACATGTGCTGATGTACAAATAATGACAATTAAAAGTATCATTAAAGTTCTTAAAAATACTGTATTTTGATAATTGATTTCTGTCCTATGTTCTTAACCCCTCTCCTGGAAAGAGTGAGTTAAAGACGTTGGTTGACACCAGTACCACTAAGGGTATTATTAAGGGTGTATCTCTTGTAAAGAGTGAGTAGGAGTATTTGGGGTACATACTTTGGAGGCCCTTTAGGCCTGCAGATGCGATCCCCAGGAGTGTGTTCTGGATGTCACAACCTGGCTGGAAAGTTCCCCCATTGGGGTAAATGTCAATGTGTCCCACAGGTCTCTGAATGCCAATGCTGCGGTCTGGGGAGCCCCTGGTGTTGGTGTGCAGGACGTCCACGAACTGGGCATCGTCCCGGGATAGGGTGTTCTCATTGTCTGCATACTCGAAGGTGGGACCAGCAGGATCAAGACCTAAGAGATAGTTGAAGATTCATATTCAGCACAGAGTTGTAGACTAGTTGTTCAGCTGACAGCATTCATAGTGTTTAAGTACAATGACTGTATGATGTGAAATATGCAAAGAAGAATGTATTCTGAATACATGGACATGCACATAGTACAGGCCTGGGACATATTATGGATTAGTGGATAAGTGTTGTGCTTTGAATTTTGACTTATCAGATTACACAAGATCCTTTATTCATTGTGCATGTACAAGCATTTATCCATCACATGGTACATAACCCTCTTAGACTTAGCTGCCAAACAGAAAAATTACTCCCAAATGATGTTAGCAGGTGTCCATTGCGGACCCTGCTTGCAGATTGCTTTTATGTTGCATTTATTTTATGATGAACTTTCTCTTTTTCTTTATTGGCCAAATCAGTCAGTAAAAAGAGCAGCTTTAACCCAGTTTCCAGCTATACAATGTTGTGCAATGTGAGGGGGTAAAGCTGGATTTTCACCTGTAATCCTGCTGATTTTATGGTCAGAGAGGTCTCCAGCAATTCCAGCCACATGTGCACCCAGACTGTAGCCCAGCAGATGAATCCTCTCCCAGGGCAGCTGTTGCTCTTTCTGAAAAGGAGGTGATGGGTGAGATGTGCGTGAACAGCATGTCGACATGAAAAATAAACTAAAAATGAATCCTGCAAAACTTTTGAAGTTTAGCTAGCCTAGGCTAGACTAGTTAATGCACTGCATTTCTAGTCATACCCTATCAATTTGAGACTTAAATTAAGATACTTGCTCATTTATGTCATTCTATGTGCCTCTAAAACTGTGAAATCTTTACACTTTCTCTGGGCCAATGTCCCTTTGCCTTGAAGTCAAACAAAGTCAGAACACCACAGTAGCACAAACACAGCTATAAAACACCTTTAAAGGAGTTTAAAATCATAACCAGTAGGAGAACTCATCAACAGCAGCCCTGCAGGGCACAAAAACATGACTTCATCACATACAAATTTTGTCACAGACTTGGCGGCGGCTTTCCTCTTGCTGCTCACAGATTCATGCAGAATGCGGTGATAATTTGCTCATCCAAACCGCAGTGAGCCTACACACTTGCTGTAACTAATCTGATCCAGCTGTTAGGCAGCTGTCAACCACTCTGGACAGACATTCAAAACAAACACTTACTTGTATCCAGGTCACAAACTTTGCCACATCTCGGCCCACCAGTTTGGTGTAGGCCGCTGAGGTCGGGTAGTGTTGGCTAGCACGGGCCAGCCAGTCCACCACAATCACGTTGGCAGTGGGCTCCCGGTCATAGAGGGCGGACACCAGCTTGGGCACCCAGCTCTCATACATCCCCGTTACCTATAGAAACACACACACATGCAGTGTCACACATATTTGTGAGGTCAGCTGGAGTACGGGCTGATTTATTCCGGTGTTAACCCTCATTCTGATGTCCTGGAGAGAAGCCAGGGGTCCAATCTAGTTGGATGAGCGGATCTGAATCACAGTAAAGAACTGATGATTGTTTTTTGGCAAGGTCATGTTGTGCTTTCAGCTTGAAAGGTGAATTTATTGCTTCATTTATCTCATTATACAGTGAAGCAGTTCAGTAATTAGTACTTGGCCAAGTGTTTGGGATTGTTTCATTGGTGAAGTAAGTTCAAACATAAGTGCATGTGAGCCTCTAAAGTCTCTCGACAGGAGTTTTAATCAGAGTACAGAGTAACATTCAGCTTTTTGCATTATATTAATCAAGGTACTAATTTTGGTAGGTTATTTATGCCTTTGTAAAGAGCTTGTTAAAACATCAATGTTACTTTAACTTATGTATATTTAGAGGGCAAGAATTGTACTTTTCAATATTTCATGTAGCATCTGTTTCTGAGAAGGACAATTAGCACTAAATGGCAAAAAGAAGAAATATAGTCCGAGTATATTCAGAGTATGTACTTTGAGAACAATAATTAAAAAAATATAAAGGTCAGCTTTATTTCTGATGTTGTATTTTCAACATTTTTCAAGACATTTCAACATTTTCCGAGTTTTTTTTTTTTTTACTTTGTTCCTTATTTTAGATAAACCACTTAAACTTTGTTTCATGACTTGTGCACCACAAAAAAGAGAAAAATCGTATTTCCTTTTTCCTCGTGTCTGACCATAGTACATTTTATCACCACCACTATCATAAATTAATCCAATAGTTCCCAAATGGTAAGCCTTGAAGCAAGTCAAGGTGTTCTTGAGGAGGTAGAAAGTGGATTTTTAATTTTGACCGCAGTTCATGGTGGTTAAATTCCACATACAAGTGTAAATTTTAACTTTAAACCTCTCATTATACATATTTTTATATTGTTGGCACTCCTATTTATCAGTTTACACACTTTTAAAATTTTGTCAAGACAAGCTTTTGTTTGTTTCTAGATTTGTATTTGCTTATCAAATATCCTGTCAAATGTCATTATTATTGTATCATTGATGTGAAAGAAAGTATTTATTCATTTGACATGCCTTGAGGTTTTTGGCTTGATCTTAGGTGCCTAGGTTTAATCAAGCATGTTGGACAGAGGTTACCATACTTCTGTCTTTTCCTAACATTGCATGTCAAGGAAAGTTTCCATTGCACCTTTCAATCCCACCCTACAGGCATCAACATTATCACTGAAATACTCTAAACCTTAAGCAAACTTTCAATTCTCTCTTATTTTGCTGAGTGGAGTCATCATACATTTTTGTATAAACAAACAAAAAAAAATGGACCTTATGAGGAACCAATGAGAGACAGATTCAATTCCCATGATTTTTTTCAGAGACCCCAGAGTTTAAACATACCGTCCAGCCATGTATGACGATGAAGGTCTGCGTTTCTTTGTTAAATTCACACTCTTCTATGGTGTCAGGCTGGCCGGCCACAATGTAGCACATGTCATCATCAGGGACTTCTGCAGTGCGCAGGGAGAACTTGGACTGGATGTCAGTGAAGTCTAAGATCCATTCAGTGGTGGTGGACAGCGGGGCGGCTGTGACCGTGCTGTTTGCTGTTCAGACAAACACACAAACAGAAGATTAGCAGATTAAGGCTTATGAGGAAAATGCAGAGTTTGGCATGTGCTATCTGGAGTAAAAAATCTTATGTTTAGTTTATCTTTTGTCTCAGCATCTTTACATGCTTTCTTCTGCCTTTTTTCTGTTTTGCATGGATGCTGGACATGAATTTATAAAGCTTATGAGAGTACTTGTCTCTATTCCTGTATTATAAGGTGACCACTTTTCTATCAGCCGACCTGTTATAGGGCAGGACAATGTCGCCCCCTTTTGTCTAGACCTCATTTCTGCCCGCATAAAACTGAATTAAACCTAAAATTCCTGGAAATCTTTATGCAAATCAGATCTGTCAAAAAGACTTTGAAAAGCTAAGATGAAATAGGAGAGTCCACGGACCTCAGCTCATGTAACTATTGGTCTGGTTGTTCATTTATATTTTCCTTGATGTTTTCCTTTTGGTTTTATGTTAGACTGTTTTAAAAATTGCACTAACATGAGGTGTACAGTCTGGTTTATGTCTAAAGATTTGTGTCCTAATTATAATTACATTTTGTAGTTCCCCACAGATGTCTTTGGAATTGGAAGTCTTTAAAGTGATTCAAATCAGGATAGCTGTGCCTGAACACTACTGAGAATTTCTTACTATTTTTATTTTAAACGTGTCATTTAAACGAGGTCACGCTTTGAAAAGACCTATCTGCTGTTCTAACCCTGAAACCGCGCAGATAACGGTCCGCCAGTGGTGGTTTCCTCCGTACATGTTTCCCTGAGTTCAGACAAAAGGCCTGCTGCTTTTCTGCATGCACACATGGACATGAATGCTATGAAATGGGATGAAGACCTGCAGGCTGAAAGCATTTCTCGGGGTTACTCTCGGTCATATCGAAACAGCCTGCATCAATTAACCTGCTCACCATAAATGTTCTCTCAATGAGAGCAATAAATTAACATCATGACAAACAAGTTTCCTCACGCTAACAGGTGAGTCTTACCAAACACTGCAGCCGTGCTGGGTTCAGGGTCAGAAGAAAAAACTGCAAAGAAGTTCCCCAAAAATATCCAGACAGTCAAAAAGCCCAAATTTTCTTTTCCCATATTATTGAAAAGTTTTTTTTTTTTCTATAAAAATATCCTGAGTAAAGAAAGCTCTGTGGACGTCACTCGACCAGTTTTAAATCCACCCTGGTAATTTACAGACTGAGACTTGAGTCTGAGAGCTGCGCGTGCGGTTTCAGAGTAAAGTTTCTGATGTCTGTCACAGATGCCGCTACAAGTCATCTTTATGGGTGGCTTATTTGAATACTCGGCCGTGATTGGCTGGACGTGGGGTGGGCGGGGTTTAAACTTTGCACCCACTGTGAGGGGGAGTCATTCACAACCTTCCTCACACAGAAGGTGAAGCACTCTGCACAGAGCACTCTGTGGAGGTCTTATTCATTTTCATACTTTATAACAGAAAACAGGAATTTACAGCTTGTTTGGTTTTGGTAAATTTGCGCATTATTAACAGAGAAGACTAACAGTGAATAGGATTAAGTTACACGTGCAGAAAAACAGACATTAAATCCTAGTAGTCATAGAAAAGCAATCTAACACAAATCAAATGATATACATTTTAATAAAATAAGTGACTACACCAACACAGAAATAGACTATGACAAAAAAGTGTTACATAAACCATTTTTTGTCAAGAATTTTTTTTAAATCAGATTATTTCAGCCTTTGCTAACAACACATTTTTCAGTCTCAACTTGTATCTGGATGGGGACAGAGACTCTGTCAGCAAATAAGATTTAAAATACCAAGGTATTTCATTTGTTTGATAAGCTTTCATGATGAATATTTTCATATAATTCTGCTGCTTTTACTTTCTCAAAAAGTAGCAATACTATCATTTTTCCAATCATGACATATCTATCTATCTATCTATCTATCTATCTATCTATCTATCTATCTATCTATCTATCTATCTATCTATCTATCTATCTATCTATCTATCTATCTATATTTTGCGATTTTGTGGGTCTGAGAAAGTTTTCATCCAGATGTTTTTGTGTTAAGTCTTCAGGGGAGGTAATCCCCTGTAGACAAACAATCAAACATTTTTAAGGAAGTGTAAGGGAGTAGCTCCAAACTCCCAGTTTCAGACTGGGAACTAGTCCAAAAAACACAGAGGTGAAAAAGCATTTGAACACATTTGGTTCTCAAAACCCAAAATATATAGGATTTTAGAATAGCCTGAAATACAGCCCCTGGTGGACACATGCATACATTAACTGAACGTTTTATTTTACAACATAAATATTGCCTCACTTTTGAATTGTAAAGCAGTCCTGTGTTTTCAAAAGGATGGTTTCTGACAATCTGCTAACATAGACTACAAAAATGTCCAGGTACCTAAATGCAATTGTCTGATTGTTTGGTTTGTTTTTTTTTAATTATAGTCTAGCAGGTAATGCACGTCTCGGAGTAAGAAGCCTGCTGGTTTGATTCCCATGTTGGTCAGGGCCTGTCTGTATGGAGTTTGCAGAGTTCCCTCCAGGAAAACATGCCCAATAGATTAAATGGTGACTCTAAATTCACCTCTGGTGTGAGTGTGATTGGTTGTCTGTCTCTTCAATTTGCCCTGCAATCAGCTGGCATCAGTTTAAGGGTGCACCCTGCCTCTCGCCCAATGATGGATTGACATACACCATGGCAACAGTATGGGCACCCATTTGATTGGGTCATTAAATTAAGAATAATTCTCAAACATTAGAATACAACATGCCACTTTATGTTAAAAAAGTTGTACTTCCATAAAAACTTTTCCTAAATATTTTTCCCATTAGTATTCAATCTTCTCCATGTCTTGCATACATTTATCTTTGAAGTGTGATTGGTTGGAACCTGCTGATAAAAAGTTTCACAGGAATGAAATTGATTCCTATTTCACGGCAAGGTGTATAGGGTATTTCGGGTTGATACTGCCTAGTTTTCTGATCATGAGTCATATGAGCAGTTGTAAAAATAGTACCATGTGACCCAGTCTCCCCAACTTTAAACACATTCTGTAGTCCTTTAACACCTTAAAAAAGAATTTGTTTAGTATCAGTTGTTAAGCCTTCCAGCTTACATTGTAAAAGTCAATTATTTTAACTTATCTCTGAAAATAAAAGACATGAAGTACAGCCGTAAAGATCCTACAAGAAGCTTGTAGAGGTAGTCCAAGTTCATCAAAAAGCAGCAATTACTCTCTCATTATATATAATTTAACATCTGTTCAAAACATGAAGATATAAAGTCTTGATATTTTTTTAAATCACACACATGTGAAATGTATTCCTGCAATATCAGACATACAGTAGGAGTGGGACAAAATATCAGCAGTGCAATATTTTGTTGGCCTGGCATAAGCTCCGAACTTTAATATTTCGTTCAGAAAAATATATTTTTACGCTTACAGGTTTCATATTTATTTTGTCTTTATCTGAATAAGTGTTTAAAAACTAATTTAGTTGTTATTGTGTGGTTTCAGTTATTTAATCTAAAACACGAAAACACTTACAGAGTGCACACAGTCATCCTGCATTTTACTATGTTAGAGACATAATACATCTTCAGTAAATTAGATATCAGGATTCAGTGCTATGTAATAGTCTTCTATCAGTTATTAAAGTATCACATCCAATATCACATTGAACTGTGACCTCCCTTTTGATTTCCAGCTTTAATCAGACATGAGGCCTTTAGAGTCTCAGGAGGATCTTCATACATGATTCCTTAAAGCAATACTGGTCCTATTTTATTAGCACTCTTCCTATGGGGTGCCTAGTGTCCGTATATCTGATACTAAAGAGTGGAGCGGTGCACACTGAAGTCTACCTAGAAAGTGTCTGATTTGCAGTGGAAACATGAGCAAGGTCAGGGTTTTCTGATCTGAACCGGCTGACCTGATGGAAATGTGCTGTTAGATTTGTGGTAATTTTTGTTGGTTATGTAAACAAAGTGGTACCTCTAATCTCAAGGTTGCCTTTTTTATCTTGTACCAGTGTGAGTAGGGTTTATTTTTATCATCTAAAGGTCAGTTTACTGCTTCATGTGCACCTCTTTCACTTTAAATCTTTGTGCAGTTTATCTCATCTCTGACCACCCCAACATGCATTGCTACAGACATTAAATCCCAAATACTTCTGCAGGTCATAAAAAGCTTTTATTATCAACATCAGGCTGATTTACAACCGTCTTATACTTCCTCTCTTGAAGCTTGAACCACTGTGTTAGACACTCATACAGGTTGCTGTGGTTTGGTCCAAACAGCCTCAGAAGCTGTGAATACTTCCTGCAGTCAAGTCTGATGTGACAGTCTTAGAGCCATCTTCTGAGCCTGGTGGGTGTGTTAAAAGGCCCCCTCTCTCATTGGTGGATCACTACTGTGTGAAACTCTGAAACAATGACAAACCCTCTAGTGTCTAACAAACAGGCCCACAATGTCTTGTCTAATCCCTTTCAATGATGCCATAAATAAATGCTTTAAAGATAAAAATGAACTATATGGAGAATATAACATTCCCGCCTTGTACCATGTTATGCAAAATTGGAACAAGATGTTACGGGCTTGTTCAGCACTCGGGGGGAGCCAGGGAAACCAAGAAAAAAAAACTGCAGAGAAATCAGAAACACATGTGGGATGAGAAGTGGCATGAGAGAAATGTGTCTGAGCAAATGTGTGGAAGTTTTATGATCAGTTTCAGGCCAAAACATCTGCATGAGAAAATGTTGCACCTCTTTAGTGCGAGGGCAACACAAATAGGATGACCTATAGCCCAGATACCTCTACTCCATAATATTATTGCACGGTATGTTCTATGATTGCAGCACACAAATATCACCTACTGTTTGATATTACAGGATACAGTTTCTTTGTTTTTGAATCTGGTTTATCTTCAAGAGAGTCTGCTCGATGTGTGATGCCCCCTTACAAAAATATTATTCTCCTCAGCCCTGCTGAAAAATAAAACAAACTAACACAAAATGAGATTTAGAGTAACATCACATGAGGCAATGCTGTACCCATTTTATTGTGTTAGTGGACTAACGCAGAAAGGTTACGCTTTTAAGTCGGAGAAGAATTTGTGTATAACCGTCCTGTTATTACACTTTTATGTCTCTGTGTAAGTGATGGCTGCTGAGGCATTATATTTCTGGGTTGTGAGTGATCCGTATATCTGCCTACATATTTATCCAGGACATAATCTGAACACAATATCCCAAGGTAAGTGTGACTTTCAAAGAAGTTATCTACCAATCCCACTACCACAAAAATCACCCCAGCTCTTTACTCTTTACTGTCCAGCAGCTGTTAACTTTAAAAACCCCTTTTTACTGAACTGATGTTATAGCTGTAATTATTACGAGAATCATAAAATTCCAATATAAGCATAAAATTGATGTCCTCAGTCACTCGATTAATAGTAGCTACAGCATTATGGAGCCAAAGTGAGTCGATACCTGCTAAACGTTCACCAGGGGATCTTTATCATAAGGGACTTATGCACACTTAAAGCAATGGCCACAGAAAAGTTGCATTAGTTACACATCATCAAACATCACACGCCGTGTCACATATTTCCCTTCTTTCACTTCTTCCTGGCGTGGCTGGTTCACAGCAGTCCAGTCTTAAGTTGTCTTGTCTCTGAAGCACCTCTGTCACTTCCTCTGGAGATGGCACAAAGTGGGGATCAACTCACTTTCCATTAGCAACAAACACAAGGGAGGCAAAGCGTGAGACTGCAGTGTGAACGGGGCCAGAGGTATATAAGGTAGAGGCATATAACGTGAAAAATGTTACTGTTAATTTATTTTATGATTTCTGTAATTACCTTCTTTGGAACAAGGGATTAAATTTTGCCGATGTTCATATAATTGAGTATTGTCCATACTTGATTAATGTTTGTTGTCCAGATTCAACAAATTAAATGTAGGCTATAAATCACTAAACACTAAGACACTATGAAGAATGGTGCAGAATGAATCCTTAAATGCTAAGGCAAGTTAGCATTTAAACATGTCCACTTCCCTCATCTAAAGGTCAGAGATTTTGAATCGGATTTCACACTAAGGGCCACAATAAAATGAGCACAAGCACCAGGGTAATCTGTCCAGTTTAGAATACTGTACAGTATTGTAAACTGGACAAGAAGCTCGTGTAGTGATGTTAGAATAGGTGTTATATGATACACCTGCAGAGCAATCATTCTGCAGCATTTTGAACCAGTTGTAAGTGCTGTATGGATGCCTGGTTGATACCAAAATAAAAGGAATTACAATTGTCAACATGAAGGATGACTTTCTTTATATCTTTGTGACAAAGTCTACTTTCATAAAGTCTACTTTTGATGTGATGCTAAGCTAAAGGAAACTGATTTTGATGATCGAGCTAATTTGTCTGTCAAATTTTAAGTTATTACCAAATAGAATCCAAGCTTCTTTGCATGAGGCGTTACATAGTGCATGTAATCTGAAAAGTGACTGAGAGGCTGCTTAATGGTGTTGGCGAAGTTTGTGGGACAAAATACCATGATCTTAGTTTTACTATCATTTAACTGCAGAGAGTCATCTGCAATTCATTCCCTAATGTCCTCCAGACATTTATTGAAAGTCAGAAAGGTTATTGGGGTGAATGGACATGCAAAGTTGAGTGTCATCTGCATAACAATGAAATGTGATGTTATAATTCTGAATCATTTTTTCTATAGTAAGCATGTGTATATAGAGAACATGAGAAGAACAAGGACACAACCCTGAGGAACTCCATAGGAGAGATGAGCAGGATATAAGAGGAGTTGCTGTATGTAGGGATCTTTTGGTAATGTAGGGTTAAACTAGTCCAGGACCATACCAGAGGCCCAAGCCCATCAGACAATGTAGGAGGACAGAATGATTGACTGGGTCAAAGGCAGCACTAAAATCGGGGAGGGCAAGAACCGAGAAGAGACCACCATCAGCTGCTATAAGAAGATCACTGGTAACCTACACCACCTCCTCATTCCCCTTGAAGGAACCAGAACAACGGAAATTTCCTGGTTGTTCCATGGCATAAAGCATCCCTGCACCACTGTACAGTCAGAGCTACTGTACAGTACTGCCGCACTCAGAAATTAAAATATTTCTTGTATAAATGGACAAAAAAGCAGTAATCTCTCGGGATGCTTTGGACATGAATGCTTCAAAACTAAAAAAAAAAAAAAGAGAGAGAGAGAGAAATCATCTGCAGTTTTGAGTATCATGTTTTCACTTATTTGAGTTTTTTGATAATAAATTGTAAATTATTGCTCACTGTTTGCTGCTGCAGTTACCCTGGCGTCCACCTGGGTGCTGCCAAAGGGATTCTTCTGTGTCAACAATAATTATAATAATAATAATTAGTTTTGCTGGTATTATTATTTAAAAACAACCTGACTGAAACTCCAGTAATTAACTGTTTTGGATTGGTTGATTTTGTATTAGTATGCTAAACACATTAAGCTTAAAAGACCTCTTGTGAGTAGGAATTTATACACCTTCTTCACTTTTCTCAATGAATGAGCACGATTTATTGCATTTGGCAATCCCCACTAATCTACTGCTTATGTTCTATATTTGACATGTAAATATAGCCTTATTCTCAAGTATATGTGTATGTTTAGATGTGTATGTGAGTGCAAGTGATTGTTAAGAAGGTGCTGCTTAAGGGCTGACCAGAAGGACCAACCCAGTGATTATAAAGAGGAGTGAGGCCTCTCCCTGACGCTCTGATCTCTGTGAATAAACTTCACTTGACTAAGACTGAGACACAGAGATAATGGACGGGGCAGAGACAGAAATCCTGCATGAGGATACGCCCAGGAAATGAGGAAAAAGATACACATTTCCTTGGATTAAAAAATGTAATTATTCACACGAAGGAGCAGTACTGATTAGAACAACAGGGTTTACTGATATGAAAACTTTAGTAGAGTTACTGTATTTACTGTCATGACATGTTTACAGATCTGATATGTCACAGTAAAATGTCGTTTTGGCTCCCTAAGCCGCAATTTGTCTGGATGTGACCCCTGAGGCTTTCAAGGAAATTAAAAGATCAGGGAAGAAGGAGCTTTTATTTCCTGTTGAGGAGGAATTCCTTCTCTTTCCTGCTGAAGCTTTTTTTCTTCTTCTTCTTCTTAGAACTAGAAAGGGCTACACATTTGTTTCACATTTCTCTGTTTGCACTACTGAGAGATTATGCTGACTGTAGTCTGCAGAGTGGTGTTGGTGTTTTAATGTGATTGCACACATTTTAAGACACCAGATGGACTCCATCTGCGACATTAATGTCTCTGTTTAACTGTTTTCCTCGTGTAGTCCATGCAGGTGCAATCCAAAACACAAACAATAATGAGTTTTACTGTAATACATACTTACACCAAACGTCTAAAAGTGAGGCATAAACATGTGTTACAGCAGAAATGCAAACAGCCATAGCCAGACAAACAGATTCTTAAATCACTCACCTTTCCTGATGACTCACTCAGAGCGTTTACATGCAAAGTTATCATAAGCTTTGGTATAAGCTTGATAAGGTCATTAAAATAAATTACAGCTCTTGTCACAGCAATGAAATAAAATAAGATTCAACAAAGAAAAAACTGTAGGAGAATCAATCCAAACTGTGCCTCCTTTTAGCTAGTTAACGTGGATTTTTTCCCCATTGACGTATTAGAATAACTTAGCTCTATGTTTTGCTATTTACAGGGCAGTTATTGTTTGGTCTAAAATTCTGTTTGATTGTTCAATCTCTTCATTTATTGTGCCATCAAAGAACACAAAGAGAACCCTGAATGAAGTATATTCATGCTTGGATTAAAGACATTTTTACTGAAGCATTCAAAAGCATCATAAATGAACAAACGATGGATTGGATACTTCTGTGTGAGCATAAAGGTGAAACTTCCTAATTCTTAGAATCTCCAGTTAAAACCAACAGCATCAGACACCTTACTGTTTATGACAAATACAGTAGCCTAAATCAAGTACTTGTTGTCTTTAGAAATTTTATTTTCTGAATTTCCCGAAAGGATATCCTTGGCTCTGTTCTCTAATAAATGTTTAAAATACACTGGGCAGCTTAATGTGTTATCTGTGAGCATAATTTTCTGTGATATCCATTAGTACATGTACACATATTTGAAATGTAGCTCCGTGTCGCATGGATATCTTTAATTTGTGTGTTTTTGTGTGTGTCTAGGAGTATTACATAAACTTTGGCACATTGGAATAGCTCACTGAGGAGCGCTGCAAAAACCAGCAGTTTTTCTCAGCTCCCCACTCTGTTATGAACTTTAAACCAAATGTATCAGCAAATGCTGTTATACATGACAGTAGAGGTGTGCGGCTGTGGTCCTGTGTCAAACAATGTGTTATGAACTGTTTAGACACACCAACATGTCTGTTAATCTGGCTGATAGCAATAAAGTCTTTTAGAAATCACATTTTTGAATAAGTTGGGTCTGTTAGTTTTAACTAATGGCTGTGAAAATTGATAAATCAGTCTGTGGCTATTCAAATTAGGTCACTTTCTGTTGTGTGTTTTCTTAATACACTAGCTACTTTATGACTAACATGATACAGTCATTTGAGGCCAAATGCTAACTACACACCTGGTTGCTGTTCTTCTCCAGTATATCTCTTTTTCAGACTGTTGTTGTAGTTCTTTTACTGCTGAGGTCAGAATACATAATTTTTGCCCGATTAAGGCCTCTCCTAACAGTCGTAAGGCTCGGGGACCTGCCGGCCCAGAAGATCTGTTGTTTTATTGTAGTGACCAGGAACAAAATAAAAAGTTTGTCATGTTTGATTTTTGTCCTGTCTCCTACAATTTGTTTCCTCATACCAGAGACATATATCAATGAGAGCACTGAGAACTCTACATGTGCTGCAATCAGAAATGTAAACAAACCAAAGTCATTGCCTTGAGAACTACAGGCAGGGTAAAAGTTTGTTAAGCTCTAAAAGCAATGCCCTGCCCATCTGATAAGCTGTAGCCAGTGTCAGCCCTTCCCCCTAGCATCATCAAGTTGGTACTTAGCTAGTTGATTTCTATCTTAGTAGTCTGTTATGCTTGTCATGCAAGTCACAGCACGATTTTATGGACCTGTGGTGGCCAGACCTGACATAATGACCATGGTACGCAACACAAAGAATAGTGTTGTCTGACTTGATTATGAGACACATCAATAAGGTAGAGACCATATTTTCAGAGCCTGAAAACTCTTCTGTCTCACTGATCCCTATCAGAGACATTGCTTTATCCAATCATTGCTTTGCTGTTTTGTTTGTTTAATGTTACACATCGTGCTTTCAACGGTCAACAAATCTTAGGAGGCAGGACAAAGATGGCAGGATCAAACATGCTAGAGTGTTACAAAGTCATGAGGCATGACACATTGAGTTGTCATTCATTATGACACACAACAAGGAATGAAACAGTGGGCCAGACTTTAATTGTGCTTAGCTCGTGTAGTCTGACCCTGGCATTTGGCATCTCCAGATGAATATTGTATAAATGGCAAAATCTCCAAGTGTGTGTGAACACAGACCTGATTTTCAACATCCAAGTAAAAATTAATTTAAAAAATCCAAGGAACCTTCAGGTTAGGGAACCAGAAATGCTAAAATACTGAATAACTTATATATTTTAGGACTTCTTTCTCTGCACTGTGGGATTGAGGTGTATACATGCAAAGGAAAATCAGTCTTTGCCTAGGCATGTACCTGAATTGGAGAAGTCTGATTTGGCAGAATTTGAGACGTTAGTTAGTTAGTCATGCAAATGCTGGTGTGAAATGCCACAGGACAGCCTAGTTCTTGTACTTACTTAACAAATCAACTTTTCCTAAATGAATGTTAGTGCACTGACTTTCCTGCCAACAAAAAACTCAATTACAATAATACAATTTTATATTTTACAATTCACTCCAAGTCATTAAATGTGAGGGATCAGCACGTGCTCCAGTAGATAGGCAAACATGGACATCCAGATAAACAAAGAACCTCAAAGCATTCTGATGAATGGGAGGAAAAGAAGAAAAGGAGTTTAGTTTCACAGGATGACGCAGCATAAATTTTCCTGCAGCACCAGTTTTCATGGGCCCCCCAGTGTTTGTGGGGGGTTGCACCATGTGTCTACAGTATGTGGTTTTCACACTGCACAGTGTGTGTTTCAACCACAGCCAGAAACAGGAGATGTGGCTGCTGATTTTCATGTTTACCGAGCAATGTTTTGTTCCAGATGTATGACATTACTGCACTGACACTGTTTCTTTGATTATATATATTTTTTGCACATACCTACTTCTGCAAGGCCACCCTCTAATTGTTTTCCTTAAAGATGCATCACACTGTGCCCTTTTTATCTGCATGTTTCCACTTATTTCATTGCCACCAGTGTTCAGACACATCAGGAGATGGGATGTCCTTCGAAAACTCTTGCAGAGGCCTTGAAGCCAGCTGGAGAGTGAAAAAATGTGAGGCTGAGAGAAAAAGTCATGAATCATGGTTTCACTAACAGTACAGTAAGGTTCAGTTCACTTGTGGCACCACAGCTGAAGAGAGAGCTCTAATTAGGCAGCACCAGAGGCCTTTAATCACTTATTCAGTAATCCATCAGAGAAGGGAAAGGATTTGGTGAACGAAAGAAAAGCTCCCCACTGAGAGTTCAGGCTTTTACGAGTCTCTTAAGACACGGTGAGGTCGTAAAAGAGCCGCAGAATGACTCAAAAAGGAGAGAGCAAGAGAGCGTATGTGTTTGTGGAAACCAGTATTTTATGCGTCTATTGAAGGCTGACGTGAGGAGGTGGTGTTGGACACTTAACAAGTAAACTCAGTGATGCATGAGCTGAGAGCAAGTGTAAGCACGCTTTTACTTGTATTTATGTGCAAATGCAGAGGACATTTGTGTGTTTATCTCCTACATACTCTGAGCCAGTTCGTTGTTTGTCTGTGCCCCTCTTATGAACCTGTTAGCCCAAACTTTCCAGTAATTGAAGAGTCAAAACAACTAACAAGCAACTCTGCAGGAGGGAAGACGTCTTTGAATCTCTTACTTGGAAAACAAGTTTAGTGAGAGTGTACAGTTGATTAAACATTTTCTTCTCTGAAAAGTTAGCTTTGTTTAAATATTTTTAAAAGAGGGAGAGTAGAGATTTTTTCCATGTTAGGGGGCAGGGGGCTGAAGACAGGCCTGACACATTTTTAATAAAAACCATTGAAAATTGAATTTTTAAAATGAATGGACCATAAGATACCATTTCCAGTGACATTAACACAGGAAATGTCTAACCATTATTAGGGCCCGAGCCGAAAAATCGGCGAAGGCCCTATTGTAATCCTAAGGATTATTAGGGCCCGAGCCGAAATTTCGGCGAAGGCCCTATTGTAATCGCTAGGATTATTAGGGCCCGAGCCCGACCGCAGGCCGGCGAAGGCCCTATTGGAATCGCTAAGATTATTATTAGGGCCCGAGCCCGACCCGAAGGGGCCGGCGGCGAAGGCCCTATTGTAATCGCTAAGATTATTATTATTATTTTTTTTTTTCTTCTTCCCCTTTTTCAATCCCAAATTGCGTGCCTTCAACTTGAGATAAACGCGAACGCGCCTAGGCCCAAATGTCAGTCCTGGCGAAAAATTTATGAATCCAGTGATTGCAAAAAAAAAAGTTCGCCATAGCGCCCCCTAGTGGCCGTAAACTGCAGCCCCTCAGGCTACTTTAACGTATCGAACAGAAATTTTGAGGGCATAGCTACCATGCCCGGACCTACAAAAAAGTCTCTTATGACCATGGTCAATTCCGAACAGGAAGTTCGCAAATTAGCGTTGAGAATCGCATTTTGGTGATTTGCAGGGTACGTATTTGAACGAACTCCTCCTAGGTTTTTTATTGGATCAACTCAAGATTGAAACAGTCCATACAACAGACACTGACAATGAAAAGTTATTAAAAGATTTTTCGTAAGTCAATGGGCGTGGCCAGAAACCACGCCCAAATTTGACGCATTTTTCACAAACTCCGATTTCCACGAAACTTTTTGGGCATAATCTGCAGGCTGAGTCGATCACAAAGATATATAATTGTCATAGGAAATTCAGAACAGGAAGTTCGTAACTTAACGTTGAAATTTCGATTTTTGCGATTCTAAGGCTAACATTTGAACGAACTCCTCCTAGGTTTTTCATCGGATCAACTCCAGATTTGCTTTATGTATACTAGACACAGTGAGGATGAAAAGTTATTAAAAGATTTTTCGTAAGTCAATGGGCGTGGCCAGGAAGGACGGCCAAAGTTCAGCATTTTTGGAAAACACGTAAACCTTACGTTGAGAATCGCATTTTGGTGATTTGCAGGGTACGTATTTGAACGAACTCCTCCTAGGTTTTTTATTGGATCAACTCAAGATTGAAACAGTCCATACAACAGACACTGACAATGAAAAGTTATTAAAAGATTTTTCGTAAGTCAATGGGCGTGGCCAGAAACCACGCCCAAATTTGACGCATTTTTCACAAACTCCGATTTCCACGAAACTTTTTGGGCATAATCTGCAGGCTGAGTCGATCACAAGGATATATAATTGTCATAGGAAATTCAGAACAGGAAGTTCGTAACTTAACGTTGAAATTTCGATTTTTGCGATTCTAAGGCTAACATTTGAACGAACTCCTCCTAGGTTTTTCATCGGATCAACTCCAGATTTGCTTTATGTATACTAGACACAGTGAGGATGAAAAGTTATTAAAAGATTTTTCGTAAGTCAATGGGCGTGGCCAGGAAGGACGGCCAAAGTTCAGCATTTTTGGAAAACACGTAAACCTTAATAACTCTCTAGCAATATGTTAGATCCGGACCAAAACATGTGCACATGTTCACTGCCCTAGCCTGAGTATATCTATAAGCTTTATTTCACTCTCAAATATAGCGCCCCCTGCTGGTAACAGGAAGTCTGATGTTTTCCTTGATAATTAAAACCTCCTTTGTTTTTCAACATATTTTTTTCTAATCTTTTCAGAAAGGGCCTTCACACCTTCATAAAACATTAGTGTTTACGTCGTGTCCTCAGGTGAAAGGGTGTGGCCATGGTGAAGCCTCAAACTTCACTGATCGCCATGAACCTAGAAATCACTCTAACTCCTTCATTTAAGGTCCAGTCTGCATCAAAATCCACAAGCATGATCAAGGTCTACCTCCTAACACATCTATAAGCTCAATTCTCTTCTACTGCAATCTCACCAAGCTCCAGAAAATACATAAATTGCAAATGTATGTTTTAAATAATCCAATCTTCCCCAAATTCAACACACATGATCACAGCTCCACTCTGGACTTCTTTTTTTAATTTAAACATATATTTGTGTTATAGGAATAGTACCATCTAATACACACCAGCAGTGTTCAGGCCAAAAACACTTAAACATGCTTTAAATCATCCTGATTGTAGAAGCAGTCTTTCCTCCATCCCCTCCCCCGCTACTCAGACTGAGCTGAGGTTACCTCACATACTAATTAGCCCACCACCCTTCTTCACCCCACACCAACCTCAGAGATCTGTCAGTCATTCTCCCACCTCCCTGCTTAGAGTGAGAAACCATAGATTCTTGACATGTCATCCTCTTTATTTAATGTTATCTGTTTACTTTAGATGCTTCATTCAGACTTAATTCTGTGTATGTGTGTGTGTGCGTGTGTGTGTGTGTGTGTGGCAGAGGTATTGACTGTCAGGGATAGTAATTTCTTCAAAAAATCTCAGAAAGGGTCTTCACACCTTCATGAAGCATCACTGCCTGCATGTTTGTGTGTGTGTGGCTATTTGCTGAGACAGGTATTGCTTCACATGACGTGCCTGGGACAAAGGAACAGTGCCACCCAATGGGCATTAGCTGTTTTTTATATCTCAAATACCTGCTTGCATGTAGGGGAAGAAACATGCAGCTGTTGGGACATATGGTGCCAGCAAAATTTAGCGGCACCAATGTTTAAACAACAGTATTTGGCTAAGCAATATGTGGCGGTAGCAGGGCCCAACGGCGCATGAAGCGAGGGCCGATCATCGCCGCCGCTATGCTTTAATTATTATTATTTTTCTCCTTCTCGACCCTTTTTAACCCCAAATTGCGTGCCTTCAACTTGAGATAAACGCGAACGCGCCTAGGCCCAAACTTCAGTACCCCGGAAAAATTTATGAATCCAGTGTTTGCACAAAAAAACGTGCGCCATAGCGCCCCCTAGTGGCCTTAAACTGCAGCCCCTCCGGCTACTTTCACGTATCAACCTGAAATTTTTAGGGCATAACTATCATGCCTGGACCTACAAAAAAGTCTCTTATGGCCACTGTCAATTTCAAACAGGAAGTTCGCAAATTAGCGTTGATAGTCGCGTTTGGGCGTACGCATTTGAACGAACTCCTCCTAGGGTTTTTATCGGATCAACACCAGATTTGGATTGTGTATAATAGACACATTGACGATGAAAAGTTATTAAAAGATTTTTCGTAAGTCAATGGGCGTGGCCAGAAACCACGCCCAAATTTGGCGAATTTTTCACTAACTCCGAATTAAACGAAATTTTTTGGGCATAATCTCCAGGCCAAGACGATCACAAATATATATAATTGTCATAGGGAAGTCCAAACAGGAAGTTCGTAAATTAACGTTGAAATTGCGATTTTAAGGCTAGCATTTGAACGAACTCCTCCTAGGTTTTTTATCGGATCAATTCCAGATTTGGTTTGTGTATACTACACACATTGACGATGAAAAGTTATCAAAAGATTTTTCGTAAGTCAATGGGCGTGGCCAGGAAGGACGCCCAAAGTTGACCATTTTTGGAAAACACGTAAACCTTAATAACTCTCTAGCAATATGTTAGATCCAGACCAAAACAAGTACACATGTTCACTGTCCCTGCCTGAGTCAATCTATATGCTTTGTTTCACTCTCGAATATAGCGCCTCCTGCTGGTAACAGGAAGTCTGATGTTTTACTCTATCATTAAAATCTCCTCTGTTTTTCAACATAAAGTCCTCAAATATTCTCAGAAAGGGTCTTCACACTTTCTTGAAGCACCAGTGTTGAGGCCGTGTCCTGAGGTGGAACAGTTTGGCGGTGGCGAAGCCTCAAACTTCACTGATCGCCATGAACCTGGAAATCACTCTAATCTTTCATTTAAGGTCCAGTCTGCATCAAAATCCACAAGTATGATCAAGGTCTACCTCCTAACACATCTATAAGCTCAATTCTCTGCTACTGCAATCCCACCAAGCTCCAGAAAATACATAAATTGCATATGTATGTTTTAAATAATCTAATCTTCCCCAAATTCAACTCACATGATCACAGTTCCACTCTGGATTTATTTCTAAAATTTAAACATATATTTGGGTGATAGGAATAGCACCATCTAACAGACACCTGCAGTGTTTATGCCTAAAACACTTTTAAATATGCTTTAAATCATCCTGATTGTGGAAGGAAGCTTTCCTCCGTCCCCTTCCCCCTGCTCCTCAGACTGAGCTGAGGTTACCTCACATGCTAATTAGCCCACCCCCCTTCTTCACCCCACACCAACCTCAGAGATCTGTCAGCCAAGCTTCCACCTCCCTGCTTAGAGTGAGACACAATAGATTCTTGACATGACATCCTCTTCATGTAATGTTCTCTTTATTTAGTGTTCTCTGTTTACTTTAGATGCTTCATGCAGATTTTATTTTGTGTGTGTGTGTGTTTGGCAGAGGCATTGACTGTCAGGGATAGTAATTTCTTCAAAAAATCTCAGAAAGGGTCTTCACACCTTCATGAAGCATCACTGTCTGCATGTTTGTGTGTGTGTGGCTATTTGCTGAGACAGGTATTGCTTCACATGACGTGCCTGGGACATAGGAACAGTGCCACCCAATGGGCATTAGCTGTTTTTTAATATCTCAAATACCTGCTTGCATGTAGGGGCAGCAACATGCAGCTGTTGGGACATATGGTGCCAGCAAAATTTAGCAGCACCAATGTTTCGCAACAGCAGTATTTATCGAAAGTATTTGGCAATTCGGGCGGTAGAGGCAGGGCCCAACGGGCGCGTGGGGGGCGAGGGCCCGATCATCGCCGCTTGCGGCTTTAATTATTATTATTCTCCAGCCTCTTTAACCCCAAATTGCGTGCCTTCAACTTCAGATAAGCGAGCGCGCTAGTCCAAATTGTCAGGCATGGCGAAACTTTTATGAATCCAGTGACTGCAAAAAAAAACGTGCACCATAGCGCCCCCTAGTGGCCGTAAACTGCAGCCCCTCCGGCTACTTTCACGTATCGACCTGAAATTTCTAGGGCTTAACTATCATGCCCGGGCCTACAAAAAAGTCTCTTACGACCATGGTCAGTTCCAAACAGGAAGTTTGCAAATTAGCGTTGAAAGTCGCGTTTTGGCGATTTGCAGGGTACGTATTTGAACGAACTCCTCCTAGGTTTTTTATCGGATCAACTCCAGATTTGGATTGTGTATACTAGACACATTGAGGATGAAAAGTTATTAAAAGAATTTTCGTAGGTCAATGGGCGTGGCCACAAACCACGCCCAAATTTGGTGAATTTTTTACTAACTCCGATCTGCACGAAATTTTTTGGGCATAACCCCCAGGCCCAGATGATCACAAATATATAAATTGTCATAGGGAATTCCAAACAGGAAGTTCGTAAATTAACATTGAAATTCCGATTTTGGCGATTTTAAGGCTCGCATTTGAACGAACTCCTCCTAGGGTTATTATCGGATCAATTCCAGATTTGGTTTGTGTATACTAGAGACATTGAGGATGAAAAGTTATTAAAAGATTTTTCGTAAGTCAATGGGCGTGGCCAGGAAGGACGCCCAAAGTTGACCATTTTTGGAAAACACGTAAACCTTAATAACTCTCGTAAAATGTTAGATCCAGACCAAAACATGTACACATGTTCACTGTCCATGCCTGACTTAATCTATATACTTTGTTTCACACTCAAATATAGCGCCCCCTGCTGGTAACAGGAAGTCTGATGTTTTACTCTATCATTAAAATCTCCTTTGTTTTTCAAGATATTTTTTTCAAATACTCTCAGAAATGGTCTTCACACCTTCATGAAGCATCAGTGTTGGTCGTGTCCTCAAGTGAAAGCGGTGTGGCGATGGCGATGTCTCAAACTTCACTGATCGCCATCAACCTGGAAATCACTCTAACTCCTTAATTTAAGGTCCAATCTGCTTCAAAATTCACAAGCATCATCAAGGTCCACCTCCTAACACATCTATAAGCTCAATTCTATGCTACTGCAATCGCACCAAGCTCTAGAAATTACATAAATTACATATGTAAGTGATGAATACTCCAATCTTCCCCAAATTCAACACACATGATCACAGCTCCACTCTGGATTTATTTTTTTAATTTAAACATATATTTGTGTTATAGGAATAGCACCATCTAATAGACACAAGCAGTGTTAATGCCAACAACACTTAAACATGTTTTAAATCATCCTTCCCTCCCCCTCCTCTTCAGACTGAGCTGAGGTTACCTCACATACTAATTAGCCCACCCCCCTTCTTCACTCCACACCAACCTCAGAGTTGGTGTGGGGTCAGTCATGCTCCCACCCCCCTGCTTACAGTGAGAAACCATAGATTCTTGACATGTCATCCTCTTTATTTAGTGTTATCTGTTTACTTTAGATGCTTCATTCAGACTTTATTTTGTGTATGTGTGTGTGTGTGCATGTGTGTGTGTGTGTGTGGCAGAGGCAGTGACTGTCAGGGATAGTAACTTCTTCAAAAAATCTCAGAAAGGGTCTTCACACCTTCATGAAGCATCTGTCTGCATGTTTGTGTGTGTGTGGCTATTTGCTGAGACAGGTATTGCTTCACATGACGTGCCTGGGACAAAGGAACAGTGCCACCCAATGGGCATTAGCTGTTTTTTATATCTCAAATACCTGCTTGCATGTAGGGGCAGCAACATGCAGCTGTTGGGACATATGGTGCCAGCAAAATTTAGCGGCACCAATGTTTCAGCAACAGCAGTATTTGGCAACAATATGTGGCGGTATGGCAGGGCCAACGCGGCGCATGAAGCGAGGGCCGATCATACGCCCGCTTCGGCTTTAATTAGGGGCCGAGCGAGCGAAAACCCAAAAATTATGGATTATAATCCAGTGTTTGAACAAAAAAAAGTGCACCATAGCGCCCCCTAGAGGCCTTAAACTGCAGCCCCTCCGGCAACTTTCACCTATCGACGTGACATTTTTAGGGCATAACTATCATGCCCAGACCTACAAAAAAGTCTCTAATGACCGTCGTCAAATCATAACAGGAAGTTCGCAAATTAGCGTTAAATTCGCATTTTGGCTATTTGCCGGGTACGTATTTGAACGAACTCCTCCTAGGTTTTTTTTTGGATCAACTCCAGATTTGGATTGTGTATACTAGACACATTGATGATGAAAAGTTATTAAAAGATTTTTCGTAAGTCAATGGGCGTGGCCAGAAACCACGCCCAAATTTGACCTATTTTTCACTAACTCCAATCTGCACGAAATTTTTTGCGCATAACCACCAGGCCAAGACGTTTCCAAAGATATATAATTGTCATGGGAATTCGCAACAGGAAGTTCGTAAATTAACGTTGAAATTCCGATTTTCGCGATTCTAAGGCTCGCATTTGAACGAACTCCTCCTAGGTTTTATCGGATCAACTCCAGATTTGGATGGTGTATACTAGACACATTGAGGATGAAAAGTTATTAAAAGATTTTTCGTAAGTCAATGGGTGTGGCCAGGAAGGACGCAAAGTTCAGCCATTTTTGGAAAACACGTAAACCTTAATAACTCTCTTAGTACAATGCCAGATCCAAACCAAAACATGTACACATGTTCACTGTCCGTGCCTGAGTATATCTATATGCTTTGTTTCATTCTCAAATATAGCGCCCCCTGCTGGTAACAGGAAGTCTGATGTTTTACTCGATCATGAAAATCTCCTGCATTTTCAACATTTTCTTTCAAATATTCTCAGAAAGGGTCTTCACACCTTCATGAAGTATCAGTGTTGAGGTCGTGTCCTTAGGTGAAACGGTGTGGCGATGGCGAAGCCTCAAACTTCACTGATCGCCATGAACCTGGAAATCACTCTGTTTCCTTCATTTAAGGTCTAATCTGCTTCAAAATCCACAAAAATGATCAATGTCCATCTCCTAACACATCTAAAAGCTCAATTCTCTGCTACTGCAATCGCACCAAGCTTTAGAAATTACATAAATTACATATGTTTGTGGTAAATAATCCAATCTTCCCCAAATTCAACACACATGATCACTGCTCCACTCTGGACTAATTTTTTTCATTTACACATTATTTGTGTCATACGAATAGCACCATCTAATAGACACAAGCAGAGTTAAGGCCAAGAACACTTAAACATGCTTTAAATCATCCTGATTGTGGAAGGAAGCTTTCCCCTGTCCCCTTCCCCCTGCTCCTCAGACTGAGCTGAGGTTACCTCGCATGCTAATTAGCCCACCCCCCTTCTTCACCCCACACCAACCTCAGAGATCTGTCAGTCGTGGTCCCCAGCTCCCTGCTTAGAGTGAGAAACCATAGATTCTTGACATGTCATCCTCTTTATTTAATGTTCTCTGTTTACTATAGATGCTTCATATAGATTTTATGTTCCATAAAATGTTGTTTTCTAGCATATTTAATTAAATGTTGTCCTTTAAGTTTTATCTTCTTTGGGATGTCAACACACAGCATGTAGACAAGTCCACTCAGGGACTGACAGTTTTTTATCAGGCTCTGTCTGCATGTTTGTGTGTGTGTGGCTATTTGCTGAGACAGGTATTGCTTCACATGAAGTGCCTGCTACATAGGAACAGTGCCGCCCACTGGGCATTAGCTGTATTTTATATCTCAAATACCTGCTTGTATGTGGGGTAGCAACATGCAGCAGTTGGGACATGTGGTGCCAGCAACATTTAGCGGCACCTATTCCACACAGCAGCATTTGTTTTAAGCAATATGCGGCGGTAGCGACACCATGGGCGCATGAAGCGAGGGCCCGATCATCGCCGCTTGCGGCTTTAATTATTATTATTATTCTTTTGCCTCTTTAACCCCAAATTGCGTGCCTTTAACTTGAGATAAACGCGAACGCGCCTAGCCCAAAAAATTAGTCCCGCCGAAAAATTTATGAATCCAGTGTTTGAACAAAAAAAAATGTGCCATAGCGCCCCCTAGTGGCCTTAAACTGCAGCCCCTCCGGAAACTTTCACCAATCGACCTGAAATTTTTAGGGCATGACTATCATGCCCGGACCTACCAAAAAGTCTCTTATGACCATGGTCAATTCCGAACAGGAAGTTCGCAAATTAGCGTTGAAAGTAGCGTTTTGGCGATTTGCAGGGTACTTATTTCAACGAACTCCTCCTAGGTTTTTTATCCGATCAACTCCAGATTTGGATTGTATATACTAGACACCTTGACGATGAAAAGTTGTTAAAAGAATTTTCGTAGGTCAATAGGCGTGGCCACAAACCACGCCCAAATTTGGTGAATTTTTCACTAACTCCGATTTGCACGAAATTTTTTGGGCATAACCCCCAGGCCAAGCTGATCACAAATATATAAATTGTCATAGGGAATTCCAAACAGGAAGTTCGTAAATTAACGATGAAATTACGATTTTTGCGATTCTAAGGCTCGCATTTGAACAAACTCGTCCTCGGGTTTTTATCGGATCAATTCCAGATTTGGTTTGTGTATACTAGACACATTGACAATGAAAAGTTGTTAAAAGATTTTTCGTAAGTCAATGGGCGTGGCCAGGAAGGACGCCCAAAGTTGACCATTTTTGGAAAACGCGTAAACCTTAATAACTCTCTTGTACAATGTTAGATCCGGTCCAAAACATGTACACATGTTCACTGTCCGTGCCTGATATAATCTATATGCTTGGTTTCACTCTCCAATATAGCGCCCCCTGCTGGTAACAGGAAGTCTGATGTTTTACTCGATCATTAAAATATCCTCTGTTTTTCAACATATTTTTTTCAAATATTCTCAGAAAGGGTCTTCACACCTTCATGAAGCATCAGTGTTGAAGTCGTGTCCTGAGGTGAAACGGTGTGGGGATGGCGAAGCCTCAAACTTCACTGATCGCCATGAACCTGGAAATCACTGTAACTCCTTCATTTAAGGTCCAGTCTGCTTCAAAATTCTCAATTTGCTCAATGCTCAATGCTCTGCTACTGCAATAGCACCAAGCTCTAGAAATTACATAAATTACTTTTCACTTTAAAGCACTGCGCCCTCTAGTGTCAACAGGAAGTCATATTTTTTACTCTGTGATGAAAAACTACTCCTTTTCTTCAATTTTTCTTTTTCAAATGTGCTCATAAAGGGCACATAAAATTGTTTTACACCTTCATAAACAATCATAGGTCACTTCATGTCCTGTAGTTCAACTGTGTGTCCATGGCAAGGCCTCAAACTTTGATATCTTACAATTAAACAGGAAGTCATTCTTGCTCCTTCATGATTTCAGCTTCACATTTCTTAGACTACATTTCTAGACTCACACTACACACATTCATGCTGGATAGTTATCAAAAGGCTTTTCATAACTCAATGGGTGTTAACAGGGGAGATCATTAAAGTTGACAATTTTTTGAAACATGACAGCTTTTACAATACTCAACTGCAAGGTTTGATCTGGACCTGAATTCACACAAATTAACTGTCTTTCCCTCACTGCATACATGTGTTTTGTCCCCCCCTTATAGTACAGCAACTTCTTTTGTCAACTGGACATCATCTTTTACTCACTGTTGAATAACTTCTCCTTATCTTGATTTCTTTCTTTTCCAGATTTGCTCAGAAAATGCCTTCACATATTCATAATCATCATGCATTGTTCTTCATGTCATCTCCTGTAGTTAAGGATGTGCATTGGGGTTGCACATGTAAATAACTTAGCCATATTGATAAATATCCAACGATCCTAAATGTCCAAATAAAATTGAATATCCTACTTTAGTGAATGAACCATGTGTTAAATACTTACATTAATTACTTCCAACATTTTTTATAGGAAGCGTCCATGTGTATTTTCAGTTCATTACCATTACCCTGATATGCAATATTGTATTTCTTTGTGTTCAACAAATTAGCAAAATATTTATGTTTATGATAGCAAATACAAAACTAAGGACAGCTGTATTTTTTTATTGTATGTGAATACAGGAATACCCAATAAAAGTGATTTGTTTTTATCAATTTATTGTGATTTTCAATGTTTTCATAAAAAACATAGTGAACCTAATGTTACCCACAACATCATCACATCTCCAACAATCAACTAAAGGTGCATCTGAATTATGATATGGAAGCAAGTTCACTTATTTTTCTTCTTTAATTAAAAAACCCTAAAATGATTCCGTGAACACAATGAAATATTTTAAGCTCTGAAAATAATGGCTTACAGTTAAAGAAAACTCAGAACTGTCTCATATGTTTACAATACTGTAATCATTATTAATCTGTGCAATACACAAAGTTTAACTTTCATGAAATGTATTAAAACCATGACACAATTCCCTTATCAAAAAACAATTATCAATAAATCCATCAAAGAGTTGTATTTATATATATCTCAATCGTGTATCAATCATTGCTACTCTTAACAGTTCCATCAGACATATTTATTCTCAGACACAATACATATATATATATATATATATATATATGAAAAACCATGAGATGTACGATACAATGCTATACCTAAATGTTAAGACGATCATTTAATTTAAAACATACATTAACTTGTGTCACTGAAATTAAATTATATGACTTTATTTAAGTCACAGCTCCTTAAATACATAAATCACATCATAATATATAGTATTAATAGGAATAATAGAAATCTGAATTTTGAAGTAGCTGAAGCTGAGAAATGTTCTTTTGAGGAAGACCAGAAAAAAACTTTAAAATAACACATTCTGCATGTCAAGCATGGGACTCTTTGCATTGGCTGGAGACAGAAAATGAGGTATGTTTTATTTTTAAATATGTATAGCATCAACAAAAATTATTGAAAAGTGGAGTTTCTCTGATCATTATCAAAATAAACTGGTGTTTTCAAAAAAATAACACCTAAAATGATGTTTAAAAATTATGTTATGTTCAAGAGAAGTGATATTGAAAATTTTTAAAAATCATAGAATGATAATTAAAGTCACAAAATGTAAAGGCAAAGTCAACTTTATTGTCAAATATGCTATATATGCATGACATACAGCAGAGATGAAATTTCAGTCCTCTCGGACCTACGGTGCAAACAGGCAAGACACACTTTAAGACACTAAACTACAGTAAAAAAATAATCAATAGTATAATAAAAATATAATAGCCTACTAGTTTCAAAGGTAATAGAATAAATTTACTATGAACAGAATAAAAGAAAGGGATACATTTTAGCAAATACAAAACTAAGGACAGTTGTATTTTTATTGTATGTGTACACACAAATTTCCAATAAAAATGATTTTTTATTATCTTGTGATTTTCAATGTTTTAATAAAAAAAACAGTCAACCTCATATTACCCACATCATCACATCTCCAGCAATCAACTAAAGATCTGATATGGAAGGAAGTTCACTTTTTTTCTTTAAGTAAAAAAAACCTTAAAATGATAAAATTAAATACAATAGTATAAATAAAATATAATACCCTACTAGTTTCGAAAGTAATACATAGAATAAATTTATTATGAACAGAAAAAATAGTTGTTTTTTTTTGTACATGTATGTATATAGAGCAGAGGCGGCTGCTGGTCAGTCAAGGAGGGGAAGCTCATTTTTTTCCGGTCTACATCATAATTTTGTTTATCAATATAAATGATCTGTGACCCTGTTTGGTGTCTTTTCCAGGGATTTTACTCCCCAAAACTCACTTTTGACCAGACAACACATTTTGTGACAGCACTTCCAGTGAGCCAGCTCACCTTGTCATACCAGGAATGCTGAAAAGACCTGTTACTTTTCCCCACCTTTTGCACTAAATCTATCTTAGGAGTTGATCTGCCCTGCTGTTTTACTCTAATTTTCTCTCTGTAAGGAAGACTATCAAATGGCTTCGTCAAAATCCGGTCGACAACATTCATACTATCTGCCATGATGTGCAGCTTTCTAGCAGCTGGAGCTGCTACGTGAGACTATTGACTGGCTGTGAGTGTGAGTGAGAGGGAGAGAAGATCCGCATCTGCTTGTTGGTGAAAAGAAAAGTGGCAGGAGAGAATCTTCAAACACAATGCTCGTCGTTTTTAAGAAAGATAGAGTCGCTGGAGATCGATGAAGCCTCCGGATCAGTCCAGAACAACTGAATGTAAAACTTTACAAGATGCTGCAGTAAAGGGTGATACTTCAAGATTGCTGATTGGCTCATTTCACTGTCAATCAAAAAGGGATTCGGCCTCAGACAGATCATCCAATCATCATGCAGAAGCTCAGCGTCCAGGCCAGCCCACTGCCTCATAGACCCCCAGAGACGCTGAGCGTCCGATGGGCGGGACAAAGCCCAGGGTTTATCCAATGAACGTCCAGTTTCTACAGTGGAACAACCCACTCTAAGCTTTCCTGTTGAAGTCTGAAGACGCTCAGCGTCCGACTGTGTTGAAGCGCTGAAACGCTGCGGGGATGAATGAGAGGGAAGTCGCTCCAGTTACCTGTGATAAGTAGCTGATTCTGAACAAAAGATGAAGACATTCTAGAGCATATTTAGTCAATGAAATGTACACACAGCAGGACATATCACCACTTTTTTTCGGGATATTTTAGGGGAGGCTGAGCTTCCCTTGCAGTCTTAGAGCAATCGCCACTGATATAGAGGTACTTATAAGTTATAGTTAAGGTGCAGCAGTGTCCAATGGTGCAAATGAGCAGGGGGAAAAGTGAAGAGTGCAGTCCGGAGGTCAGTGGTGGGGGGCAGAGTGGGGAAGTGGGGGCAGAGCAGGGAGGGAGTTTAGCATCCTGATTTCCTGTTGGAAGAAGCTGTCCTTGAGCCTGCTGGTTCTGGCCCAGAGACTGTGTTGCAAATGTGTTGCAACATGGCCATTATGACATATGGTTGCAGCTCTTGGGGTCAGTCTGGTCCACAACACAAGAGCAGGTCAGGTCCATTGATCCACTGGAATCTGTGACACAAAGGAGGTTGGAACCTCCACAGAACAAATACTGATCAGTGACACTGTACTTTATATACTGAAACAGAAATATGTTTAAAACACATGCAAATGTCTAATAAAAAAAAATGTTTTAAGTATTACACTACAGTTTGAATTAATGCTGAAATATAGAACTTAACACTTTAATGGATAACACAAAAATGCATTCAAATATATCATTTCTTATTTTATATATTTTTTCAAATGTATATTTTTTCCTAAAACTGTGAGCTTTCCCCTACCTTCACAAATCCCTACATTTAACAAACTAAAACACAGGTGGCCCATCTTAGTTGAAAGCCCACCCACCACGACAAGGTGCAGGCCATGGGTGGGAACACAGGACAAGACATACTTGGCGAACAAGACAAACTCTGACAGGACAAACATACAAATACAAAAAAGCACACAGACAAACTCTCTCCTTAGCACTAGACATATATTGGAACTAAAGCAGGAAAAAAGAAATTTTTTAACTTTGACACAACTATCAAGCACAAACAGATTATACAATAACTAAACAAAGCATGCAAATACAAATTTTTTTTTTGGTGTTTTTTTGGTTTTTTTTTTGTCCTTATCACTACACATATATTTGAACTTGAAAAGGAAAATAGAACTTTTTACACTTTGACAAATAACTATCACGCACTAACAGATTATACAATAACTAAACAAAGCATGCAAATACACAAGTTTTTTTGGTGATTTTTGTTTTTTTTGTCCTTATCACTACACATATATTTGAACTTATGCAGGAAAACAGAACGTTTAATAATGATAAATAACCATCAAACACTAATAGAAGATACAATAACTAAACAAAGCATGCAAATACACAAGTGTTTTTGGTGATTTTTGTTTTTTTTGTCCTTAGCACTACACTTATATTTGAACTTATACAGGAAAATAGAACATTTAACACTGATAAATAACTATCAAGCAAAAAGATACAATAACTAAAGAAAGCATGCAAATACAAATTTTTTTTTTTGGTGTTTTTTGTTTTTTTTTGTCCTTATCACTACACATATATTTGAACTACAAAAGGAAAATGGAACTTTTTACACTTTGACAAATAACTATCACGCACAAACAGATTATACAATAACTAAACAAAGCATGCAAATACACAATTTTTTTTGGTGTTTTTTTTTTGTCCTTATCACTACACATATATTTGAACTTATGCTGGAAAATAGAACGTTTAACACTGATAAATAACTATCAAGCAAAAAAATACAATAACTAAACAAAGCATGCAAATACACAAGTTTTTTTGGTGTTTTTTGTTTTTTTTGTCCTTATCACTACACATATATTTGAACTAAAGCAGGAAAGTAGAACTTTTTACATGCAAAATACAAAAACGAAATTCCACAAACCCTACCACACCTGTTGAATTCTAACATCTTCAAAAACTCTCAGTAAGTCAATCCTAAATACAAAGTGAGCTCAAATTCCACTAAAACTACTTAAAAAAGCTAACCACAGAAGTGCACATACAAACAAACCATTCCAAAGTAACCCCTAAACAACCTGACCATCTCATGATACAGCTACAAATGAACAAACTATGACAGAAAAGGCAACACAAGACCTGTCATCTTAAAAGCTCCACTATTCTGCTTCATCAACTTGAAGAGATGTCCTTTTAAAGGAACACAGAATCCCTTCATGGTCACTAAAATAAGTAGGCCACACTACTGACTGTACCTGGTACTGTGTTGTTTTCACATACACATGGTCAATAAGTGTGCCTCTCTCTGTGGTGGGCTGTGTCACCTGCTGAACAAACCCCCTTTCTGCAAAAAAATTGCAGACTGATGATGACTGCAAAATGTCATCATTAAAATCTCCCATGACAGCAATGGTGTTACTTAGTGGTTTAAGCCGATCAAGCAACTTGCTGAGAAACTCTTTAAACAAAGACATGGGATAAGTTGGCGGTCGATAAATGACCGCAAGTACAATGTCAAAACCAACATACTGATGAACCAAGCACTCCAAATTCACCTGTGGAACTTTGATTAGGTCAAAGGTCACACTGTCTGAACTAAATATGCCAACACCACCATGTTGTTGGGCTTGCAAAGCAGTCAAAGCTGGATGGTTACTCGTGTAAGACACACTACGCGTACAGTGACTAAAAATGTAACCATCAACTTTTACATTTTCTACAACAGAATCAGTTGACAACCATGTTTCTGTTACAGCAATACTGTTAACCTTCAATCCCTGTATGCACACACTCAAATCTGACAGGTGTGCACTCAGATTTTGCACATTCATCAAGAATACAGAAAATGTGTCTGTATCTGATGTGTACGGTGGTATGCTGTCAACTAGGAAACGGGGCATACTCTTAATGGCATCGTTTACATCTTTCCTACAATAAATTGATTTCTCTTCAAAATCTTGGATTATCAAACCAGACAAGCTCCTGACTCGACTTAAGGCCACATATGCCTGTCCTGCAGTAAATACTTTCTTCAAACTAACTACAGCCCTATCAACTGTTAAACCCTGGACTTTATGCACCGTGCAGGCCCAGGCAAGCCGAAGTGGAAATTGCCTTCGCAATCCACCTTTGTCTGTCACTCTCTCTTCCTCTGGGTCAATACCAGTGGAAGCAGCTAAATCAACAGAAAGACAAGCACGTTGTTTTCTCCTATGAGCACCGACCTGATCATCATCAAACTTGACAAAAACCTTTTTAGGGAACCTGCCCTCACCAGCCATCTCTATGTGTGTAACCGTACCACACACACCATTAACCAGACCATCCTCAACATCTATATTTTTACACAGCATAACACGGGCATCTATCCCCAAGGGAAGTGTTTCCTCTAAAGATGTGTTATACGTTTTGCTGTGGTGTCCACTTATCAACACTAACTTTCCTGTTTTCTTGCTATTCACATAATCCTGTGCATTGATCTCAACATATTCAGGACAAGTCCTGAATAGCTCCTGAAGATTGTGCTCATTTACTTGTCGGTTAGTCGGAAATATGTGCAAAGCTGAGCTGACTTCGCCGGTTTCTAGCAGCTTCAGTGTCTCAACATCACTGACCAGCATTGGAGTGTCTTTAGATTGAGTCCTGACCCTGTTCAGCAACTCGGCAAACACGCCATCCTTCTGCCTAACAACTGTAGTTAACTCAACAACACTAAACAGACTGGACCACAAGTTGACGCCTTTATCGTCAACATACAGAGGCTTCCCTTTAACAGGAGGCAACTGATAAAAATCACCAACCGCAACAACGCTCACATTCCCAAAGGGGGAAAAGTCCCCAGTCTGTTTAATCTGCCTCAATCGGCCGTGAATATACGCCAACAATCGATGATCTACCATGGAGATCTCATCGATGATTAACAACTGCAAATCAACATACTTAGCACGCAAAGAATTGATCTTTTCTTCGCCCAAAGGAGTGTACGGTAAGCGTACATCCTTACCAATGCTGAGTGTGCTGTGAATTGTTGCTGCATGCAAATTGTATGCAGCAATTCCTGTTGGAGCTGTCAAAATTACACAACTGTTGTCAGGATGACGACACCCTGGTGACAGCAACCTCATAGCCTCATACTGGATGGCCCTAATCAAATGGCTCTTGCCAGTACCAGCCCCACCCGTTACAAACACATGCAAAGGAGCTGGCTTTTTACCATTTATCTTCTCCAAACACCACTGTCTAATCTGATAAAAAACAGACATCTGTATCTCATTCAGAGACCTAACCAAAGCCAAACCATCCTTCCTATTCAGAATGTTACTCCGTTTTTCTAAATGACAAACCTCTTTATCACTAACAGCTAAATCAGGAATGTTGTCCACATGCTCATCTAAAACCTGCTCTCTGTCCCGAACTTCTTGCACACACTGCAAACGCTCCTGTTCCTGCTCTGGGCACAGCTGGCACCAGGCATCTTCTAACACAGCATCGCTATCAACCGAGTTTTTAATCTCATCCAAATCTTCAACTTCAACCTGAAACCTGCTCCTGTTAGCATCTACTACCGACTTCACTGAATGCTGTGTGCCATCACTAAACCTAACATGACCAGTCCTGTAAAACTCCTCAAAAGTTTCACAGTTGGCAGGTTTAAGCTGCACGTCCTCACGATAGGGCAAAAACAACTGCAAGTTACTCTGATAGAATCGTTCTGGATTTTTTGTCTCAGAAAATCGTGCATAACGTACGATGGCCGGTTCGTCGTGTTCTTTTGATGACAAAACCAGTGTTGTTTTTCAGTTCAATTCGACTTTTTGATTTCTCATTTTTGCTCAATACACGATATTCTGAGGCAAAAGATGCCAAACACATATCACTAAACTCCCTGTCCTCTGGCCTGTTCTTGTAACGGTCAACTACACTAGTCATCCACATGTCTTCTGAATCAAGACCCTGTGATGACACCTTCTGTTTTAACACATTCAGCGGTAAACTCATCCTGACAACATTGTCCCCTGTTGGTACAAACACAACCTTCCTAGAGCACTCCTTCAGGTGCATGTTAGGCACTAACCTATAAACTGCCTCCTGAGCACAAACATCTCTGTTATGAAGATAAACACTACCAAGGTTCTTCAAAGCCTCTCTGGCACTTAGATTTTTATCTTTAGCAGCTTCTCTCTGAGCATTCCCCAAAAGCAAACCTATCTCCCTCTCTGCCTTTGAAATATAAGAAATAATGTACACGACACAGGCATACGGGTCAACAACATACTGGATGTCCATATTGGCATTCCAGCATTTCAGCAGCAACTTACTATACTGATTAACCCAAACCTCATTTATTTCTCTCCTTAAAACTATATGAGTGTTGCGCGCAAAGAGCCTGTATGCCTTCTCAAAACCAGCCTGATCTGTGCCTACACTCTTAAACAACTCATCTAAACAAGTGAATTTACACTTCTCATCTGCTACAGCCTTCTTCAACGCTGCCAAAAGAGCTGATGCCTTCTCTCTAATCTTTTTCTCCTGCTCTGTCTTCACCTGACAACTGCATGCACCTGAGATCACACTTTCCCTATTCTTTTCCTGACACTCACACTGCTCTTTGGACTCTTCTAAACTTTTCCCTCGACAGATAAATGTTCTCTTTGATGCTGGCCTGGGAAAATTGAATCGACAAGTCGTGTTCTTCTTTCTACAGGTCTTAGGGTGTCGCTTTGAATGCTGCTGCACAGAATTCACTATATCTAAAAGCTCCTCGTCCCCTGACGGCAACTCACACGTTACATACTTATCAATAAATTCAACAACCTCCTCATCTGTGTTTTTGTCAATACGCGGAGCGTTCTCAATCCAAAACAAACTATGAATGTGAGGAGACCCACGCTGCTGAAACTCTACCCTATAAAAGTAATCCTTAATCTTACCTATAGGCTCTGCTGGAGACATCAGAACCTCTCTCAGAAAACAATGCCACCGGAAATCAAACATCCTAGCTGCTGTTACTGGATTACGACGCAAAAGCTCACATCTTTCTGCCCAGTCTAGCTCTTCAGCTGTCTGTGTCCTACCTTCCTGTTTCAAAATACTACTTAAAAGATTTTTCCATCGCATATCTGCAGATGAAAAAGAACAAAACCATGTAGGAACACCAAGCTGTAGAACGCAAGCCAGAATATCCTTCTGTATTCCCTGCCAAAAAGCTGGAGTACCTCTAATAGGTTTAAGGAAACGATAACCATCATCAAACTCCAGTAACTTCCTCAAAGATTCAGGGTCCTCTAACACATCACGTAGTTTGACAGACTTATGCTCTCCTTTCCCTTTCCTCATCGCTATAGAAACATTCGACACAACCTGTTCTAACTCAGACATGTACTGAGCATAAAATATATACTCTACATTCCCAGCAAACCTACTATCAGCATTCAAAATCCTGTTGTTAAAATACCTCGACATAGTTAACCTATACTGTCTGGTCTCATGAAAAGTATTACTTCCCTCTGGAAATAATACTGGAAAAGACTTAGCCTCATTATCCTTATCACACAACAACCTGACTGGGTTATTTCCTTCAGCTGGAGCTACATTCAAAGTACCATCAAAGTACTGATCCAGTACTTCCTGACCGATATCCACTGGCATCAGACACGTGTCCTGAAACATGCAATGCTGCTGTCTATCATGCAACAACTCATCCTCAACAACCTCTGTAGACACTTCACAACCCTCTTTACAACCACCACTACTCTTATCAGAAACATCCTCCTCTCTGCAAAACTCATTCAGCCACTCTTCATTAAATTCTACATCTGCATAATGAGCATTTGTCTCTTTTAAGTACCGCAAAGCTCGACGTACACGCATCGGATCAACAAACTGATACTCATAATGACCTTTATAAGTTAACTTACGCTTTAACTTCACTAACAACAAAGACCCTTCCATATTGGAACGGGGCAGCAAATTGTCAGTCTGCACAATATTTGCAGGGACACACGTCACCGGTCCATGAACCCCATTTTGCCCACCTTTAGGCAACGCCAACATCTTCATAAATGGAATATTTAATGCTATCAAATGTTGTTCAAGACTATTCAAACACGCTAGTACCTCTGGGATAGGATTAACTCTCAAACTATTAAAAACACTCTCAGGTGGAAACTCGCCTTTATTAATCTTTAAATGACAGGTGTAGCAAATCCACATCTGCCCTCTTGGCGAATCCAACAAGCTACAGGGTAATTTACAGTCCTCACTACACTTATGTACAAAGTCCTCAGTTAAGCACGAACCTGCTATTAAACCTGCCTCCCTCTGTTTATTATAATCCTCTTTCTTACAACTTAACACCTGATTTTTAAACAACGTCCTATGACAAACACAACAAACAAAATCTGGACCATCCTTTACCTTATCTACAAACTTCTCCATCACAAAATCAAACTGCTCTGACCTTTCTTTGATTTTATCCCTCCTCAACCTGTTACCTGCTGCTACATTATCCCTATGCTCTACATTAACACTGTACTTCCTAATACTCAAAGCTTTTACATGATGCCTATGCAACGGATTGACTCTATATTTAACCTTACTCATTTTCTTTACTTTTTCTCTGTGCAAAAAATTTTCCTGATATTTATCTATACTCCTTTTCTTTACTTCTTCTCTGTGCAAAATATTTTCCTGGTATTTATCTACACTTCTTTTCTTCACTCTTTCTCTGTGCAAAATATTTTCCTGGTATTTATCTACACTCCTTTTCTTCACTCTTTCTCTATGTAAAATATTTCCCTGGTACATAGCTTTACTTTGTTCCTTCATTTTTTGGCTTAACAACAGATTTTTCTGATATTTAATTTTATGTAGAACCCTCTTTTTTCTTTTAAAATATTTACTTGGTGTACTCTGCTGTTGTTCAGAAACACCAACTTCTACAGGCTGAACTACACAAGTTGCACTAGAAGACGCATCTCCTGAACTAACCTCATCGCTTTCTCTACTCTGCCGTCTAATGTTATATCCTGTGGAACTAGCCTCACTCACCCTACAGTATCTATAACATATCTGAGATTTAGGCTGCTGAACACAAACTACTGTCTCATAATGACTTCCGTTACAGTTTTCTAAATAAATCCCCTGACTAGACACCTGTACATTCCTGCAACTATATTCAAGCCAGCGATCCTCACAGTATGTAAATATATTAACTCCTAAACAATCTGCTGCTGCCTGAATCTCTAACTCTGTAGCCCAACTACCAACATACCTCATTCTAGACTGACTAAGGTATCCTGCCACAGAGGAATACTGACTCCTCAGAAGACTACTATAATCCACCTGATTACTCTCTATCTGCTTCACAACTGAAAGTCTAACTTTCCTATGATGATCCTGAGTACCACTCACAGCCTGACTAACTGCTCTAAAGAAACAATTACCATCACCAGCTATCTTCACATTCCTACACGGAGTCCCTAATGGACCTACCTCTGAAGACGCTGCATCAACTTTCTCAGACACTATTTTCAACTTTTTACACAAAACCTGTGACACTTCCTTACTAAGAGGATTAAACTGCAGCTCTTTACTAGTCACATCACTAACAAACTCAACATCTGAATTTACGTCATTGACATCCCTACTGCTGCTGCAGCTCACTGCAGCCAGACTACTGGACTTATTACTACAAACGACGGGCTGTGAAACCGAGGCACAAACACCAACAATCTCAAACTGTTTTGCATTTCTGGACAGCATCCGTGCAAGTCTACAGATATGATCAAAAAGTTGATCAAGACAACTAAAATATACAACAACACTTTTCCCTTTAGCTTTTACCAAACCATCTGAACTGCGGGCATGAGAATCAACAAGTGCATACCGTCCACCTTGATGAACAATAGCACATGTGCTATTGCACACTGTCAAGAGACATGTGTTATACACAGAGAACATCTCAGCCAACCCGTTTCTCAAAGTGCTGTGAACCCTTTCCTCAATAAGAGGACCGTCAACAACATCTACATCACCACTGACAACATCACCGTAGTAAATGTCAAAACTCACACCGTTGACAACGTGCCGTGTAGGCAGCTCTGGGGCAACAAGATAGTGACTGCGCGTGTCACTGATCAAGTTGTTCTCTCTTAAAGAGGAATACAACTTGTCCCCCGACACAACAACCTCATCCAACGTATCTGACTGCCATGAGAACACACTGTCAGTTGTGTGTTTGGCAATGCTGATCAGGCTTATGGCCATACACTGCATCCCCCCATATTTAAAGCGAGCATCTGCCTGATTAAATGATCCCTGCACAGATCCTGCATTATGTTCAGGCCTGACAAAGCTGCTCCCCTCAACACTGTCTGCAACCTCAACCTCACTGTCTGACACCTCAACCTCACTGCCTGTGTCCTCTGTGGAAGTCTCAATGCTAACCTCAACTTCACTGTCTGACATCTCAACTACACTGCCTGCGTCCTCTGTGGAACTCTCCACACCACCCTCAACTTCCAGCTCATTCAACTCCATTCGCACGACAGCATAAAACTGTCCTTTTAGCGACTTCTGCAGACCTGTGATGTGAAACATCAGGTCATTCAGGCATGTGTTAAACACAGCCACAGATCTGCCACAGCTGGAAGCAAAGCCAGACAACTGATCACGTGTGCCACAGTCAACGACCACAAAATAGTCGTTGTGCTGTATGACTGCGGTACAGGCACTGTCGATGCTCAACAGACACATCCCATCCCTAATCAGAAGTTCCTGCAGCTTCTCGTACAAAACAGCCTCTCCGCTAGGTCCAGCAACAATGTACTCGGCAAGTCCAAGTTCAAGACTCCACTTCCTGTCAAAGACACTGTGCAGCTCAACAAGCTGATAAAACTTCTCCTTTTCTCTCAACTTCTTACTCCCCTCAGCAAGAAAAGAGTGCAACTTCCTGCCCTCTGACCTGACCTCATCTAAGTCCCTACTACGCCACGTACACACAGGTGCAACCTTGTGCTTGATAGCAACAATACTACAACTGATTGCTCCATTTACATTGAGATCATTTCCCTCTCTGGGAACACTGCCAGAAACTACAGGTGTGGGTGTAAGTGGATCAGGCCCAAGACAAACACACAACACAGGAGCAACATCAGTCTGACCTTTGACGCTGCGATGGTTGTCTTCCACCTCAGGGGCCTGGGACACAGGAGTGGGGAGCGATGAAGTCGACGCGGGGCACGCTGGGGACGCGTGGGCGGCCGGCACCTGTGGAAAACAAAACGTGTGAATGACTGGCATAGACAACAAATATATAAACTAGGGCTGTCACTTTAGTGCATTAATTAGATTAATTAATTACACTGCAGTAACGCATTAAAAAAATTCATTGCGATTAATCATAGCCCAAAAACATTTTGATATTGTCCAGCTGGAGGACCCGTACATGGCAGTGACACATCACTTCACACATGCGTCTCTAGTCAAGCCAAACAAAGCCCAGGTGACAACAGGAATGGCATATTTAAGACTTTTTATTTAGTATTTATTATTATATTGTATTAAGTCTTATTTTATTTTTGAATTTATTTATCTATATTTTTACTACATTCCTTAATGATGCATCAGGCCTGATTGGTTTGCTGGATGTCCTCGACCTTTTTCTTATTTTGAATTTGATTTATGAAACACACTTAAAGTGTAATTTGAGTGGCCTGATTGAGCTTAGAATTTTCTGGACAAGTTGCCCCGACTGTGGTTTTATTTAGTCACCAATAAAAATGTGGATATACAAATTTTCACTTCTTAGTGTATTCATTGGATTAGCCATGCACTACAATTTTATAATATCCTAGAATTCAAATTCTTTATTTGGGTACTTTAAGCAGATATGAGATTAAAATGTGATTAATTAGATTCATTAATTATAAACCATATAAACCCTGTAATTAATTTTTTTTTTAATCGTCTGACAGCACGAATATAAATACATAAAGTTAAATGCCCATCAACTTTTATTTCAATGCACTATAAAAAAAACATTCAAATTCTTGTTTATTGCTTAAAATTGTAACAGAAAGCATGTGACAAAGTAAAAAGATCATTGGCTTCTATTTCAATGCTTAAACTTTAAGAAAATATCACATCCAGTCACAAAGTGAAAAATAATTTGCATTTTATTGTTAAGAAAACTAAATACACCAACCTCCTCCTCCACCGTCTCCCGCATGACCGTGGTAGGTGTGCCCCGGGACCTCACACCCACCACACGCGGCTCTGCCTCCACCTAAAAAAACAAAGACATGCATGAATGAGTTGTCTCTAAGCTATTAAACCAACACTTCTTTCAAGATGACATTGCCGTGTATAAAACTATCTATAAATTAAATATTCCTAAATAAGTCCAAATATTGTTTGGGAAAATAAACAGCTAAAACTTACCTGCCGGACAGACCGACTCCTCTTGGAGACAGCAGCCTTCCTCCGTTCCACAAAGGGCCTCTGATGAAAACAAAAACAGAGGGAATGTTAAAATTTTGCATTGACACATCAGAGTAGTTTGGACTGATTTTAAGAAACAGACAGAAAGCCTATGAGTATTACCTTCTTGCCCTTGGGAACGGCGGTGCACTCGGCACTCGGACCAGGCAGATGAGATGGAACAACCTTGTCCATCTCATCCAACAGGGCAGGGCTAAACCAGACTGGTGTTAGCGGGATGGTACACTCCTCCACCAACTGTGAAATTAGAGAGCAAAGACAGTTGTTGGAACTCAGCAGCTCTAAAAAATAAAACATTTTGTTCATAAATAAACTTAAATACAAAGTGAGCACTATTTACATCACGTATTTTTCTATTATGCAAAGAGTGTATGCTCGCTTCAGCCCGGCAGCTGATCAGTCCCTGCCAATCTGTTTACAATTTTAAGGAAGATCAGAGCATTACAAACCTGCTTTCCAACCATCCTTTGAGGAACTGCACCAGAGGACGCAACCAGCTCCCCTGACGAGTTCCTCTGCAATAAAAGAAAGCATACTTTGTGTTAAGTAAATATTCAACTTCACTGCTCAGGTGATCAACATTTTTTAAATCTTTCAAAAGAACTGGCAGCATATTACCTTCCTGCCCCGTTGCACTGACGTCCATTGAAGGGGTTGACGGAGGGGCGGTGGAGCGACCTCTCCCTTCCACGACAACTCGAGTCTTGACACGTGGGACCGATGGCCTGGGGGGAGCCTGCACAGGGGTGGTGGTCTGTGGCGCTGGCTGCAGTGTCTAATCATGACATAAAAGATGATGCTATTAATATAAGCATGGCTAAGAAACAATTTCAAAATATATGAAAAATATTAATACTACTAAAAGAGTACTGCTGACAAAAAAAATAAATACATAAAATACAATCAACCAGACAAACCTCAAATTTATCTTACACACATTTCTAAGACAACTTACATCGTAAGCAGCCTGCCACAGAAGGCGAGCAAGCACAGGCATCCCCTCTGTGTCGGACAGGTGAATCTGTGGAAACAGAAATTCTAATCATTAACAACACTTGCAATGCAACAAACTGTAATTTTCATGTCCAAATACACGGTTCTACTTACACCATCTCTGGCCCACAGGTCAGTACTTTCCAGACAGAAAGCGTCAGCTGCTGGAAACCACCTCACACCTAGGCGCCCAATGTAGCGATGGTACTCCTGTCGCATGGCGCCTCCTGCCACGGAAGTTCGGCGGCGAGGAGAAGTCGAGCACTGCGACCTGAAAAATAGTAACAAAAAGAACATACATGTGTGGATTAATAACAAAGTTTTTACATCTGAACTCAAAGAGCATTCAATTACAAAAATATCTGTATTCAAATGTTAACAAAAATAGCAAGAAAGCTATATTTTCACAACAACTGTATCAAAACTTGAAGCTTTCGGTCCCTCAAAAAATCACGGCAGCCAAGAGCAGCTTGGTGAAGTCTGCACTGGCTGCCTCGATGGTCCTGGAGTACGTCAGGTTGTTGCTGGGCGCCAGAAGGACCACTGCGTCAGGCGTACGAGGAACCACAGCGTGGACCAGCTCGGTCCTCTCCTCGTGAGCAGCAGCCCCCGGTGTGGACATGATGCCGAAGGAGAGCGGTCCCTCCGGCATCTCCACGAAACCATCAGCGATGGCTCGCAGGTGGGAGTCACCCACAAGAAGGACGAACTGAAACAGCAGAAAGACAAAGTTTTGAGGTTAATTACTGATTAATCAATTAACAGCTGTGAGATATTTATATACACACAGAAATGGCTCCTCATATTAATCTTACTTTCTTGTCAGGAGACTCCTCGGGAATGACCAACTTGTGCCTTTTCCCAGTAAAGGACGAAATTGGCCATTCCTGCACAGCATGGCGTTGCCCGGTACCCTTGCCTATTGAGAAAAGAAACAAAGATAACATATAATTAAGTACAGCAGTCAAAAGAAATGAAAAAATATTAGTTCAGTGTATTAGTATTATAAATTCTACTTTATATGACAAATCAGAAAAGTTTATAGTAGTGCTGTCAGACGATTAAAAAAATTAATCAAATTACAGGATTTATAATTAATGATCTAATCAATCGCATTTTAATCTCATATCTACTTAAAGTACCCAAATAAAGATTTTGAAGTCTAGAATATTATAAAATTGTAGTGCATGACTAATCAAATGAATACACTAAGAAGTGAAGATTTGTAAATCCACATTCTTATTGGTGACAGGATGAAACCAAAGTCAGGGCATCTTGTCCAGAAAATTCTTAGCTCAATCAGGCAACTCAAATTACACTTTAAGTGTGTTTCATAAATCAAATTCAAAATAAGAAAAAGGTCGAGGACATCCAGCAAACCAATCAGGCCTGATGCATTATGAAAGAATGTATTACAAATATAGATAAATAAATTCAAAAATAAAATAAGACCAAATCTTAAATATGCCATTCCTGTTGTCACCTGGGCTTTGTTTGGTTTGACTAGATGATCATGTGTGAAGTGATGTGCCACTGCCATGTGCGGATCCTCGAGCTGGCTAATATCAAAATGTTTGTGTGCTATGATTAATCGGGATTCATTGTTTAACGCATTAATTTGCTGTGTAATTAATTAACCTAATTAATGCACTAAAGGGACAGCCCTAGTTTATAGTTATTCAACAGTAATAAAAGCTTCAAAAGAAGAGCCCCCAATATAATTGTCCACTTACGCGCTGCAGGGTTCTTGGGCGGCCACATGAGGGTCACGTCTAGCGGCCGTCGCTCTGCCATTCGCTTCATGGCAGCCTGGGACCGACGGAACGACTTAGGACGAGGCATCTGAATACAAATGAAGAAAAGGGACAAACAAAATGGATCAGTAAGAGCCTTTGAAACATTCATTGCAAACATCTATCTTTTTGAATGCATCCAAAAAACACAAAACATCTGCAATCACACAGTTAATAACTAACCTTGCGTTGCACTCTGTCCTGCTACCCAAAAGGTTAAGAGACGCGATGGTCTCCTGTCCGGTGACTGAAGAGAAGAAAGGAAAGGGAATTTACTAGTGCTGTCAGGCGATTAAAAAAATTAATCTAATTAATTACAGGATTTGTAATTAATTAATCTAATTAATCACATTTTAATCTCACATCTGCTTTAAGTCCCCACATAAAGAATTTGAATTCTAGGACATTACAAAATTGTAGCAGATGATTAATCAAATGAATACACTAAAAGAGAAGATTGCAAATCTACATTTTTATTGGTGACTAAATAAAACCAAAGTCAGGACATCTTGTCCAGAAAATTCTAAGCTCAATCAGGCAACTCAAATTACACTTTAAATGTGTAAAAGAATGTGTAAAAGACTGTAGTACAAATATAGATAAATTAATTCAAAGATAAAATAAAGTGAAGTCTCAAATAAACCATTCCTGTTGTCACCTAGGCTTTGTTTGGTTTGACTAGAGACGCATGTGTGAAGTGACGTGCAATTAATTAATCTTGCGATTAATTTTTTTAATGCATTAATTTGTTTTGTAATTAATTAATCTAATTAATGCACTAAAGTGACAGCCCTAGAATTTACATTTCATTTCATTACATTTCACTCTGCTGACATCAAAATGAATTCAGCTCTGCCCCTCTTTGCTGCGTGAAATAAACACTGCATGTAGCAAGCAAGAAAAAACGTCAACGCGCTCCTTTAAATTAGAGCACTCATGGGAACAATCCTATCTTCAACTACCAGCTACACAGACACTCATACTACACACAAACAGCTTTAGGAAAAACAAATTTTCAAAACCAAAGTCATTACGCTCAAAGCCTCATCAATACATCGTTTTGGTCACGTTGCCGTCGCTCGGTGACGTCACGTCCACTTGAGTTTCACCGCTATCATATCATATATCATATAATAGGATATGTAAGCAGACATTATTCCAGCTGTATCCTTTGCATTCATTTATCAAGCACAAAACACTGCAGCTGCTTTATCTGTCAGTTTACAGCGGTCCGTCTAGGTGGAAATGATGTCCTCACTGAAATTAGTTCTGCCTAGATGGAACTCATCCGCCCCGTAGTACGGATGAATAACTGTCTGTCTAGGGTACCGTCACACTAACAGACACAGCCGTCTGATGCTGCACAGCCACACACGACATCGCCTGAATGTAGGCGTAATGTAAATATCCAGTTGGTCACGGAGATTTTTAGCGCCGCTCTGCATTGCTAACCGCTAACCGTGCCGCGCTGTGAATCCCCCCCCCCCCCCCCCCGCCCAAACCGCCAGTTCAATACGTTTCATTACTAATCCTTTTTCAGTGAACTGAAAGCACTGAACTTTGCTGTGAAACTCGCCTCTTAACAAAAGGAGCCATGCTGAATCACTCTTGAAACACATGAAGCCACTTAGCTTTACTACATAGCCTTAGCTTTGTCGCACGACGCCTGCTTTCAGCCTAAATATCAACCAATGAAACCCCAAACATGCTCAGACCAGCCAACAATTACAATGCATGTACCATAAAGCTAGTTAGCCATGTACTCACCGTGAGTCCGGAGGAGTCCTGCTCTCAAAAAATCAGAGAAAAAGAGAGAGAGGAGTGATAGAAGAGAGATGAGAGGTGAGGGAAGAAGTAGGAGAATAATAGATGGAGTAAAGCTCCTTGGAGGATCAGCAAATTCACAGTTTAGCTCAGATTGGGCCGCTTGTCCGCAGAATGCACACAAGCTCGTTCTGAGAAAACAATGAGGGGGGGGGGCGCTAATGTCGAGCTGCTCTTTATATGTGTTTTCAGCTCTGGATCGGCATTGGTCAATTCAAAACAAACCAATCAGGTCACGCTAACAAAATGATGTCGCCCACTGACGCAGCGTCTGACGTAGCGTCGCTTGTCCATAGTTCCTCTGTCCATATTAAAGAGTGTTTTGTTTAATGCTACATTTAGTATAATTGTCAATGTGAGTGAGTTTATAGCTAATGCTAGCTGGCTATATACAAAAAATAAATACCTCAATTTGATCTTCCGCCGTCACTCGGTGACGTCACGTCCGCTCGAGTTTTCACCGCGATCATATCATATTTCATATAATAGGATATATAAGCGGACCTCATTCCAGATGTATCCTTTTCACTCACTTATCAGACACAAAACACTGCAGCTGCTGACCTGCAGCTTCTTCATCTCTCAGTTTAAATCGCTCCGTCGGAACGAATGTCCTCACTGACATTAGTTCCGCCACATTAGTTCCGCCTACACATCCGCCCTGTTGTCAGGATGAATGACTGTCCGTCCCGGTCAGAATTCAAAACAGGCAATCAGGTCACGCCTGGGCTGGTCATCACTGAAAATATTGTAGCGTCAGGGAAGGAGAAACTTGAGAGTTCTCGTGCCAACGATTTATTGAAACTTAACACGGTTACTGTGGGCCGTAACCACGCCAAAATACAGCTCCAGGCAACCTCACTTTTTGCGTCCTCTCTCTACCGGAGCACCACGCACGCGCACACACACACCTCCAACTCGCTCTCTTGGTGCTGCATTCACTGAACCTCGGAATTCTGAACTACACAACTCATGAATATAACTCAGATAACTGACATAACTCATCTATATAACTCATAAACAATAACACCTTTCACTTTAACAACAACCCACCCAATCCGTTACAATATGTTATTAAAGTTAATCAATACAAATTGCTTATAAGATAAGATACACCTTTATTAGTCCCACAGGGGGAAATTCCAGATTTACCGTAGCAGCAGGATACAAGAGAAACATTAGAAAGATTTACAAATAAAACTATAAGTTACCAGAATAAAATAGAAAATAGCATAAATACAAGTCAATGAAAATAAATGACAGAGCATGAGCCTTTCAGCAATATTAACAATATTTAGCTATACATATATATGTATATATATATATATATATATATATATATATATATATATATATATATATATATATATATCTATATATATATATATATATATATATATATATATATATATATATATATATATATGTAATCAGTGTACATATAGTATTACAGTTAACGGTATTATATTGTGCACTAAAAAATATCAGAGAGGACAATCAGAGAATTTGAAAAAATAGAACAAAGAAGTCTGAATTTGGAGCTTTTCAGTAAAAGACATACAGATTATTGTGTATGTGCTAATTATGTACTGATATAAAATAATGTATATACTTTAGACATATCACCTAGACTAAGTAAGACTTAACAAAAATATTACACTATCAATGACATCTATGAATGAATAATTAGTTTATGGTTCAGATTCTACTGACAAGTTAAATTATAAAATGTAAAAAGGATCTGATCCATGCTGTGAAGGGTTACTATAATTATGAAAGGGTTAAACAAATAATAACAAACAACACCAGTTTCTATAGCTGTTTTTCCTTTATTTAGCTGCTGATCCTCAAAACATTCTTTCTTAATAATTATATAGGAATCAACATAATGTGTTAAGCTCTACATATTCCAAATATTGCACCAGAAATTATTAAAAAAAAGTTATTGAGCCATTATATTTTTTTTTTTTTTTTCAGCACTACACTGTTTGAATCATTGTCATCGTTCATCTGTGTGCGGTAGAGGCCTAACCACATCTATGTTGTGGCTATTTGCTGAGGCAGGTATTGCTGCACATGAAGTGCCTGCGACATAGAAACATTACCACCCACTGGGCATGAGCTGTGGTTTATATCTCAAAAACCTGCTTGCATGTGGTGGCAGCAACATGCAACAATTGTGACATGTGGCGCCAGCATCATTTAGCGGCACTAGCATTTAACAACAGCAGCATTTGGCGGAAGCAATATGTGGCGGAGGCAACAGGGCCCAACGGGCGCATGGGAGGCGAGGGCCCGATCATCGCCGCTTGCGGCTTTAATTAGGGCCCGAGCCCGACCGCAGGCCGGCGAAGGCCCTATTGGAATCGCTCGGATTATTATTATTATTATTATTATTATTATTGTTCATGCTCCACTTTAACCCCAAATTGCGTGCCCTCAACTTGAGTTATACGCGACCGCGCCTAGGCCAAAAAATTTGTCACGGCGAAAAAATTATGAATCCAGTGTTTGCACAAAAAAATGTGCACCATAGCGCCCCCTAGTGGCCTTCAACTGCAGCCCCTGGGGCTACTTTCAAGTATCTACCTGAAATATTTAAGCCATAGCCATCATGCCCGGACCTACAAAAAAGTCTCTTATGACCATGGTCAATTCCGAACAGGAAGTTCGCAAATAAGCGTTGAATTTCGCATGTTGCCAATTTCCAGGGTACGTATTTAAACGAACTCCTCCTAGGTTTTTTATCGGATCAACTCCAGATTTAAACAGTCCATACTAGACACACTGTCGATGAAAAGTTATTAAAAGATTTTTCGTAAGTCAATGGGCGTGGCCAGAAACCACGCCCAAATTTGACCAATTTTTCACTTACTCTGATTTGCATGGAATTTTTTGGGCATAACCACCAGGCCGAGACCTTTCCAAAGATATATAATTGTCATGGGAATTCCAAACAGGAAGTTCGTAAATTAACGTTGAAATTGCGATTTTCGCAATTATAAGGCTCGCATTTGAACGAACTCCTCCTAGGTTTTTGATTGGATCAACTCCAGATTTGGATTATGTATACTAGACACATTGATGATGAAAAGTTATTAAAAGATTTTTCGTAAGTCAATGGGCGTGGCCAGGAAGGCCGCCCTAAGTTGACCATTTTTGGAAAACACATAAACCTTAATAACTCTCTAGCAATATGTTAGATCCGGACCAAAACATGTACACATGTTCACTGTCCGTGCCTGAGTAAAGCTATATGCTTTATTTCACTCTCAAATATTGCCCCCTGCTGGTAACAGGAAGTCTGATCTTTATTTGGACCCGAGCCCAAAAGGCCAGATCATCCAGCTTAATTCCCACCCATTTTAGCCTCAAATTGCGTGTATTGCACTTGAGATAAACATGAATGCGGCTAGTCCCAAAATTCAGTCACGGCAACAAATTTATGAATTCAGTGTTTGCTCAAAAAATGTACTCCATAGCGCCCCCTAGTGGCTTAAAACTGCAGCCCCTCCAGCTACTTTCACCTATTGATCTGAAATTTTTAATGCATCACTGTCATGCCAGGACCTACAAAAAAGTCTCTTACGACCATTGTCAATTGTGGACAGGAAGTTTGCAAATTAGCGATAAAGGTCGCATTTTGGCGATTTGCAGGGTACGTATTTGAAGAAACTCCTCCTAGGGTTTTTATCAGATCAACTCCAGATTTGGATTGTGTATACTAGACACACTGACAATGAAAAGTTATTAAAAGATTGATCGTAAGTCAATGGGCGTGGCCAGGAAGGATGCCCAAAGTGAACCAGTTTTGGAAAACACGTAAACCTTAATGACTGTCTTGTACAATCTTAGATCCGAAATGAAACATGTACACATATGTCTTAAATTACATTCGTGTGGTTGCAGCAGCATGCAGTGGTTGCGACATGTGGCGCCAGCAACATTTAGCAGCACCAATGTTTCGCAACAGCAGCATTTCGGGGAAGCAATATGTGGCGGTAGCGGCAGGTCCCAACGTCCGCGTGGGGGGCGAGGGCCCGATCATCGCCGCTTGCGGCTTTAATTAGGGCCCGAGCCCGACCCGAAGGGGCCGGCGGCGAAGGCCCTATTGTAATCGCTAAGATTATTATTATTATTTTTTTTCTTCTTCCCCTTTTTCAATCCCAAATTGCGTGCCTTCAACTTGAGATAAACGCGAACGCGCCTAGGCCCAAATGTCAGTCCTGGCGAAAAATTTATGAATCCAGTGATTGCAAAAAAAAAAGTGTGCCATAGCGCCCCCTAGTGGCCTTAAACTTCAGCCCCTCAGGCTACTTTAACGTATCGACCAGAAATTTTGAGGGCATAGCTATCATGCCTGGACCTACAAAAAAGTCTCTTATGACCATGGTCAATTCTGAACAGGAAGTTCGCAAACTAGCATTGAAAGTCGCGTTTTGCCAATTTTCAGGGTACGTATTTAAACGAACTCCTCCTAGGTTTTTTATCGGATCAACTTCAGATTAAAACAGTCCATACTAAACACATTGATGATGAAAAGTTATTAAAAGAATTTTCGTAAGTCAATGGGCGTGGTTTGTGGCCACGCCCAAATTTGACCAATTTTTCACAAACTCCGAAAAGCACCAAATTTTTTGGGCATCACCACCAGGCCAAGACCTTTCCAAAGATATATAGATGTCATGGGAACTCCAAACAGGAAATTCGTAAATTAACGTTGAAATTCCAATTTTCGCGATTCTAAGGCTCGCATTTGAACGAACTCCTCCTAGGTTTTTGATTGGATCAACTCCACATTTGGATTGTGTATACTAGATACATTGACGATGAAAAGTTATTAAAAGATTTTTCGTAAGTCAATGGGCGTGGCCAGGAAGGATGGCCAAAGTTCGCCATTTTTGGAAAACACATAAGCCTTAATAACTCTCTAGTAAAATGTTAGATCCGGACCAAAATATGTACACATGTTCACTGTCCATGCCTGAGAATATATATAAGCTTTATTTCACTCTCAAATATAGCGCCCCCTGCTGGTAACAGGAACTCTGATGTTTTACTTGATCATTTAAATCTCCTCCGTTTTTCAACATTTTTCTTTCAAATATTCTCAGAAAGGGTCTTCACACCTTCGTCAACCATCAGTGTTCAGGTCGTGTCCTGAGGTGAAACGGTCTGGCGATGGCGAAGCCTCAAACTTCACTGATCGCCATGAACTTGGAAATCACTCTATTTCCTTCATTTAAGGTCCAATCTGCTTCAAAATCCACAAACATCATTTATGTCCACCTCCTAAAACATCTATAAGCTCAATTCTCTGATACTGCAATCGCACCAAGCTCTAGAAATTACTTAAATTACATATGTAAGTGATAAATAATCCAATCTTCCCCAAATTCAACACACATGATCACAGCTCCACTCTGGACTTCCTTTTTTAATTTAAACATATATTTGTGTTATAGGAATAGTACCATCTAATAGACACAAGCAGTGTTAATGCCAGAAGCACTTAAACATGCTTTAAATCATCCTGATTGAGGACACAGTCTTTCCCTCTTCCCCCTCCCCCGCTACACACACTGAGCTGAGGTTACCTCACATACTAATTAGCCCACCCCCCTTCTTCACCCCACACCAACCTCAGAGATCTGTCAGTCTCCCACCTCCCTGCTTAGGGTGAGAAACCATAGATTCTTGACATGTCATCCTCTTTATTTAATGTTCTCTGTTTACTTTAGATGCTTCATTCAGACTTTATTCTGTGTATGTGTGTGTGTGCGTGTGTGTGTGTGTGTGTGTGTGTGTGGCAGACTGTCAGGGATAGTAATTTCTTCTAAAAATCTCAGAAAGGGTCTTCACACCTTCATGAAGCATCACTGTCTGCATGTTTGTGTGTGTGTGGCTATTTGCTGTGACAGGTATTGCTTCACATGAAGTGCCTGCGACATAGGTACAGTGCCGAACACTGGACATTAGCTGTATTTTATAACTCAAATACCTGCTTGCATGTGGGGGTAGCAACATGCAGCAGTTGGGACATGTGGTGCCAGCAACATTTAGCGGCACCTTTTCGCCCACAGCAGCATTTGTTGGAAGCAATATGTGGCGGAAGCGACACGGCCCAACGGGCGCATGGGGGCGAGGGCCCGATCATCGCCGCTTGCGGCTTTAATTAGGGCCCGAGCCGAAATTTCGGCGAAGGCCCTATTGTAATCGCTAGGATTATTATTATTATTCTCCAGCCTCTTTAACCCCAAATTGCGTGCCTTCAACTTCAGATAAACGCGAACGCGCCTAGTCCAAATTGTCAGGCATGGCGAAAATTTTATGAATCCAGTGACTGCAAAAAAAAACGTGCACCATAGCGCCCCCTAGTGGCCGTAAACTGCAGCCCCTCCGGCTACTTTCACGTATCGACCTGAAATTTCTAGGGCTTAACTATCATGCCCGGGCCTACAAAAAAGTCTCTTACGACCATGGTCAGTTCCAAACAGGAAGTTTGCAAATTAGCGTTGAAAGTCGCGTTTTGGCGATTTGCAGAATGCGTGTTGAAGCGAACTCCTCCTAGGTTTTTTATCGGATCAACTCCAGATTTGGATTGTGTATACTAGAAACATTGAGGATGAAAAGTTATTAAAAGAATTTTCGTAGGTCAATGGGCGTGGCCACAAACCACGCCCAAATTTGGTCAATTTTTTAATAACTCCGATCTGCACGAAATTTTTTGGGCATAACCCCCAGGCCCAGATGATCACAAATATATAAATTGTCATAGGGAATTCCAAACAGGAAGTTCGTAAATTAACATTGAAATTCCGATTTTGGCGATTTTAAGGCTCGCATTTGAACGAACTCCTCCTAGGGTTTTTATCGGATCAATTCCAGATTTGGTTTGTGTATACTAGACACATTGAGGATGAAAAGTTATTAAAAGATTTTTCGTAAGTCAATGGGCGTGGCCAGGAAGGACGCCCAAAGTTGACCATTTTTGGAAAACACGTAAACCTTAATAACTCTCTCGTAAAATGTTAGATCCAGACCAAAACATGTACACATGTTCACTGTCCATGCCTGACTTAATCTATATACTTTGTTTCACACTCAAATATAGCGCCCCCTGCTGGTAACAGGAAGTCTGATGTTTTACTCTATCATTACAATCTCCTTTGTTTTTCAAGATATTTTTTTCAAATACTCTCAGAAATGGTCTTCACACCTTCATGAAGCATCAGTGTTGAGGTCGTGTCCTCAAGTGAAAGGGTGTGGCGATGGCGATGCCTCAAACTTCACTGATCGCCATCAACCTGGAAATCACTCTAACTCCTTAATTTAAGGTCCAATCTGCTTCAAAATTCACAAACCTGATCAATGTCCACCTCCTAACACATCTATAAGCTCAATTCTCTGATACTGCAATCGCACCAAGCTCTAGAAATTACATAAATTACATATATAAGTGATGAATACTCCAATCTTCCCCAAATTCAACACACATGATCACAGCTCCACTCTGGATTTATTTTTTTAATTTAAACATATATTTGTGTTATAGGAATAGCACCATCTAATAGACACAAGCAGTGTTAATGCCAACAACACTTAAACATGTTTTAAATCATCCTTCCCTCCCCCTCCTCTTCAGACTGAGCTGAGGTTACCTCACATACTAATTAGCCCACCCCCCTTCTTCACCCCACACCAACCTCAGAGTTGGTGTGGGGTCAGTCATGCTCCCACCTCCCTGCTTAGAGTGAGAAACCATAGATTCTTGACATGTCATCCTCTTTATTTAGTGTTATCTGTTTACTTTAGATGCTTCATTCAGACTTTATTTTGTGTATGTGTGTGTGTGCGTGTGTGTGTGTGTGTGTGTGAGGCAGTGACTGTCAGGGATAGTAACTTCTTCAAAAATCTCAGAAAGTGTCTACACATCTTCATGAAGCAACTGTCTGCATGTTTGTATGTGTGTGGCTATTTGCTGAGACAGGTATTGCTTCACATGACGTGCCTGGGACAAAGGAACAGTGCCACCCAATGGGCATTAGATAAATTTATATCTCAAATACCTGCTTGCATGTAGGGGCAGCAACATGCAGCAGTTGGGACATGTGGAGCCAGCAAAAAAAAAAAAAAAAAAAAAAAAAAAAAAAAAAAAAAAAAAAAAAAAAATTATTATTATTCTCCTGCCGCATAACCCCAAATTGCGTGCCTTCAACAAAAAAAAAAAAAAAAAAAAAAAAAAAAAAAAACCCCTCTGGCAACTTTCATGTATAGACCTGAAGTTTTTTGGGCATGACTACGATGCCCGGGCCTACAAAAAAGTCTCTTATGACCATGGTCATTTTCGAACAGGAAGTTCGCAAATTAGCGTTGAATTTCGCATTTTGCCAATTTTCAGGGTATGCGTGTTAAACGAACTCCTCCTAGGTTTTTTATCGGATCAACTCCAGATTTAATCAGTCCATACTAGACACATTAACAATGAAAAGTTATTAAAAGATTTTTCGTAAGTCAATGGGTGTGGCCAGAAACCACGCCCAAATTTGACTAATTTTTCACTAACTCCGATTTGCTCGAAATTTTTTTGGCCATAACCACCAGGCCAAGACATTCACAGATATATATAATTGTCATAGGGAATTCCAAACAGGAAGTTCGTAAATTAACGTTGAAATTCTGATTTTGCCGATTCTAAGGCTAGCATTTGAACGA